>CM040129.1:115577822-116177822 GCA_022559845.1 Amorphophallus konjac | reverse complement strand
AGAGATTAAGAGAAGCAGCAAGACTCCCCCCAAGGATATGCAGTGGATGCATTCATAGAGTTATGTTTGTAATCAAGGGGAATGATCAGAAATGAAATGCATGACCCGGCCCATGGTTGTACACTTATTAAGGGTAACAGAATGAAGATGAAACATATGCATGAATGCTTCAAGGAAACAACTCCCCCTTACTGTATGGCCTATATGCGACAGTGACGCATGGTACTTGGCGGAGGTGAATCCTTACGCATGATGAATGTTTCTAGACAAGCATAACCTGCCTTTCCACACTTCAGCATTTAATATACCATGGCCATGCAAGAATGATGCTGCACCACATGCAATGCATCGTGAACATGAATTCAACTTTATTATGCAACTACATGCAATGCTACACCACATGCAGAATGACATATTTACATATAAACAATGCATGGATACCAATCAGCAAAAGCACACAACCAAATTGAAGAAGATCATCATTTAAAATTATATTAGCTTGAGGTCTACAAAGACCAAGCTCCCTTCTGAGTGTTGTAAACCTGTCATTACACAAGGGCTTGGTGAAGATGTCAGTAATCTGATTCAGTGTATCAACAAAATGCAGTTTAAAGTTTTTCTTAAAGACCTCATCTCTAATGAAGTGATGCCTAATCTCAATATGTCTGATCCTAGAGTGCTGGACTAGATTTTTTGCAAGGTTGATAGCACTGGTGTTATCACATAGAATCGGGACACAACCAAGATCCACTAAATAGTCTTGGAGTTGGTGTTTAATCCACAACACTTGGGTGCTACAGCTCCCCGCAGCAACGTATTCTGCTTCTGCGGTTGAGAGGGCAATCGAGTGTTTCTTGAAGGCCCAAGAAACTAAACACCCGCCCAGAAACTGGCAGTAGCCACTAGTACTCTTGCGATCCAGCTTGCATCCAGCGTACTCTGCGTCAGAATAAGAAATAAGAGATAAATCACATGATGACGGATACCACAATCCCAAATCTTGAGTTCTGGGAAGATATCTAAGGATACGTTTGACGGCAGTCAACTGGGATTCTCTTAGACTAGCTTGAAATCAAGCGTAGAGGCAAACACTAAACTGGATATCTGGTCGGGATGCAATCAAATAAAGTAAGGAGCCGATCATACCTCTATAGATTTTTGCATCCACTAATTTACCATTTTCATCTGAATCCAATGATGTTGTGGTGCTCATAAGAGTTGCAATTATTTTACAACTTGTCATGTTGAATCTTTTCAGCAGCTCCTTGATGTATTTAGCTTGACTTATGAAGCACCCATCTTCTCCTTGGTTGACCTGTAAATCGAGAAAAAATTGGAGTTCTCCCATTAGGCTCATCTCGAATTCGCTAGTCATGAGGTTAGCAAATTCTTCACACATTTCAGATTTAGTAGAACCAAACACAATATCATCAACATAAATTTGAACAATCAAGATATTCTTACCTTTCTTCTTGGTGAAAAGTGTTTGGTTTACCTTACCTCGTGTGTACCCTTTCTCAATGAGGAACGAGCTTAGTCTCTCATACCAAGCATCAAACCATAAAGTGCCCTGTCTAGCTTGTATATAAAATCTGCATGGTTAGAGTTCTCAAAGCCAGGGAGCTGCTCTACATAGACTTCTTCTTTGATCAAACCATTTAAGAAAGCACTTTTTACATCCATTTGATACAACTTTATTCTAAGGGAGCATGCAAAGGCAAGTAAAATTCTGATGGCCTCAAGTCTTGCTACTGGGGTAAAAGATTCCTCAAAGTCTACCCCAAACTCTTGATTATACCCTTGAGCCACCAATCTAACCTTATTTCTTATTATCTTACCATCCTCACTGAGTTTGTTCCTAAATACCCATTTAGTGCCTATGACAGATTGTGATGATGGTCTAGGAACAAGATGCCAAACTTTGTTTCTTTCAAACTGGTTTAATTCGTATTGCATTGAGTTTATCTAGTTTTCATCTTTCAATGCTTCATCAATATTCTTGGGTTCAATCTGGGAGACAAGAGCAAGATGATCTAATTCTTCCATAATTCCAAAATGTGACCTAGTTCTGGGTGGATCATTCAAGCTTCCAATGACATTTTCTAAAGGATGATCCTTAAGAATTCTATTATCTGTAGAATCATTACCTTCTCCTGAAGCTTGATCCCTTACATTGCTTGATTCAGCTAGGTCACCATCTTCTCTTATTTCTTCTTGTGGAGGATTATTCTTTTCCTTCATGCTTAGGAATTCCCCGTCTTCATAATTTTTCCTACAATAGTTATCATTTTTAGAATCATCATGATATTCATCAAAGGAAACATGGGGTGATTCTTCCATAGTATGACTCTTAATGTTGTAAATTCTATAAGCCCTAGATCTATCAGAATATCCAAGGAATATACCTTCATCGCTATTGGGCTCGAATTTATCTAATTCTCTTTTGTCATTATTGTGGATGAAGCATTTAGACCCAAACACTTTCATATGTGAGAGAGAGGGCGTGTTACCTTTCAGTAACTTATAAGGAGTCTTTTTGGTGTGTGGCCTTACCATAGATCGGTTGATAATGTAACAAGCCGTGTTTACCGCCTCAGCCTAAAACTTCCTTGGGAGTTGCCATTCGACAAGCATTGTCCTCGCCATCTCTATGAGTGTTCGATTCCTTCTTTCAACTACACCATTTTGCTCAGGGGTTCTTGGCGAAGAAAATCGATGTGAAATGCCTTCAGCCCTACAAAGATTATAGAATTCAGTATTTTTGAATTCACCACCATGATCAGATTGAAGGTTGGAGATTTTAAACTCACCATCTTGCTTTATCTTCAAATAGAGTGCCTGAAACTCATCAAAAGCATCATTTTTATGTGTGAGAAAGAAAACCCATGGGAACCTAGAGAAATCATCCACCAAGACATATCCATGTTTTCTACCACTTAAACTAGCAGTTCTGGTTGGACCAAACAAGTCCATATGAATCAGCTCGAGTGGTTTGGATGACATATTTACAGATCTAGCCTTGAAGGATTTTCTGGTTTGTTTACCTAGGGCACATGCATCACACAATTTGTTTTCTTGTTTAAAAGATAGTTCAGGCAAACCTTTCACCATTGAATGCTTTAAAAGTTTATGTAAGACATTGTAGCTAGCATGTCCTAGTCTACGATGCCATAACCATGCAAGCTCAGATTTTGGTGCAGCAAGATAGAGGTTTATGTGAGCAAGATCATCTAAGTCAATCATGTAAATATTGTTGACTCTTTTACCAGGAAATTTTACCTTGTCAGATTTTGGTTCAAGGATTCTACATTCATGAGAGTCAAACAACACTTTGTGACCTTTATCACACAATTGACTTATACTGAGCAAGTTATATTTCAAACCTTCAACTAGCAGCACATTTCCAATGGAGTTGGAGAGGTTCTTACCTACATTACATGTTCCAATGATTCTTTCTTTATTTTCCCCTCCAAATGTGACATGTCCTCCTTCCTTTTTCTCCAAGAGACAAAATTTTGTTTTGTCCCCAGTCATGTGTCTTGAACAGCCGCTATCAAGGTACCACTGATTATGCATGGCAGCAAGACACTCCTGCACAAGGAATTAACCAATGGGGTTTGGAACCCAACAAAACTTGGGTCTCACCAACTTCTTCAGATTTTCAAAATATGATACCATCTCTTTTGGAATCCAAACCTTCCTTGCATTCATGTTTTCTTTGCTTAGAGCAGACATTTGGTTTTTCTTTTCAGCTTTGACATTCACTTTCTATTTATAGGCTCTTTGTTGGATTTTGTGGATGTTTGAGGAAGTCTGCTTCTTAAACCATTGAGGCCACAGGTTGGTTTTGGGTTGAAAGTGATTATTTTTCCACTTAGGGGATTGAAGCTTATAGGATTGATGCACAAAGGAATCACAATTGCCCCAAAAGCAGGGTGGTGTCGACCTGTATGAATGGGAGTGTCAACATGTCCTATGTGCACCAGTTATAGTGGCATTTGGATGGCAGAGCGAGTAATGGCCAAGGAAGTTTCAATCTATGCTGTGGGGAAGGTCGACTCTTCTGAGATTTTTGAGCAATCTTTTTGGGTATTTCAGTGGCTTCCTCTTCAACCTTTTCTTTTCCTTTATCATTTTGTTTTTGTTGATTTTGAGTGTGTGTTGTGTTTGAGGTAGAAGCATCAGAAGAGGAAACAAATGTGACAATTTTTAACCCAATTGGCATTTTGTTTGTGGGATTAAAACCCAACCTTTCCTTGCTGAAATTCATTCTAGTACCTAGCAATGCATCTAGGTTCTCTCTTCCATCTACAAATTTTTCTAATGATTGTTGTTTATCCTTCAACTCTTTTTGTAGGTTTTTAATATTTTGAAGGAGTTGAGTGTTGACTTGTTTGACAGCATCATACTTCTCATTACTCAATTTGCTGTCCTTTTCATAGGTTTGCATTTTTGGTTTCATGCTATCAATCTCATTTCTTAAGTCTTCATTTTCAGTTTCCAAGTTAGCTATTTCTTTTCTTCCCTCTTCCAAGTTCTCAATGATTTTCTTAAGGTCTTCAATTTCAGTTTCAAGTGAAGTAGTCTTATGATTCATATCATGATCATGCACAAACAAGTTAATTTTTTCTTTTTCAATGATTTATTCTCCTTTTTATACATGTCATATTTCTCCATGAGCTGTATATATGCTTCCTCCCAATCATCAATTGTGAAATTTTCAAATGGAGAGTGTACCTCAGTTTCTTCGTCATCTCTGGCCATGAGGCAAAGATCTTCTTTTTCTTTATCCGAGGAGCTGGTTCCATCGTCACTTTCTTCTTCGTCGCTCCATGTGGACACCATGGCCTTGTTCTTCTTTTTGCCCTTCCATTTGTCAACTTTTCTGAATTTTTCAAGACATTCAGTCTTGAAATGCCCTGGTTTGTTGTAAGAATAACAAATGATCTTATCAGATTTCTTAAAGTTTTCAGAATTAGATTTGAAACATTTCCTTACCTGTGACCTTCCTCTCATGAAGCTCTTACCTTCCTTTCTCAGAAATTTTCTGAACTTGCATGTGAGCATGGCTACGTCATCCTCATCTCGCTCACTTGCAGAAGTCGCACCTTCATCAGAAGTGCTTTGACCGCTGGGTCCTGCTTTAAGAGCTAGGGACTTTTTTTTAGGTACCTCAGCCTCTTTGTTCTTTAGGTTGATCTCATAGGTCATCAATGACCCGATAAGTTCATCTACCTTAGTAGTTGCGAGATCTCTGGATTCTTCAACCACGGTAGCCTTTGTGTGCCATGCTGGGGTCAGTGTTCTGAGAATCTTCCTTACAATTCCCTGCTCTGAATATTTCTTTCCCAGATCAGTTAGACTATTAGTAAGCACAGTTAAGCGAGCATACATGTCTTGAATTGACTCATCAGGCCTCATCCTGAACAGTTCATATTCAGGAACTAAAATGTTGGCTTTTGTTTCTCGTACCTAAGAGGTTCCTTCATAAATCACTTCTAACTTATCCCACATTTCTTTTGCAGTTCCGCAGGTAGCTACTCTTGAGAATTCTACTGGATGGAGTGAGCATTGCATGAAATGTCTAGCACTCCAGTTGACAGTGGATTTTCTTATTTATTCTTTAGTCCACAAGTCCTCATCATCCGTAAGCTCATATGGACCTTTGTTGATCACTGGCCAGAGTTCGTAATCTTGGGCGCGAATGAACACCTACATACGATATTTCCTATAAGGATAATTAGTTCCAGTGAAATAAGGAGGCCTATTCACAGAATGTCCTTCAGGTAATAAACCCTTGGACGACAATCCACCATTTTTCTCAAGGTCGTTGGACCCCATAATGAGATATTAGGCTCTGATACCACTTGTTGAGTAGTGGATGGCGGATCTAGAGGGGAGGGGTGAATAGATATGCCCCTCTTTTCGCAGAACACCCCTCTTTAAAGCTAGATAAAGAGAATCGCAGCGAAATACAACTAGCTTAACGAAGAATACAACGATTACTTAGCAAGATGGACAAGTAAAATAAAGATTAAAGTTAAGCATGAATCTAGCACAGAGAAATCGCACAAGCAAACCACAACACACGAGATTTTAAGGTGGTTCGGACTGATTCTCCAGTCCTACGTTCACACCTCACCAAACCCGGTGAGGCTTCACTAGTGCAGTGCACCAAACCGCAAATCGAGAACTTCCGATTGCCTTCCTACTAACCACCGATAGGGACGACAACACCGTAGATTGGAGCACCTTCCAACTGCCTTCCTACTAACCGTGGTAGGGACGATTCTCAGTTTTAATAGCTTGAACAAAATGAAAAGAGAACAAGATGAAAATGTTCAAACAAGATATAGAGATATGCTAAAATTGAGAAGATCTTGTCTGAAATGAAGGACGTGAATCTGATGCTTCAGCAAGGGCTGCCTCTTTTTCTTCTTGTCTTCACACAATGTAGATCACCAACAGAGGCTCTTCTTCTTCGCAAAGCTCTCCTCTTGATTCAACAGCAATGGCTTCTTCTTCCTTGTGAAATGAGCTTCCTTGCATCCGCTTGATAGCCGTGCTTGCTGCTACACTGCCTTGGAGGTTGCTAGCTTGGATATGAGCTTGAATCACCTTGGAAATAGATGAAGAACTCCTGCACGAAGTACTGTTCACGGCTACAGTACCCTCTTCTTCTTCCCTTGGACAGCCTCCTCTAGCCTCTCTTTGATCTCACTTGATCCATTAGGGTTTCTAACCCCCTTTGTGTTATTTTTATATCTCTTTGAATGGTCCATAGACAAGCTGCAGACCAGATTCACAAATCATGGTAGATTGGGTGACTTTAGGATTAAACAAATCCAAGAAAAGGAGCTGCCCACGTTGAGAAAACGAAGTCAACAATTACTGCATCGAGGCTACCGGTCGATCGGAAGTAGGTGGTCAGTCGACTCGAAGTTTACAGATTTGAAGAATTTCATTGCTGGCAATTTCAGTCAACCGACAGTAGGGGGCGGTCGACCGGACTGCTGGGCTGGTCGACCGGATTTTCTGGGCGGTCGACCTCTACTGAGAATTTCTATAACATTTTTATTTCTGGCAATTCCGGTCGACCAGCCTGTGACCGACGGTCGACCGGCAGCTGGGTTTTTCACATATTTGCTTCATTCAACCCATTAAACCCGTTTGCAGTCCATTCAAGTCTATGGCATCAAACTCTTTAGACCTTGATGATGTCTACTGAGTCTTTGACCTTTCCGTAACGAATGCTCAGACCTTTGGACGTTGAAGCCAAGTGTGTTCTTCATTGTGCATCGACCTTGGCTATGTGAAGTGTCGACTCTTTTGTGCCGAGTGTCGACTCTTCTTGAAGCCAGCCTGATCTTCTGATAGCTATCTAGCCTAACGAGTTTACTCTTGTTTCTTGAAGGGATTTTCATCCTTGCTTGGGGGCGATCATTGGGCTTTCACTTTTGCCATCTCCACTCCATTTCTTCGCTTATCTGTCATGAAAAAGCATCAAGTATATCAATCATATGAGAGTGGGAAACATCAATGACTTATAGTGTTTAGCCATTATCAAAACCATGATGTGTCGAATGACCACAGGGGCACAACACCATGTTGGGAACCGATGTTGTGATGATACGGGGTTTGACGCACGTGCGAAATGTTGAAGGTGTTGCTGGAACCTAAGGTGCTGCACCCATGTTGGGAACCAGTGAGACTGGAACCCGGGGCTGGCGGCCCATCTTGGGTGTCAAGGTGCTTGAAGTCTGGGGCTCGTCGCCCATGTTGGGAGTTGGTGTAGGTGGGACCCACAGCCTAATACTCGTGCGGGCCGTTGAAAAGGTGGTCATGACCTAGGGCTTGAGACCCGTATTGGGATTCAGAGGTATGGCGACCTGGGGCTTGATGCTCGCACAGGCCGTTGGAATTGTGGCTGGAATATGGGGCTTAAGACCCGTGCTGGGATCTGAAGATGTCGGAGGAGTGGTGACCTGGGGCTTGACGCCCGTATTGGGTGTTGATGAAGTTAGAACCCGGGGCTAGGCATCCATATTGGGTGTTAATGAAGCTGGAACTCAGGGTTGGAAGCCCTTCTTGGGTGTTGATGAAGCTGGAACCCAGGGCTGGATACTCGTCTTAGGTGTTGATGAAACTGGAACCCTGGGCTAGACGCCCATCTTGGGTGTTGATGAGGCTGGGACGCAGGGTTGCAAGCCCATCTTGGGTGTTGATGAAGCTAGAACCTGGGGCTAGATGCCCACCTTGGGTGTTGATGTACCAAGGACCCAGGGCCTGATGCCCATGTTGGGTGTTGACAAAGCTAGAACCCAGGGCTGGAAGCCTATCTTGGATGTTGATAAAGCTTGAACCCAAGGCTAGATGCCTGTATTGGGTGTTGATGTGGCCGAAACCTAGGGCGCGATGCCCCCAAAGGCCATTGTTGATATTACATTGTATCTGGGGCTGGAAGCCCGTGTTGGAAGCTGACGTGGCAGAAACCCAGGGCTTAGCACCCGTATCGGGTGTTGAAGTGCCAAGGACCCGGAGTTTCTTCGCCCATATTCAGAATCGACATGACTAGCACCCAATGCTTGATGCTTGTATGGGTCATTGGTGACATTGTGCTGGAAACCCGGGGATAGAAGCCCATGTTGGGTGTTGACAGAGCTGGGGACCCAAGGCTCAATGGCTGCGCAGGTCGCTGTTGTTGTAGGAGCACAGGGACGGCTACCCGTATGGGTGGTCACCGGAGTAGGCTGCTCAGCAGACATAGCAATGGCGCTTAAGGATCAGGGCGGGCCGAAGATTGGAGCAAAGTTGCCGAACATGATTGGCGTCGCCAGATGTCTGCGCTTGGCATGGGTAGCTACGATGATTGGAGCATAAGCCACTGCCACCATTGCTTTGTTGCTACTATTGCTACTGTAGGTTGGTCGCTTGACGCTGACCGCTTGCGTGTTACATGTTGGTCAACACAGAGACAGCGTTCTGGTCGCGATGCTTGTATCGATCGCATTCTCTATTTATTATTCATCATGGTTTACTAGTTCGTTCGTCACTTTCAATTCACATGATTTTGCTCAGTTTGTGTTGTTATTAGTATTACTGTGTTTTATTTTATCTCTATATGTTCTTTACAAAAAAAAATAAATTCTAGAAAATGCAAAAATCCAAATAATGTCATCCCCCACAGGTAAGCCAAGTATGTTTTCTATCCTTATCCTCTACGATACTATATGTTATTCTACTCTTATTATATTATCTCAAGGACCGGCTGGTTCTCCTTGTGTCTTGGGATCGAATGTTCTCCTTTACCAAAAACGATGATGATCTAGGGGCATGCGGTTAATCGTTGAATAGACCGTTAGGTTGAATCGATTGGGGAATGATGGACTCTATCTCACACACAGTGGTTGTAGGAAGACTCTAAACCCTAATTTGTTCGGTCTAGCAATATTATTCTTCAGTATTTTCTATTTTTCTTCTTCTTTACTTTTGATTTGATGATTTCTTTTCCTTTAGCCCAACATACATTATGTCTGTTGTGCCTAGTAGATGGCAATCAAGAGGGGAGGGATAAATTGATTGCCTTTAAAAAAAATCACCCCTACAAAAATTACTAAATAGAGCGACTGCAGTAGATAGACTTAGACACTATCTCACCACGGATGATCGCACTCGTAACGATAAGGTGAAGAAAACTTAAGCTGTTGTATGAAAATATGGTTCACTCCTCTCGGCAGAGAGCCCACACGAAATAATCGTAGCAAGAACAAACCATAGAGAAAAAAGCGATTTTTAGGTGGTTCGGGTTCACCAACGTGCCCCCTACGTCCACCCCTCACAGAGTGAGGCTTCCCTTCGATATCAAGTGAAAAACTAATGGCCACAAACCAGTCGTTGAAAAGTCGTGCCACACAATTTCAAAAATTAACCGAACTCACTCACTTAAAAAGATTGAAATTAGAGTAAAGTGGTAAGAACGGGTCGATCCCACAAAGAGGAAATATTTTCAATTAAGCATGAGATGGAAAATTCTTATATTTGAAAGATCCGAATTTTGAGTGAGATTAAACTAATGAAAAGAAAACTTGCATGAAATTAAACTAACAAAAGAATATGAGAGGGTTAAAGAAGAGAATTGGAAGGAGATAGAAAGAGAACTAGAAAGACATAATTTTCAAAAAATGAATTTTTATTACAATGAAAGTGGCAATTACAACTCTATGAAAATTGAAATTACAACTTAAAAATAAAAGGACAAGAGAAGAAATAAGAGCCGGGAAATTTGGATGAAGAATGCTGCCGTCTCCTTGCCAAGTCTTTGAGTGAACCACCCTGCCATGGAGATAGATGCCGCCGAGAAGACCAAAGGAAGAATCTTCATCTTGGGATGTGTGAAGAAAATAGAGGAAGAAGAAATAGATAGAAGAAGAAGAAAAGGGCCAAATTGAAAATGTAGTAAAATTAAATTAAAAATAGAGGGTTAGAAGAAGAAGCATAACTTTAAATATAGAAGGAATTAGAAGAAGTGGAAGAAGAGAAAGTTGTAGATCAGAGGAAGAGGAAGAACTTTTGTGAAGAGTGTAGGGAGATAAAACGTGAGGAAGAGGGTGACAAATGAGAAAGAACAGAAGATATCGGTGCGGGTGAACAGTAAAAGCATAAAAACTGAACTTTAAAAAAGAAAGAATAACTTGAAAACGAGGAGGACTTAGAGGAAGATGAAGAAGAAGAGAATTTAAATATTTAAAAAATGAAGAAGTTTGACGAAAAGACTGAGATGAAAAGAGGATCAGAATATGGTGAAAACAGAGGAAGAACAGAATTGTGAAATCATGTGAACAGTACAAATGCAGAGACAGAGCTTTGAAAAACTAAGAATAGCTTGAAAACGAGAGAGCATTAGAAGAAGAGAAAGAAGAAGAAATTGTAGAGAACTTAAAAATGAAGAACTTTGCTGAAGAAAAATTTTAATAAAATAACCAAAAAAGCATAAAAATGGGCTTAGAAGAAAGGCTAACTCCCCCATCGGTCTGCTCTTGGATAGTTTATATAGGGTTCAGAGAAAACTCACAAAAATCTCTCCATATTTAGCTTGAATCCACCTTATCAGCAAAATCAAACATGCACCCAAAACCAGTATAGCACCAAAAAGAGAAGGATCCTCTGCAGATAGTTGGATCTGGACATTCAGAGACCTTCTCTGATACCAATTGTTAGTCTGTGAGGACTAAGTGCAATGGTGCACACACGGATTTAGAGGGGGGGTGAATTGATCCCCATTAAAAATTCTGCCCAATTTGAACTCTAATTAGTAAATTATGTGGAATTAAAACTGAATGGCTTAGTTAACAGAAAGACTCACTCAATATCAGATCGATGGCCTAAAGATCAGCTAGGTGACTAATGTGCAGTTAGTACACATACAGTTGGATACCAAACTGATCGAGAGGCTTCAATATATATGCAATTGAACGCGGTCATATCCAAGCATCTAGCGGTGAAACACAAGAACAAGCAAAACACAGTGCAAGGAAGATTTTTAGGTGGTTCGGTACTCAGACCTACATCCATCCCACACTCAAACCTGAGTGTGGATTCCGCTGATACACGGGTTAAACCGCTGGGCCTCACAGCTTGCCTACAACCACTGAGCATCACAGCTTGCTCCGCTGGGCATTAAAGCTTTAGCCACCGCTGATTCACAGCTTCAAACCGTTGGGCCTTACAGCTTAGCCACCATTGATTCACAGCTTCTGAAATGGAAAGTAAAAATAGAAAAATGGAAAGATAAAAATCAGCAACTGAAAGCTGGACTTAAAGCACAGTAATATAGCTCGCTAGGAGCAGTGTAGCTTGGATCTGATCCAGAGGCCACAGATCTTCTTCAATCTTGTTCCTGCAACTATCATCTACTTCTCTCACGATCTCTCTGCTCTTTTCTCTCTTCAGCCCCTTTCTTTTTCTTTCTGATCTATCTCTCCTCTTTCTACTGCTCTATCTCTCTCTTCTTTTCTCTTCTGAACTCTCCTCTCATTTTCTTTTCTCGAGCTTCTCTTTGCTCGTCTTTTGCACTAGAGAGTTAGTCGCATTTGATCGCAGGAGCGGCCTTCTTATAGGGCTGTAGGCAGGGTTTCCACGAGCTCACGCGTCCTGCGTATGTAGGACTCATCCCAACCTTTTCCCGAAAAGCCACGTGCCAAGTGTAGATTGGGGCGTTGATCCACGTGGCAGAATGTTAGAAATATTCTCCCCTTGGATCACGTGCCAATTATTGGTTCCGTTATCCTCCACGATCACATGCTGCATAGACCTTATGTGTGCAAGGCAAAAACAATGCATCGATGTTGTGTGCATTCATGCACAGACTCTATATGCAGCATGTATGCACAGACCCATTAAGCATTATGCACAGATCCTAACAAACTCATACCAAATGTGCACCGATGCTAACAAGGCTAACACCAAATGTGCATCGACGTTGTTCTGCCAAACGACTGATGTGCACAGACCTTATAAACCATGTACAAGGACATGCACAGACCTTGTATGCCTTCTACAGTGACTTGCACAGACGTTGTATGCGTTAAAGGCAAAACATGCACAGACCTTGTATCATACAAGGCAAATGTGCACTGACCTATATATATGCAAACTGGTAACTAGCACCAACCTGGTAACTAGCACCGACCTTTTTGTGCATACGGTCCTAACTGGCATAGACCTTGTTGTGCAAACAACACTGACTAACATAGACTTACAGAGTGAAACAAATGCACTGACTCAAGCTTGACAAAATATGAATGCTGACATAGTACTTATGTGAAAAATGATTATTTGGCCAAATCATAATCTGATGCAAGAGTTGTTTGTGCGTTGACCAATAGTTAACAACATATCATATTCAAGCACATACAAGCACATATGAACTGTATCAACACATCATATGAACCCTTAACACATTCAAGCACAAATGAACCATGAATCATGATTTACACTACACACATGATTCATAGTATGTCATTATCAAAACCATGGTTCCAACATTCTCCCCCTTTTTGATTATGACAATACTATGAGTCATGTGTGCTTATTCACACAACTCAATTACTCCAAGCATTCAGTCAAGAGCTGAGACTAATTTTTAACAACCATTTCATATCAAACAAGCATTTCATTCAAACAAGTTCAAACAAGTTACAGTCAGCATCCTCTAAACAGCTTCCCAGACATCCCAGACAGAACATATGACTCATACATTTCTCCCCCTTTGTCATTATCAAAAAGAATCATGAAAAAGGTATGATCTCAACCAATCTCTCCCCAGGTTCTCTAGTAGCATTTCAGACATAGACATATGCAACATATGACTCACATATCCTCCCCCTTTGACTTCATTCTCTCCCTTTGACAGATAGTAATTGACCTTACAAATAAATCTCCCCCTGTGAAAGACAATGAATGCAGTTTAGACAAGAAACTGTTCTTCCCATTAAATCAATGCATCGCAGCCTTGTGACAAAAGGAACAAGACTTTCAACAGGAAAAGTAGATAAGGGATCTGTCGAGAGAGAGTATAGGAGGGTAGGAGGGTAATCAAAATACAGATTCAGAGAGACAGTTCAGTGATTGACCAAAAGATGGTAGTGACAGAGATCATTAAATTGAGCAGATTTAGCAGTGAATTTTTTAAAGATGCTGAGATGAAGAATTTTTCAATGCGATGCCAATTTCATAAATCAATATTTATAATTCAGAGTCTTCCATTATAGGGGCTTATGAATTGGTTTTGCTTGATAATCATGGATTAAGAATGATGTAGACCAAGTCATTAAAAAGATTCAATACTCATATCTGAGACAATTCTTTAATAAAAATGATCCACTTGTTCATATAACATTTTAGTTCAACCTACTTCCATCTTACTCAGTTTAATTTCATGACTTCTTTAAAAGTGATACAAGGTAGTATTGAGATTAAACATTCATGAAAACATCTGAAATTTGACTTTTCTTGCATAAATTTTATGATGCACATATATATATATGTATATTGAATTTTCTTTTTGAGCATCATTTTATTTTTTATTTAGCAATTTTGGTTTGAGCAACACATTTTTACATGAGGTACAACACGTCTTAGGTGAAATGACCCAATTACTCAGTGTGATAACCGTATTGCTTCTCTATCTAGAGAACAGAGGTAGCATTAAGGGTATCTTTGGCATGAGGAGACACCTTGGTTAGAGGACAGAATCTCTAGTTATTCAATACCATTATGCCATTGCTCTACCATATTTTCATTATATTTTCAATGATTTTTAAGCAGAGTTAGCTATGGTCCTTCATGACACAGTCCTTTGGACAGGTTTCTCAGTAACCACAGTCATTTCTCTGACCACAATATCTCTTTCAAGACAATTTCAGACAAAGCAAATGTTTAAGAACAATACTTACACTATGCATCTCAACCAAAGTAAAAATGAGATTTAAACTTTTCAGATTTCAGGAAGTCTTACACTAAATTTACATGAAACAGACAGTTAAGGTTTATTAAAAATTGAATCAGATACTTTCACATTCCTTAAGTTCAAACTCAAGATTACACTAGACTTATGCCAATTCAAATCAACAAATATTATTAAACCTGTATAATAGAAGATTCTTCATTAAGAGTGATTTCATATTTATGAAACAGTACACAGGCTGAAGTTTTCTTCAATACACAGTTCAGTTGCTTTCAGATCAATAGCAAGCAGTAAAACTATGAACAAGCATGCATATAGAGTGATGAATTTAAAACTCATGCTTGTTACAAGGTTTATCAAGATAAACCAATCAGAATTTCAATACGCACAGTATTCCAAGTGAGTAGACTGATATTTCATGAGAAGTAGGAACTCTGAAGATGAAAATGAACAGGAGTTCCAGATTCAGAGCTCAGATGATAGTCAGTTTGAGATCAATAAACTAGGATCAATAATGAAGGTGAGTCACTGTCATACAGATATGACAAGGTGAATCAAATGAATGGACAGGAAGAATTCAGATAATGATACAATTGAAGTATTTCAATGCTCCCCTTGTCTATATGCAGAGAATCACCTCTTTTTGAATTTTCTAAGATAAATGCAATGCAACTATATGCATGCATATGCAATGTCTTCACTAAAAGCAATGCATGGACACGAATGGCATAAACATGATGCAGGGACAGACAAACTCCCCCTGACTATATGCAATCTATGCAAATAAGACTAACCATATGATTTTATAATTCATGCTCATGATCATTCTGATTGCCTTATATGCAATATGACACATGGTACCAGGCGAAGGACTTAGTCAAACAGACCACCTCACACATGGTGAGAACTTCCAGACATATTGCATCTGCCCTTTAGTAACTTACCATTTTATATACCATAATGGTCATGCATGTTAATGTAATGTCAAGACAGTCCTATCAGATTTTCAAGGAATACACTGCAAATTCGGACAATCATCAAAACAAAAATCATGTGAAATTCACATATTTTCAGAGAATTCTAATTAAAGGATGTCTATCCACAGAGTTGAGTGCAAAGCATAAATTTTAGATGAGCAGAATTCAGAGAATTCAAATTTGACAATGCAGATGATCAATGAATATGCAAAAACAAGTTTAACATGCTATGCAGTTATCAAAGACAGAAAGGCTTGAATGACAGAAATTGAGCAGAGTTGACATGACAGACGTGGTAAATGCAGAGTTGGGGTTTTCATTCTTTGAGTGCCTTGGTTTATTACCCCCAAAATATTCTTCAACCCAAGGCACACCTGTAAAACATAATTTATTTTGCACAAATAGGCACCCAAGACATCTTGGGTCCTGAAATAACAGTGACACCTTTAACAGGTGTTCTCAACAGTTTTTCAGCTTGTTCATCATCAAACGACAGGAGATGACAGTTATACATAGAATGTCGTAACTGTCCACAGTAATGGCATGATCCAGTAGTTTTAAATTCTTTTTATGCTCATTACTGTAATCATGAAATCCATTAACAGAGTGAAAATTCTATTTACTAAAACCAGCCAGCCAACAATCAACAGCTCTGTGGCCTGGCTTTCCACATTCAAAGCATGAAGAGTTTTTCTTTTTATCAATTAAGTTATTTCTAGCAGCAGCATAGAGAGTAGGGAATTTTATAGATTTAGAATTCAATCTATTTCCCTGAGCATCCTAGTAGTTCTTGACTGTATGGCCATGCTTTTCACATTCAAAGCACCTAATGTGATTTCCCTTAAAACAAAATTATTTCTTTCAAAAATATTTTTGTTAATAGGGAAATTATCAAATCCAGAATAAAATTTACTTCCCTAATTATGACAACATTGAGCAGCAATGTGGCCTAATTTGCCGTAGTGAAAGCATTGAATGCACTTTTTATGATTTGCATGATTTTTATCATGAACATTCCTATCATGCAATTTTCTAGCATTGAGGTCATCATGTTCCATTAATTTGCATTCATGCATGAGATGACCTACTCTATGACAGTAAAAGCATTTGATTCTCTTGTTTTGAACATGAGAAGGTTTCTTCATATTAGAATTCCTAGCATGAATTCTATCAGATTTTAGTTCATCCTTCTTGATGATAAAATAATCATCCATCTCATGACCAAATTTACCACAATAAAAATATTTAACATTCTTTCTTTTATCAGAAAATATCTTGGTCTGAGATCTTTCAGCATGCAATTTATTTTTCTTCTTTTTCAAATTTTTATTTTATTTTTGAGTTTTCTGAATAGTAGCTAGATTTGGATTTTTCTGTGCAGCGAACTTAAAAACCAATGGAGTTTTGATGCTGGTTTGTTCTGAGCTACTTACAAGTGATGTATGAATTTTGTTTCCAAAGCTCTTCTTATTTACTGGATCATACCCCAGCCCCTCTTTCTGAAAATTCACTTTCATCCCCAGCAACTTATCCAAATTATCTTGCCCTTCAACAAATCTAGATAAAGAATTCTTTAGGTCCTTAATCTCATCTTCCAGGGATGCAATATGTAATTCATAACCAGCAATTTCTTGTTCACTGTAATTCACACACTCATTTAGCACTTTATTTACAGTTTTATAGTTCTCAACTTCTTGTTCCAGATTGTGTAGTTTTGCAGACTCTTTTATACAGACAGATTTTCCTTTTTCTATGGTTAAGAGTTTTTCAGAAATAGCAGAGTTGAGATGTTTGAGTCTCTCATTTTCTAATTTTAATTGTTCAACCTGTTCACTATTGTTATCAGATTTGGAATCCAACTCTTCACTCAGCCTTTCCTCTCTTTGTTCAGTTTCTAATTTTTCATCCAACAAATTTTTGTTCTCTTCCCTCAAGGATGCGATTAAGTTTTGATGCCATTCTAAGTCAACATGAAGTGTCTCATTTAATTCATTCACAAAAGAACATTTATCACATGTAGACGTGTTTGAGCACTTATTTTTATTCTTAGATTCTTTCAATTGTTCTCTAAGGCTGTCAATCTCAGTCCTCAGACTTTCATTAACTTCTTTCACGGATGAGCTTTCATTGCATGAAGACTTAGCAGAGCATATTGTTTTCTGAAGTTCTACAATTTTTACCTTAGTGGCTTCAAGCTTTCCAGAAATTAAGTCATTTTCATGCTCAAAATTGGCGAGATTCTTTTCAACCTTTTCAATTTGTTTTTTAAGGATTTCATTTTCAGATTTCATGTGATTTAGTTCTGAGTTGTCATATTCATGTTCTTCCAATAGTTTCTTATGCATACTAAATTCAGACAAGCATTCTTCATAAGAACTTTTCAGTTTCACACAGTTTTCACAGGAAGATTTCGATTTATTGAGTTCTGAGTTAATGCTTTCAAGATTTTCTAGTTGTTTCTTCAGAGAATTATTTTCATATAGCAGATTTTCAAGGTCAACATTTTCCAAGCAGACACTCATGCTAGCATCCAGTTTCTTCTTCAATTTTTTATTTTCAGACTTTAATTTTCTATACCTATCAATAAGCTCTTCATGCATGCTCAATAATTCATCAAATGAAATCTCTTCAGATCCGGAGCTTACCTGAGACGTTGTCTCACTCATTTGATCACTGTTGTGATCACTATGGTTGACCATCAAGCATTGATCCTCTTGCTTCTCATGAGCAGATATGACTCTGTCCATGATCTCTTTTCCAGATGTGCATCTTGCAATATAGGATAACATATCAATATCTATTGAAGCCTTCAAAATATTGAGAACTGTGATATTATCACGGTTCTTCAGTCTATCCTCACTAGACCAATTGGTCTTGTCGTGAGATTATTCATGTGGCCCTTTAGATACAAGATTCCATAGATTTGGATCAATGGAATTCATGTAAATGCATAGGCCGCCAAGCCATGTGCTGAAGTTGGAACCATCAAGAACAACAGGAAATCCCATTGAAAAACAATTGAGTAAATTCAGATCAAAAAGCCTGAAAACAAGATGACAAATGCACCGAACTTAAAAAAGCAAAGCACCGAAGCGGATTAATCCGGACTTTCTACAGATCGTTGGATCTGGAAATCAGAGACCGGTTCTAGTACAGTTCAAGCACAGACCAAACAGAAAACTCAGTAAAATCAAACATGCACCCAAAACCAGTATAGCACCAAAAATAGCAGGATCCTCTGCAGATCGTTGAATCTGGACATTCATAGACCTTCTCTGATACCAATTGTTACTCTGTGAGGACTAAGTGCAATGGTGCACACACGGATTCAGAGGGGGGTGAATGAATCCCCATTAAAAATTCTACCCAATTTGAACTCTAATTAGTAAATTATGCTGAATTAATACTGAATGGATTAGTTAACAGAAAGACTCACTCAATATCAGATCGATGGCCTAAAGATCAGCTAGGTGACTAATGTGCAGTTAGTACACATACAGCTGGATACCAAACTGATCGCGAGGCTTCAATATATATGCAATTGAACGCAGTCCTATCCAAGCATCTAGCGGTGAAACACAAGAACAGGCAAACCACATTGCAAGGAAGATTTTAAGGTGGTTCGATACTCAGACCTACATCCACCCCACACTCAAACTTGAGTGTGGATTCCGCTGATACACTGCTTAAACCGCTCGGCCTCACAGCTTGCCTACAACTGCTGAGCGTCACAGCATGCTCCACTGGGCATTACAACTTTAGCCACCACTGATTCAAAGCTTCAAACCGCTGGGCCTTACAGCTTAGCCACTGCTGATTCACAGCTTCTGAAATGGAAAGTAAAAATAGAAAACTGGAAAGATAATAATCAGCAACTGAAAGCTGGACTTAAAGCACAGTAATATAGCTCGCTAGGAGCAGTGTGGCTTGGATCTGATCCAGAGACCACATATCTTCTTCAATCTTGTTGCTACAACTCTCTTCTACTTCTCTCACGATCTCTCTACTCTTTTCTCTCTTCAGCCCCTTTCTTTTTCTTTCTGATCTATCTCTCCTCTTTCTGCTGCTCTATCTCTCTCTTCTTTTCTCTTCTGAACTCTCCTCTCCTTTTCTTCTCTCGAGCTTCTCTTTGCTCTTTTTTTGTGCTAGAGAGTTGGCAGTATTTGATCACAGGAGCGGCCTTCCTATAGGGCTGTAGGCAGGGTTTCCATGAGCTCATGTGTCCGGTGTGTGTAGGACTCGTCCCAGCCTTTTCCAAAAAAGCCATGTGCCAAGTGTAGATTGGGGCGTTGATCCACATGATAGAATGTCAAAAATATTCTCCCCTTGGATCACGTGCCAATTATTGGTTCCGTTATCCTCCACGGACTCATCCTTCAAGTGTGACTAAAAGTTCACATGACGGAAAGGCTGATGTCTACCTTTAGCATTGCAGGTGCTCGAGCATATGCCACGTTGAAAGAAATGCCTTAGCATGTTAAAGTAAAATGCAAACATTGTTAGACCTTATATACGTAGCTCAGACAATGTGCACTGACTTTATATAGGCCCAAGTTAAAATGTGCACAGATCTGAGTAAACATATATGCACAGACCTATATGCACAAGACACAAAGTGCACAGACCTATATGCACAATGCAAAAGGAATGCACCGACCTTGTAGATGAGCATGCAACAAAAGATGCACAGACCTTATGTGCATTATTGCAAAAGTGCATAGACTTATGTGTGCCTAAAATAGACCCTGCACAGACGTGATATGCATAATGCAAAAAGAAAAACTTGCACCGACTTGCAACATGCACCGACTTGGAAGCTCATGTGCACAAGACCTGCATCGACGTTAGCATACAAAATGGAGATGTGCACTGACTTCAGATGAAGACTAGCAGAAATGCACCGACCTTCTATATGAACGATGCGAATGACAAACAATGCACCGACCCTTCAGTGCTCACAACAAAACCTGCACAGACCTTATTATGTAGCGTGCAAACATGCACAGACCTTATGTGTGCAAGGTAAAAACAATGCACCGATGTTGTGTGCATTCATGCACAGACTCTATATGCAGCATGTATGCACAAACCCATTAAGCATTATGCACATACCCTAATAACCTCATACCAAATGTGCACCGATGCTAACAAGGCTAACACCAAATGTGCACCGACGTTGTTCTGCCTAATGATTGATGTGCACAGACCTTATAAACCATGTACAAGGACATGCACAGACCTTGTATGCCTTCTACAGTGACTTGCACAGACGTTGTATGCATTAAAGGCAAAACATGCACTGACCTTGTATCATACAAGGTAAATGTGCACTGACCTATATATATGCAAACTGGTAACTAGCACCGTCCTGGTAACTAGCACCGACCTTTTTGTGCATACAGTCCTAACTGGCATAGACCTTGTTGTGTAAACAACACTGACTAACATAGACTTATAGAGTGAAACAAATGCATTGACTCAAGCTTGACGAAACATGAATGCTGACATAGTACTTATGTGAAAAATGATTATTTGGCCAAATCATAATCTGATGTAAGAGTTGACTGTGCGATGACCAACAGTTAACAACATATCATATTCAAGCACATATGAACTATATCAACACATCATATGAACCCTTAGCATATTCAAGTACAAATGAACCATGAATCATGATTTACACTACACACATGATTCATAGTATGTTATTATCAAAACCAGGGTTCCAACATTCTCCCCCTTGTTGATTATGACAATACTATGAGTCATGTGTGCTTATTCATACAACTCAATTACTCCAAGCATTCAGTCAAGAGCTGAGACCAATTTTTAACAACCATTTCATATCAAACAAGCATTTCATTCAAATAAGTTCAAACAAGTTCCAGTCAGCATCTTCTAAACAGCTTCCCAGACATCCCAGACAGAACATATGACTCATACATTTCTCCCCCTTTGTCATTATCAAAAAGAATCATGAAAAAGGTATGATCTCAACCAATCTCTCCCCAGGTTCTCTAGTAGTATTTCAGACACAGACATATGCAACATATGACTCACATATCCTCCCCCTTTGACTTCATTCTCTCCCTTTGACGGATAGTAATTGACCTTGCAAATAAATCTCCCCCTGTGAATGACAATGAATGCAGTTTAGACAAGAAAATGTTCTTCCCATTAAATCAATGCATCGCGGCCTTGTGACAGATGGAACAAGACTTTCAACAGGAAAAGCAGATAAGGGATATGTCGAGAGAGAGTATAGGAGGATAGGAGGGTAATCAAAACACAGATTCAGAGAGACAATTCAGTGATTGAACAAAAGATGGCTGTGATAGAGATCAGTAAATTGAGCAGAGTTAGCAGTGAATTTTTCAATGATGCTGAGATGAAGAATTTTTCAGTGAGATACCAATTTCATAAATCAATATTTATAATTCAGAGTCTTCCATTATAGGGGCTTATGAATTGGTTTTGATTGATAATCATGGATTAAGAATGATGTAGACCAAGTCTTCAAAAAGATTCAATACTCATATCTGAGACAATTCTTTAATAAAAATGAACCACTTGTTCATATACCATTTTAGTTCAACCTACTTCCATCTTATTCAGTTTAATTTCATGACTTCTTTAAAAGTGATACAAGGTAGTATTGAGATTAAACATTCATGAAAACATCTAAAATTTGACTTTTCTTGCATTAATTTTATGATGCACATATATATATATATATATATATATTGATTTTTTTTTTTGAGCATCATGTTGTTTTTCATTGAGCAATTTTGGTTTGAGCAACACCTTTTTACATGAGGCACAACACGTCTTAGGTGAAATGACCCAGTTACTCAGTGTGATAACCGTATTGCTTCTCTATCTAGAGAACAGAGGTAGCATTAAGGGTATCTTCGGCATGAGGAGACACCTTGGTTAAAGACCAGAATCTCCAGTTATTCAATACCATTATGCCATTGTTCTGCCATATTTTCATTGTATTTTTAATGATTTTTAAGCAGAGTTAGCTATGGTCCTTCATGACACAGTCCTTTGGACAGGTTTTTAGTGACCACAGTCATTGCTCTGACCACAATATCACTTTTAAGACAGTTTCAGACAAAGCAAATGTTTAAGAACAATACTTACACTATGCATCTCAACCAAAGTAAATCATGATTTCAACTTTTCAGATTTCAAGAAGTCTTACACGAAATTTACATGAAACAGACAGTTAAGGTTTATTAAAAATTGAATCAGATACTTTCAAATTCCTTAAGTTCAAACTCAAGAGTACACTAGACTTTATCCAATTCAAATCAACAAATATTCTTAAACCTGTATAATAGAAGATTCTTCATTAAGAGTGATTTTAGATTTATGAAACAGTACACAGGCTGAAGTTTTCTTCAATACACAGTTCAGTTGCTTTCAGATCAGCAGCAAGCAATAAAAGTATGAACAAGCATGCATAGAAAGTGATGAATTTAAAACCCATGCTTGTTACAAGGTTTATCAAGATAAACCAATTAGAATTTCAATACGCAGAGTTTTCCAAGTGAGCCGACTGATATTTCATGAGAAGTAGGAACTCTGAAGATGAAAATGAACAGGTGTTCCAGATTCAGAGCTCAGATGACAGTCAGTTTGAGATCAATAAACTAGGATCAATAATGAAGGTGAGTCACTGTCATACAGATATGACAAGGTGAATCAAGTGAATGGACAGGAAGAATTCAGATAATGATACAACTGAAATATTTCAATGCTCCCCCTGTCTATATGCAGAGAATCACCTCTTTTTGAATTTTCTAAGATAAATGCAATGCAACTATATGCATGCATATGCAATGTCTTCACTAAAAGTAATGCATGGACACGAATGGCATAAACATGATGCAGGGACAGACAAACTCCCCCTGAATATATGCAATCTATGCAAAGAAGACTAACCATATGATTTTATAATTCATGCTCATGATCATTCTGATTGCCTTATATGCAATATGACCCATGGTACCAGGCGGAGGACTTAGTCAAACAGACCACCTCACACATGGTGAGAACTTCCAAACAGATTGCATCTGCCCTTTAGTAACTTACCATTTTATATACCATAATGGTCATGCATGTTAATGTTAATGTAATGTCAAGACAGTCCTATCAGATTTTTAAGGAATACACTACAAATTCGGACAATCATCAAAACACAAATCATGTGAAATTCACATATTTTCAGAGAATTCTAATTAGAGGATGTCTATCCACAGAGTTGAGTGCAAAGAATAAATTTCAGAAGAGCAGAATTCAGTGAATTCAAATTTGACAATGCAGATCATGAATGAATATGCAAAAACAAGTTTAACATGCTATGCAGTGATCAAAGACAAAAAGGCTTGAATGACAGAAATTGAGCAGAGTTGACATGACAGATCTGGTAAATGCAGAGTTGGGGTTTTCATCCTTTGAGTGCCTTGGTTTATTACCCCCAAAATATTCTTCAACCCAAGGCACACCTGCAAAACATAATTTATTTTGCACAAACAGGTACCCAAGACATCTTGGGTCCTGAAATAACAGTGACACCTTTAACAGGTGTTCTCAACAGTTTTTCAGCTTGTTCATCATCAAACGACAGGAGATGACAGTTATACATAGAATGTCGTAACTGTCCACAGTAATGGCATGATCCAGTAGTTTTAAATTCTTTTTATGCTCATTACTGTAATCATGAAATCCATTAACAGAGTGAAAATTCTATTTACTAAAACCAGCCAGCCAACAATCAACAGCTCTGTGGCCTGGCTTTCCACATTCAAAGCATGAAGAGTTTTTCTTTTTATCAATTAAGTTATTTCTAGCAGCAGCATAGAGAGTAGGGAATTTTATAGATTTAGAATTCAATCTATTTCCCTGAGCATCCTAGCAGTTCTTGACTGTATGGCCATGCTTTCCACATTCAAAGCACCTAATGTGATTTCCCTTAGAACCAAAATTATTTCTTTCAAAAATATTTGTGTTAACAGGGAAATTAACAAATCCAGAGTGAAATTTCTTTCCCTGATTATGACAACATTGAGCAGTAATGTGGCCTAATTTGCCGTAGTGAAAGCATTGAATGCACTTTTTATGATTTGCATGATTTTTAGCATGAACATTCCTATCATGCAATTTTCTAGCATTGAGGTCATCATGTCCATTAATTTGCATTCAGGGCATGAGATGACCTACTCTATGACAGTAAAAGCATTTGATTCTCTTGTTTTGAACATGAGAATGTTTCTTCATATTAGAATTCCTAGCATAAATTCTTTCAGATTTCAGTTCATCCTTCTTTATGATAAAACAATCATCCATCTCATGACCAAATTTACCATAATAAAAATATTTAACATTCTTTTTTTATCAGAAAACATCTTGGTCTGAGATCTTTCAGTATGCAATTTGTTTTTCTTATTTTTCAAATTTTTATTCTATTTTTTAGTTTTCTGAATAGTAGCTAGATTTGGAGTTTTCTGTGCAGCGAACTTAAAAACCAATGGAGTTTTGATGCTGGTTTGTTCTGAGCTACTTACAAGTGATGTATGAATTTTGTTTCCAAAGCTCTTCTTATTTACTGGATCATACCCCAGCCCCTCTTTCTGAAAATTCACTTTCATCCCCAGCAACTTATCCAAATTATCTTGCCCTTCAACAAATCTAGATAAAGAATTCTTTAGGTCCTTAATCTCATCTTCCAGGGATGCAATATGTACTTCATAACCAACAATTTCTTGTTCACTGCAATTCACACACTCATTTAGCACTTTGTTTACAGTTTTATTATTCTCAACTTCTTGTTCCAGATTATGTAGTTTTTCAGACTCTTTTATATAGACAGATTTTCCTTTTTCTATGGTTAAGAGTTTTTCAGAAATAGCAGAGTTGAGATGTTTGAGTCTCTCATTTTCTAATTTTAATTGTTCAACCTGTTCACAATTATTATCAGATTTGGAATTTAACTCGTCACTCAGCCTTTCCTCTCTTTGTTCAGTTTCCAATTTTTCATCTAACAAATTTTTGTTCTCTTCCCTCAAGGATGCGATTAAGTTTTGATGTCATTCTAAGTCAACATGAAGTGTCTCATTTAATTCATTCATAAAAGAACATTTATCACATGTAGACGTGTTTGAGCAATTATTTTTATTCTTAGATTCTTTCAATCGTTCTCTAAGGCTGTCAATCTCAGTCTTCAGACTTTCATTAACTTCTTTCACATATGAGCTTTCATTGCATGAAGACTTAGCAGAGCATAATAGTTTCTGAAGTTCTGCAATTTTTACCTTAGCGGCTTCAAGCTTTCCAGAAATTACGTCATTTTCATGCTCAAAATTGGCGAGATTCTTTTCAACCTCTTCAATTAGTTTTTAAGGATTTCCTTTTCAGATTTCATGTGATTTAGTTCTGAGTTGTCATATTCATGTTCTTCCAATAGTTTCTTATGCATACTAAATTCAGACAAGCATTCTACATAAGAACTTTTCAGTTTCACATAGTTTTCATAGGAAGATTTTGATTTATTGAGTTCTGAGTTAATGCTTTCAACATTTTCTAGTTGTTTCTTCAGACAATTATTTTCAGATAGCAGATCTTCAAGGTCAACATTTTCCAAGCAGACACTCATGCTAGCATCCAGTTTCTTCTTCAATTTTTTATTTTCAGACTTTAATTTTTTATACCTATCAGTAAGCTCTTCATGCATGCTCACTAATTCCTCAAATGAAATCTCTTCAGATCTGGAGCTTACCTGAGACGTTATCTCACTCATTTGATCACTGCTGTGATCACTATGGTTGACCATCAAGCATTGATCCTCTTGCTTCTCATGAGCTGATATGACTCTATCCATGATCTCATTTCCAGATGTGCATCCTGCAATACAGGAAAACATATCAGTATCTATTGAAGCCTTCAAAATATTGAGAACTGTGATATTATCACGGTTCTTCAGTCTGTCCTCACTAGACCAATTGGTCTTGTCGTGAGATAATTCATGTGGCCCTTTAGATACAAGATTCCATAGATTTGGATCAATGGAATTCATGTAAATGCATAGGCCGCCAAGCCATGTGCTGAAGTTGGAACCATCAAGAACAACAGGAAATGCCATTGAAAAATAATTGAGTAAATTCAGATCAAAAAGCCTGAAAACAAGATGACAAATGCACCGAACTTAAAAAAGCAAAGCACCGAAGCGGATTAATCGGGACCTTCTACAGATCATTGGATCTGGAAATCAGAGACCAGTTCTAGTACAGTTCAAGCACAGACCAGACAGAAAACTCAGCAAAATCCAACATGCACCCAAAACCAGTATAGCACCAAAAACAGCAGGATCCTCTGCAGATCGTTGGATCTAGACATTCAGAGACCTTCTCTGATACCAATTGTTAGTCTGTGAGGACTAAGTGCAATGGTGCACACACGGATTCGGAGGGGGGGTGAATGAATCCCCATTAAAAATTCTACCCAATTTGAACTCTAATTAGTAAATTACGCAAAATTAAAACTGAATGGCTTAGTAAACCGAAAGACTCACTCAATATCAGATAGATGGCCTAAAGATCAGCTAGGTGACTAATGTGCAATTAGTACACATATAGTTGGATACCAAACTGATCGAGAGGCTTCAATATATATGCAATTGAATGCGGTCCTATCCAAGCATCTAGCATTGAAACACAAGAACTAGCAAACCACAGTGCAAGAAAGATTTTTAGGTGGTTCGATACTCAGACCTACATCCACCCCACACTCAAACCTGAGTGTGGATTCCGCTGATACACTGCTTAAACCGCTCGGCCTCACAGCTTGCCTACAACCGCTGAGCGTCACAGCATGCTCCACTGGGCATTACAACTTTAGCCACCGCTGATTCACAGCTTCAAACCGATGGGCCTTACAGCTTAGCCACCGCTGATTCACAGCTTCTGAAATGGAAAGTAAAAATTGAAAACTGGAAAGATAAAAATCCGCAACTGAAAGCTGGACTTAAAGCACAGTAATATAGCTCGCTAGGAGCAGTGTGGCTTGGATCTGATCCAGAGGCCACAGATCTTCTTCAATCTTGTTGCTGCAACTGTCTTCTACTTCTTTCACGATCTCTCTGCTCTTTTCTCTCTTCAGCCCCTTTCTTTTTCTTTCTGATCTATCTCTCCTCTTTCTGCTGCTCTATCTCTCTCTTCTTTTCTCTTTTGAACTCTCCTCTCCTTTTCTTCTCTCGAGCTTCTCTTTGCTCTTCTTTTGCGCTAGAGAGTTGGCCACATTTGATCGCAGGAGCGGCCTTCTTATAGAGCTGTAGGCAGGGTTTCCACGAGCTCACGCATCCGGCGTGTGTAGGACTCGTCCCAGCCTTTTCCAGAAAAGCCACATGCCAAGTGTAGATTGGGGCGTTGATCCACGTGGCAGAATGTCAGAAATATTCTCCCCTTAGATCACATGCCAATTATTGGTTCCGTTATCCTCCACAGACTCATGCTTCAAGCGTGACTAAAAGTTCACGTGACGGAGAGGCTACTGTCTACCTTTAGCATTGCAGGTGCTCGAGCATATGCCACGTTGAAAGAAATGCCTTAGCCTTTTAAAGTAAAATGCAAACATGGTTAGACCTTATATACGTAGCTCAGACAATGTGCACTGACTTTATATAGGCCCAAGTTAAAACGTGCACAGATCTGAGTAAACATATATGCATAGACCTATATGCACAATGCAAAAGGAATGCACCGACCTTGTAGATGAGCATGCAACAAAAGATGCACAGACCTTATGTGCATTATCGCAAAAGTGCATAGACTTATGTGTGCCTAAAACAGACCCTGCACAGACGTGATATGCATAATGCAAAAAGAAAAACTTGCACCGACTTGCAACATGCACCGACTTGGAAGCTCATGTGCACAAGACCTGCATCGACGTTAGCATACAAAATGGAGATGTGCACCGACTTCAGATGAAGACTAGCAGAAATGCACCTACCTTCTATATGAACGATGCGAATGACAAACAATGCACCAACCCTTGAGTGCTCACAACAAAACCTGCACAGACCTTATTATGTAGCGTGCAAACATGCACAGACCTTATGTGTGCAAGGCAAAAACAATGCACCGATGTTGTGTGCATTCATGCACAGACTCTATATGCAGCATGTATGCACAAACCCATTAAGCATTATGCATAGACCCTAACAACCTCATACCAAATGTGCACCGATGCTAACAAGGCTAACGCCAAATGTGCACAGACGTTGTTCTGCCTAACGACTGATGTGCACAGACCTTATAAACCATGTACAAGGACATGCACAGACCTTGTATGCCTTCTACAGTGACTTGCACATACGGTGTATGCGTTAAAGGCAAAACATGCACTAACCTTGTATCATACAAGGTAAATGTGCACTGACCTATATATATGCAAACTGGTAACTAGCACTGATCTGGTAACTAGCACCGACCTTTTTGTGCATACGGTCCTAACTGGCATAGACCTTGTTGTGCAAACAACACTGACTAACATAGACTTACAGAGTGAAAAAAATGCACTGACTCAAGCTTGACAAAACATGAATGCTGACATAGTACTTATGTGAAAAATGATTATTTGGCCAAATCATAATCTGATGTAAGAGTTGACTGTGCGATGACCAACAGTTAACAACATATCATATTCAAGCACATATGAACTGTATCAACACATCATATGAACCCTTAGCATATTCAAGCACAAATGAACTATGAATCATGATTTACACTACACACATGATTCATGGTATGTCATTATCAAAACCAAGGTACCAACAGTTTAGAGTCCTCCTTTCCTCAAATAAGAGGAGATAAGCTCAAAAAGTAGAAGATAACCTCGATCGGGTTCTGTTTCTTGTTCAGACTGAAAATAGTGACCTCCTCAGTGTCGTTTATTCCTTAATAAGTGACACTTCACTCGGGCGCAAATTCCTTTATTCCTAATTTTAATATTTTTTCAGTATTTTATCTTTTCCGTACATCAGGATTTAGCGCTTGTGTAAGCAGTCACAATTTCTTCAATGGGCGACACTTCAAACCGTCGCTTAATCTTTTCCTTTTCTTTCTATTTTCTAATCAAAATAAATGGATGCCCATCAAACTGTCACAGTTTATTGAATTTGCGCCCTTGCAGAAGGGCGTTCATTAACTAGCGCCCAGATCTCGATCGCTCATTCCTATAAATTCAAAAAAATTAAAATAATCAATATTCTTGATCCAAAATAGTTATGCAATTTCTTAATTAAATCTTACATTGTCATTTTCACTCAAAAATGATGGTAAAATACATGCAGACTCAAATAATGTGTGAGAATGAGTTTTGTTCACATTAATACACAACTATACTCATTAAATGCTCAAAAGTGATGAATGTGATGCAACTTATGATATGAAATATAGCACTTATCACACCCCCCGACTTACTCATTGCTAGTCCCTTAGCAATGCAAATAAATTAAAATTTAGGACTAACAGGAGTTTACAAAATTCATACTTCCATATCTAGCTTTTCCTTCATAAAATTAACCAAAGATTAGGAATTAGGAATCTTTAATGCACACTAGCCTTATGTAAAAAATTAGGGTACATGATCAGGAATTCAAATCAAAGCTCAATAGCACTTGTGCATGTGTAACTACCAAATCCACAGCTTAGACAATTACGTCCCTCATTTGCTATTGCCAACAAGTGTCTTTCAACCCTGCACCTCTTAGATCAGAGCATTAATCATACTAGCTTTTTATCTGCCTTATTAATTTGTCCATTTGGGATCTTTCTACACACATGATGCTGCACTACCATTCACTGTATAACATGAACCTCGACTCTTGTCTTAGGAGAAGCAGGCCCAGTTACACAGATCAAGGTTCCCTTTTCTTTTTGATGCGAATCTCAACACGTCTTAGGTGAAGTAGGCCCGGTTACTAAGACTATGAGTATTTTTCATGGTGTTTTTTTTCTTTTTTTTTCGTTTCGTTGTGCCATTTGTACTTATTTGATAAATAACTTGGCAGAAAGCTTAAAAATATCTCTTCCTTGAGAAGTGCAGAGCATCAGACAACATACCCAAAATAACAGAGGGCTTGTCCTACTTATTTCATTAGCGTGAATAGTGATTTCTATTTCTAAAGTGCACGTGAACTTTAAAAAAATTCTTATATCAATTTTCTATGGCTAGATTAAAATAAATTTTCCTTCATCCTTCTCTCCAGCCTTTTCTATTCCAGAATCACTTTCAATAAAAGCATGAATCAACAAAACTCATTTTTGGGATTTCATCTTTTCATTTTTAAACAAATTATAATCATGCAAGAACTTCTATCAGGTTGTACTATATGTAATTTTTTTTTAATTTTTCTCTCCCCCCCAACTTGAATGACATTATCCTCAATGGCATATATAATTGAAAGCAATAGAACAATATAACAAGCAATGCAATGGAGTAGGAAAGAGACAACCTGATATGCGGGATGAAAAATTCCTTGAGAATAATGGCAACAGCATCCTCTTCCCGGTCTGAAACACTTAAACAAAAGTATCAAATAACAAAAATCTTGGGTTCTCTCCCAGAAGCGCTAAGTTTTACATCTTCAACCAGACGCATGCATAGAAAGTGCAAGCTTCATAACCAACATGTGGATTTGAGAATGAGCCACTCTATTATCTTATCAACTTTTAATTTCCAGCATTTGTGCCATGCGAAGACAAGATTTTGCATGTACATGCATGGGCTAAAAGTAATTTGGTTCCATTCATTCTTAATTTGAACATTAGGATCATAAGTGAACCAATTCTCTTCCTTGTGGGGCATATACAAATCAATGGCCATCAACCTTGTAATATCTGGTTGGAACCTTTGCCCAGTATCTACCCATTGGTCCCCTTTATTGACTACTCTCTCCATGTCAGCTTGCTTAGGAACCGGTGGCTTATGAATAAGATTGACATTATTAGCCACACTCCCCTCACTGATAACCTCATGTGCATTAAGAATAGTAATTAACTGTTCTTCCTGATGGGGAGTCAAATTAAAGGTGAAAATAGTTGACATATCCCCCTCAGGTCCTAGAATCTCATAATGAAGAGGCTTAACTGTCTGGGGAATCAATTTGGAAGGAAGCATGAGCCTAGAATCTAATTCATCGAATGATTCAGACTTTATTGGACTGAGCTCAGGGGTCAGATCAAATGTGAAATTCTCTAATAAGACTCACTCATCAAATTCATTAATCGAATGAAGATTGTCAAACAACTTATCCAATAATGGGGTAGGTAGATTAAAGGTAAATTTTTCCAACTAGGCCCCTTCACCAAACTCATCAATCGTATTAAAATTATTCATCATATTGTCCAACAATGGGGTGGGTAAATTAAAGGTAAATTTTTCCAACCATACCCCTTCACCATGTTCTTCAAAAGGAGGAGGATATTTAGAATTTATCTCTATTAAATCATCAAGATTATTAATCATAAAGTAATCCTCCTCTTGATTTAAAGGTGCCCCATCGAGAGTAAGATCATGGAAGTTATCCACCTCTTCATCTACCCAAGACAACTAGTTCATAACATCACTCAAATCCTTCTCCACCGTCACCTCTTCTTCTTCTTGTTCTTGAAACCTGATCTCTTCAAATTCAAGAAGGAAAATTAGTGGAGTTTGACCATGAACTCAAACATTACTTGGTTCTTCTTCTCCCCCCAACTTGACATCGTCAACTTCTTTAGAACCCTTCTCATAATGGCAATTAAGCTCATGCTCCTCGAACTCATCTTTTCGATCATCATCATGACTATAGCTAACTCCCTCAAAAACTTCCTGATAAGACTACTCCATATTTCACACATGATCTAAATTGAGAGTGATTTGAGTATTATGTTCATGGGAAACCATGGGCTGATCATAAAAGCTTTCATTATTGTCAAATTTTAGAAGTTGGTAATCAGAATTTACATCGGAGTAGCTAGGTAATTGATCCATTTCCATGCCCTTGATGGTTTCAGCAAGTTGATCTAGTCGGGCTTGGTTGGATTGAATTTGAGCCATGATGAATTGATGGCATTAATGAAATTGATTCAATCTCTTCTCCTGATTGAGAGTTGGGCATGGAGAAGATTGATGTGTAGACTGAGAAGCAAAGTTTGAGGGGTAAGAAGTTGAATGATGATCTACTTGATAGTGAGATATTGGAGAGGATGTGGGTTGTCCTCCATAGTGGGCTTGATCATAAAAGTTACTTGAAGATGGAGCCCAATTTTGAAAGAATTGATGCGGAGGATTTTGGGTTGGGCCTTGATAAGATTCCCAAGAACCATTATGTTGTCCTCCCCCATAAGAATCATAAGAAGGTATGGAGGGTCTTTGAGCAATTTGGGCTTGTTCTTGGGGGCGAAATGAATTATAGGACCCATGAAGGAATTGAGTGGATTGGATATGATCTTGGTTAAAGGAACGAACTTGGGGCCCCATGAGTGAGGGGCTTTCATTGTGGGCCGACCAAGAGTATGGGCCTTTGTAATGGGTCGGGCCATTATGGGTGAATGATAAAGGTTGAGTTGGACTATTGGTAACATAATGGGCCGGTCTAGCCCACATGCGATTATGATCTTGATAATAAGGTGACATGAAGGAGTTTGGATTCATACCCCAAAGAATGGATCAAGAAAGTGGGCCAAAAGGTATACCTTATTGAATTTGCAAGCCCAACTAAAAAACATGAATTTCTCACCATTTTTAAGGTTTTTTTATTATTTTATTTTTTATTGCTGTCAATGCAATGCAAACAACAACTATATGAATAATGCATGTACCATTATGATTTTTTTCTTTTTTTTTCTTTTTCAAAATGATGCAAATGCAACGTATTAATCACTATATGAATGCAAGATGAAAAAAAATTCAAAAGAAGAATTGGCATCACTACCAAATTGGTCCACCGGCCAGGTAAGAGGTGAGGTTGTGGGAGGCTCTCCCTACTTTTGTAGGGACCTAATTAAATAACCACAATCCCACTTGAGCGTTTGCCACTTAACCTCTAGCCATAAACACCGATTTTCTAAATAGTAAAAAATTCTAAAACTCCTCTTTTTTTGTGTGACCTTTCAAGGGCAACCTAACTTCAAGGTACTTCGTAGTAAAGCCTGCCCGGTGTCCGTGAGGGAATCCACGGGTGCGAGGACTTATGGAGGTCTTGGAAAAGAAAATTCTAATCCAAAGAGATGGAATGCTCAATGGAGTGTCTTTCCAATTCCAAGAAGGGTGTAAGGAACCTAACTTGCCCTTGAGAAGGGGAAATAGAAGAGAAGAGAAAGATTTTTTTTTCAAAAGATGATGCAAGTAAAGAAGAAATTAATTAAAATACACAATGCATGAAACTAATACAACTAAGATGAAGGCACGATAAAATGATGAGAATTTTTTTTCTTTTTTTCTTTTTTCTGATTTTTTTCAGAGAAATTTTTTTTTCAAAAAGAGATGTGAATAAAAGATAAGTATCAACTAAAAATAGCAAATATATACAAAACTACTGCAAATTAAGACCTAAAATCATGGTTTTGACGTTTTCTGGATTTTTGATTTTTTAGAATTTTTAGGAATTTTATAGATTTTTTTTAGAATTTTTTAGAATTTTTCAAAATAGAACCTTTTCCTACGTTTACTGACCTTTTAGTGACACTTGAATTTTCTAGATTTTCTGAATTTCTACTTTCTGCTACAGTTTTAGGATTTCAGCAACAATTTCTGTGACAGTTTATTTCCTGAGATTTTCAGATCCAAATTAGTATGGATTTTCTGATTTTTTTGATCTTTTTTATTTTTCTTACAAAATAAAAACAGAAAAATTAGTATTCACATATATACATCAAACACAAGAAATTTCAACCATTAAAAATAATTTCTTCCCCGGCAACGGCGCCAAAAATTGATGGCCACAAACCTGTCGTTGAAAAGCCATGCCACACAATTTCAAAAATTAACCGAACTCACTCACTTAAAAAGATTGAAATTAGAGTAAAGTGGTAAGAATGGGTCGATCCCACGGAGAAGAAATATTTTCAATTAAGTATGAGATGGAAAATTCTTATATTTGAAAGATCTGAATTTTGAGTGAGATTAAACTAATGAAAAGGAAACTTGCATGAAATTAAACTAACGAAAGAATATGAGAGGGTTAAAGAAGATAAATTGGAAGGAGATAGAAAGAGAACTAGAAAGACATAATTTCTAAAAGATGAATGTTTATTACTATGAAAGTGACAATTACAACTCTATAAAAATTAAAATTACAACTTGGAAATAAAGGACAAGAGAAGAAATAAGAGCCGAAAAATTTGGATGAAGAATGCTGTCGTCTCCTTGCCAAGCCTATGAGTGAACCACCCCGCCATGGAGATAGATGTCGCCGAGAGGACCAAAGGAAGAATCTCCACCTTGGGATGTGTGAAGAAAATAGAGGAAGAAGAAATAGATAGAAGAAGAAGTAGAAAAGGGCCAAATTGAAAATGCAGTAAATTAAATTAAAAATAGAGGGTTAGAAGAAGAAGCATAACTTTAAATATAGAAGGAATTAGAAGAAGTGGAAGAAGAGAAAGTTGTAGATCAGAGGAAGAGGAAGAATTTTTGTGAAGAGTGTAGAGAGAGAAAATGTGAGGAAGATGGTGAAAAATGAGGAAGAATAGAAGATATCGACGCGGGTGAACAGTAAAAGCATAAAAACTGAACTTTGAAAAAGAAAGAATAACTTGAAAACGAGGAGGAATTAGAGGAATATAAAGAAGAAGAAATTTTAGATATTTAAAAAATGAAGAAGTTTGGTGAAGAGACTGAGATGAAAAGAGGATTAGAATATGGTGAAAACAGAGGAAGAATAGAATTGTGAAATCATGTAAACAGTACAAATGCAGAGATATAGCTTTGAAAAATTAAGAATAGCTTGAAAAAAAGAGAGAATTAGAAGAAGCGGAAGCAGAAGAAATTGTAGAGAACTTAAAAATGAAAAACTTTGCAGAATAAAGAAATTTAATAAAACAACTAGAAAAGCATGAAAATGGGTTTAGAAGAAAGGCTAACTCTCCCATCGGTCTGCTCTTGGACAGTTTATATAGGGTTCAGAGAAAACCCACAAAAATCTCTCCATATTTAACTTGAATCCACCTTATCAGCATCAAGGATTGATCAAAGTAGGTCTCTTTCCATGTTTAGAGTCCTCCTTTCCTCAAACAAGAGGAGATAAGCTCAAAAAAGTAGAATATAACCGCGATCGGGTTCCGTTTCTGGTTCGGACTGAAAATAGCGACCTCCTCAGTGTCGTTTATTCCTTAATAAGTGACTCTTCACTCGGGTGCAAATTCCTTTATTCCTAATTTTAATATTTTTTCAGCATTTTATCTTTTCCGTACATCAGGATTTAGCGCCCGTGTAAGCAGTCGCAATTTCTTCAATGGGCGACACTTCAAACCATCGCTTAATCTTTTCCTTTTCTTTCTATTTTTTTATCAAAATAAATGGACCCCCGTCAAACTGTCACAATTTATTGAATTTGCGCCCTTGCAGAAGGGCGTTCATTAAATAGCGCCCAGATCTCGGTCGCACATTCCTACAAATTCAGAAAAATTAAAATAATCAATATTCTTGATCCAAAATAGTTATGCAATTTCTTAATTAAATCTCACATTTTCACTCAAAATGATGGTAAAATACATGCAGACTCAAATAATGTGTGAGAATGAGTTTTGTTCACATTAATGCACAACTATACTCATTAAATGCTCAAAAGTGATGAATGTGATGCAACTTATGATATGAAATATAGCACTTATCAAAAATCAGACACACGATGTGAAACTCACAGCCCACACATGCTGCAAAATGCAGCCACACACACACACGATGTATGTCTGAGTGTATCAAAATTAGATGTACAATAAGCACTTGAGAAAATGAAGATGCAATCAGGATATGCAGGAAATTCAAGCAAGCACTAGAAACCCCCCTTCAACAAAGATGCTTCTCGGTTTGGACTTGTCAAATGGATGAGCTTTGAATCAGCAAGTTGATGGTCGAGAGGTGAGCTCCAGTTTTCTTGAAATCAGATCTACAGCTTCAAATCACGTTGGAGAACAAAAGATTAACCTTGAATCACTTCACTCCAGGGTCTGGGTCAATATTCAACAGTAGAGGCTCGTTCTTCCTTTTACTGCAAGAAAAGATGGAAACCTTGAATATTTTGTTTTCCCTTCTTTTTGGTCACCCTAATCATTGTATTTATACTCCCAAGGTGTAGAAGACACGTGTGGGATAAAGAGAACCTCGGACCCAATCAACATGGGGCAAAGGAACGAAGTTTATTGGGTCTTCAGTCAGGTTCGCAAAACCCGCTACGTGGGTCCGGACAGAGTGGGTCGACACATCATGTGAAGTGGGTTGATACAACTCTTGCTGTAAAAGCCCAAATAGAGTCATTGCACAATGGAGTCGACCTTGTGGGTCGACACCTTCATAGCAGAACGTGATTACTTGATGAAATGAAGAAGAAAGATTTTGATTGGATCTCACCAAGTGTCCTTTGATTTGTGAAATTTAAAGACCTCCTTTAGGACTGGATAGCTTTGATGTGTCGACGCTGCAGATTCATTACGTCGACGCACCCTGCCTGTTACCTGAGAGGTTGCTAAAAAGCATTGTTGTGTCGACGCTGGAGTTCCATTGCGTCGACCCGACTTTCATTCATTTTAATAAGTATACACTATATCATTCAAAGTGTGTCGACGCCATGAGCTCATTGCGTCGACACAACCTTCTCATAGCCTGAAGGATAGATCCTCTGGATCTTCTCCTCTTCTTCTACTGCGTCGACGCCCTGTAACTCTATGTCGACTCATCCTCAATACTTCCTGGAGGATAGATCCTCTGGATCTTTTCATTTTCTTCTGTTGCGTCGACGCCTTGTAACTTTGTGTCGACTCATCCTTCATTTTGCTTGGATGACCGTCCCACTGAAGTTAAGGATTTTTCTTTAGTTGCGTTGACTCCATGGCTCCACTGCGTCGACTCAGCTTTCATGTGGTCTTGTTAAAGCATACTGGTTTACAAGTTAGGTCAACCTACCATGAAGGATAGGTCGACACATCTTGACTTCTGATAGCATGTTTTGTCCCGGTTAACCAGAGTAGGACACACTCTCACAGATCTGACATGTTAGCTGCATTCACTTTCGACCACAGGTAACATGTTTGAATTAATCATTAACAATCTTAATTGAAGAATAACCATTCATTCATCATTCCATTAGCCAAAACACACGTATGTTTTGTTATCATCAAAAAGTGTTATGCCAAAATCAAGGTGGGAAATTCAACAATGTCCCCCTTTTTGATGATGACAAAACATTGTGTGCTTAACTCCATAGTAAATCATGAAATCCATTCAATGCTTATTAATCACTAAAGCAAGGCTTTCATATGACAAAAGCTGAACTCTTCAAAACTTGACCTTCATATTGCATAATAGAAAAACTCATCAAAGCCAAATCAACAGAACTGAAAGCAGAACTAAAAGGAAAGCTTAAACCAAGCACAAGAAAAATAAAGCAGTTGTACTGATTTTGCATTATGAACTCTCTTTTATGGACAATTGTTCACGCATTATTGGCATGCTGAAGTAGACTCATTAACACCTAATTTCCTAAATTCTTGAAGCACACAAGATCTCTCCCCCTTTTTCATCAACAAAAAATAGACCAAGGAAGGTAAATGCAATGAAGTAAGAAACAAGCAAGCATGCATTGCAGACAAGCATTCAAAAACCAGAGGTCTAGCTGAAAGTGGGTTAAGAGAAGTGCAGTTGATTCAAAAACAAGAAGCATTGCATGATCCATAACTAAAAAGATTGTGCATGTACAAAGAGTTTGCATGATCATGTATATAGGCAAATTCACAATATATGCCCAAAATAGAAACTCCGTGAAGTGCATGTGCAGACAGATGTGCAATGAATGTTAAACATAAGAATGACACTGAATTTTGAAATAACACATAGCAATTTCTTTCTCTCTATATTTTTATTTTAGATCTTCGAATATTGGTAGCTTCGCATAGCCCCCCCCCCTTTTTTTAAAATGGACTTGACCGTTTGACATGAGTTTCCTTATGTGTCTCAATGGGGATTCCCGGTTACTAAGTTTCGTCACTTATTTTAATTTTGTTGTGGAATTTGCTTCAGCATTTGACGTGAGTTTTCTCATTTGTTTCAGTGAGGATTCTTGGTTACTTAGATTCACTTTCCACTTATTCATTAATCTGATGGGACAGGCAACTTTTTCCTCACGATTATTCTAAATGTCCATGTAGAGATTCAAGAAACTAGGAAAGTGTTAGAGTGGATTTCATGTATTCTTACAGTTAAAAGATATTTAACACAAGATTTTCATTGTGTGTGTGGGGAGTCGTGTTTCAAGTGCATTGTCACGCCCCGAGCCTTTATTACAGCGGAAGACTAACTCGGGGAGCGTGGACAACCGGCATGGTAAGCCTCTTGCAAGCAAGAATGATTAGAGCGCAAGACAATCACACACATAAATATAATTGCATAATATTTACTCAAACTCCAACTTTATTTCATAATAATCAAGTATTCAATACAACCACTAATTCAACTTATTCCAATCTATCAGACTCAAGAAATAGGAAAATTACAGAGACTCAATCAAAACAATATAGACCTTCCTAAGTCTTCACTCTCATCTTGACAATACTTTCATTCGCTCTCGGACCCGCTACTTGTATAACCCGAATCCGAATTCGAATCACTTCCATCTCCTGAAAAGATTGGAAATAGGTAATGAGCACACTTGCCCAGTCGGTATCTTCGCATCAACATGAAGGCACTATTAAAGTAATTAACAATTAAGCTCTAAAGAATAAGGTAAAAATCATGCGAATGCGATCAATCACGCGATTAAACCAAAGTAACAAGACGATCAAGTAAGTTAGAATGAGAGCAAGTACGAACTAGCAAGAATGTAACAAGAACATGATATTGGCCTTTCATGAACAAGAATGTATCGAGAATGTACTAGCAAGCCACATAATCATCACTCTAGTATATTTTGCTGATGAGTAAGTACTTCATGAATTTTTATGGAATATCAAGCAAGAAAGTCATGTACAAGAATGTCATATCATGTCGTATTGTAGATTTTTACTTATTTATAGAGAAAGTACTCCCAGCGCAATGCGACGCCAGTAGCATCATACCCCATGGTTTATAATAGTATGTTTCTGACAATCAGTCGAGGGGACTAGCATAGAGCCCTTGAACACAATCAGTGCTCGATCGCATCTTCAAGTATAAATCAAGCTTTTTCCACGCATGTAACAATAAAGTATGGCCAAGAATGTAATAAGTTCAATAAGCTCATGATAACAATAATTCAATGAATGAATGCTTTAATAAGAATCATGAGAAATCAAGAATGACTTAAGCAAGGTTATGCTTATGGAAATAAATCGGCAGCATAACGGTACATTCTTTATTTTCCATTCATTATTTTAGGTTTCTTGATCAATATGATAAGTTCTAGATCATCAATAGTCCATCTAGAAACCTTGGAATATCAACCCTTGGTCCACCTTGGGTTAAAATACTCAAGCAGTGTGACGGTCGTGTATTGGGCCGTTACATGATGTGACGCTCCAGTATTAGGCCGTTACATTAGTCTGAATCCAGAACCAAGAAATCAGACTCAGTTGAATGTGACGGTCGTATATTGGGCCGTTACTTGTGCCTGACGGTCCAACAAGAGCCGTTACATTACTGATAACCAAAAACATCGATAGTGTAATCTAATCAATGGGCTTTAATGGTACAACCAACTCGGTGTCCTAGTGGGAATCCAAAGCTCGCGGAGAATTACGGAGGCCTTGAAACGAGATTTCCTAGTCCATTGGAAGAAATATCCAATAGAGAGATCCTCATGTCCAAGAATAATGTTCCTATAGTACAATGTGAACTAATGGACAATATACCAGAATATGCGTCATATACTTAAAGAAATGACTCTATTGATAAAGAGAACGTGTAACGATGTGAAACCATGAAAAAACTCCGTCAATACAACATTTGGAAAATCATGATTTAAATATAAAACTATAGAATTTTGGCACATGAAATTAACATAACTTAAAATAACCTAAGACACATTAATCATACAATTTGATTATGAATCAGTAACTAAACGTGAAGTCATGATAACAGGTCCAACTTAGCTATCTAAGCTTATTTATAAGTAAACTTAACTGGTTATTATTCTGCCTTGGGCTGGCAGAACACAGGGGTCTGACGGTCTAGGATAGGTGTGTTACAGTGCTTGTGACGGTTTATCGAGGGGCCGTTACAGTGGTGTAACGCTCCTACTAGGGTGCGTCAGAGACAATAGAATAATAAAACACAACATGGTGTGACAGTTTATCGTAAGGCCGTTACATTCATGTGACGGTCTTACGTTGGTGCGTCAGAGAATCTGCTGGCAGTAAACTAAGTAAAGGTTTATGAAAACATAACATGCCTGGAAATCAAAATACTACCACTGTCCTAGTCATGATAATGAAGTATAGGCCAACTATATGCATGGGTTTAGTGAATAGACAGGATAATATCTTTTAATTTACATTTAGGGCTAAGAGATGCATGAATGTATAGAACTATTAGATCATGAAATTCTTAGTCTAGAATGCATGAAATCAAGCACAACCAGAGGATTTTTATTCCTAACAAGTTGTTTTTACCAATCATGAGATAACCTACCTCTTCTAAAACATTTAAACTTTGAATTTGATGCTAGGTGCTACCCTTAGTCCCTTGTACTTCTTGTGATAAATCAGCAACTTCAATCTGCTCTATTTCCTCAGCCTCTTCACCTAAGGATGTGAAATTTTGAGGGTAAGAAGATAAAACTATTGGGAACAAAAAGTTCTAAAGGATTGAACTCTAATTACCTCGTTTAGACGTCCTAATCTCTGGATCTTCAGGGAACTTGCGTTCAGATTCCTGGGTTGCTAAGGTTGAATCAGTAACTTTGGAAGCTTTTATCTCCTTGGTTGCTTGATCTCCTAGCACGAAATTTGGAGAGCTATTAGTCTAATGTATTATAAACAAAAAGTCGTAAGGAACTTACCCGAAATTATGACTCCTTACCTTGATTCTTCACGAGCCAAAAGTAAGGGTCGCTCAATTCAGAACTAGGTCCTATTTATAGGGTTTTGAAGATTAGATCGATTCTAGAGTCCTTAATTTGCCAGATCCTAATCCCTAAGAGTCCTTAGTAATGTTATAAGCTCTCCCAAGTCGATCTCTTGTAGATAAGATCCCAAAGTTCTAATCTTTTTGCTCGTTCTTCCTTTCACGGAACTAACAGAGTGTAACGCATCCAGCCTGGTGCGTTACAGGGCTGTGGCGGTCGCCCGATAGACTGTTACATTCAACGTGTATAGAGTTTCAATTTCATAAAACTTTTTTATTCGTTTATCCATATAATTATCTTATATAAATAGTATTTATCCTTAAAATACATGAATAAGCTAATTACCCTTCTAGAATATGGGCCAAACTTGATGGGCTTGGTCCATTAACCTTTTGGATTATCTTTAAATAGGCTAGGTTAATTATTTAACCTAATTAGGTCTTATAATGACTTATTGATCTAATATTCTATTTATTAATTTATTTAGGCCTTTATAAATTTCAAAGAATAATTAAATATTCCTAAAATAATTTATAAAAATTCTGGGGTCTTACACCCTCCCCCACTTAAGAGAATTTGGTCCCCAAATTTAATATATGGATTTCGGAGAGTGCACTTACAGTTAAATAATTCTGGAAATCTTTTCCGCATGGCTGCTTCGGTTTCCCAAGTTGCTTCATATGGCCATGTTTTCTTCCATTGAATCTTGACCATAGGAATAACTTTATTTCTTAGTAGCCGCACTTCCCGTTCCAGAATCTTTATTGGCTTTTGTTCGAACGTCATATCCTTCTGAATCTCCAGATTGTCATAAGTGATAATATGGTCAGGATCATATACATACTTCTTCAGCATAGAGACGTGAAATACGTCATGAACTCCTGCTAATTGTGGAGGTAAAGCCAGTTTGTAAGCCACTTCACCAATCCGTTCAAGAATTTCAAATGGGCCAATAAATCCTGGAGTTAGCTTTCCTTTAATGCCAAATCTTCGAATACCACGATCTGGAGAAACCTTTAAATATACATGATCTCCTACATGAAACTCCAAGTCACGTCTTCGATTGTCAGCATAAGACTTTTGCCTATCTTGTGCCATTTTCATTCTTTCTTAAATGAGCTTGATCTTCTCTGTAGAATCCCTGATGAGATCGGGGCCTAGAAATTACTTTTCCCCTATTTCATTCCAACATATTGGTGATCGACAGCTTTTTCCATATAAGGCTTCAAAAGGTGTCATTCGTATGCTAGCCTCATAGCTATTGTTATATGAAAACTCTACTAGAGGCAAGTGATCATACCAACTACCTCTAAAATCGATAGCACAAGCCCTGAGCATATCTTCTACTACCTGATTTGTTCTTTCCGTTTGACCATCTGTTTGTGGATAAAAAGCTGTGCTGAAATTCAATCTAGTCCCTAGTGAATGTTGTAGACCTTTCCAGAATTGTGATGTGAATCGAGGATCTGTATGAGATATAATAGTGACTGGGATACCATGTAGTTTGACAATCTCCTTTATGTATAATACTGCTAGAATATCCACAGATCACCGACTCTTTATTGGTATGAAGTGTGCGAATTTAGTCAATCGGTCTATGATTACCCATATTCCATCGTGTCCACCTCTTGTCTTAGGTAAACCCATAATAAAGTCCATCCCTATACTCTCCCATTTCCATTCAGGAATACTCAAGGGGTGTAATTTACCTGCGAGTCTAAAATGTTCTGCTTTTACTTATTGGCAGGTGAGACAATGGGACACGAAATTAGCTATCTCTCTTTTTATATTGGGCCACCAGAAATTTCTTTTAAGATCTTGATACATCTTTGTTCCTCCTGGATGAATTGTGTATTTAGAATTATGCGCTTCATCTAGGATTAGTTTCTTTGTAGCCTCATGATCTGGTACACATATTCAGCTCTTAAATAACAATCTTCCGTCATTGAAAATAGAAAAATCCGGCCTTTGTTCAATATTGGCTTTAATTTCTAGTAATATAGGATCATCATTTTGCAGCTTGACCAGATCTTCTATCAATGTAGGTTGAGCTCGGATATTGGCTATGAAACAATCTTCTTCCTTTATGTCAATATCTAAGTTCAACTGAGCAAATTGAGGAACAAGGTTAGTTACACTTATCATAAGACTTGATAGCATACCCATTAGTTTTCTGCTGAGTGCATCTGCTACAGCATTAGCCTTGCCAGGATGATATTGAATAGTAAAATCAAAGTCCTTGAGATATTCTAATCACCTCCTCTGCCTCATGTTAAGCTCCTTTTGAAAGAATAAATATTTCAAGCTTTTGTGGTCTGAGTAGACCGTGAACTTTTCTCCATAAAGATAATGACGCCAAATTTTTAAGGCAAAAATAACCGCTGGCAATTCCAAATCATGTACGGGATAGTTTTCCTTGTGACGTTTCAACTGTCTTGAAGAATAACATATTACTTTTCCATTCTGCATGAGAACGCATCCTAAGCCAATGCCAGACGCATCCGTATACACTTCAAATCCACCACCTTCCATCGGTAGTGGTAGAATAGGAGCTGTGATAAGATGATTCTTAAGAGTTTGGAAACTCTTCTCACATTCCTCTGACCAGACAAAAGGATTTTCTTTTCTTGTGAGTCTAGTTAAAGGAACTGCTATCTTTGAGAAGTCCTTAATGAATCTTCTATAATAACCAGCTAGACCCAGAAAGCTTCTTACTTCTGATACAGTCGTTGGCCGGCTCCAATTTCTGACAGCTTCTACCTTAGAAAGATCCACAGCAATACCTTCTTTTGAAATAATGTGGCCTAGGAATGAGACTTCCTCGAGCCAGAATTCACACTTATTGAGTTTGGCATAAAGCGTGTGTTCTCTAAGTGTTTGTAAAGCTATTTTCAAATGTTATTCATGTTCCTCTTTTGTCTTGGAATATATCAAGATATCATCAATGAAGACGACGATGAACTGGTCCAGATATGGCTGGAAGACATTGTTCATAAGTTGCATGAATGCTGCTGGGGCATTAGTTAAACCAAACGGCATCACTACGAATTCATAGTGGCCATAACGACTTCGAAAAGCCGATTTATAAATGTCCTCTTCTTTAATTCTAAGCTGATGATAACCTGATCTGAGGTCTATCTTAGAGAAATATTCGGCTCCTGAAAGCTGATCGAAGAGCTCATCAATACGCGGTAATGGATACTTGTTTTTAATTGTAAGTTGATTCAGTCGCCGGTAATCGATGCATAGCCTGAGAGAACCATCCTTCTTTTTGACAAATAGGACAGGCGCACCCCACAGGGATGTGTTAGGTCTGATGAAGCCCTTATCCAGAAGTTCCTGCAACTACTTTTTCAATTTCTTAAGCTCTGTGGGGGACATCCTGTAAAGGGCTATAGAAACAGGTGCTGCTCCTGGAATGAGTTCAATAGTGAAGTTCACTTCCCTCTCGGGCGGTAAACTGGGTAATTCAGATGGAAACACGTCTGGGAACTCATTTACAATAGGGATGTCCACTAAGATAATCTCCTTGGATTCGGCAACAATGACAGAAGTAAGAAAAGCTTCACATCCTTGCGAGATAAGTTTGTAAACGTGAAGAGAAGATATGATAGTAGGATGCTTCTTGTACTTGATGCCAAAAAAAGAGAATCTCGGAAGACCGGGCTTTCGAAAGGATATAATCCTATTTCGGCAATTGATATAAGCATCATGATCTACAAGCCAATCTACACGATGAGCCATTCGTAAGATAAGGTACCTGAGAGAAAATAACAACTTGTTATTTCTCATGAAATTGGAATGAAAAAAAAATCAATCTTAAAGCTAATTAATTATCTTATCCCGGGCTCTACCCAATTCTCACATGGGTATGGAAATTTCTTCCTTAGTTCATAGGTAGGGGTCCTTAAACCTTGGACTTTTCCTATGACATGACTCTTCTTCCTAAGTCCTGAGACTTAGGCTCTGATACCAACTTAACTATCACACCCCGAGCCTTTATTACAGCGGAAGACTAACTCGGGGAGCGCGGACAGCCGGCATGGTAAGCCTCTTGCAAGCAAAAATGATCAGAGCGCAAGACAATCACACACATAAATGCAATTGCACAATATTTACTCAAACTCCAACTGTATTTCATAATAATCAAGTATTCAAATACAACCACTAATTCAACTTATTCCAATCTATCAGACTCAAGAAATAGGAAAATTACATAGACTCAATCTAAATAATATAGACCTTCCTAAGTCTTCACTCTCATCTTGACAATACTTTCATTCGCTCTCGGACCCGCTACTTGTATAACCCGAATCTGAATTCGAATCACTTCCATCTCCTGAAAAGATTAGAAATAGGTAATGAGCACACTTGCCCAGTAGGTATCTTCACATCAACATGAAGGCACTATTAAAGTAATTAACAATTAAGCTCTAAAGAATAAGGTAAAAATCATGCGAATACGATCAATCACGTGATTAAACCAAAGTAACAAGACGATCAAGTAAGTTAGAATGAGAGCAAGTACGAACTAGTAAGAATGTAACAAGAACATGATATTGGCCTTTCATGAACAAGAATGTATCGAGAATATACTAGCAAGCCACATAATCATCACTCTAGTATCGTTTGCTGATGAGCAAGTACTTCGTGAATTTTTGTGGAATATCAAGCAAGAAAGTCATGTACAAGAATGTCATGTCATGTCATGCCGTATTGTGGATTTTTACTTATTTATAAAGAAAGTACTCCCATCGCAATGCGACGCCAGTAGCATCATACCCCATGGTTTATAATAGTATGTTTCCGACAATCAGTCGAGGGGACTAGCATAGAGCCCTTGAACACAATCAGTACTCGATCGCATCTTCAAGTATAAATCAAGCTTTTTCCACGCATGTAACAATAAAGTATGGCCAAGAATGTAATAAGTTCAATAAGCTCATGATAATAATAATTCAATGAATGAATACTTTAATAAGAATCATGAGAAATCAAGAATGACTTAAGCAAGGTTATGCTTATGGAAATAAATCGACAGCATAACGGTACATTCTTTATTTTCCATTCATTATTTTAGGTTTCTTGATCAATATGATAAATTCTAGATCATCAATAGTCCATCTAGACACCTTGGAATATCAACCCTTGGCCCACCTTGGGTTAAAATACTCAAGCAGTGTGACGGTCGTGTACTAGGTCGTTACATGATGTGACGCTCCAGTATTGGGCCGTTACATTAGTCTGAATCTAGAACCAAGAAATCGGACTCAGTTGAATGTGACGGTCGTATATTGGGCCGTTACTTGTGCCTGACGGTCCAACATAGAGCCGTTACATTACTGATAACCAAAAACATCAATAGTGTAATCTAATCAATGTGCTTTAATGGTACAACCAACTCGGCGTCCTAGTGGGAATCCCAGGCTCGCGGAGAATTACGGAGGCCTTGAAACGAGATTTCCTAATCCATTGGAAAGAATATCCAATAGAGAGGTCCTCATGTCCAAGAATAATGTTCCTATAGTGCAATGTGAACTAATGGACAACATACCGAAATATGTGCCATATACTTAAAGAAATGACTCTATTGATAAAGAGAATGTGTAACGATGTGAAACCATGAGAAAACTCCATCAATACAACATTTGGAAAATCTTGATTTAAATACAAAACTATAGAATTTTGGCACATGAAATTAACATAACTTAAAATAACCTAAGACACATTAATCATACAATTTGATTATGAATCAGTAACTAAACTTGAAGTCATGATAACATGTCCAACTTAGCTATCTAAGCTTATTTATAAGTAAACTTAACTGGTTATTATTCTGCCTTGGGCTGGCAGAACACAGGGGTCTGACGGTCTAGGATAAGCGCGTTACAGTGCTTGTGACGGTTTATCGAGGGGCCGTTACAGTGGTGTAACGCTCCTGCTAGGGTGCGTCAGAGATAATAGAACAATAAAACACAACAGGGTGTGACAGTCTATCGTAAGGCCGTTACATTCATGTGATAACCTACCTCTTCTAGAACCTTAAAACTTCGAATTTGATGCTAGGTACTACCCTTAGTCCCTTGTACTTCTTGTGATAAATCAGTAACTTCAATCTGCTCTATTTCCTCAGCCTCTTGACCTAAGGATGTGAAATTTTGAGAGTAAGAAGCTGAAACTATTGGGAACAAAAAGTTCTAAAGGATAGTACTCTAATTACCTCGTTTAGACGTCCTAATGTCCTGATCTTCAGGGGACTTGCGTTTAGATTACTGTGTTGCTAAGGTTGAATCAGTAACTTTGGAAGCTTCTATCTCCTTGGTTGCTTGATCTCCTAGCACGAAATTTGGAGAGCTATTAGTCTAATGTATTATAAACAAAAAGTCGTAAGGAACTTACCCGAAATTATGACTCCTTACTTTGATTCTTCACGAGCCAAAAGTAAGGGTCGCTCAGTTCAGAACTAGGTCCTATTTATAGGGTTTTGAAGATTAGATCGATTCTAGAGTCCTTAATTTGCCAAATCCTAATCCCTAAGAGTCCTTAGTAATGTTATAAGCTCTCCCAAGTCGATCTCTTGTAGATAAGATCCCAAAGTTCTAATCTTTTTGCTCATTCTTCCTTTCACAGAACTAACAGAGTGTAACGCATCCAGCTTGGTGCGTTACAGGGCTGTGGCGGTCGCCCGATAGACCGTTACATTCAACGTGTATAGAGTTTCAATTTCATAAAACTCTTTTATTCGTTTATCCACATAATTATCTTATATAAATAGTATTTATCCTTAAAATACGTGAATAAGCTAATTACCCTTCTAGAATATGAGCCAAACTTGATGGGCTTGGTCCATTAACCTTTTGGATTATCTTTAAATAGGCTAGGTTAATTATTTAACCTAATTCGGCCTTATAATGATTTATTGATCCAATATTCTATTTATTAATTTATTTAGGCCTTTATAAATTCCAAAAAATAATTAAATATTCCTAAAATAATTTATAAAAATTCTGGGGTCTTACATGTATGTTGTGATTTATGCTAGAGACATGACTATTTCTCCCCCTGAGTATATGCACTCACCTTTCTAGGCTTCTCCCCCTTAGTATATGGCATGTAATACACCTAGATTAAATCAATGTAGCATTTATTTATCAAGGAATATATGGCCTTAGAAGGTTCAAGAAATGGCTATGTTAGCTATGTACAAACAGGCATGCAAGGATTTAACACTATAATCATGCAAGGTGATTTCTGGTACGAGGCCGAGTATTGTCTCACACATAGTGAAAGCTTCCGGATGGACTTAATCCACCCTTCTCCAGATCACTATTTTATATACCAGATAATCTTATGAATGCAGATTCAAATTATGCATGTAGAATTGTTCATATTCACAAGCTATGCAAAAGATGCTATGTACAATGCAAATGCTCATGCATCAAGACTCATCTAACCTGCAAACCCATAATTCTCTTCTAAATGATGTGATCTTGTCTTCATTTAGAGGTTTGCTGAAAATGTCAGTAATTTGACTGTTTGTTTCAATGAAATTTATTTCCACATCGTCTTTACTAACATGATCTCTGATGAAATGATGTCTACTCTCAATATATTTGGTTCTAGAATGATGCATAGGATTTTTTGACAAGTTTATGGCAGATGTGTTATCGCACAAAATTAATGTCTTTTTGAGAGTGATGCCAAAATCAATTAATTGTTGTTGGATCCATAGCACATGGGCAACACAATTGTCTACGACCACATATTCAGCCTCGGCAGTTGATAATGCCACTGAATTTTGTTTCTTGGAGGCTCATGAGACCATGCATCCCTCAAGAAACTGGCAGTACTCGCTGGTGCTTTTTTGGTCCACTTTACATCCCGCGTATTCGGCGTCGGAATAAGCAACCAAATCAAAGCACAAACTATGTGGGAACCAAAGACCTAAATCATATGAACCAGCAATATAATGAAAGATGCATTTCAAGGCTGACATGTGCGATTCTTTAGGGTTCGATTGGAATCTAGCGCATAGGCATACTTCAAATTGTATGTCTGGCATGCTGGCTATTAAATATAACAAAGATCCAATCATGCTTCTAAATAGTTTTTGGTCCACATATTTACCTTTATTATCTTGATCCAGTTTTAATGATGTGGACATCGGTGTCGGCTAGGATTTCACATTGCAGAAATTGAATTTCTTGTGCAATTCCTGAGCATACTTCTTTTGGCTTATGAAGAGACCATCATCCAATTGTTTTATCTACAAATCCAAAAAGAATGTCAGCTCCCCCATAAGACTCATTTCGAATTCTCCTTGCATTAGCTTAGCAAATTTCTCACTCAAAACTTCATTAGTTGAACCAAAGATAATGTCATCTACATAGATTTGAACAATCAATATTTGCTTACCATCCAATTTAGTAAACAGAGTTTGATCAACATTACCTCTTTTGAAACCATTTTAAATAAGAAGAGAGCGTAATCTCTCATACCATGCTCGGGGTGTTTGCTTCAAACCATACAATGTTTTATCCAATTTGTAAACGTGGTCCAGATAATTGTGACCTTTGAACCCCGGCGACTGCTCCACATAAACCTCTTCCTGCATAAAGTCATTTAAGAATGCACTTTTAACATCCATTTGAAACAATTTTATATGGTTACAGCTAGCAAAGGCCAACAAAATTCTCACTGCTTCAAGCCGTGCTACAGGAGCGAAAGACTCATCAAAGTCAATTCCTATTTCTTGGGTATACCCCTTGGCTACTAGCCTGGCCTTATTCCTAATCACCACTCCTTGGTCATTATGCTTGTTTTGAAAGACCCATTTGGTCCCGATGATGTAGTGATCATTAGGCCGTGGCACGAGGAACCACACCTTGTTCCTTTAGAACTGGTGTAGTTCTTCCTGCATAGCTAAGAACCAGAAATTGTCATTCAAGGCATCTTCAATAGAATTGGGTTCAGATTGAGAAAGTAAAGCAATGTAATCCTAAATTTCAACTTCCCTAAGTGATGAACGTGTCCTCGTTCCATCTTTAATGCTACCAGTTACATTTTCCATTGGATAGTCCTTCAAGAATGTCCAAGGTCTTGGAAGTTCAAGTTGCTCTTTGCTTGATTGCTCTGTTTGACCTTGTGCTCCTTCTTGATTTTGCTTGCTTTTGAAGCTTTTGGGTACATCATCATCCTCACTTGCATTTTCTTTTGCAGCTCCATCCTCCTGCAACTGAATATGTTTATTAGTATTCCTCAAAGAAAATTCATCCACCACCACATGTGGGCTTTCCTCAACCATTAGAGTTCTCAAGTTGTAAACTCGATAAGCTCTTGAAGTGAGAGAGTAGCTGTTGACACTGAAAATATTCCTAATATTTCCTGACTTCTGCTTCTGCAGGTGTTAAGTTCTGATCGGGTGCTCCTATGCTGACAGAGAAGAAAAGTAAGAAAAGAAGAAAAAAGAATGGCGGAAGCCGAACAAAAGATGAGACCAAAAAAAATAAGAAAAGAAAAGATGCTCGGCTCCAACGGACAGCCGCTAAAGCAAGACCCGGGAGCTCGGAAAAGTATTCGGGACCATCCCCGAAGAAGTAATCAAAAAGCTACAAATACAAGTGAAGCCGGCCCGGCATGCACAAATTACAGTGCCGAAGGCCATGTCAGCAGAAAACCCGAGTGTCCGAACCAAAGGCACAAAAGGTTCTGGAATTGGCCTTTCAGCGGCCTGAAGGCTTTACCAATACTTCTCGTTGCGATTTCACGAAGCCGCGATGAGATGAAGGACCGAGTCAACTCCTGGAGCCATTCCGGGACTCGCTGTCTGACCCACGTCAAGTGAACGTGACTCACCGGGCGCGCCCTTTCTCCGGAGCGCCCCTCTTGCCGGCACCCTCTTACCCGACGTGCCAAATGCTAAATGAAGCTTCCCCGGTGCGCATTCTCCACGTCGGGAGAGCCTTCATCTATATATACCTATATGGCTCGACCATATAGAAGGGGGGCGGATATACATCGTGGAAAAAGAGAGGAATAGGGGGGAAAGAGATAGAAGAAGAAAAAAGCTTGGGGAAGAAGCAGGGGTTTCTGAGAGGAAGAATCGGAGAGCCACCGTCTCTTTCGTCCTCCTATCCATCCACCTGGAGAGACCAAAGCCGGGGAAGAAGCGTTGTTCTGATACTCTGTTTCCTGGAGTGAAGGTTTATGTGGGTTCCGAAGTTTTCTCTCGATCGTCTCCTATTGTTCTTCTCTGATGCTAATATAATGTAAGTGAAGTGGGAGGGGCGATGATCTGAGCCCATCTCCCCTTCCTCATCTCCCGACCTTTTCCTCTTCTGTAATCAGATTTTAGCTCATCTGTGTAATCGGGGGCGGGCTTCTGAGCGACAACGCCGTGTCGCGCCGTAATCTTGTTGTTGATAATGGAATGAATGATGCCCAAAGCGACGATGCCTCCATATATGCTTCTTCTCCCCCATTCTAAGTATATGTATATCTAACCGTCTCTTATGCGCAATCGTTGTTTTGTTTGCTTCGTCAATGAATGAATATGCCCTGGAGCGATCATGGGCTATAGAAATGGCATCCCCTCCCCGGGGCTTCCCTTTTAATTTGATGGCTACGCCGGATTTGCGTTGTGGGTCTTACGGCTGGAGGCACATTCATATGTGTATCTTTGTATTTTCATTCTCGAGGCCAGTCCCCTCGACACCCCTCTACCCTCGTTCATGGGCTAGAGGGAACGGGATCATCCCCACAATATGTATGTTGGGGATGGCCATTCACCGCCTCTGGATTGCTCGAATGTTTGCCCCCCCCCCCTTTCCCCCCGTTGCAATCTCTTTAATTCGTATGCTAACCTGCTAACTCCGTGAGTGCCAGTATGCTAGCTTCGCTAATGATTAACCCTTTAGCTCCCTGAAGGTCATGATACAATATCCCTCTTACTCTCCGTGTGAGTTATGCTTCATCATGTAGAGAATGGCAGTGCTGATACCCTGGGGAGGGGAACATTCCTTATGGGGATACCCGAATCACCGTAGGGTCAAAGGGCTTTGTCTACTCATGACAAGTACCCTATGGGCCGCCAGAAGGTGAACATTGATAGGGCTTTAGCCCGATATCAAATCCACTATCCTTAGGGATATTGTGGTGGCCATGGGTTGTATGCCCCTCGTAGGCTAGTCCTCGAGGCTCTCCTTCCCTATCGGTCGTCTCTTTTCGGATTGTGATCTGACCACGGGTCGTATGCCCCTCGTAGGCTAGTCCTCGGGGTTATCCTTCCCTTATTGGTCATCTCATCCGATCATGTTCCAACCCATGGAAGAGTGGTGCCCCTCGTAGGCTAGTCCTCGGGGTTTCCTATCCGCTTGGGGTCCGCTGGCCGCCGTTGTGCCGCCCGGCTTGTTAGGGGCTTACTCCGCTACGTGAGCATGTCCCCGCTTCTCCCCTGCAATCCTCCAGGGATGTGGAGATGCTGCCCAATTTTCACCAGGTTTTAACTAATGAGATACCCTTGTGATTGGGACGTAATAAAACTTGTTTCTCAAAAAATGAACCTTCGTGCTCGAGTATGAACCTCACATGAACTTATGACTCTACTTCTGGAGGGCTTGGGACTCCAACTTAATAAACAATTAACACAATCAAACTTAAAATACTCAAGAACATCTTAATAAACCAAGTAGACTCAAAAAATATCCCAAAAATCAACTTAACCGGTGCGGCCTTAATCCGGCGCGCCCTAATACGGCGCGGTACCCCCCCCCCCCCCGCTGGTTTACACTTAGACTCAAAATCAAAATCTTTTCAATGGTCTATACCCGGTGCGCCCTAATCCGGCGCGCCCCAAGCCCATCGCGCCGGGGAAGTGGGCTTGCCCTCGGCCACGCCGGTTTACCCGTTTCCTACGTTTGACCGCGTCAGGGAACTCTTTTCCTACGCTTGGTTGCACCAGTTTTGAATAAGTACTCTCTATTGCGCGGTTTTAATCTCTCACTCGCCTTCGGAGCAATCTTTGCCTCCCACGGTCGAGGTTAATAAACCCAATCAATCATAAACCAAATAAAAGGGGACTGTTCAAGTCCAAACCATTTTCCTATCATGCTTTTACTATTGTGTTTTGTATTATCATGCTTTTGTTATCATGCCTCAGTCACCACGCCTTGGTGCGTTTACGCGCATCGCGTTAATGCATGCCTGCCTGCCTAGGCCCTCGGTATATCAAATGGCATTGACAGAAGGCCGGGTTACACCCGACTGGAAGCCTTTGCTATGCGCGATGGTGGTCTTCGGACCTATGTCCTCCGCCACGTATCGAGGGTCTCCAACTCAATAAACCATGCCTCCTTTGCATGATAGATAAAAGCATTTCATGTAACCTCGTCATATGCATCCTTTTGCATCTTATTTCGACCTCGGACGGCTCACTATCTTGACAATTAATCAAAGGTTTTCTCCCTTATGAGGATGTAATTAACGCCATAGCCTTTATGGTATGGCGGACTGCTGGTCCCGACCTGAATCTCACTCTTGCCCGATACGGGTAAGAATGAGCGCATAATAAATCTATCACTTATGTGACTGGCATGCCTGCGCGGTCGACTAATCAATTGATTATTGATTAATTAATTGCTTGATCGAACAGATAAAACAAGTCTCACAAACAATCTGGCATGCACGGTGGGACCAGTATCACCTTTCATCTCTTTGCCGAGATATGTGGGCCCCGAGGCCCTCCCAAAGGCTGTTGATCGTTTGTTTGTTCTATTTTTGAGGTAGACAATGGCATCATCAGGACTTGCTGCTCTTACCTTTGGCCCCGCGATCGTCGCTGACCATGCTGAACATGGGTACCTGGCAGTGCCCACCGTCCTCGGGACGTTCCCTACTGTTGTAGGCTTTCCCAACTTTTTGGGGCTGGCCTTCGCTGATCTACTTCAAGTGGAGACCTCGGCGCCTACCGAGGAGACTGCGAAGAAAGTCGAGACCCTGAAAGCTCAATGCTCTGTGGGCTCGCTCAAGAGTCCGATTCAAGTTGCCAGTTGCATGGTGCACCACATCACCAATGGGGCTCGTCCCATTCCTGGCAAGAACTCCGGAGGACGCCAGCACAGGGGCTTCCAGCGGAATACTGCTACTGTTACTGGACGTCTCTCCGTGTCCAGCAAATCCATGTTGATCAGTGGAGTTCGCGTCTTCCTTGACGGACGCGACACTCGGGTGGTCCCAGATCGGGTCATCCCCGCCGTACCTGTTTACAACTCCTACCAGGCCCTCTCTGGGAGGAGAGCTGAGAAAGGAGAAGCCATCCGCCATGGCCATGAGAAGCCGGCCCCCAGGCCGAAGAAGTTCAAACAGGTTTGGGTCCCTAAGAAGATCCAACCCGCTCACCAGGACGCACCAATCCATCACCACCCTGCACGTGACAGAGCAGAAATGGAGAAGGAAAGGGGCCTAGCCCCAAGAAAGGAAGAGACGGTTGTGAACCCTCTACGCTGTGAAAGTTTCGGGGCCTGCGCCTGACAAGCCAACATCATCACAGTGGGAAGAAGATTCCAGCAACTCGTCGGACAAGCCTGACTTGCTTACATCCCTCCCGTGGGAGGTCGACAACTATCCCCAGTCCTACATCAAGGACGAGGGCAGGAAGAAATGACCAACATGGTCCGAAGCTACTTCAGGGGTCTAGGCAACCCCTCGCTGGGCCAACAACGTCTAATACAAGCAACTGTGGCTGAAGAAGACTACTGCCCACCAATGGCAGTTGAAGAAGAAGAAGAAGAAAAAAGGATGACATCGTCGGTCGACGATAATGTTTATGAAGCCGATGAGACCGCCCCTCGACGGGAAGAAAGAAAAAGAATCTCTGTGTTTGAGAGGTTAACCTTCCCGGGGCATGCAAAGAGGAAGGTTCGTAGACACAAAAGAAGAATGCAAGTTCTCACCTACAATATGATAGGGGTAATGGGCGTACCTGACATCCCGCCAAATGAACAAGAAGAGCCGACCGAGATTGTTGGAAGAAAAGACCCGATGACAAGATGGGACAAAGCTGAGGCTGAGCTACTGCAAGCCGCAAAGGGCAAGCAGGTTGCTGATGGAGACATTGCTACTACCGCGGCCACGGTGGTGGCATCTAAAGAATAAGGAGTACTTCCGTCTCCTCCAATTGAGTATGCCTCCAATAATACACTCGAAGACATCAGTGATAAAACAACCATGGACCCTACCGCCCTGGTGTTGCTGCAAGGATACCAGCAGGAGATAAAACTGTTGAAGAGAAAATTAAATGAAAAGGCTGAACATGCTGTAGCACCTGAGCAACCCGAGGCACAAGATGGGCCGTCACAAGAAGGTTTCAACCCCACGGGTACTCCTTCGCCAGCTGTTCTACAAACTACTGATCAGAACTGGGCCACTCCCCAGTATTATTCCCAATGGCTCCAGCCAGCACGGCTAACGCCTCCTCAAATGCGGCAGCAGGCGCCCTTGTCATAGCCCTTGCCACCTCATATTGCAGTTCCGGCTACATAATTAGTGCGGGCCGCCCACCTCTACCCTCAACTAGCAGAGCCAGTTATGGTGAACAAGCTAATGAAGGAGCATATGGTCGAAGCAAGGCTGGCAAAGAGGGATGGTGATGACTACGCCTCCTTAGACATATATGAAGTGATGTATCCAGCCCGCCATGCTGCCAAAAGATTGCCACCCGGTGTCAATAAACTCTCAAAAAATTGACAAATACGGGCAGGGCTCCCCGAAAGAGCATGTTGCACAATATATAGCAGTCATGGGTGACTTGGCGACGGATGAGTCATACCTACTGAAGTTCTTCGGGTCTTCACTGACAGGACCTACCTTCGAATGGTATTCCAACTTACCGATGGGGTCTATCAAGGACTGGCATGCTATGCAGCAGAAATTCACTAAAAGATTCCACGTCACCGAGATGGAGGTGACCATGGTCGAGTTATTGGCCACCAAACAAAATGATGATGAGCCGGCTGCAGAATATATCAAGAAATGGGAGGATCTCAGCATGAGGTGTCAGCATCCTCCGCATCCAGAAGATGTAATAAAAATATGCAAACAAAATCTGAAGAATGAGATTCTGGAAAAGATGATCGGAATAGAAATCCGATCTTTTGACCGATTAAGTGATATTGCCACGGAGGTTGAAGATTTTTTCACAAGATTTCCCTCCATTTCTGCCGACTCAAGTCATCAAGCCAGGCAGGTTAATAAATGACCGATGCTGAAAGCGGTCCATGTTGTTAGCCTAGGGGAGAAAAGGCATAAATGGATGCACAATCCTCCTCTCAATGAACCCGCTGGACGTCGGGAGAGGTCTTCTCCGCAGAATAAAACAAAGAAGCTCTATGCCTTCCCCCGGGACAAGACTCGAGTATTGTTCGAGTGGGCTGTCAAATATAGCAAAGTCATCCTTCCGAAGCCAAAGAGACCGGATGACGTCAAAAGAAGAGATGACCCTTATTTCTGCCCCTACCATCAAATCCTGGGGCACCCTATCGAAGATTGTCAAATATTCAAAGACATCGCCCAAGGCTTAATAAAAAGAGGGGAGCTGTAAATGGGAGAGGACAGAGTCGATCCTCCACGCCCTCATGAAATGTCTACTCTGGGGGCATCAATTAATATGATATCCATATATCGACAACTGCCCAAGGAAGTGCCAGAGGCTTGCAGCCAGCACACCAATGAAGACTGTGCCCTAGCGCTTGAAGAAAAGTAAAGAAATTGGTGAGCATCATCAGTAAAGAAAAGAACAAGATCAGCATCCCTTCCAACTCTAAGAGTCCAGGTTAGTGGAGCCATGGACCGGCCTACTCTGCCTCTTGCAGTTTCTACCCGCCTTCGAACAACCTCTCCAAGGGCTATCAAAAGGTCAACTAACAATAAAAAGAAGAAACACACCCCGTCGCGGGAACATGAAGAAGCTAGCTAAGCCATGGAGCGGCCACAAGCTATTATAAATGTGCTTGATAAGCATGAGCAGCTCAAGAGTCGACCTATGCAGCTCAAGAAACATGCCCCTCAAAGACGCAATGAATCTCATGAGCTAACAAAAAGAATTAAAGAAAAGGCAAGGGTGTTCAATGCACCAAACGACCCACTGCGGGGGCAGATGCCAGTCATATGGGAGAAGGAAAATGAGAATACAAAAGCTAAAATAAGATATGTTGCTCTCTCTTGCAACATGTTGTCAGCACCGTCCAGTGTGACTCAAGCAGCTGATGAAGAAGATGAAGAAATTTGCTTTATGCCAAAAGGAGCAAATCAGGCTAAAGCTTCTGCCTCCCACCATGCTGCTGAATCCGGGAGAATACCAAGACACCCACCAGCCAACAAGGGGACACAATACCGTGTTCCTCCTAGGCTCGAAGGCATAAAACCTAGGGAGTTCATCTCGAAGAAACCAAGCGCGTCCAGCAATAATGACGAGATGCCACTCACCCTAGTCAAACGGGAGGCACAAGATAGCACTCCCGACCCCTCTTGGCAAGGCCCCGCTGTGATGGCACTACTATACCAGAAGCAGCAGGAAATTGAAATGCTGCAAAGGTAGCTGAATGAAATGAATCTAAGTCCACCTATGCCGCAACTGGTAGGACATCTACATGAGGCGACACAAGGTAGTGCTAGCTCACCTGAAGCTTCAGCACGGCCAGTCATATCCCGAATAGCACATGATCTTACAGGGGGTATCCTCCCTCAACCACTCAAACATACAGTCTCCCGGGAATGTCAGGGAGCAACTAAAGCATCTCCAAAGATGGTGCCAATGAGACCGCACATGCAGTCAGACGAGCTGAAGGCGAAACAAACAATGAATATGAAGACGGCCGAAGAGGAAGTCACCGAGGCCGAATTACAAACAGTCAAACAAAAAGATAATGAGTCTGTCATGGACTACATAAGAAGGTGGAGGAATCTCCGTGAAAGATGCAGACATCCACTGAGCTACGGGGACTCTGTTCAAATCTACAAAGAAAATTTGAGAATAGAAATTCTACGATGGGTCATTGACATTGAAGTCACGACCTTTGAACAGCTAAGTGATGTCGCAGCCAATGCCGAAGCAGTTCTGGCAAGGCTTTGCTTGGCCTCTACGGCCTTGAGACAAAAGAATAAACAAATCAACAAACCTCCGGCACAAAAAGAAATTTGCTCCTCAAATTTTGAAGCCTTCGAGCAACAGAAGAAGAAAATGAAAGAGGCATCTTCCGTCGATCCGACAAAACAAGGGCCCTCATTAAGGGGCAAAACAATGAAACTGTATTCCTTTCCAAAGGACAAGACTAGGGCACTTTTTGAGTGGGCCCGTGAATACGGCAAAGTAGTGCTTCCGGAGCCGAAGAAGCCAGGCGATGCCGAAAGAAAAGACGATCCACGATTCTGTCCTTATCACCAAATGTTGGGGCATCCCATTGAGGATTGCTATGTGTTCAAGGACATTATTGAATGCCTGATCAAGAAAGGCGAACTACAGATGGGCGAGTATAAGGTGGACCCACCGTGCCCTCATCAAATATCTGTCCATAAAAGAGCAGTCCCGTGCAGCGTTACCGCCTCAACTGTTCCTCATAAATCTGGCTGAAGTCGATGTCTAGCAGGCCCGCATAGCTTGAATGCGGATGCTTGCCAATAAAAAGAAGAATGGCAAATGAAGCAAAAAAAAAGGAAGCAAAAAAGAAAGGAAAGGTCCTGTTCTGGGGGCAGGTACCCAAAAGAAAAGAGAAGAAAAAAAGGAGCAAAAAAAAGGAGGGCAAATGAAATTTACATATATAGACATAAGGCTCCACCTATTGAATCTGAGATGTCGTCTCTCAGAAGGTCGGGTCTTCCAAAAAAAAGAAAATAAAATAAAAAAGAAAAAAAATCTTTTGAAGGAGGCCTTGATGGCTACATCTGTCAAGGGAGATATCACTCCCCCCCATGTCTTGGTCTGTGCCAAATAAGAAACTACCGTTGTGGGGTTGGCGTGGTGGAGCGAAGTACGTATCCCCTCTCTGAGGGGGTGAGCGCTCTCCTATGCACCCCCTTGGTCTGTTTAAAAATAAATGGACAAAGGGTAGTGGCTTTGCACTACACTGCACTATCAGCGTCATCCGAGCTGTCCGTTCAAAAAAAAAAGAAGCATGAATGGACAAAAAGGGGGGGAAAGGAACTTATAAGGTCAGCAAGGCCTCCCCATCCTCCCCACGGGCAGAAGACTCCTTGGTAGCATTGCATGGTGAATGCCCAAGGAATAATGAAATGACTACATCATCTGTGGAGGTAGGAGGACCCTGCAACTGCAGCTTCTAAGAATAAGCATCAAGAGGACACTTGGTGTAAGCACCGGAGGCCCGAACCGAAGCTATTTGGAGCATCTCCTAAAGAAATCAATGACAAAAGAAGATAGATATTGATCTGATGTATGGCTGTCACTAAATACTCCCAGGGGGATCATGTTAATCAACAGTCCCACCGACGCTAAAGAACCTTCATTGGCCACTAGGCCTCCCGTTTCCAATACGGGTCCAAACCCTGTTGGGGAATGAAAAGAACAAGTCCTGCCGATTGGTCTGCACCCTCGGCTCCTTTCCCCTCATCAAGCCAACAAATAAGCACCTTTCAGCTTTTAGTGGCCTATCTCAACACCACTGGTCCCACCAGAATTCATGGTGCCTTGCCGCCCTCCTATCCTACGGGGATACTCCCCACTCGTCCCACCGGGACTAACCCTCCACCTTTGATCTGGGACTTATGCTCCCAGCCAATGCGCTCTCATGGCCTTTCGACATTCAACCACGACAATGCCATATTTGTCCCATGGGACTCTCCTATCACTGTCGGTTTGGATTCCTTGCCCAATGTCGGCCCAATAAAATCTCATTTTCCTTGGCATAAGGCACTCTGCCCTTGTCGAGCTCAAAATTTGCCCGTCAGTCCCACCGGGCTGTGTCTATAAAGCTTTCCCTTTGCCAGGGGTACTCTGCCTTAGCCGAACTCGAAAATTATCTTCTGTCCCATCGGGCCGAGTCCACAAAATCTTTTCCTTGGCCTGAGGTGCTCCGCCCTCGCCGAGCTCAAAAATAATCTTTGTCCCACTAGACATGATTCATAAAATATTTTTCCTTGGCCTGAGGCACTCCGCCCTCGCCGAGCCCCAAAATTACCCTTTGTCCCACTGGGACGGGATTCATAAAACCCTTTTACCTAGTCTGAGGCACTCTGCCCTCGCCAGGCTCGCCGGGCTCTTGGACATCAGTCCCTAGCCCCACCAGCAGAATAAATAGTCAACTTCATTAATAGTCCCACCGGACAAAAATATCTCGCACCGTAGATGAGTCTGCGTCAGGGAGTCCCAAAAAAAGAGGGGGAAAAAAGGAAAGAAAACAACAAAAAACAACAACAAAAAAAGAAACAAACAAACAAAAAAAATGAAGAAAAGAAAATGACAATCTAAAATAAGCATAATGAATCAATAAACATAATAAATTTAATAAACTCAATGAACTCAACAAAATCAATAAATCCTATAAATCTAATGAACTCAATAAACTTAACAAACTCAATAAACCCAATCAACCCAATAGATCAAAATAAATCAATAAACTCAATAAATCAATAAACCCAACAAATTCAATAAACTCAATAAATCAACAAACTCAGTAAATCAATAAACTTAACAAACCCGATAAACCCAATAAAACCAAACAAATCAATAAACCCAATGGAATCAATAAAATCCAACAGACCTAATAAACCCAACAAGTCAATCGGCTCATCAAATCAATAAACTCAATAGATCAAATAAACCCCAACAAACTCAATTAATAGATCCGATGAATTTAACAAACTCACCAAAACCAATAAACCCAGTAAACTCAATAAACCAAACAAATGCAATAAACTTAGTCAATCCAAACTAATAAACCAATAAAAGATTCCTTTACTTTGTCTCAGACTATCTATCTGAGCAAAGTCTGTTGATCCCAACATATCCATAGGCCAACATCCATATTCCACCCTAGCTTAGGCCTCACGTCTTCGCCAAGTTAGTCAGCTTCGACATGACGTCGGGTTGACATCTTCATCTACACATTCTACCCTTGTTTCAGACCTTCCGTCTGAGCGAGGTTGGTTGACTCTGACATTTCATCGGGTTGACATCGATATCTAGCCCTAGGTCTGGGCCTCTTATATGTCTGCATTCTAGTCAATCCTCCTCCCAAATCTTCCATCGGGGCAGGGCCAGCTGACTTTGACGTTCCGTCGGGTCAACACCTATCCTATGTTCTGCCCTTGACTCAGGCCTCAGGCCTCTGCCAAGTTCGTTGGCTTCGACATGACGTCGAGTCAACACGTATCCCATATTCTACCCTTGGCTCAGGCCTCACGCCTCTGCCAAGTTCGTTGGCTTCGACATGGCGTCGAATCAACACCTATCCTACAATATGCCCTTGACTCAGGCCTTAGGCCTCTGCCAAGTTCGTTGACTTCGACATGACGTCGAGTCAACACCTATCCTACATTATACTCTTGGCTTAGGCCTCATGCCTTCGCCAAGTTTGTTTACTTCGACATGGCGTCGAGTCAGCACCTATCCTACATTATATCCTTGGCTTAGGCCTCACGCCTTTGTCAAGTTCGTTGGCTTCAACATGATGTCGAGTCAACACCTATCCCACATTATACCCTTGGCTTAGGCCTCACGCCTTCGCCGAGTTCGTTGGCTTTGACATGACGTCGAGTCAACACCCATCTTACATTATACCCTTGGCTTAGGCCTCACGCCTCTGCCGAGTACGTTGACTCCGACACGACGTCGGGTCAACATCCATATCCTACATTCTTTCCTTGGCCTAGGCCTCACGCCTTTCCCAAGTTGGTTGACTTTGTCAAGTCTGTCAAGTCAACAACCATATTCTGCCCTGGCGGTTGGTCATTTTCAACATAACGTCGAGATGACAACATTGTTTTATGTCTGCCCTTGTCTTGGACATGCCGTCTAAGCAAGGTTTGTTGGCTCTAACATCCCATTGGGTCAACATTCATATCTTATACTCTTGGCTTAGGCCTCACGCCTTCGCTAAATTCATTGACTTCGACATGATGTCGAGTCAACACATATTCTACATTATACCCTTGGCTTAGGCCTCACGCCTTCACCAAGTTCGTTGACTTCGACATGACGTCGAGTCAACACCTATCCCATATTCTGTCCTTTGCTTATGCCTCACGCCTTTTCCAAGTTCGTTGACTTCGACATGACGTCGAGTCAACACATATCCTACATTATACCCTTGGCTTAGGCCTCACGCCTTCACCAAGTTCATTGACTTCGACATGACATCGAGTCAACACCTATCCAATATTCTGCCCTTTGCTTAGGCCTCGCGCCTTTGACAAGTTCGTTGACTTTGACACAACGTCAAGCCAACACCTATGTTATATTCTACCTTTGGTTCAGGCCTCACGCCTTTTCCAAGTTGGTTGACTTTGGCAAGTCTGTCAAGTCAACGACCATATTCTGCCCTGGCCCAGGCCCTTCGTCTCTTCCAGGTTGGTCGTGTTCGACATGACGTCGAGATGACAACAATGTTTTATGTCTGCCCTTGTCTTGGACATGCCGTCTAAGCAAGGTTTGTTGGCTCTGACATCCCGTTGGGTCAACATCCGTCTATCACCTTTGGTCCGGACCTTCCGTCCGACCATACAACAAAAAGACCCTTTTTACCTCTGGCTTAGACTTTTTGTCCAGTCAGTCAACAAAAAGACCCTTTTTACCTCTGGCGCAGACCTTTCGTCCAGTCAATCAATAAAAAGACCCTCTTTACCTCTGGCGGGGACCTTTCGTCCAATCAGTCAACAAACAGACCTTTTTTATCTCTAGCGCGGACCTTTCGTCCAGTCAGTCAACAAAAAGACCCCTTGACCTTTGGTCCGGACCTTCCGTCCAACCATACAACAAAAAGACCCATTTACCTCTGGCGCGGACCTTTCATCCAGTCAGTCAACAAAAAGACCCTTTCACCTTTGGTCCGGACCTTCCGTCTGACCATACAACAAAAAGATCATTTTACCTCTGGCTAGGACCTTTCGTCCAGTCAGTCAACGAAAAGACCCTTCTTACCTCTGGCTCAGACCTTTTGTCCAGCCAGACGACACAAGACCCCTCCACCTTTGGCTCGAGTCTTCCGTCTAGATAGGAAACAAAAAGATCCTTTCTACTTGTGACTCTACCCTTCCATCCAGTTGAAGAACAAAAAGACTCCTTCTATCTACGGCATCATGACTTCACATCTAAGCCGTTAAATATCCTTGTCCGGCGTCATGGCTTTCCGCCTAAGCCGGTAAATATTCTGCCTTGGCGTCATGGCCTTCTGCCTAAGCTAAGTTGTACGGCGTCATGACTTTATGTCTAAGCCGTTAAATATTCTTGTCCGACGTCATGGCTTTCTGCCTAAACCGGTAAATATTCTACCTTGGCGTCATGGTCTTCCGCCTAAGCCAAGTGATACGGCGTCATGACTTTATGTCTAAGCTGTTAAATATCCATGTCCGACATCAGGGCTTTCCGCCTAAGCCGGTAAATATTCTACCTTGGCGTCATGGCCTTCCGCCTAAGCCAAGTTGTACGGCGTCATGACTTTATGTCTAAGTCGTTGAATATTCTTGTTCGGTGTCATGGCTTTCTGCCTAAGCTAGTAAATATTCTGCCTTAGCGTCATGGCCTTCCGCCTAAGCCAAGTTGTACGGTGTCATGACTTTGTGTCTAAGCCGTTAAATATTCTTGTTCGACGTCATGGCTTTCTGCCTAAGCCAGTAAATATTCTGCCTTGGCGTCATGGCCTTCCGCCTAAGCCAAGTTCTACGGCGTCATGACTTTATGTCTAAGTCGTTAAATATTCTTGTCTGGCATCATGACTTTCCGCCTAAGCCGGTAAACAATCTGTCTTGCCGTCATGCCCTTCCACCTAAGCCAACTTCTACGGCGTCATGACTTTACGTCTAAGCCGTTAAATATTCTTATCCGACATCAGGGCTTTCCGCCTAAGTCAGAAAATATTCTGCCTTGGCGTCATGGCCTTCCGCCTAAGCCAAGTTGTACGGCGTCATGACTTTATGTCTAAGCCTTTAAATATTCTCCCTTGGTGTCATGACCTTACGTCTAAGCCAAGTCATTCGGCATCATGACCTTTGGTCTAAGCCGACAAACCTCGTACCCTTGGCTCGGAACTGTTGTCCGAACTAATGAACGAAAAGACCTCCTTTGGTTTCATACTAACCCGTGATCCATCCAAGGATTTACCACCACATATGACACCTTCTCTCCACTGCCATGGCATCGGGCTCCCGATGCTAGAATCAGCAACCTGTGGGCATGCCCATTAAGCCCTTTAGAAAAGAGAAAACAAAAAGAAGAAACAAAAAAAAGTAGAGAAAAGAAAAGAAAGAGAAAGAGAAAGAAACCAAAAAAAGGAAAAAAAAGAAAGGAAAAGAAGAAGAAAAAAAAAGAAAAGAAGAAGACAAAAGAAAAGAAGAAGAAATGATAATCACGATGTGATTTGTGTGCTTGTTTGCCTCACGTGCATGTCTGCCTGAAATATAGTATTAACACACTTCATTCAAATTTCTAAGGCCGCGTACTCCCTTCGTAAATAGCGCTGCCCTGGTTCAGGATATGTGTGCGTCACGACACACACTAAGGAATGAAAAGTCAATTCTCGGCGAGTGCATACGATTAGGGGAAGAGTCGTAACTATGTTACTGGCATAACTCACTGAATATACCCTAGACAAAACTCTTACACTTCACACATAATATGAGTAATGGTCCTTAGTCATAGGGACGTCATAAATTCTTCTTAACACTTCATGGACGCTTAAATCTCTACACTCGCGTAAAGGGTGATCGTGAGGAAAAAGCTGCCTGCCCCCTTTAAAAAATAAAAAAAATGATGATAATGTTAAGTAGAATGTGAATCTAAGTAGGCGGGAATCCCCAGTGAAACAAATAAGGAGACTCGCGTGAAAACGGTGCAGCAAACTCCACAATTAAAATAAGGATGAATCCTAGTAGCCGGGAATCCCCATTGAGACATATGACGAGACTCGCGTCAAATGGTGAAATCCACAATAGTATCATAATAAAGGACGAATCTTAGTAGTCGGGAATTCCCATTGAGACACATGAGGAAACTCGCATCGAACGGTGAAGTTCAAAATTAAGAATAAAAGGGGGGTTGTGCGAAGCTACCAAAAGCCGAGAGCCTCAAATGTATGTGTAGGCGATAAAGTAATCCTCTAGTGTTACTCAGAACATCTGCACACCCCTATGTCTATGGTTCACTACCCATATAACCGCACTTTCACATGATGGAGGAATAGTCCTGGATGTAAATTGTGATTCATGCTATGCGTATGTTCTACGTGACGTCCCCTTTACGTATGCACATCTCCTTTAGTTGTGCTTCGTGAGCAGCACTATGTCCGCGAATCTTCGGCGTTGTCCTTATCCTATCCCTGGTATAGGGGACCTATGCTACATATATCTACTCTATGCTTGCGGATGATGAACGCATGCGTGCTTGAGTGAGGCTATATAAGGTGAATAAATAAAAATGAATGACAAAATAAAACAAGAGATGCAATGAAGCAAAATAAAAAAATATATAATAAAAAATGATGATAAATGAAAATAGAATAAATAAAAAGAATGAATAATGAAAAGATCCATGCAATATTTTCAAACGGGACATGGGCTACACCCGCACGTCCCGCTCTTTCGTCCCTCTGTCGCAACACCCGCGGGTGGGGGGCATTTGTTGACACTGAAAATATTCCTAATATTTCCTGACTTCTACTTCTGCAGGTCTTAAGTTCTGATCGGGTGCTCCTATGCTGACAGAGAAGAAAAGAAAGAAAAGAAAAAAAGAATGGCGAAATCCGAACAAAAGATGAGACCAAAGAAAATAAGAAAAGAAAAGATGCTCGGCTCCAACGGACAGCCGCTAAAGCAAGACCCGGGAGCTCGAAAAAGTATTCGGGACCATCCCCGAAGAAGCAATCAAAAAGCTACAAATACAAGTGAAGCCGGCCCGGCATGCACAAATTACAGTGCCGAAGGCCATGTCAACGGAAAACTTGAGTGTCCGAACCAAAGGCACAAAAGGTTCTGGAATTGGCCTTTCAGCGGCCTGAAGGCTTTACCAATACTTCTCGTTGCGATTTCACGAAGCCGCAATGAGATGAAGGACCGAGTCAACTCCTGGAGCCAGTCCGGGACTCGTTGTCTGACCCACATCAAGTGAACGGGACTCACCCAGCGCGCCCTTTCACCGGCGCGCCCCTCTTGCCGGCGCCCTCTTACCCGGGGTGCCAAATGCTAAATGAAGCTTCCCCGGTGCGCATTCTCCACGCCGGGAGAGCCTTCATCTATATATACCTATATGGCTCGACCATATAGAAGGGGGGCGGATATACATCGTGGAAAAAGGGAGGAATAGGGGGGAAAGAGATAGAAGAAGAAAAAAGCTTGGGGAAGAAGCAGGGGTTTCTGAGAGGAAGAATCGGAGAGCCACCATCTCTTTTATCCTCCTATCCGTCCACCTGGAGAGATCGAAGCCGGGGAAGAAGCGCTGTTCTGATACTCTGTTTCCTAGAGGGAAGGTTTAGGTGGGTTCCGGAGCTTTCTCTCGATCGTCTCCTATTGTTCTTCTCTGATGCTAATATAATGTAAGTGAAGTGGGAGGGGCGATGATATGAGCCCATCTCCCCTTCATCATCTCCCAACCTTTTCCTCTTCTATAATCAGGTTTTAGCTCGTCTGTGTAATCGGGGGCCGCCTTCTGAGCGACAATGCCGTGCCGCACCGTAATCTTGTTGTTGATAATGGAATGAATGATGCCCAAAGCGGTGATGCCTCCTTATATGCTTCTTCTCCCCCTTTCTAAGTCTATGTATATCTAACTGTCTCTTATGCGCAATCGTTGTTTTGTTTGCTTCGTCAATGAATGAATATGCCCTGGAGCGATCATGGGCTATAGAAATGGCATCCCCTCCCCGGGGCTTCCCTTTTAATTTGATGGCTACGCCGGATTTCCATTGTGGGTCTTACGGCTGGAGGCACATTCATGTGTATCTCTGTATTTTCCTTCCCGAGGTCAGTCCCCTCGACACCCCTCTACCCTCGTTCATGGGCTAGAAGGAACGGGATCATTCCCACAATATGTATGCTGGGCTGCTGGGGACGGCCATTCACCGCCTCTAGATTTCTCGAATGTTTGCCCCCCCCCCTTCCCCCCGTTGCAATCTCCTTAATTTGTATGCTAACCTGCTAACTCCGTGAGTGCCAGTATGCTAGCTTCGCTAATGATTAACCCGTTCGCTCCCTAAAGGTCATGATACAATATCCCTCTTACTCTCCGTGTGAGTTATGCTTCATCGTGTAGAGAATGGCAGTGCTGATACCCTGGGGAGGGGAACATTCCTTATGGGGATACCCGAATCACCGTGGGGTCAAAGGGCTATGTCTGCTCATGACGAGTACCCTATGGGCCGCCAGAAGGTGAACATTGGCAGGGCTTTAGCCCGATATCAAATCCACTATCCTTAGGGATATTGTGGTGGCCATGGGTTGTATGCCCCTCGTAGGCTACTCCTCGGGGCTCTCCTTCCCTATCGGTCGTCTCTTTTCGGATTGTGATCTGACCACAGGTCGTATGCCCCTCGTAGTCTAGTCCTCGGGGTTATCCTTCCCTTATTGGTCGTCTCATCCGATCGTGTTCCAACCCACGGAAGAGTGGTGCCCCTCGTAGGCTAGTCCTCGGGGTTTCCTATCCGCTTGGGGTCCGATGGCCGCCGTTGTGCCGTCCGGCTTGTTAAGGGATTACTCCTCTACGTGAGCATGTCCCCACTTCTCCCCTGCAATCCTCCAGGGATGGGGAGATGCTACCCAATTTTCACCAGGTTTCAACTAATGAGTTACCCTTGTGATTGGGACTTAATAAAACTTGTTTCTCAAAAAATGAACATTTGTGCTCAAGTATGAACCTCGCACGAACTTATGACTCTGCTTCTGGAGGGCTTGGGACTCCAACTTAATAAACAATTAACACAATCAAACTCAAAATACTCAAGAACATCTTAATAAGCCAAATAGACTCAAAAAATATCCAAAAAATCAACTTAACCGGCGCGGCCTTAATCCGGCGTGGTACCCCCCCCCCCCCCCGCGCCGGTTTACCCTTAGACTCAAAATCAAAATCTTTTCAATGGTCTATACCCGGCGCACCCTAATCCGACGCGCCCTAATCCGGCGCGCCCCAAGCCCATCGCGCCGGGGAAGTGGGCTTGCCCTCGGCCGCACCGGTTTACCCTTTTCCTATGTTTGGTTGCACCGGGGAACTCTTTTCCTACGCTTGGTCATGCCGGTTTTGAATAAGTACTCTCTATCGCGCTGTTTTCATCTCTCATTCGCCTTCGGAGCAATCTTTGCCTCCCATGGTCGAGGTTAATAAACCCAATCAATCATAGGTTTTCCTATCATTTTCAAGTCCAAACCATTTTCCTATCATGCTTTTACTATTATGTTTTTTATTATCATGCTTTTGTTATCATGCCTCAGTCACCACGCCTTAGTGCGTTTACGCGCATCGTGTTACTACATGCCTGCCTACCTAGGCCCTCGGTATATCAAATGGCATTGACGGAAGGTCGGGTTACACCCGATTGGAAGCCTTTGCTATGCGCGATGGTGGTCTTCGGACCTATGTCCTCCGCCACGTATCGAGGGTCTCCAACTCAATAAACCATGCCTCCTTTAGATGATAGATAAAAGCATTTCATGTAACCTCGTCATATGCATCCTTTTGCATCTTATTTCAGCCTCGGACGGCTCACTATCTCGGCAATTAATCAAAGGTTTTCTCCCTTATGGGGATTTAATTAACGCCATAGCCTTTATGGTATGGCGGACTACTGGTCCTGACCCGAATCTCACTCTCGCCTGATACGGGTCAGAATGAGTGCATAATAAATCTGTCACTTATGTGACTAGCACGCCTGCGCGGTCGACTAATCAATTGATTATTGATTAATTAATTAGTTGATCGACTAAATAAAACAAGTCTCGCAAACAGTAGCCTAGGAAAATCCCTTGGTCACTCTTTGGATCAAATTTGCCCAAATCGCTCTTTCCGTTGTTAAGAATATAACAGGTTGAGCCAAAAGGTTTAAGATGGGAAATATTAGGTTTCTTACCCTTGTACAGCTCATACGGGGTTTTTCTCAAGATGGACCTTACCATTGCTCTATTGGTAATGTAGCATCCAGTGTTCATGGCTTCAGCCCAGAAATACCTCTATAAGTTGTTTTCAGCTAGCATGGTCCGGGCTATTTCCACAAGGGTTCTGTTCTTTCTTTCAACTACCACGTTCTATTCTGGAGTTCTCAGTGTGGAGAAAACATGTGTATATCCTTGTGACCTATAGAATTCATTGAACTCATGATTATCAAATTCTTTCCCATGATCACTCCGCAGAGACTTGATGCAGTACCCTTTCTCTCGTTGAACTTTCCTGCAAAAGACTTCAAACTCTGTCAGGGCATCATTTTTATGAGACAAGAAAAATACCCAGCAATATCTTGAGTAATCATCCACAATCACAAGTCCATAATATTTACCTCCCAGACTGTGTGTTCTACTCGGACCAAATAAATCAAGATGAAGCAACTCTAAAGGTCTAGTAGAAGTTACATCAGATTGGCATTTAAACGATGATCGAGTTTGCTTCCCTTTACTGCATGCTCCATAAACTTTGTTCAAATCAAATTTCAATTTTGGTAAACCAACAACTAGATCATATTTGGACAGTTTTGACAAAGTATTAAAGCTTGCATGACCAAGTCGGCGGTGCCATAACCAGGCATCATCGGCATTATTAGCAGCTAAATAAAGATTATTACATGAAGAGTCCTCTAAGTCTATTGTATATACATTATTATTTCGGAGTCTTATGAATTTTATTCCGTGTGTGTCTTTATCTACTACTAAATAGTGTGTGGAGTCAAAAATCACACTGCAACCCTTGTCGCATAACTGACTTATGCTAAGCAAGTTGTGGTGGAGACCTTTAACAAGCAAGACATTTTCAATCGAATGGGTTGATTCCTTTCCAATCTTACCTTCCCTGACAATTTTACCTTTATCTTTTTTGCCAAATGCTACCATTCCGCCATCCTTTTCTTTTAGGTCTGTGAATATATTTTTGTTTCTAGTCATGTGTCGGGAGCACCCACTGTCAAGATATCATTTGCTCCCATGGGCTTTCAAACAGACCTGCAACACCAAAAATAGCTTGCCTATAATTTGGGTACCCAAGCTTGCTTGGGTTCGGGGCGATTAGGCACAAATGTAATGAAGGATGCTTTCATTTTTCTAGCACATTACGCGACATGTGTACATGGAATGCCCATATCCACCATAGTAAAAACATGAAATGATTCTTTTCTTTTCATTCTACTTTTTATTTACAGGTTTGAATGAAGTGTGTGTGTGTGTGTGTGGTATTTACACTACACATGTGTGATGAAGATGATGAAGCATTCATATGCATGAAGGATGTTTCTGTGATGTTTTCAACTAATTTTTTCTTAGCGGGGACATACCCCAAGCTTTCTCTTTGGAAGTTCACTTTCATTCCTAAAACATTGTCCAAATTTTGCTTACCCTTAACAAACTTTGCCAATGTTTCTTTCAGCTCTTCAATTTCATGTCTCAACATTTGATTGTTCTTTCTAGCTTCTTGTTTGGTTTGATCTAATTTATTGAAGTTGTTAGTCAATTCTTCAAGTTCTTCCTTCATTTTCTTGTTTTCATCACAACATCCTAATGAATTTTCAAGAGTTTTCTACTCTTCCCTCATGCAAGATATTTCATCTTCAAACAAAGAAACCTTAGATGTCAACATCTCATTTTCAGTTTTAAGATTCTCAACCTGAACATTCCGATCAATGCATTTTTCACAGCTAGACTCACTATGGACAGTTTGCTCAATTTTTTTCTTTAGAGACTTGTTTTCATATCTTTACTTTTTATATTTTAATAGAGCACCTCATATGCGATTTCCCACTGTTCACATGAAAGGGTTTTAGTTTCAGAGCATACCTCAGTGGATCCATCCTCATTAGCCATCAGATAGAGGTTTTGTACTAGCTCATCCAACTCATCCTTGTTAGGTGCAATCCTTGGATCTAGAGGGGGGGTGAATAGATCCCTCTACAAACATGGCAACTTATGCACAATTTAAAACACACCCACCAAACAAAGCAGAGGCTAGCACTATAAGCTAAACAGTATACTCAATAATCAAGTTTAAACTTAATGGTAGACTAGGACACCTCACAACAAGGCTCAAACTGCAATATGATTCAAGGTACTGACAGATTGAAAATCTAGCTAAGTGATTACCAATCAATTAGCATAGTTATCACAACGCATCTCCTAGTTTTCACAGAACATGTCTCGAACACTTACCACATAGGAAGATGGCACTAAATATTCAGATCACACATGAATCTGTGAAGATGGTAGATGAAATGGAGCAATCACACTGGATCAAACCATGGTGCACACCATATTTTTAGGTGGTTCGATCTACCTCGCAGATCTACGTTCATCCCACACTCAAACCAGAGTGTGGCTTCCCCTTGCAACAGCAAGAACGCAGACTCAATCTGCAAACAAACGATGGCTAATAGCTTGACCCAGAGGAACACACTCCTCTCTTCTTCTGATAGAATCAAAAGGAACCGTGAGTAACACCCAGTTACCCACAACCAGAGGATCAGTCCTCCCTTCCTCTGAAGCACAGAGGGAACCCGGTGAGCAACACCAAGTTACCCACAACCCGGAGACCCAAGTCTCCTTTCCTCTGATACCATAGAGGGGACAACAGAGGAACACCTCCACACCCTGGTTTCCCAGAGCAAGACACATTCACAGTTACCTATGAGCAAACACCTTGAGTGCGCGGAGCACTGCAAGGCAAACACACAAACTGAACTAAAAGGAAAACGAACAAAGCAAAAAATGAAATGTCGAACACAATCGACACAGTGAAGCAGAAACCAAGCAATACAATTTGTAGCTTCCACTGGAAGCACTTTGAATATAGCACAGGTACTCAGCTTCTCTTGCTCACTCTTTCTCGTTTTCTCTTCTTCTCTTTCTCTTCTTCTTCTTCTCAAGGTGGCCCTCTCCTCTTCACTAATGCGCTCTCCTTCTTCAACGGCTGCTCTCCTTCTTCTTCTCCTCTCTCTGAACTCTCTTCTATTTTCTTCTCTCTTTTTCTTTTCTCTCTTATCTTCTTCCTACTGGAACGAGCTAACGAATTTCCCTTGGTTTCTTTTGCTCGATCGGCCCTCTAAAGAGGCCTTCAAGGTGTATTTATAATGCTAGATCTGAATCTGGTCCCTTGTTCTGGGATAAGACAAATCTAGGTCGTCCATCTTGTTGGAATAGCTCTAGATCTGAGGTATTAGGATTAGGAAACCCATACCAATAATTAGCCATCGAATTAGTTTGCTCAAAACATATCCACGTGAGTGACAGAGAGAGAACGAACTGACTTTGATTCAAATATTTTCTTATTGGTCCAGGCTTAGAGAATGGAATATTCTCCATAAGAAATTCTTCTGGAAGGTTGCCACATGGCCTAGGAGGTTGGGCCAATGATTGGAGATCAAATGGCACATGATCCAATAAGTTCTGTCACGTGCTCTACTTGATTCTCACATTTTTTAGAATTAAAAGAAGTTGCGTCGATGTAGCTACTTAATGCATCGAGGCAGTGTAGCTAAGAGACTCTTGAGCCGTTGGCTTCGAAATGCATGGCCTTTGGTGCGTCGATGCAGCGCTTGGATGCTTCGACGTTGTTGGCTTCCAATTGCTGGTTCTGAGCTGAGTGCGTCGATGCACTCCTCTGAAGCGTCGGTGCAGTGTGAAGATAGAACCTTTGGCCAGAGGGCTTCGAATGCTAGCTTTTGGACTCGATGTGTCGAGGCAATCTCTTGATGCTTCGACGTAGTGCAGCGTGATTTTTGATTCTTAGCTTAGTGCATCGATGCACTATTCTGATGCATAGACTCTCTAATGAAGATAGATTACTGGAGTGCTTCTGGGAGCCTGACTACGTCGATGTAGTGATGATCCTGCATCAACGTTCTGATATAAACAGATGCTAGTTCTCTTGAGTTCTCTTCTGGCGATTTCGGTTGACCGAAATGAGCAGTTCGGTTGACCAAACCTCTCTTAAGGCTTGATCTTGTATTTCTGATTATTGCTGAAGGTTTTTTGAAGGTTGTTTGTATCAACTGCTGTATTTGCACTGTAACTTCACTGTTGGCTCATTGCTGAATTTTGTTGACTGTAGGTCTTCTAATGATGTGGGCCTTGAGCTTGAGCTTCTACTTATCTTGTGTTCATCAACTCCATCACTGCTACAAGAACAATGATGGAAGGATTTCAAAGGCCGCTTTGTCCTGTCAGCTTCATGAGGTCGAAGCCACATTCAACACTCACAACTTGTTGTCCATGCTGTCCAACCTGTTCTTCAATTCTTCACAAATCCAAGGATGCTCATATAGAGTTGAGGCATCATATATCAATAAAGCATGGCATAATTACAAACATGAATCCATGAAACCAATGCACCAATACATGACTCATAGATGACTTATAGTGTTTGACATCATCAAAATCACAGGGACACAACATTCTCCCCCTTTTTGGTGATGGCAACACTGTGAGTCATTATGACCAAATTAACACCCAAGATGCGTGATAAGAAATGATAAGAAATTAGTAATTAACACCCAAGATGCATGATAAGAAATACTGACTCATCAAACTGATTTGATATCAGAGTGAGGTCACGGGTTCAAATCCCCCAGGTGCTGCTAGGGGGCAGATTGTTGGATTTCCAGCGTCTCCCTTAGGGATTTGCTGTTCCACATGGATTATGGGGTCCAGATGGGGCATCGGTGCGTTGGCAGCCCATCCCGCCGCATGGATTATGGGGTCCATGTGTGAAGCCCCTCATACTCGCCCATAGCACGGATAGACGTGGGGTTTTGCAATGCCATAAGGAAATACGGTCCGCCTTCGCTACTAGCTCGAGCTTTTAGCGCAACGGTTGGGGCATGATCCTGTAAATTCTCATTCCGCCGCATGGATTATGGGGTCCATGTGCGAAGCCCCTCATGCCTGCCCACAGCACGAATAGACGTGGGGTTATGCAATGCCATAAGGAAATATGGTCCGCCTTCGCTACTAGCTCCAGCTTTTAGCGCAACGGTTGGGGCATGATCCTGTAAATTGCTAGCAGTTTACAGGAGCGCTAAAAGCTCGAGCTAGTAGCGAAGGCGGACCGTATTTTCTTATGGCATTGTAGAACCCCACATCTATCCGTGCTGTGGGCGGGCATGAGGGGCTTCGCATATGGACCCCATAATCCATGCAGCGGGATGGGATACCAACGCACCGATGCCCCACGTGGACGCCATAATCCACGTGGAACAGCAAATCCCTAAGGGAGATGCTGGAAATTCAACAATCTCCCCCCCCCCCAGCGTCACCTGGGGGATTTGAACCCGCGACCTCGCTCTGATACCAAATTAGTTTGATGAGTCTATATTTCTCATCATGCATCTTGGGTGTTAATGACTCATTTCTTATCATTTCTTATCACGCATCTTGGGTGTTAATTTGGTCATAGATGACTTATAGTGTTTAACATCATCAAAATCACAGGGACACAACATTCTCCTCCTTTTTGGTGATGGCAACACTGTGAGTCATTATGACCAAATTAACACCCAAGATGCGTGATAAGAAATGAGTCATTAACACCCAAGATGCATGATAAGAAATATTGATTCATCAAACTAATTCTCCCCCTTTGACATCGGCAAAAAAGTTTGATTAAAGCAGTAGAATTGAGATCCCCCTTAGACATGGAATCGAATGCCTGTCAATGAAATATACAAAGCTATTCTCCCCCTTAATGAAAGAACACAATCCATAGACTAATTAAACAATCTCCCTCTTTGATAACACTGAATGATTTGTATGGAAGTGTAAGAGCTAGAGATGATTAAAGAAAGAAGGGGTTATGACAATGAGAGCTTAAAATACAGTCGATGAGGCTATCAGCAAAAGCACAGGGAGGAATAATTTCAACCAGTGACAATGCAAATCATTTGTGCTGCAATCAGAATTGGTACCACACTGAAGAGACAGTGTAATATAGAGTGTGACATGAACACAGTAAATTGTTTCCAGCAGGCATGAGAATTTAACACAAGAATTTCAGTGATGATTTCAAAGATTTGGAGCATTCAAGATTTCCAATTAGATACCAATTTCATAATTCAGAAGGAATGAATTTGCAGAATCTTTCATTATAAAAGTCTTAAGAAATAGTCCTTGTTTATGTACATGGTTCAAATATAATGAGTCTAGAGTTTATCAATGAAATTTCCTTTAAAAAATGTGCATTCAAGTTTAATATAAATGAACCAAGATCTCATACTAGAACCTTGTTTAACCTTCTTTCATCTTACTTACTCAATTGCAATGAATGTCTTAATAGTTACTTAGATAATATTGAGGTTAAATAGCAAGATTTTATGAGCTCATTTTTGGGTATCAACAACATTCTTTTTCTTCTTTTTGCTACCACATGAAAATTTTCTTTTGTTCATCAGAATTTTAATAGCAATCAGGTTCAGTGCTTACTTGGCATCTAGAGGATATACGTTATTTAGATGACAATATCCCTAAGAGCTTAGTGTGACTAACTATCATGATTCATTATAGAACAGAGGTAGCTTTTTCACCTCATGACATTTCTCAACTTATTTCATTGATAAGTGAGGTATATTTCTCAGTGATCCTACCATTGCTCTACCAAGTTTTTGCAATAAATTTTCTACAAAGTTAACAGTGGCACTTCATGACACAGTCCACAAGACTACAAGGTCAGGGGACATTGTTTCTCAGTGGACCATTGTCATTGCTCTATCAATGTTGACCATTTAGGAGTTGTTCAGATATTCAGATGTTTAAAAGTAATACATGAACTAAGTACCTCAACCAAAGTCGCCATTACTATATGAGATTTCAGATTTCAGAAACTTTTACCATGGCACAGCATACAAAAAAAATGGTTAAGGCCTATTAAAGTTAAACACAAAAATTCTCAGGAATTTTATCTTTAAACTCAATGAATTCATTTAATTTTAAACCATCCATTTATTTCGGACATTTATGATCCATTATAATATAAGATTCCTTATTTAATTTATTTTTAGATTTATGATCATGGTACACAAACTGAAATCTTCTCAAATTCAGCTCAAGGAATTTTAAGAGTTATCCAATTACAATATAACAAGTATGGGGATGACTTACAGGGATAAGCAATCATGTGGGCAGATATCAAAAAGGATTGGCAAGAGTAACAATGATTTTCCCAACAAGCATCAAGCAGAGGTGATTTCAGAAGAATTCACATAAATGAATTAGGCAACAAATGTGAAGGATTTCCAAGGTGGTTAGCTTAGGGATATGGTAATAAGGTTCAAGTGATTGACAGACATGTGACAGTTTCCAAGAGATCAAATTTGGAAATTTAAGGTGCAACCGAAGACACTGAATAGATCATGAAGGTGACTTCAGGATGATACCACTGGATATGAAGAATATCCAAGGTAACTAAGGAATGACACTTATGAATTCCAAAGCTCCCCCTCAACAAATGCAAGAGCTACCAACCAAAAGATTTCAGAGATAATGCAATTCAAGTTAATTTAGGATACAAGAGATTTTGGCTCAAGGATATGTCAGAGATAGACAAAAATGTAGTAGGAAAACAGTAGATATATGCAAGACCAATCTCACTATGAGAGCCATGAAAATGAATCGAAAATTATTCAAATTTACTCCCCCTAAAGGTGTGCAACATTCTGAAGGCATATGCTCTAACTCCTCCAATTTAAATGCATTAAGACATTAGCTTAGACATGATGAAAGTGTTATGCATTCTAAACTAGTTCTTCAAGCTGTGCATGAGTATGCAAGCTTATCAAACAATCTTTTTGAGTCTTTGACACAAGAATGTGCAATCAAGTGGATGTATGCATGATCATTGCACTGAACATCAAATATGACATGAAGACTGTGCAGAGGTTATTAAACTAAGCTCATGAGCATCTAGGCTACTCTATATGCAAATTTTGACCCATGGTACTAGGCGGAGGACTTAGGTCTTAAGACCACCTCACACATGGTTAGAGCTTCCAGACAGATCTCACCTGCCCTTTGGCAATACACCATTTTATATACCATTGAGATCAAACATGAATGTGCATACCAAATGCAGTGCAGTCCTGTATGCATGAACTGACTAACATGTGCATCGAGAAACTCCTTGATAATCATGCAAATGACATATGCAGACATGAGAATTCATGCAATCAAATTTATTTCAACTACCCCTTAAGCATACAACTAAAAGGGTAATATTAGAGATAGAGCATGAAATTCTTAACAGATTCTAAACATGATATGCAACTCATCAAAGACAAGAATTTTTCAAAGCATCAATTTAAAATGACAAACACATAGATGGGGTTTTACCGACCATGGGTGCGTTGATTTATTGAACCCCTTTTTATTTTTCTTCACTCTCCAAGGCACACCTGCAAAATAAAGTTCTCATTTCGGATGCAATGGTACCCAAGACTTCTTGGGTACTCTAAGGTTAGCAACACCTTTGATGGGTGCTCTCCATGAATTTTGGACATTAATATCATCAAATTTCATCAGATAACAATTAAACATTGAATGCCCAGATTGGCCACAATAATGATAACATCCTGAATTTTTCACATTTTTCTGATAAGTGTGATTTTTGAATTTCTGTGAATAATCAGGTTTGTTATCATGAAAATTTTTCTTCCCTTTAGTATGCCAACAGTCCTTGACTGTGTGACCATGCTTTCCATAGTAATAACATGAATAAGAATTTCTTCTATCAATGGCCAGCCAACATTCATTGGCCCTATGGCCTGGCTTCCCACAGTTAAAACATGCAATGTATTTATCTTTTGAAGCAAATTTGTTTCTATAAAAAACATGTTGGTTCACAGAAGATTTAGCATGTTCAGCATCAGAATTTTTCTTTCCCTTGGCCGACCAGCACTGTGCAGCTATGTGTCCAAGTTTACCACAATTAAAATATTCATTACTTCTTTTCTGAACATTAGGAAATTTCTTAGCATGAAAATTCCTAACATGAAAATTCCTACCAGTATTTTGATCATCCAAATTCATCATTCTACCGTCATGCATCAAGTGTCCATTCTTACCACAGTAATGACATGAGATTTTCTTTGCATGTGGATGTGAATGCATAGGAGTTTTATGGTCAACATGCATTGTGGTAGCCACATGATGATGCAAACTATTTTCCTTTCCACTCACAAATCTAGACAGAGAGTTACTCAATTCTAAAATTTGATTCTCTAATAATGAAATCTGTAGATCATAACTTAGGATGTCTTCCTCAGGGGCAACAAATTTTTCATTTTGCATAAGGTTCATTGTTTTGTAACTCTCTATCTCCTATTTTAAGACATGCAATCTTTCAGACTCAACATCTACAGCATATTTTCCTTTCTCAAGTGCAACTAGTCTTTCAGACATAACTATATTTAGCACCATCAGTTTTTTGTTCTATTCCTCCATATTTTCATTTTTCTTTATTAGATTAGAAATTTTAGCCAGATGCTCTTGGCTTTCATCCCTCAAGGAGGCAATCAGCTCCTTGTTTATTTCCTCATCAATCAAATAAGCATCAACAGATTGTTTCAATTTCAAACAGTTTTCGCATGAAGAATTTGAATTATTTTGTTCAATTTTCTCATTCAATTTTTTATTTTCATTTTTTTATTTTCTTATATCTATCTAAAAGCTCTTCATACAGATTTATCAACTCGTCAATTGAAATTTCTTCAGACCCAGAGCTTACCAGAGATGGTGAATCATCCAATTGATCACTGTGGTGATTAGCTCTATCAGCCATCAAACACTTGTCCTCCTGTTGATCATAGATGGCCGTCAATTTATCCAATATCTTCTTTCCAGATTTGCTGCTGCAGACAAAAGTAAACACGTTAGTATGAACTGCTGATTTCATTAATCTCATAGCTCTTACATTATCAGCATTTTTGAACTTGTGAATGACAGTCCACTTGGACTTGTGCCTAGGCAATTCATATGGTCCATGTGAAACTAAAATCCACAAGTCAGAATCAATAGAGTTCACAAATTTATACAAACTATCTAGCTAGACATTGAAATCGTAACCAACAAACACAGGTGGATGAACCATTGAAATCAAATCAAACCAATAATCCAAAACGTAAATGCACCAAAGTAGCAGGATCCTCTCTGCAGATCGTTGGATCTGATCAATCAAAAACCCGCTCTGATACTAATTGTTAGGTGCAATCCTTGGATCTAGAGGGGGGGTGAATAGATCCCTCTACAATAATGGCAACTTATGCCCAATTTAAAACACACCCACCAAACAAAGCGGAGGCTAGCACTATAAGCTAAACAGTATTCTCAATAACCAAGTTTAAACTCAATGGTAGACTAGGACACCTCACAACAAGGCTCAAACTACAATATGATTCAAGGTACTGATAGATTGAAATTCTAGCTAAGTGATTACCAATCAATTAGCATAGTTATCATAACACATCTACTAGTTTTCACAGAACATGTCTCGAACACTTACCACATAAGAAGATGGCACTGAATATTCAGATCACACATGAATATGTGAAGAGGGCAGATGAAATGAAGCAATCACACTGGATCAAACCATGGTGCACACCAGATTTTTAGGTGGTTCGATCTGCCTCGTAGATCTACGTCCACCCCACACTCAAACCAGAGTGTGGCTTCCCCTTGCAACAGCAAGAACGTAGACTCAGTCTGCAAACAAACACTGGCTAATAGCTTGACCCAGAGGAACACACTCATCTCTTCTTCTGATAGAATCAAAAGGAACCGTGAGTAACACCCAGTTACCCACAACCAGAGGATCAGTCCTCTCTTCCTCTGAAGCACAGAGAGAACCCAGTGAGCAACACCAAGTTACCCACAACCCGGAGATCCAAGTCTCCCTTCCTCTGATACCACAGAGGGGACAACGGAGGAACACCTCCACGCCCTGGTTTCCCAGAGCAAGACACACTCACAGTTACCTGTGAGCAAACACCTTGAGTGCGCTGAGCACTACAAGGCAAAGACACAAATTGAACTAAAAGGAAAACGAACAAAGCAAAAAATGAAATGTCGAACACAATCGACACAGTGAAGCAGAAACCAAAACAACACAATTTGTAGCTTCCATTGGAAGCACTTTGAATATAGCACATGTACTCGGCTTCTCTTGCTCACTCTTTCTCTTTTTCTCTTCTTCTCTTTCTCTTCTTCTTCTCAAGGTGGCTCTCTCCTCTTCACTAATGCACTCTCCTTCTTCAACGGCTGCTCTCCTTCTTCTTCTCCTCTCTTTGAACTCTCTTCTATTTTCTTCTCTCTTTTTCTTTTCTCTCTTATCTTCTTCCTGCTGGAACGAGCTAACAAATTTCCCTTGGTTTCTTTTGCTCAATCGGCCCTCTAAAGAGGCCTTCAAGGTGTATTTATAACGCCAGATCTGAATCTGGTCCCTTGTTCTGGGATAAGACAAATCTAGGTCGTCCATCTTGTTGGAATAGCTTCAGATCCGAGGTATTAGGATTAGGAAACCCATTCCAATAATTAGCCATCGAATTAGTTCGCTCAAAACATATCCACGTGAGTGACAGAGAGAGAACGAACTGACTTTGATTCAGCTATTTTCTTATTGGTCTAGGCTTAGATAATGGAATATTCTCCATAAGAAATTCTTCTGGAAGGTTGCCATGTGGCCTAGGAGGTTGCACCAATGATTGGAGATCAAATGGCACATGATCCAATAAGTTCTGTCACGTGCTCTACTTGATTCTCACATTTTTTAGAATTAAAAGAAGATGTGTCGATGCAGCTACTTAATGCATCGAGGCAGTGTAGCTAATAGACTCTTGAGCAGTTGGCTTCGAAATGCATGGCCTTTGGTGCATCGATGTAGCGCTTGGATGCTTCGACGTTGTTGGCTTCCAATTGCTGGTTCCGAGCTGAGTGCATCGATGCACTCCTCTAAAGCATCGATGCAGTGTGAAGATAGAACCTTTGGCCAGAGGGCTTCGAATGCTAGCTTTTGGACTCGATGCGTCGAGGCAATCTCTTGAAGCTTCGACGTAGTGCAGCTTGAGTTTTGATTCTTAGCTTAGTGCGTCGATGCACTATTCTGATGCATCGACTCTCTAATGAAGATAGATTACTGGAGTGCTTCTGGGAGCCTGACTGTGTTGATGCAGTGATGATCCTGCATCGACATTCTGATATAAACAGATGCTAGTTCTCTTCTGGCGATTTCGGTTGACCGAAATGAGCAGTTCGGTTGACCAAACTTCTCTTAAGGCTTGATCTTGTATTTCTGATTATTGCTGAAGGTCTGCTAAAGGTTGTTTGTATCAACTACTGTATTTGCACTGTAACTTCACTGCTGGCACATTACTGAATTTTGTTGACTGTAGGTCTTCTAATGATGTGGGCCTTGAGCTTGAGCTTCTACTTATCTTGTGTTCATCAACTCCATCACCGCTACAAGAACAATGATGGTAGGATCTCAAAGGCCGCTTCGTCCTGTCAGCTTCATGAGGTCGAAGCCAAATTCAACACTCACAACTTGCTGTCCATGCTGTCCAACTTGTTCTTCAATTCTTCACAAATCCAAGGATGCTCATATAGAGTTAAGGCATCATATATCAATAAAGCATGGCATAATTACAAACATGAATCCATGAAACCAATGCACCAATACATGACTCATAGATGACTTATAGTGTTTGACATCATCAAAATCACAGGGATACAACAATCCTCATATCCGGATTCTGCTTCATCTTCATCACTCCAGGTTGCAACCATTGCTTTTGGTTTCTTAAACTTTCCCTTCTTGAATTTCTTATGAAGTTCGGGGCACTCTCGTCACATGTGCCTAGGGTTTTTGCATTCATAGCTGATTATTTCTTCCTTTTTGTTGCTCTCTCCCTTCTTCGCCATTATTTTCTTCGGGGCCTTTTTGAACGGTCCACCGACTCTTCTGGTTTTCTTTATAAATCTTCTGGCCCTTCTTGTGATCATTACAACCAGTCCTTCATCCTCACTGTTTATGGCTGATCTAGCTTCACTTTCCTCAGAGCCTTGTAGATTTGTCTTCAATGCCATGGTGGTAATTGGCTTCTTCCTTTGCTGTCTTCCTCATTTCTTTTTATATTGAGCTCGTATGTCATCAGGGAACCTATCAGCTCATCAAGAGTCAAGGTGCTGAGATATTTTGAGTCCTCGATGGCCGTGGCCTTGGTGTGCCACTGTAGTGCAAGAGACCTTAACACTTTTCTTACGAGATCCTGATTAGTGTATTCTTTACCTAGAGCTTTCAAGTTGTTGGTAATCTCCATTAATCGAGCAAACATTTCTGAAATGGTTTCATCTTGCTTCATCATGAACAGCTCGTAGTCACGGACCAGTAAGTTGGCCTTTGTTTCATTGACTTCTGAAGTTCCTTCATAAATCAGGCGAAGTTTGTTCCACATCTCCTGCCACACATAGAAATATGTGAGTATTCGTTAGGGTGTATAGCGCACTGAATAATATTCATAGCTTTGAAGTTAGCAACATACTTCTTTATATCATCCTCATTCCAAACATCCTCGTCTAATGGTAACTCATAGGGACCTTTGCTGATTACTCACCATACATCGAATTCATGGGCCCTTAGAAAGACATACATTCTATTTTTCCAATATGGGTAATTTGACCCATCAAAGAACGGTGGCATGTGAATCGAGTGCCCTTCGGGCAACATTCCCTTGTTCGCCATTTGCTTAGATCCTTCTCTGAGACCGTGAGGTCTATAGGCTGCAAAGACCCGTCTCTGATACCAATTATTGTGCCCAGTAGATGGCAATCAAGAGGGGAGGGGTGAATTGATTGCCTTTAAAAAAAAAAATCACCCCTACAAAAATTACTAAACAGAGCGATTGTAGTAGATATACTTAGATACTATCTCACCATGGATGATTGCACTCATAACGATAAGGTGAATAAAAATTAAGTTGTTGTATGAAAATATGGTTCACTTCTCTCGATAGAGAGCCCACACGAAGTAATCGCAGCAAGAACAAACCACAGAGAACACATCAATTTTTAGGTGGTTCGGGTTCACCAACATGCCCCCTACGTCCACCCCTCACAGAGTGAGGCTTCCCTTCACTATCAAGTGAAAAACCACACACACGCTGTGAAACTCACAGCCCACACACGCTGCAAAATGCAGCCACAAACACACACGATGTATGTCTGAGTGTACAAGAATCAGATGTATAATAAGCACTTGAGAAAATGAAGATGCAATCAGGATATGCAAGAAATTCAAGCAAGCACTAGAAATCCCCCTTCAACAAAGATGCTTCTCGGTTTGGACTTGTCGAATGGATGAGCTTTAAATCAGCAAGTTGATGGTCGAGAGTTGAGCTCCAGTTTTCTTGAAAGTAGATCTATAGCTTCAAATCACGTTGGATAACAGTAGATCAACCTTGAATCACCTCACTCTAGGGTTTGGGTCAGTCTTCGACAGCAGAGGCTCATTCTTCCTTTTTCTGCAAGAAAAGATAGAAACCTTGAATATTCTGTCCTCCCTTCTTTTTGGTCGCCCTAATCATTGTATTTATACTCCCAAGGTGTAGTAGACACGTGTGGGATAAAGAGAACCTCGGACCCAATCAACATGGGGCAAAGGAACGGAGTTTATTGGGTATCGAGCCGAGTTCGCAGAACCCGCTACGTGGGTCCGAACAGAGTGGGTCGACACATCATGTGTAAGACCCCAAATTATTTAATTGAGCCCAATATTTCTTATTTAGCTTTTATTAATTGAGAATGGAATTTTATTGAATTAATAATTGAATTTCGGATTTATTAATATTTAATTCGTTAGAAATAGTATGAGTGAAAATTCGACTACCTTATAAAAATCCATAAAAATAGTAAACAGATTAAGGTAGAGGTAGATAACAACTTTTCCTTCTGACATTAGGCCATTGTAAATCCGTGGTAAGATCTATTTAGAGTTTAAACCCAAAAGTGCACACTTTTGACCCATACCTAACCCTTAGATTAAAACACGAAATTCGACCTGAATACTCAACCAAATGAACTGAAATCGGTGGCAAATGGAAGGCCACAATGTAAGGAACATTTACCCTCAATCAATTTGAGGTAAACCTAGCCCCAAAACGTGCTGCCGACATAGTTTGGTCAAGTCAAGGATTTCGGCGCCGTTTCTAAACACGTAGCTTGCAGCAGCGAATACTCCCAACTCCGAAGGCTCCAGAAGCTCTATGAGCTATCAAAATGAAGCCCTACGAGTCTTCTTTCATTTGGCTGCTGTGGGGTTTGCTGAAGTTTCAGATCTGGGGAGATCTAGCTCGATTTGTGGAGGTGGGTCAGCAGGCCGTTGGCTTCCCTTCATCCTTCTTTGATCCATCGATTGAGGTAGGAATTCTCAACCAAATTTGGATCATGAGTATAGCAAGTTGTTCATCTCGTCGAGATCTATCCATTGGGACTGAAAGCCCCAATTTCATCAAGTGTGGAGTGAGTTATCACGGGTTTTCCAAGGTGCTGTCCAAGTGTTCTTCACTCTAGGGTTTGAGTTTTCTCTCTCCGATTTGAGGTAGGATCTAACAACCAAACTCTAATTAATTTACATGATATAATCAGCATGTTATTATCTTTCATTTAACGTAGAAAGCCCCAAATTCCATTGAGCATGCCTCGTGAATTTCAAATTTTTGTAAGAGCATATCTAGAACATGTTTCATATAGTGTTCCTTTAAGTCAGAGCTTGATTTCGGGCTAATTTTGAGCTCTGTAACTTGATCTTCATGTAGCATACCATACATGGTTGGATTCATAATCGAGTCAGCTTTCTTTTGACACCAAAAGCCCTAAATTCCGTTGTGTATGTTAAGAGAATTGCATGATTTAGTAGAAGTATGTCAGGAACTAGGGTTTTCATGAATTTATCATATATAAGTTGAGATTCAATCAATTTCTGTAACAATTCGTGTTTCAAAATTGTAGTTTTATGACCCTAGATTGTCTATTAACATTCCTAGATCATGTGGTTTTGATTTCAACTCAATTGGACCTCAATTGGGTGAGATTTCACGTTTTCCGGAAGTGCAGACCGCTGCTGTTCTTGCAGGGGTCGACCCCAGGGGTCGACCCGTTTTCTGGGCAACCCTGCAGGCCCGAGGGTCGACCCCAGGGGTCGTCCCCTTCTATTCCTGCATGGGGGTCGACCCCAAGGGTCGACCCATCCAGCTCCCTGCATGGGGGTCGACCCATTGCACAGGAATGTAGGGGGTCGACCCCAGGGGTCGACCCATCTGAAGGAAATGGTGGGGGACGACCCCAGGGGTCGACCCATCTTCAGAAATTGCTGGGGTCGACCCCAGGGGTCGACCCATTCAGCTTTCAGACCCCATTTTTTCAGGGGTCGACCCGTACACCAGAAACCCGATTTTCATCATTTTTCGACCCGAAGATGGATCCGAATCAGTGGGGAATCAACCCATTTAACTTAGACCCACTGAAATTATATTTTTGAAGAACAATTGACCTATTCATGTACCCCCCTTGATTTCAAATTTGCATTGGTCCTTTCTTGCAAACATAGTACAAAACACGATGTTTACCATCTCCATTACAACACTTACATTGGTTAAATAGAAACTCACATAATTAATGATTAATGGTGTAACTAAATCCCTGATAATGCATTCTATTTCACCGCTGTGAGAGCTTGTTCTTTACCTCGACAACTTGTTCTAGCTTGTTGGCACTTTGGCTAATACAAATGATAATGGTTAATCATGATATCTTAACTTGGTGATTAGGATTAATATGTTGATTAGCTTGTTTGATTGCTGCTATTTTACAGTAGCGCAGCACGATTAACTCTTGTTGTGACTTGGTTTCGATCTCCTTGATGATTATACTTACCTTGAAATTCTGGAAATGAATCTCTTTCCTACTTGAAGTTGTTATTGCTACTTAGTTTAAACCTTGGAATTCTGGCCATAAACTGTGGAAGTCTAGATTCGTGGGATCTTTGATCCAAAGAAATCAATGCCTGGCAAACAATTAAGGGCTCGGTCTAGTCCTGGGAAGAGCGCCCGAACACTACGTGTACCCCCGGGGAGGTGAATGACTAGGTGTGGCATTTGGCACCAGTACTTGACATGTGTTAAATCTAGGACTGTCCACTACTCTCTACATTACTTTCTACTACTTTTCACTTTCCACTCTTCACTGTTCTATACTCTACTTGTTGTTACTTTACTTGCTGATTACTTGGACGTGGAAATGAAATTACATACGTGCTTGACATGACTTGAATTATCTTGATATGGCCAACTTTTTATCGTTATCTCCTGTAGTAAATTCTTGTTTTACCATTCTATTCATTATATTTCTTGACCTTGCAAGATCTTTGAATTTTGTTTCATGATATCATCGTTATCTTTTTATTGTTTTTATCATTTGTAGCATGACATTTTAAAATGTAATTAAACTGTTAATCACTTATACCTGTCTGTTATTTCCTACTGAGCGTCAGCTCATAGTTGTGTTTCCCCCTTTTCCAGGCTGTTCAGGTGACGCACTTACCGATGGGGAAGGGCAGGAGTGATGTCTTGAGTGTATCAGTTCTAGTGTGTTAGTAGTGTGTTATCTTACTTTTAGTTGTGTTTTGGAGAGCATTTAGTCTCAGTCATGTTATTGAGCTTTAGTGATTGACTATTCCAGTTGTATTAAGTTGAACTTGAGGTTATTGTATCAGTTGTGGTTTGTTAATGATCATTTAGTATTTCCATCTTGTAGCACTTGTGTATTATTTTAGATTAGTTCTCTCTCTTGCCAGCGTGTCTCTAACTGTACGTCCCGATATTTCCGCCTTGTTCGGGGCGTGATAGTTTAGTTGGTATCAGAGCCCTAGGTTTCACATTCCTAGGTTCCCTAAGTTTTAGGTTTTCTTGCATTGCATCCCAATAACCGGTATATCAAAGGGTGTTGTCCGAACGTTAGGCTACGCCTATCGGAAAGGTCAAACACTTGCGCGAGTGGTCTTCGGACCGATTACCTCCGCCAGGTACCGTGTTTTGGTCGTGTCTAGGTGCACTAGATCCCTAACCTTGTGAAAGTTTAAGACCTGACCTGTGAGATTGGGTAGAACTTGGGTTAAGTTCATTCCTTAATCGTGCTTTATCTATCTTATTGGACTTAAATAACATATTTCTCGTGTAGATGGCAGCTGATCGTGCTGAATGGAGGAACCTGCAGCGTACGGTTCAAGGCCTTACTCAGGCCCTTCAGCAAGTAGCTCAGGCAGGAGCGGCACAGCATGGCACCGGTGATCTATACCGGAACTTCCGCGGAATGAATCCGCCTAGATTCGCGGGTTCGACCGACCCTGACCAAGCCGAGCACTGGCTAGATGAGATGGGGAGGATCTTTGAAGTTATGCAATGCACCAACCAGGAGCGTGTCCTTTTGTCCACATTTCAACTGGAACATGATGCACGTACTTGGTGGGATTCTATCAAGGCAACTCTCGGTGATCGGCAAGTTATGTGGGAAGAGTTCGAAGAATTCTTCAACAGCAAGTATTTTTCTAATAGAGTGCAAGAGAAGAAAGCGGCAGAGTTCGCGGCCCTGAAACAGCAAGGTTTGTCCGTGGCAGAGTATGAGGCTCAATTTGCACGGCTTTCTCGTTATGCTACTCATCTCATTTCCACCGAGAAGATGAAGGCGAAGCGCTTTCTCAATGGATTGAAGCTTCATTATATCAACCAATTGGCACCGATGGAGATTTCCACGTATTCTGAGGTGGTAAGGAAAGTGCAAGTTCTGGAGGATACTCTTGAAATGACGGAGAGAATCCGTGGGAAAGGCACCAAGAAAGAATTACCTACGGGTTCCGGGAGTGTCAAACCCGGGTATACCAAGAAGAGGCCTGTTAGTGGACCTGGTTCGTGGAGCGGGTCCGGATCGTGGAAGGGCAAGACGCCGAGGCATGAAGACAAGAAGCCTGGCCCTATTGTTCCATTCAAGGGCGTGTGCAACTATTGTGATCGTCCGGGTCACAAGATAGAGGAGTGCTGGCGCAAGCTAGGCGCCTGTTTGCGATGTGGAAGCAAAGAGCACCGTATCCCCAATTGTCCTCTCATATCGGAGCAAGCTACACCGACAAAACCTCTAGTCTTCAAGAAACCACAAGGCAAGCTTCAAGCTTTACATGCAGATGAAACTGGGATTTCTGATGATGGCGGACTCGTCGAAGGTACCCTTACTATAATCGATAAGCCCGCATTTGCTCTCTTTGATACTGGTGCAACACATTCTTTTATTTCTCGGAGATTTGCTAAGTCATTAGCTGTGGAACCTGTTTTGATGAATACTCCGTTAGAGATTTCAACCCCTATTGGCACTAGATCAACAATCCAGTATTTCTATCCTTCTAGTAAGGTGATGATTGGTGAGCAGAACTTACCAGCAGATTTGGTCTACATGGACATGAAGGATTATGATGTAATCCTAGGAGCAGATTGGTTGGCTCGATATGAGGTTAGCGTTCACTGCAGTTCTAGCTCCGTGTCTTTTACTAGGCACCCGAGACTTTCTTTTGTGGGTGTTAAGCATCACAACTCGGTGTCACTTATTTCGGCTCTCCGAGCTGATAAGCTGATGAGACGTGGATGTGAGGCTTTTCTAGCCTTTGTTTGTGCAACCCCTGAGCAGCAGATTGAGATCAAGGACATTCCTGTTGTCCGAGATTTTCCTGATGTCTTTCCGGAGGAACTACCAGGACTTCCGCCTGAGCGGGAAGTTATCTTTTCTATTGATCTTATTCCTGGCACATCTCCTATTTCTAAGGCTCCTTATCGTATGTCTCCTGCGGAACTGAGGGAACTGAAGCAGCAACTGATGGAATTGCTTGAGAAGGGTTTTATTTATCCTAGTACTTCTCCGTGGGGAGCCCCTGTGTTATTCGTCAGGAAGAAAGATGGTTCGATGAGGCTGTGCATTGATTATCGGCAATTGAACCAGCAGACTGTCAAGAATAAATATCCCTTGCCAAGGATTGACGAGTTATTTGACCAGATAGCAGGAGCTCAATATTTTTCTAAGATCGATCTTCGATCTGGATATCACCAGTTGCGGATTAAGGAGGACGATATCTATAAAACGGCTTTTCGCAGCATGTATGGTCATTTTGAATTTGTCGTTTTGCCTTTTGGTCTAACGAATGCTCCAGCAGCTTTCATGCAGTTGATGAACAATGCATTTCGACCCTATCTTGATCAATGGGTCGTGGTCTTTATTGATGACATCCTGATTTATTCTAAGAATGAGGAGGAGCATGCTGAGCATCTGAGAATGGCATTGCAACTGTTAAGAGATCATCAACTATATGCTAAGTTCAGTAAGTGTGAATTCTGGTTGCAAGAGGTGTCCTTTCTAGAACATATCATTACGAAGAACGGTATTTCTGTTGATCCTTCGAAGGTCGAGGCAGTGAAGAATTGGGAGCAGCCTACTAGTGTAACTGAAATCAGAAGTTTTCTAGGCCTGGCAGGTTATTATCGAAGATTTATTCAAGATTTCTCTAAGATTGCGGTACCTATGACAAGATTAACCCGCAAGGAGAATAAGTTTGATTGGTCAGATGATTGTCAGCGAAGCTTTCAGACTCTGAAGGAGTGTTTGACTACTGCACCTGTTTTGGCTTTACCTTCTGGTGAAGGAGGATTTGTTGTTTATACTGATGCTTCAAGTATTGGCTTAGGATGTGTACTCATGCAGCATGGGAAGGTGATTGCCTATTCCTCTAGGCAGTTGAGGAAGCACGAAGATAATTATCCTGTTCATGATTTGGAACTTGCTGCAGTCGTGTTTGCTTTGAAGATATGGAGGCATTACTTATATGGAGAAACCTTTACAGTGTTTTCAGATCATAAGAGTTTGAAGTATTTATTTTCTCAGAAGGAACTCAACATGAGGCAGCGGAGATGGTTGGAGTACTTGAAAGACTTCGACTTCTCGATTGAGTATCATCATGGCAAAGGTAATGTTGTGGCAGATGCATTAAGCCGGAAGCCGGTAGCTAGATTGTCAAGTCTCATGTTACAAGAATGGAGATTGTTGGAACAATTATCTAGTCTGGATCTTAATATCGACAATGATCGGGTCTTGATTGCTCAGATTCAACTTAAACCTGAATTATTGATAGAGATCAAGTCCTTGCAAGATAATGATCCCGAGTTGGTAGAGATCAAGGGAAGCTTGAGCAGCAGACCTGACTTTATGTTGGCCGATGATGGTAGATTATTATTTAAAGGCAGAACTTGTGTTCCGGATGAGGCTACAATAAAGAACAAAATTCTTGAGGAAGCTCATAGATCCAGATATACCATTCATCCTGGAGGCACTAAGATGTACCGAGATTTGAAAAGGTCCTTTTGGTGGCCGAATATGAAAAGAGAAGTTGCAGATTTTGTGAGCAGATGCTTGGTATATCAGCAAGTTAAGGCCGAACATTTCAGACCAGCAGGGAAATTGAAACCACTCGACATACCCCAATGGAAGTGGGAAAGCATTGGCATGGATTTCATTATGGGTCTACCTAGGACTCGTGGTGGATTTGATGCGATATGGGTGATTGTCGATCGATTGACAAAGTCGGCTCATTTCTTACCAATTAAGTCCAAGTGGACGATTGATGTATTGGCTGCTTTGTATATAAAGGAAGTGGTGAGATTGCATGGTATTCCAGTGAATATAGTATCTGATCGAGACCCCAGATTTACTTCACATTTCTGAAAGGGACTGCAAGAGTCTTTAGGTACTCGTCTGAATTTCAGTACTGCTTTTCATCCACAGACAGATGGACAGACTGAAAGAACCAATCAGATAGTGGAAGATATGCTGCGAGCTTGCATGATTGATTTCGGTGGTAATTGGAGTGAGCATTTGGCATTAATTGAATTTGCCTACAATAACAGCTATCAGTCTAGTATTCAGATGGCTCCTTTCGAAGCACTATATGGTAGAAGTTGTCGTTCCCCGTTGTGTTGGGACGAGGTAGGTGAGAAACAGTGGCTTGGACCAGATCTTGTTTCGGAATCATCACAGAACATCCGTGTTATCCGAGACCGGTTACAAGTAGCCCAGTCAAGATAGAAGAGTTATGCCGACAATAGGAGAAGAGCATTGGAATTTCAGGTTGGCGAGCATGTGTTCTTAAAGGTCTCTCCGACGAGAGGGATCCGAAGATTTGGCATTCATGGCAAGCTGAGTCCGAGGTACATTGGTCCATTTGAGATTCTAGATAGAGTGGGAGAGGTGGCATATAGACTGACTTTACCACCGCATTTGTCTGGCGTACACAATGTTTTCCATGTGTCTATGTTGCGGAAATATGTGTACGATCCCACTCATATCATTCAGCAAGTGGATTTTGAACTGAAGGAAGATTTGACCTATGAGGAAAGACCTGTCAAGATTCTGGACCGGAAGCAACAGCAACTCCGGAATCGTTCGATACCGATGGTCAAGATTCAGTGGAGTCGGTGTGGGACCGAAGAAGCTACATGGGAGTCTGAAGAGACTATGCGAAAGCGGTATCCCGATCTATTCTAGGTGAGCGATCTTTTTCTACTCTCAGTTTAGTGCAGTGAATTTGGAGGAGCAAATTCCTTTAAGTAGGGGAGGGTGTAAGACCCCAAATTATTTAATTGAGCCCAATATTTCTTATTTAGCTTTTATTAATTGAGAATGAAATTTTATTGAATTAATAATTGAATTTCGGATTTATTAATATTTAATTCGTTAGAAATAGTATGAGTGAAAATTCGACTACCTTATAAAAATCCATAAAAATAGTAAACAGATTAAGGTAGAGGTAGATAACAACGTTTCCTTCTGGCATTAGGCCATTGTAAATCCGTGGTAAGATCTATTTAGAGTTTAAACCCAAAAGTGCACACTTTTGACCCATACCTAACCCTTAGATTAAAACACGAAATTCGACCTGAATACTCAACCAAATGAACTGAAATCAGTGGCAAATGGAAGGCCACAATGTAAGGAACATTTACCCTCAATCAATTTGAGGTAAACATAGCCCCAAAACGTGCTGTCGACATAGTTTGGTCAAGTCAAGGATTTCGGCGCCGTTTCTAAACACGTAGCTTGCAGCAGCGAATACTCCCAACTCCGAAGGCTCCAGAAGCTCTATGAGCTATCAAAATGAAGCCCTACGAGTCTTCTTTCATTTGGCTGCTGTGGGGTTTGCTGAAGTTTCAGATCTGGGGAGATCTAGCTCGATTTGTGGAGGTGGGTCAGCAGGCCGTTGGCTTCCCTTCATCCTTCTTTGATCCATCGATTGAGGTAGGAATTCTCAACCAAATTTGGATCATGAGTATAGCAAGTTGTTCATCTCGTCGAGATCTATCCATTGGGACTGAAAGCCCCAATTTTCATCAGGTGTGGAGTGAGTTATCACGGGTTTTCCAAGGTGCTGTCCAAGTGTTCTTCACTCTAGGGTTTGAGTTTTCTCTCTCCGATTTGAGGTAGGATCTAACAACCAAACTCTAATTAACTTACATGATATAATCAGCATGTTATTATCTTTCATTTAACGTAGAAAGCCCCAAATTCCATTGAGCATGCCTCGTGAATTTCAAATTTTTGTAAGAGCATATCTAGAACATGTTTCATATAGTGTTCCATTAAGTCAAAGCTTGATTTCGGGCTAATTTTGAGCCCTGTAACTTGATCTTCATGTAGCATACCATACATGGTTGGATTCATAATCGAGTCAGCTTTCTTTTGACACCAAAAGCCCTAAATTCCGTTGTATATGTTAAGAGAATTGCATGATTTAGTAGAAGTAGGTCAGGAACTAGGGTTTTCATGAATTTATCATATATAAGTTGAGATTCAATCAATTTCTGTAACAATTCGTGTTTCAAAATTGTAGTTTTATGACCCTAGATTGTCTATTAACATTCCTAGATCATGTGGCTTTGATTTCAACTCAATTGGACCTCAATTGGGTGAGATTTCACGTTTTCCGGAAGTGCAGACCGCTGCTGTTCTTGCAGGGGTCGACCCCAGGGGTCGACCCGTTTTCTGGGCAACCCTGCAGGCCCGAGGGTCGACCCCAGGGGTCGTCCCCTCCTGTTCCTGCATGGGGGTCGACCCCAAGGGTCTACCCATCCAGCTCCCTGCATGGGGGTCGACCCCAGGGGTCGACCCATTGCACAGGAATGTAGGGGGTCGACCCCAGGGGTCGACCCATCTGAAGGAAATGGTGGGGGACGACCCCAGGGGTCGACCCATCTTCAGAAATTGCTGGGGTCGACCCATTCAGCTTCCAGACCCCAATTTTTCAGGGGTCGACCCCAGGGGTCGACCCGTACACCAGAAACCCGATTTTCATCATTTTTCGACCCGAAGATGGATCCGAATCAGTGGAGAATCAACCCATTTAACTTAGACCCACTGAAATTATATTTTTGAAGAACAATTGACCTATTCATGTACCCCCCTTGATTTCAAATTTGCATTGGTCCTTTCTTGCAAACATAGTACAAAACACGATGTTTACCATCTCCATTACAACACTTACATTGGTTAAATAGAAACTCACATAATTAATGATTAATGGTGTAACTAAACCCCTGATAATGCATTCTATTTCACCGCTGTGAGAGCTTGTTCTTTACCTCGACAACTTGTTCTAGCTTGTTGGCACTTTGGCTAATACAAATGATAATGGTTAATCATGATATCTTAACTTGGTGATTAGGATTAATATGTTGATTAGCTTGTTTGATTGCTGCTGTTTTACAGTAGCGCAGCACGATTAACTCTTGTTGTGACTTGGTTTCGATCTCCTTGATGATTATACTTACCTTGAAATTCTGGAAATGAATCTCTTTCCTACTTGAAGTTGTTATTGCTACTTAGTTTAAACCTTGGAATTCTGGCCATAAACTGTGGAAGTCTAGATTCGTGGGATCTTTGATCCAAAGAAATCAATGCCTGGCAAACAATTAAGGGCTCGGTCTAGTCCTGGGAAGAGCGCCCGAACACTACGTGTACCCCCGGGGAGGTGAATGACTAGGTGTGACATTTGGCACCAGTACTTGACATGTGTTAAATCTAGGACTGTCCACTACTCTCTACATTACTTTCTACTACTTTTCACTTTCCACTCTTCGCTGTTCTATACTCTACTTGTTGTTACTTTACTTGCTGATTACTTGGACGTGGAAATGAAATTACATACGTGCTTGACATGACTTGAATTATCTTGATATGGCCAACTTTTTATCGTTATCTCCTGTAGTAAATTCTTGTTTTACCATTCTATTCATTATATTTCTTGACCTTGCAAGATCTTTGAATTTTGTTTCGTGATATCATCGTTATCTTTTTATTGTTTTTATCATTTGTAGCATGACATTTTAAAATATAATTAAACTGTTAATCACTTATACCTGTCTGTTATTTCCTCCTGAGCGTCAGCTCATAGTTGTGTTTCCCCCTTTTCTAGGCTGTTCAGGTGACGCACTTACCGATGGGGAAGGGCAGGAGTGATGTCTTGAGTGTATCAGTTCTAGTGTGTTAGTAGTGTGTTATCTTACTTTTAGTTGTGTTTTGGAGAGCATTTAGTCTCAGTCATGCTATTGAGCTTTAGTGATTGATTATTCCAGTTGTATTAAGTTGAACTTGAGGTTATTGTATCAGTTGTGGTTTGTTAATGATCATTTAGTATTTCCATCTTGTAGCACTTGTGTATTATTTTAGATTAGTTCTCTCTCTTGCCAGCGTGTCTCTAACTGTACGTCCCGATATTTCCGCCTTGTTCGGGGCGTGACATTATGTGAAGTGGGTTGACACAACTCTTGCTGTAAAAGCCCAAACAGAGTCATTGCACAATGGAGTAGACCCTGTGGGTCGACACCTTCATATAGTAGAACGTGATGACTTGATGAAATGAAGAAGAAAGAGTTTGATTCGATCTCACCAAGCATCCTTTGATTTGTGAATTTTAAAGACCTCCTTTAGGACTGGATAGCTTTGATGTGTCGACGCTACAAATTCATTGCGTCGACGCACTCTGCCTGTTGCCTGAGAGCTTGCTAAAAAGTATTGTTGTGTCGATGCCGGAGTTCCATTGCGTCGACCCGACTTTCATTCGTCTTAATAAGTATACACTATATCATTCAAAGTGTGTCGACGCCATGAGCTCATTGCATCGACACAACCTTCTCATAGCCTGAAGGACAGATCCTTTGGATCTTCTCCTCTTCTTCTACTGCGTCGACGCCTTGTAACTCTACGTCGACTCATCCTCAATACGTCTTGGAGGACATATCCTCTAGATCTTTTCCTTTTCTTCTGCTGCGTCGACACCCTGTAACTCTACGTTGACTCATCCTTCATTTTGCTTGGATGACCGTCCCACTGAATTTAAGGATTTCTCTTTAGTTGCGTCGACTCTATGGCTCCACTGTGTCGGCTCCGCTTTCATGTGGTCTTGTTAAAGCATACTGGTTTACCAGTTAGGTTGACCTACCATGAAGGTTAGGTCGACACATCTTGACTTATGATAGCATGTTTTGTCCCTGCTAACCAGAGTAGGACACACTCTCAATGATTTGACATGTTAGCTGCATTCACTTTCGACCACAAGTAAAATGTTTGAATTAATCACTAACAATCTTAATTGAAGAATAACCATTCATTCATCATTCCATTAGCCAAAACACACGTATGTTTTGTTATCATCAAAAATTGTTATGCCAAAATCAAGGTTGGAAATTCAACAATGTCATTTTTTAGCATTCACGAATCATAATTCTTCAAAGATTTCTCCTTGACAATGGCTAATTGCACTCCAATTCTTGAATAAGAGATTCACATTTCACTCTGAATTTGAACGTCTACTCTGAACTAGTTGCTCGGTTTAGTTGGTCAGCATGATTTTGTCAGGATTTTTCGTCAATTCACTTTAAGTTTCCAGCTTTCCTTCTAATCCGTTCATTAGCTGTGAATCGCACACTTACGAGAAGTCCACTAATGAGTGAACCTAATGCCAATTAAGGCTAGGGTGTCTCTTTAACTTTAAGAGGTTGATCGTGTCTCTTATTTCCTTTCGTTAATTAGTTAGTCCTCTTCCAGACATGTGTCATCCGTGCTACTTGTTCCTTGTTGTTAGTTCGGTATTTTCAAGATAATTCTTATCGCTTGTCGGTTGTGACGGGTGTCTTTTTACCTTGGTACCCACTTTTCATTCTACTCCACTACGTCTCCGCTTCATCTCCACTTCATGTCGCCTTCGTTTCATCTCCGCTCGCTCCCTTACAAAGCGGATATCAAGAAGGGGCATCTATAGACACCCGTTTTCAGCCTATAAGTTGACTCACTCTCTTATTCTCCTTGATAATGTCTCAAAGTGACCCTCAAATTGACTTATTTGAGTGATTTTCCCTATTTATCTTGATTATTCTCTTTTTTTCTATTTTTCTAAGTTTTTGTATTTTTCTCTATTTTTCTGATTTTTTTCCAATTCCTTGTTATTTTCCTTGCATTAAGATAGGCGCTGGATAGTCGCTGGAGTTAAGATAGGTGTCGGATTATCGCTGGAGTTAAGATAGGCACAAGATAGTCGCAGTAGTGAGATAGTCGAAGCTGAGTTAATGCGATAGTCGCTGTAGTGAGATAGTCACAACTGAATTAATGGGATAGTCGCCGTAGTGACATACTCGTAGCTGGAGTTAATGGGATAGCTGTAGTTATGATAGCTAGAGTTACTAAGATTGCCGTAGTTAATATAGCTACTGGAGTTACTGACATATCTACTGGAGTTGGTTAGATAGATGATGGAGTTGGTAAGATAGCCACAGTGGCATTAGTGAGATAGCCGGAGTTACTATGCAATTGCGGTCTATCGCTTGACCGCATTCAAGCTCGTCGCGGTCTCCCGACTGACCGCGTTCTCAGAGGACTCTGCTGCCCAGCCAGAACATGTCTCTTCCGGTGTTTATCATCTTAGAGTCCTGGTTTAGGGATTCCTCCTTGAGGATTTCACTCTATATCACCTTCTATCCCCCCTAGGGACCTTATCCAATGGATTTCTTGTAGAATAATAGATATAGGGCTCCTATTTTCTAGTTTTATCTCTCAAAACTAAACTATGGTTTCTAGACTCCTATAAATAGCATCCCATGGCCTAGGGCTCAGAGGGAGGGCAATTTTGGACTGGGGCGAAGTCATGCTGCGTTGAACACTCTGTCCTTTGACTCAAGTTAGCCAGGGAATCGTCAAAATCCCTTCTTTCTTCTAGTTTCTATTGCTCTCCATCGTTATCTTTTGTTCTCTCATTCTTCATCATTCTATTACATAATTATCCTCATAACGTCACATACATCTTACTCTATCTCTTTTATTTCGTTCTATGCATTGTACTACACACACCTATCTTTTTTTCCCAAAACAGGGATTAAACACCCAACCTCTCAAGTATTTTCTCTTCCTTTTGCATGTATATTTTTATTAAGGGATAGATACTATGCAATTCATAGTTCTAATAGACTTTTATCCTTGTTTTCTTTATTTTGCAAGTCCATGCAGGCAATAAGCATGAGGCCCTTGCTCTTTGGCCAACTGAAGAGTGAGGTAGAGTTGATCTCCTCCCACACCCCCTGTTTGAATGCGGCTGACCTAGGGACTGCTTTCATAAAGTTACGGTCACTACAGAGACTGTGTTCCTCAGCTAGGCCCATTTAATTTCTTTTTGGATGAACCCTTCTTTTCCAAGGTAAGTAATATGATTTTAGTAGGTTTTCTTATTGTTATTTTGTACTACCATCTCTTGGTGGCGATCACAGTCACTTTTCTTTACTCTTTATCACATGCTCCTCATAGTTTGGGGCACCATTTTGCATGCATTAGATTTCAGAGATGTAGTTTTGCATGGTGTTAGCATTGCATCTCGTGTCCCTAATTTAGCTAGCTATACATCTTCTAATTCTTATTTTCATTATATATATTATTATCTCTCCTTTTTGTTATTGAATTTTGTGCTTGTTCCATTTCTGTATTGATTATTAATGCATCTCTCATTAACATCATCTTTTCCATAATCACAAGGCAAATAGTCTTATTATCTTCTATTTGTTTTATAAAGTTGAAGAATTGACATTATTTCAGTTGCTTGATATTAACTTAAGCTTCATTAATATTTAAAGTAGAGAATTTGAGATGTAAATCATATTAGACTTTTTAAGCTCGTACACTTGTTGTAAAGTTTTCCAAGTGCCGCCAATGAAGAGATTTTGGATCAGGATAGGAATCGAGTGAAAAGCCACCTAGTCTCATCTAGTTTTAGTTCATAGTCAACTATAGGTCTTGAGTTGTATTAAAAGTTGGTCAATTTTAGTTGAGGATATTTAGTTGACAAGTTATTTACTTGTTAGTTGACTTTGGTCGATCGTTGAGTTTTGTTAGAATCTGAGACGTGCCTCGGTGGTTCATCACCTCCCCCCACAATGGGGAGGTCATGGGTTCAATTCCGCTCCCCAATGTGCGGAGCAAGATCACCCACCTCCGGATTATTCAGAGGCATCAAGTTATTAGTTAATGAGATTATCCACCCCCGATTTATGAAAAATTGTGGAACACTAATTTTGAACTTCAGTTTCTCTTCGTTCCCCTCACCATATCCCCCTGGGTCCCAAACCATTTGGCCATGTAACCACCGAAAAAAAAAAGTTGTTGAGTTTTGTTGAATGGATTTGCAAGACTTGTTTTGGGACTGATTTTACTTTGTTCTAGTGATATTTACTTTTAATTTAGGATTTGTGTCTCGAGATCATTCTAATTCATGCTTGTGATGCCAAATAATTGTCAAAAAATCTGAGGCATGGCACCTTTGGACCTGAAAAAGTTGTCTTTAGAGACAAAGATTGTACTGAAAAATACTCTAGCTTGCTCAGATCTGTAATGCTCTTACCCCAAAAAAAGCAAGTATTGCTCTTTTGGGCCCTATATGATAATAGGTTAGGATAACTCATATGAGATGGGTTAGGATGAGCTATTCTTTGACTTTTCACTTTTTCAGTTTGATAACTTGTTCTTATCCCCTAGAATAACTCATTCCTAAGAAATGATAGAATGAGTTATTCCTAGAATAAGGGCTTTTATCCTAACCGATCCCTGGTAACTTAATCCTACTATCAAACTCGAACAAGGGTGAAAATGTGAAATAACTCATTCTACTCGGGACTTATTCCGTTAACAAAGAGGGCCTTGTTGAACAACAAAATTGGGATTAGAAGTCACCGAATGAATCTGATGTCAGTGGACATTTATTTTCGCAACCAAACAGTTCTCTTGGATGAGTTGTACAACTACTAAATGAATACTAAAGATAGTCAGATGGAACCGAAAAATCGGTATCCGCTCCATTTGTAGCCTTGCTAAATTGTCTTATGATCACCATATTAACAGTTTTTCTATGTATGGGAAGTAGTGACATGGGTTCTGCTAGAAAATCACAAGTTACAAACATGAAATCGTGGTCTCCAATCTTCTTAGATTTAGCATCAACGTTATGACCATGGAACGTCAAGAGGGAAAGAGAGGATATGCCCGTGGAATGGTTGAGATGTCTCATTAGGTGATCTGAAAACTTCAATTTATCATTTCCAGGGTAAAACATAGGAATGATAGTTTCAGATCATAGCTCAAATAAACTTGAAGGGCATAGGCCGTGGATGAGGGTAAAATTCAATCTATACTAAATAAAAGATGCATGTGCCATCATAAGCCAATGTTCTGCATAAAGCATATACCATCTCACGTCCACAGTGCTGCACTCGAGTATAAACAGTGGGTATTTTGGCAAATGAGTATTTCTGAACAAGCCCCTTACTTGTCAACCATTATACTTTTTAGGAGGTTATTAGCAAAAAATCCTTCATAATGCCACACATATAGTACCGCCGTTACATGAACAAGAAGTCTTGTTACAGAAGTTGCTATCCTGTCACAATGATTTCTAAAACAAAAGCACTTGGTGGGTTTGAAATTTTACGAAAAATACTAGCTGTCCTAAAATTCTCTTTTAGATATTTCTCATATATCAACTATCAGCCTGTATTTTATTACAATGAACTCCATCTCAAGAGAGCCTTGAAACACAGATGGGATGGGGATGATGGAGGAATATATTGAAAGGTCCTGTTTGATCGGAGGATAGGGTTAGGCTGTTCTCAGTTTTCTTAGAATGAGTTATAGGAGGTTTAACCCCATTTCTGTTTGATAGTCAATGAGTTAACCCAGATAGATGGACTACGAACAAAGCGGAACATAGGATCCACAGGATTAATCCAGATTACCGTCAACTTAGCCCGCATTAATTCTCTCTCTCACTCTTTGTAGGAATTCCTTTATCCTCAACTTCTTAATTACCGTCAGTTCCATAGGTTGATCTGAAAGTGAGGATGCAATGCCTCAGTTTATGACTCCAAATCCTCTCTAAGTACGTGGGATTACGGTTAATATTCAATGAATGGGCTGAAGAGAAACTATAGGCCAAACATTTTCACTGCATTGCAAAGTAAGGAATACAATCTGCTAAATCGAACAATGAGAAAAAGAACCACAATTAAAGCTAGAAACATGGAAAGAAATCATGGATCATGGATGAACTCCATTACAAGAGTAGACAGACTACTGTTCAGAGTATGGCGATATGAACTAGGCTGTATATTAAGATGCTGGCACCATATAAGAAATACACGGCAGACCACGTGAAGAACGTAACAGCAACGAGAGATCAGAAAAACCTTGCATGTTTTGTTTTGATCAAGGTATCGCTGGACTTCGATGCAACATACTGAATTCTTTTGTAAAGTTCCATTTCGCGGGATTTCTCATTGTCCGGTTTGATATAAACAGCATGAAAACAAAATCAGGAACGACCATTTTACAAACGCTTCCTTGTTTTTGATTTTCGCAACAAAGCAGCACGAACTAAAACCAGGGGATCTTTTTCATTAATTATAAAACCAGAGGACTCAAAAACGATTGGGTTTCACTATTTTACATCAGTCCAAACAGCCCCGTTAAGTGTAATAAAATCGTTTCCAATTTGTAAGGTTCAGTTAGTTTACAAACAGTCCCCGTTTTTCACTAGCCCCACGATCTTTAAGATGCCAGTTGGATTAGGATGTACGTGACACAAGATTCACGCAATTATATCACATAGCACAAAATGGAAGTCCCCAAATTCATACAGATGCATCTTACGCCCATCTCTTCCGGTGCAATTTTGAGATAGTAAGATCTGCTCCTCCAAACCCATCCATGACGGCATTTGCTGAACGAAATTCTGCTCTAGAAGTAAGGCTGCAAATGATGGAATGTCAGCCAAACATATAACCATGTTGACACTTCAGTACTTCATTTTACTCTCATTTGATGTTAAAAACTTTAGCTCATGCTGATCAGAATGCATTGAAATAAACAGGTCGAATTCGAGAGAAAAAGGATAATGAAAAGGTCAAGAAAACGGACAATGAAAAGGTCAAGTATCAGATGAATTAAAAATTTGAGGCTTAGAGATCTGCATATGTTAAGTGCAGTTCAGAAGACAATAAAACTGATCCAGTAATTGATTATCAATTAATTCTAAAACTCTTCATCAGCACCAAAACATTTAATTAACATTAAAGAGAAGATACATCAGCTTAAATAAAATTAACCACTCACAGGATATGAGGATCAGTCAATGTTGCGCTAGCAGATTTCTCGTGATTACATGTCCCACTTGACAGTGGTGGGAAGTTAACAGCGTGGAAGGCTCCCCGAGCCATCTGAGAGGAAGAAAACAGAATTTCTCAACACTTCCACAGCCCCCCCCCCCTCATTACAGCTCTTAGACAATCTGAAGGGAACATGCTGGTATAGAGGGAAACAGCTAGCTGGAAACGCATAAGCTCCCCATTGCCTCCTTTCTTCGAGTAGTTATATATTATTAAAGGCATCACATCACTGACTTAAGAATGAGGCAATGCTCTCTCTCTCTCTCTCTCTCTCTCTCTCTCTCCCCACCATCAACAGCAGCAGTGACGAGGACGTCGGGGTGGAGACTCGGCGGCCCAGCTCCATCGGCGGAGAGATTGCCCCGCCCCATGGCCCATTGGGTCGGGCCCGACAACTCTATGAATTCCCTTGGCTTTTTCCTCTCTCCTAGTCGCACCTCTCTCTCTCTCTTTCTCTCTCTCTCCCAAAATCGCAGCATCCTCTCTCTTCCCAGCCCTTGGGCGCACCCCCCCTCTCCCTTCCTCTCTCCTCTTGCCACATCAGCAAGGGAATCTCCCTCCCTAATCCTCCTCCTATTTCCTCTCCCTAAATCCCTCCCATCCACCTATTATCTTGCCTAATCTAATTACCCCCCTCACTCAAAATTCAAAATCCTCCTAATTTCTCTCCCTCCCCCCTCCAAAAATTCAAAAGCCTTCCCAAAATCCCTGCCACCTCAGCCTACATTCTAGGAAGAAAATCCTAGAATCCCTCCCACCTTCCCAAAGGGCAGCCGCCCTCTCCCCTCTCCCTGCTCAACCAGGTCGCACCCCCCATCACCTCTCCCACAACCCTAGCTCGCCCCACCAGGTCCTCCCCCACGCCCCAGGCATCCCCAGCACCCAGGGCCGTCCCCAACCTCCCAAGGGCCCCTTGGGTCGAGGCCCCACGCCATGCAGTGGCCCGACACCGCCCCGCATCGCTACACCACCAGGAAGCGGCGTGCAGACACCTCTGCCTGCAGACTGCGACCAGCAGGCGCTGCTCGCCCCCCCCCCCCCCCCCCCTTCAGCGACCCCGAACGACCGTGGCACTCCTCTGGGTGTTAGAGGACGTCTTCCTCGCCATCCCCACTGAAGGCCGTGATCAAACGTCATCCCGACGAGCCGTACCACGACAGAAGCCAGAGCATGTGGAGTTCTGCCTCCGCAGGGTCACCTGCGACCAGTCCGGACTCCTAGCGTCTTCACCGGCACCCCGGCCATCTCCTGGCCACCCCATTCGACCGGCAAGTCATCTGGACACCCTGAACCATCTCCACCAAGTTTCAGGACGACGTGGCGGCCCCCGTCCAACCTGCTCGCCGCAACTCTGGAACAGCAGTCCTGTTCTGCACGACGGACAGGGAGCCTGCCCCGTCCTCTGCCATCTCCATGTCCCCACTCCGACTGGGTATGCACTGCCACTGAGAGTTACGTCAGCAAGCCCTCTGCCGCTCCTCCGAAGCAGAGCATTATTCGGACACCGGAGGTTGACGTCCCACCTGTTCTCCTGTGACTGCACAGTTCTGCCCAGTCGGGAGCAGACTCTGCATCCAGGCACCGTCGGTCCCGCCACGACGTCCAGCGACATCGGATCCCCTCCAGCTCTTCTGGGGTCCTTCTACACGCTCCCCTCAGCGCTTGGGAACAGACGGTGTACTCATCGGATCTCCGGTTGAGACGTACCAGCAAGAACGGCGCAGCTCTGTCCTGCAGGACAGACACAGGACAGTTCGGCCCATTCCCCTTCCCCGTGCTCCCCTCTCATGCGTGAGGGTAGTTTTGTGTTAATCATTCCCATCCCCACGATCCCCTCCCTGCATGGAGCGTAGTGCCATAAGACTGTACACACAGGTTTACATCTGAAGCCGTCGTCGACATGCTAGTCGGGTGAGCGATTTCCCATGCACGCGCCCATCCTGCACCAAGCAGCAACTAAACTGTGATAATTGTTGGTTTTATTACATGCTGCTGCTTTTTTTCTATTAAATGAGTGTCCTTTTTCTGTGCTGTCAATGACAAATTCCCTGTGGCCTTTTATTCCATTTTTATTACATGGCGCAATGTGGTGGACACACCTCATCCCCACCACCTCCCAAAAAAAGGAAGCCTAGGCAGACAACCTAACTGGCAAGGCAAGCGCCTCGTAAGAGAGGTGGTTATTTTAATCACTGTTTTACCATTCTAAGCAATTTTCATCTACTGGTTAGTTCAACTAGATATATTTTTATTGATGTTGACATTTTAAAGATTTTTTAATACATTGATCATCAAGACAGAACAACTAAAGCTTAGTTTCACTTTCAAAATAAAGTAAAAAGAGTATAGGATACTACAACCAACATAATAAGATTAATCATACCTGTGGCATCAGGTCACTGTTAAATACTGTTGTATCTCAATATTTACGTTTATATTAAGTGGTGAGAAATCTTAAAACCACATACCATGGTAAAAAGCTATAGTTGTTAAGTATTAGATGTAGATTAAGTCTGCATGTACATAATAAATAAAAAAGATGCAGAATAAGAACACAAGCACCTTCTTTAAGGAAAAAAAAATGGATGATTCAATCTCCAACATTCAATCTACACCATCAAACCTTCTTTTTAGTTGTTAACTTAGTTATGAATGAAAAATCATGCAAATCTGACATCAAAAAGTTGGGTACAGCATAATACCAATGAATTACTGGTTCATATTGACACAAGTCAGCATCTTTTCTACTTAAAGAACCCTAACTGGTAATAATCTATCAAGTGGTCCTGTATTGAAGCAAACTTGCCGAGTCGAACTGGGGAACTCCAAAACCAATTGATTAGTATAGTTCATATGAGTCCAAATGAGTTAGTAAACCATTGGTGCACTGTTCTCTGGTGTATTTAGCCAAAGTCTACTCTATTTGTGGTGGAAGCACATACACCTAGTTCCAGAACATTCAGATTTCATGAACTATATGACCCTTGATCTTTTATGTGCAATTTATACTTTATTGTATGATCCAAATTGTGAAACCATTCAAAGTATCCCATGATATCCACCATGCAAATTCTAAAATTAGGATCCTGAATTGTTCAGCCCTTCGGCATGGATCACATATTCTGGATCTTGTATCAGCACAACAGCAATGGTGGTTCTCTCTCAGGGTAGGTGTCCTTCAGTCTAAAATGACAATATCCAGCAAACAACTAATGAAATGAGAACCTTCAACCTTCCTTTCCAACTTTATCATGTCGATTATGCTCCCTTTCTGACTTCATAATGTTGCAGTATGCCAGTAAGCATGGGTGTTTTAGTCTTTTGACTCTCTCTGTCTCCCTATTAACAAAAAGACCGGATCTGGCTGCCATCATGGTTGACAGAAACTCAAAACCCCTACACTAGAAAGAAAATGAAGCATTATGCCCTAGAATGAGAGATCCCATTGAAACATCCATGAGCTATCCTACTTTCCCCGTTCCCTTTATAAGACTGACCCCATCCATAAGAAAAATAAATGCTAACAATGGTCCAAGGTCAGATGGTCATAAACTCCACAATTATAAAATGATTGCTCCACTGATTGCCCCCATGCACCCTCTTACAGCTTTGGCTGGTTCACTGCATCTATCATAGCACCTTAACTACTATATGCTGCTCAAGGCCAAGTCCCCATCTAATGTTCAGGTCTCCTCCATTTTAGTTTATCCAAACCATCCAACCACCTCATCAATACTCGGAAAGGCTTTAGGCAGTGGGCAAAAATGAAATTACACAAGATGTTTGCCTCTTGCTAAGAGCTAGCAGCTGAGTTTGTGATCAAGGAGGCATGGATCTGGGTTCTTGCATCTCAAGTGGAAAAATACCTGGATGGTGCCAAAAGAATCTCTAGCAAATCACCTCATATTGTAGCTTGTATTAAGAAAATGGACACTTTAAATTTCTCCTTAAACTGAGCTTCAACAAAAGAGAACCCCTAATATATTTAGGTAAAATGATTCCTTAAAATCAAACTGTCACAAATGTAACATCTCGCATTTTTGGATCCTAGTTAGTGGGTCCGGAGTCGGCCCGAGTTTGATTGTCCATTTGGGGGACCCATGGTTGGGTCATTTACATCCGTCAGCTTAGCCAGAACAATTTTCTGTAAGAGATCCAGAATGTGCCTGGTCGGGCTGTGTGTTTCGATTATTCACATCCATGAATATTGACACATTTATATTTGTGAATTTTATGGCGTTTTTGTGGTTGTGTGAACGCATCTGATCGGGACGACGTGTTTCCATGATTTGCTTTCAATCGGGCAGACATGTTTTCAGGAGAACATGTCCAGCCTCATTGACGCATTTCAGGTCCGAGTGCTGGCCTGCATCATTTGGTGTTCGAACTCTAAATTTGAGAACCTTATTGCAAGTGCGACCTATGAAGACTTTGGAGGTGCTTGAGGAAGAGGTCCACGTGTTACCAAGTGGCTTAATGTGCAGATTTATAGGTAATTGTTTAAGAGATAGTGGGTTTGGGTTATGTGCAGATTTATAGGTTATTGTTTAAGAGACAGTGGGCTTGGGTTATGTCATGTGAGGAGGGGGTGAGAATAGAAGTTTCAACCTGAAATGTATGCCATGTAGAGTGGTCAAAACCACTTTGACTAAGCCTATTGGGTGTATGGAATTACAAATTGACAAATGTCCTAACTAGGGGAACCATGGGGGAGATTTTGAGAATGTTATGTGTGATTTTATGAAGCATTTGGTGCCCTTATAAGACCATGTGGAGGGGAGCACGACCCTAAACCTTTCCACCCACCTCTTGCCTCTTTCCACCCTTCTTCCTCCACCTTCTCCCAGCAGAAAGCCATGGCCCTTAACCCTTTGAAGTGTGCATGTAAGAGAGAGACCTCTTTCCAACCCCCACTCTCACCCAGCTGGCTCGACCTCCCTCTCTCCCTCTTCTTCTTGTTCCTCTTGGTGAAGTTGCAGTTGGAGCTGCTGGGGAGCTCGTGGGAGATGCTGTGGGAGAAGCCTAGAAGGGGATCTTACCACGAGAAGGCCCACATTTGTGGGTGAGAGGAGATGAAGACTCTCAATTTGGGATAGCCCCAGACCCTATGGTTTCATCCTTGGGTTTTGACTTGCATGTGTCTATTTGGTCTTCCTTCTTGAAAATCCCTTTGGTTCAATCTTTAATCTATATGTCTTCTTCTTGATTCCCAAATATGAAGCGCATCCAACAGATGATTTCGGAGATTAAGACCTGCCAACCCTACAATGTCATTGTGATACACGAAGGTGACTGTTGCACCCTTTATTTTTCTCGAATTAATCGAGGTAATTTACATTCGACGACGGGTGGAATACGGCGCATAGACAATACCATCGCTCTGTGGAGTATCTCCACATGTTGGGATCCACAGACCCAAGCTCATCACCAGTTACAAATCTCTCGCAGCAACCGAGGTGTTTAAAGCCCAAGCAAGATCCACAACGACCGCTAAATGATTGAGAGTCAAGCATCTTGTGGTGTTGTTCAAACTCCCGGATCTCGGGAACCCTCGCAAAAGGCCCGGGATCAAACAAAACTACATCGCAGCAAAATGATGCACATGTGGAGACGTTCACCTACCAATGGAGAGTCCGGCACGTGCATACGAGACAATCCCGACGGAAGCAAACTCCTCCCCTGTTGACAGCTAAAATATGAACAAAGATAAAGATGGGACCAGACCAGCGACAAAGACTGGAAGATGCCTGCAAAGTCATGATTGAGGGAGGATCCTCACCACCAACCAATTGCCCGGCTAGGACCGTCTCAGGCCTGGCTAATGTCCGGTGTTATCGTCATCATTCAGATGCCAATACTGATAAAGCCCCAGTTTGTTCACTGATGGAACCTCGAGATGATCTCGATACAAGATATATCATCAATGAAAAAGCCCTTTCGGGTGATGATGCCCTTGAAAGACCCAAATGGGCCTGTGAAAGTGGCTAAAATGCCTTAATTGGGCTTACAAAGGTGGTGCCGAGAGCCACTTGCTAAAGCCCAAAGGGGGGGCGCCGAGACCCCTCGAATGGGCGCGCCGGGAACTAGTGCTGCAGGCACGCCGAATGCCATCGCCGTGAACATGGCCCTATAAAACCCATTGCTTCTCCCACAAGAAAGAAGGCGGACAGACAGAAAAGAAGAAAAGAGAGAGACGAAGAAAAAAAAAGAGCGAACAGATAGCCAGAAAGAAAAGAGATAGGAAAAGAGAGGGAGAGAGTCTCCGTCGAAAGGGGGAAGCAAAAGAAAGAAGGAAGAGAGGCTCCAGGTGGGCTGATAGGGGGAGGGAGAGGAGTCAATGCTCCACCCTCCCCCATGGTTTTATTTTCTTCTTCATGTAATCCTGCCGAGTTTATCTCGATTTTCTTTTGAATGTAACCGGGATATCCCGATGTATATTCATCTCCCTCTCCCTCACTCCCTCCTTGTGGTCGGTGTTGGAATGATGTTATGAAATGAAATACTACCATGGCCCATTTGGGTGTCGATTGATTGAGATATCTGCTCTATGTCTTTCTATGTATATCTTTCATCAGGAATTTTCGATAGTTTAGACGCTCCCGGTTTCAGGATCTTTCTACGACTATGTTCCTCGAAGAGGGATGAGGATAGAACCCCCACCCCTATCTAATGGGTGATTGGGCTCTATTTCCTTCTCCCCTCCTGTCTGAATGGCAGATTCTCCCCATATAGTTCGAGTTTCCCTTCGAGCCCTTCATGCAGTTCAGGAACCAGAGACATCAATCTCTTGGTTCCCTGAACTGCCGAGCTCTGATAAACGATAATATCGATCCCTAGGTCCTCCATTCTAAGCCTTGAATGCTTAGGGCCTGGAGTCTCGGTGCTGAAAGTCCCTCCGCCTGCAGATTTTCAATGCCATTAGGTTCGTCCAGGGGATCAGAGACAGTCATCTCTTGATCCCCCAGACGGCTGACGGCAAACAGAGAAGGATTCTCAGGGTTCAGATGATGATCTCTTTCCTCCTCCTGCTGATCTGGCCTCTCGGCTCCCTTGGCATCCCCCTAGCAGTAGCATCTATGAAACCCCCTTCTGCATTCCTGATCCTGCATCAATCCGAGCCAGGAATCTCATAAAACCCCCAAACAGAGCATCGTTTTTGAGCTCTGAAACCCTGAAATCCTTCTGCATATTCATCTTCTCGGCGTGCGAGTTTCCCCGCCGAGAACCATAAGGCCGAGAGGCCTTCCCCTCCTTTCAGCTAAACGACAAGTCCTTTTGTGAAGCACCCACAGCCCACAGCCTCCCGGCGCTAGGCTCCCGGCGCGGACATGAGCGCGCCGGGAAGCCTTGTGCCGAGAGCTCCCTCCATCCACCAAATGCCCAGGCCGAGAGCCCCCCCTTGGCCAACCAAATGTCTAGGCCGAGAGCCCCCCCCTTCTTTGGCTGACCAAAACCCTAGCCGAGAACCCCCTTTCTGGCCGATCAAATCCCTGGCCGAGAACCCCTTTGGCCGATCAAACCCCTGGCCGAGACCCTCTTCAAGCCAATAAAACCCACGCCGAGACCCCCTTGGCCAACCACTAAAACCATGCCGAGAGCCATCTTCTTGCCAATAAAACCACGCCGATACCCCTGCTTTGGCCATTGAAACCCAGTCCGAGGCCCTCCTCTGCATTGTCATCCTTCGACCCTTTTGATTCCCTATACATCCGTCTAGGGGATGCTCAGAGATCATCATATGTGCCCTGAGGTGGTACAATAATGGGGAAGACCTCCCCTACATTCCTATGTCCCGAATTTGATTCACATGCAACCCCGCGGGTTCGATGGACCTTGTCTTTACAAGGGTTTCGTCGGTCTCCGAGAAGGGGAATAGTGACCGATGCTAGAGGCATGTACAGTCTCCTTGAGCCTTAGTGCTCCCTCACCTTCCGGCTTTCATCCCGGCACTCCGTGGATGTCAGCCTATATCATCCTCTGGCAAATGTTCGGTCCAGGGGAGGTGCTGCCAAAATTCTCTCAGGAAGATGAAAGTTGACATCAGGTTTTACCCCTGGGACTTTGCACGCTGAGGACCATTCAAAACTATCTCGGCGCCACAAAATGAATAGCTCTCGGCGCCAACTTTCTTGCGCCGAGAACCCCATCTCCTGGGCGCGCCGGGAAGCCCCTGGCTTCTTTGCCACCACGCCGAGAAACCCCCCCCCCCTTTTGGCCTCTTGCGCGCCGAGAAGCCCACAGCTATGGCCATTTGGCCCTTGCGCCGAGAAGCCTGCGCCGGGAACCCCTCGGCCTCCTTGCCTTCGCGTCAGGGAACCTATGCACACTTGAACTGCACCGATAACCTGCCCAAGTTTTACTACTGAGTCTTCAATCCAAATTTTGTTCCGGGGGCGCTGCCCCCGAAAACCCCCGCAAGGGGCGCTGCCCCCTTGACCCCCGCGACCTGACCGGGCAGGTCGATCCCCGCGACCTGACCGCGCAGGTCGATCCGCGTGCGAGGGCGCAACATTGAGCGTTCGCTCACTTTCCGTCGTCCCGCATCGGGTTCATGAATAACCCCTTTAGCTCGGGAGGGCTCTGCCACTGCATGAGTTCCACCGGCTTCTACAGGGAATACCAAACATTGCCCCATGGCAAATATGCGATTCGGGAAGTTCAACACTTCTCTCTCTCTTGGCTTTCATCCCGGCACTCCGTGGGTGACAGCCTATTTCCCCCTGGGCATAACCCAGATAAAGGGAAGATGCTGTCGAAATATTGATCGATGTTTTAAACCTCATCGCGGTCACGGCTCAGGCTACCTGTGATTGAGATCCTCCTTCCCCCCTTAACCCCGGGCTTTGAACCGCTGACTTAACGATATCATCTGTTCCTACGGTTGGTGTCATTATCTTGCCCGCCTTTCTGGCTTCGGTATGAAGTTCCATTTCCGCACATGAATATACGTTTGCCTCTCGAGGCCTCCTACTTTAGCGTTTAATCAAGGGTTGTCCTTCCTTGGAAGGACGTAATTAACGTCATAGCGTTCAGGGTATGACGGACTTCTGGTCCAGACACGATCACTCACAATCGACTGATTAGAAGTCAGATCGAGCGCACAATAAAATTGTCACTTCGGTGACTGGCACGCCAATAAATAAATAATAAAAATAAATAAACAAATAAATAAAATAAACCAAGATAAAAAAAAAATGTGTCGAACATCCCCTTAATCAACGGCGCAGAGGAGACCAAACGAACAAACAAAAGGGAAGCCCTTTTCCCTCTTCCACGCGTCCCGACTATGGTAAAACGACAAAAAAAACAAAGGCTGTAGGGTTTTAAGAGGAGCGGACCACCTTTTAGGGTGTGCCCGGGGTCAAATGGACACACGCGCGCGCGGGGGAGGGGGGGCTCTGTGTCACCCCGGCGGGACCAAACGTTTGACCCCGGCGGGACCCGAGGCGGGATCAAATTGACCCCAATGGGTCAATTGACCCCGACGGGACCTGTCCGAGGTCAAGACGACCCCTGCAGGGTCGTTTGACCCCGATGGTCCCGCCGGGGGTCAAACCGACCCCGCGGGGAGGTCATTTGACCCCGGCGAGGCCCCACCAAAGTTGCGCGCCCCCGTGTGGGTCACGCGACTCCGAGTGGGACCCAACAGGGTGAAACCCCCCTTTTTGTTTTTTTCCCACCCCGGTGGATGTGTCTGGGGTCATTTTTACCCTGGGACTTCTCTTTTTCTCAAAAAAAGAGGGGACAAAATTGGGTAAGACCCACCCTGTCAGGGTGGGGTCCAAAATTCCACCCACCTTGTCAAGGTGGGTCCTCCACCTTCTATAAATACGCCCCAGGAGTTAGAAGGAGAGAAGAAGACACACATTGAGACACAAGAACAACGCACGAGAAGAAATACAGAAGGCACCCGGAGCTCGAGACCTATTCTTCTATTCGATCCATTCCGGGGAATGGATATATAAATGCCCCCGGCTCTTGTACTTATGCCCCCAGTGGTTGTGTATTCTTTTGTGCAGCCTGCTCTTGGGTATTAAAGAAAAATATATAAATACCCCAGGTCTTGCACATATGCCCCTAGCGACTCTGCATGGCTGTTTTCTATGCTTTTGGGAAACAAAGTTATGTAATTTCTCGAACCAATGGAGAATTACAAAAATACCCTTCTCAAAACTACAAGAGAAGCCATAAGTCTTGTAATTGCAGTTATACCCTACAATTTCTCAAATTGTGGCTATGCCCCTATATCTCCATTTGTGTGGAGATTCATTGTACAGTCGACAACCTGCCGACAACCCTTTGTATTCACACAAATTATGAAAATATCATCAATGTTCGTGTGTGATTACAGACAAACTATGGCCACCAGCAAAATTGTGTATACTCCCCTACCTTGCTAGAAATGACAATGTCTACACTTCCTTCTAGCCATAAGCTTGTTCTTACACCCATAGGCACTGTCTAACTATGTTCGCACCCGGATGTTGCTAAAACCTCGCCACTGGCCTCTGGAGAGCAAATTACCAAAATCTCTGGAGTCCAAAAATGGCCAAACAACCTCCAAACACCTTCCAGAAATTGCCCGAGTGCCCCGGGGAGACAGAGAGTGTGCCCACCCACTCACCCAGCCCAAAAACTGCACGATGTTCGTGGCTTGGCCCCGAATTACCAAAATACCTCTGGAACCCACAAAGTTACCAAAATACCCCTGGGATCTAGGAATCACCAGGACGCCCTAATATGTCTTCGGCCTCCCGTAAAGCACACTGTGTCATTAAAGCCGAACTAAACACGACCTTTGCTAAAACCCTAATTCCTTCAATAGTTGTTGTTGTTGATGCATGGGAGGGGGGGCGCAATGTGAGCCATGTGAGCGAGTATGCCCTTGACATCAGAACCTATATAAGGGACCTTAGGACTTTCTTTGACACTTAATAAGGGTGTTCGGACGTTATGCCGATATAAATCAACACTGACTACGGTCAGTAGGGAAAGGTCCCGCACCCGAACCCACATCGTCTAATCAAACCAAACCCACAGAATGAACTACGCACGAGCTACTTAAACAGCCTCATACGTGCGCCGGTGTAGATTACCCTTTTCTCCGAAAAGGTCGAGAAGTCTATACCCATCTCTTACCATGTGAGACTAAATTATATATTAAAAAAAAGGGTGACCAACAGTGACCCATTCTGTTGCATGTCTTGGAGCTCTTAATTACTTGCCCATTTGTGTTGCATTAGTACCTATGAAAAGAGGTCTTGAAACCCTGAAAACCTATTTGAGTATCCATCTCAGTTCTCTTTAGATTAAGTGTTTGACATTTTTGAATTTTGCATCGGCTTCAGATTGTGTATCGGACTTTAACACCTAAGACTTGGATCTATGATTGCAACTCATTGCGTGGTCAGATTGTCCTAAAAATTTTAATATGTTGCTCTAGACTTGTTTTTACTTCGATCCAATGGCTGGATCTTTCAGTATTTGTCTGTGATTTTGGTAGTGTGACTAAGAACCAGTGTCTGTGACTGTGGCTTAATCCGGGAATTTTTGTGTTATGTATACTTAGGAAAGTGTGTCCATAATTATGGATATGATTTCCAACATGCTGCAGAGCAATGTGTAATTTTATTACAATTTTGGAGCATGTTAACATCAGATTCCATGTGATTTTTCACTGTTATGGGGTTGTGTGACAGTGCAGTGTTTTGCCCCAAGGCAGGGGGTTAATTAAGTAATCTCTTTATTTCATATAGTTAGCTAATAAGCATGAGAACATGATATTTCATACATATCATGTGTAGGAAGCTTGAGTAATTAATTGGAAACTTTTTAGACAACATGAATAGGCGTTCCTGTAATTTGTAATCCTCCTCAGGGAAGATTGAACCTTTTTTTTTTGATAAGTAATGATTTGTATTATGTAAGAGAATGTACAGAAGAAGTTGGAGAGGGAAGATTGAACCTTCTGACTGGAGAGGCGGCAGAGTTAGGTGCCACGTTCAAAACGCGTCTGTTTGATCTATTGCACCTCCATCAAAAGGTGTCACTTGTTAATGGCATGTTTAAGTTTGGGAAATGGGTCGGGTCTGTGTAAGCGATGACCTTCAGTGTTGCATTCAGGAGAAAATGCATCACTCCGGGGCGTCGCATATCAGTTAAAGGCGACACCCTTCCTTGTCATGTTTAAGTCTGAGAACAGAAATATGAATTATGGCTGTGAATGCAATGGATCGACTTTGCAAACATGCATGTGTGCGCCGTCCTTGCGTGCGTGCGTGCACATGTGTCTCTTGTGATTGTGACTCGGCTTAGAGGAGATCTATCACTAGCAGTTCCTATGGCCCTCTTGTGAGTGTCTCTTGGGGAAGAGGCATGAAAGAGTTTGTGTGTGTGCTAGTTGTGTTTCCGGAATGATCAGGCCCGTGGCACCCCCTGTATGCTAGAGTCCACTTGGGAGAAACTTGATGTGTGTGTGTGTGCGTGCGCGCACGCATGAAGGAGTTTGTATGTGTGCTAGTTGTGCATGTGTGTGTGTGTGTGTGTGTGTGTGTGTCTATGCTACTGGAAACTAAGAAATGTTAGATTGTGTCTCTTCTTGTGATTGTGACTCAGCTTAGAGGAGATCCATCACTAGCGGTTGCTATGGCCCTCTTGTGTCTCTTGGGGAAGAGGCATGAAAGAGTTTGTGAGTGTGTTAGTTGTGTTTCCAGTATGATCAGGCTTGTGGCACCCCCTGTATGCTAGAGTCCACTTGGGAGAAACTTGACCATAGGCGTTGTGGGAGTCACATGTGCATGCATGTGGTTGGGGATTGGACTACAGGCTATTGGAGAGCCTTGTCCCCAGTTAGCTTCTTCGACCCATCTCACCTAAAGGGAGTCCGGAATCCCGAAAGGGTGGACAGGCGGTGCTGGATGTGAGTGTCAATAGATGCCTAGGCCAGCTCTTGTGACTTGTGATGCTAGTGTTAGTGGCCCCGTCTCAGTTTTTTTTTTTTTTTAAAGTGGATAGTACCACCGATTATATAAAATAAAAGGTAAAGAAATTACAAGTATGGAGTAAGTGCTCCCAGAAACTCCCAAAACCAAAAGACGGCCGACAACTCCCTGCCCCGAGAGCAAACAAAAGAAAGACAAAACCCCTGCCGACGAACAAAACCACCCACAACAAAGACAAACAGCACAAACCACCCAAAAACTGATAGCTCCTCTCTCTCCGAAGCCCAAAAAGTCCCCCACGAAGACCCTACCCCTCCAGTACTATAGATCATACCACACAACCCTCAACTGAAGCACGACGACTTCCTCGTATAGAGCTGACGCAACAGACGGACCTCAACTGCCCATAACATCTCCTACACACTACACCCCCCCTTTAGCAGCAATTTCCCTTCCTTGATTCCCCTCGCCACTTTCACATGCCATCTTCTCTGGATCTTGCTGAGCACAGCTTTGATATCCTTATTGACTCCCTCACAGGAAGTGCTGTTTACCGCCGTTGTTTTGTGGTGGAGATCCGCGGGACGCCTACTGAGCCAATAAGATGAGGTTCACCCCTATCCTTTCAGGTGTAGCGGTTCCTCCTCGAAGTTCGGAGGTGCAGCGCGGAAGTTCGTAGTTGCCAACTCGCCAGAGCCGAGTGTGCACTCGGCGTCGAGTACGTTTCCTTCCCTGTAGACTGTACTTTTGTTGGACTGGACTCTGTAGTTATTCATTTAATTGAAAATGTAATTTTATTTTTTGTCATTTAAATTGTTAATTATATAATTGTTCCTGCATTCTTTTAAATTTCTATGTACCTCCGCACTCCTTTTAACCCTTCCGAGCCCTCCGGCTCGTGGGTGGTGGGCCAGGATTCGAACGGTATCGGTTATTCCCAATATCCGGATCTTGGGTCGTTACATCAAACCTCCAGGCAAGAGGTGTTGTCATCCTCTCTGGGCCGCCGGCTGCTAGCTGACTTTGACTTAGGCCATCGGCCATCCCGCCTGCGATCCATCTGTGAAAGACTTCCATGGATGGCAGAAAGGGCTTCCTCCATTCAGTTAATTGAGTTGTATAATCATTCCAATTGCTATTTGTTAATGATATTGTTATCCTGTGGCCATCTTTCATTATCATGTGATAGTTCCTTGGCTATCATGAGGTTAGCACAAGTGTACTACCAGCCTCTCATCATTTATGGGCCTTTGGCCATGACTTCTCGGGTCGGAAAAAAATTCAGGTCAAGTTATCAAAGGCGACTAAGGCGATCACCTAGGAGTTTAGGTGAGATGAGGTGAATCAGCCAATCTTACCTAGGCGATTAGCCTGGGCCATAGGCACCTTGTTGTTTGCTTATTTTTGCATTTCCTTCAGCTATCAAATGAAACATTAATGTATTTCAGATATACTTCTTGGTTATGAATTCAAAGAACCCTTTTGGTGAGGGTGGCCAGGAAAGATGTTGGGATATGTATATCCAATGTTGCTTGAGTGTATATGGAAAGTTGCCTAGCTTATTTAGAGTTTGTTAGCAATAGCAGGTGCCCAGAAAATGGCAGAAGTTGATTGCTCAGCATAATAAAATGTTACATATTTAACGGAGGTGCCCAGAACATCATATAGTAATCCTATTATTACCCTGTTGTTGACATATTTAATGAAATATATCCATATCTGACCTATTTTATAGGTTTTAATAAAATGTCGCCTCAAACACCAAGGCGATTGCCTAGGTGTTTGAGGCTGAGGCGACCCCTTGGTCACCTCAGGTGCCTCTCGCCTCTGACTACATAGATTTTGGATTTTCTGACCTCAGATGTCACAACAAACACCCTACCTAGAGAAAGAAAATGTCACGATTACAATTTGATGTCTCCTAGGTGTATATGAAAACTGTGATACTACCACAGGGGTATCCATACATCAAAAGTGCTAATCACGATAGTTTTTCCTTTAGGGTGGGTATCCATGACATTTTATCAGGGCTAAAATGTAAAAATCTCAACAAGAAAAACCTTTTTTAGTCACAACTACTATGTGAAAACCATAAATTAAAAGTGCTAGATGACAATTGATTTTCTTGACATTGGTTTATTCAGACCAATATGCACTTTATTGTATACTTTTTCACCAAAAGAAATTTTTAATCTTTATACAATGGAGTTCATAAAAAGAGTCATCCTATAACAAGGATTCATTGGATATGTCACCATCAAAATGGCCAGTTCATGGAGATTCTTCTCAACCTAAATTCTTTCGAAGAAAACAAAAATGGTCCAATTGTAAAGATTGTCCTGGCGTCAATATGCCTCTAAGTATGGGGACATGATCATTGTTTAAAAAGGTGGTGCCTCAAGGCATTAAGGCTTAAGCTTCAAAGTGAGGCACTAGAAAAACACCTTAAGGGATGCACCTCGGCCCTTTTACTTGAGGCTTACGTATTCAATGTATTCACTGTCTCAAGACATTTACTCGAGTCTTGTTCATCAATTGAGAAGGCGATGTAGTGAGGTATTATAGGGTAGACCTAAGACTTATGCTTCTTTTATTGTCCTTAAAACATGATTAAGTGTTTTTAAGATAACAAGGATCTATCATTGAATTGGAATAGCATTAACACATGAAAACCAGTAATACTTTTAGCTCTTTTGATGGTTTCAAGATTATTTTCCTAGACTATTGAGGCTTACGTCTCATCATGTCTTAAGGCCTACGCCTTATGAGGCTTATAGAAAGCGTCTCACAACCACCTCACGACCTTTTAAACTATGGATATGATTCACCTTACCCCATGAAAGTCTTATGTAAAGATACCTAAACATTTTCACTTGGGTGAATAAAATGAAATTCAATATATCCTAATACCGGTCCTGTATTCTTCACTTCATCTGATCAACCAAGATCAATGGATATTGATGATAATGATAATGAATCCATAATGATGATGAGATGAGAATCTCACTTACCAACAAAATGGATGCTGAATCTGAAAAGTAGGTATAAAATATGGGAAGAAACAAAAGATAGTTACCTATTTCGAATAACCACACAAGGCATGCCTATGCGCTCAGCACCAAGAACTGCAGACTGGCTGCCAGCAATAAGGACGCAATCAAACACAGGCAAACCAGCATATTCTGCCCCAGCACGCAATGTAGCCACAATCTGGTCAAAGCTGGATAAACAAAGGGGCTTATTCAATATCCCATTTCTAATGGAGAAAGTGGAGAGGAACAACATGTGAAAATGGTCACAACTTTAGTATAATTGTCTAATTTTCTCCAATTACTCATCCAGCCTAACTCAAGTAGTTCCAACAACATCAGCTAATAAATATCTATATGATCAGCTAATAAATATCTAATATATATATAAATCTGCAACCATCCAATGAAAATTGGATGATTCACAATTGAACGAAGAAGAAGAAAAAAAATAGATTCGCAACATGGGTGACTCCTGCATCAGCATTTCACATGGCGCAACGCATGAAATGTGGATGTGGCAACTGCCTAGCATATATGAGGATGCTGCACGCCATGCGCGTGCTGGAGGCCATCCGATCAGGCCTCTGGAATGATCAGATGATCTCCTATACTCTTTAAAAAAAAATCAAAAATATGTCAATTTCAACCCTCCTGTGAATTTTAGAGCACCTAACGTGTGTTGTGTGAAAAAAAAAACACTATTGTGCACAGCCAGCGTACCCAAAAGAGGCAGCAGACTGTATCAGCCCCCCATATATATATGGGGTTAGCAAGACATGATTGCTTTGACCTTTGAGGTTAATGACTGTTCAGTGCTGGTACGATGGGGCTTGGATCTAGTCTTGGGGGGAGAACCCCCAAAAATTCTAAAGATCATCTAGCAGAACATCTTGCTTGGGGATCTTTTCCTTGGAGGCCTTTCATATAATTTCTTGCTAGGGACTTCCTCCCATGAGTTTCTTAAGCTTGGCATATCATCGGGGATTATTTCCTAAGAGTGCTTAATTAAGGGGTTCTATAAGGGGTAGTTCTACTTCTACATGGTGTTGATATTGCACCTACTGTTCCTCATTTAGTTAGCTAGACTTTTCTCTTGATTATTGTTAATATAGCATACATTATTCACTTTCAAAAAATATAGCATATATTATTATGTTTTTTGTTATTGTATCATTGGCTTATCAGATTCTATATTTGTGTTATATTCTCATTCTAAAATGTATATATTATTCGCCCTCCTTGTCAGATGCAATTTCTTCCCACCATTATGCAATAAACATCCCTAGTGTTATTTGTCTCCTTTATACATCTGAAAGCTCTGACATTATTCCAACAAATGTATCTCATCATCATCTTCAGCTGGAACTTTAACATTTGACTTAGAACTTACTAAACACTCAAACAAGAAAGATTTGAAATATAATTTTTATTGGGCTCTTTAAGCTTATACATTCATCTTTTTATTTTCCCAGGAACTAAAATATGGAGAGGAGAGGGACTATGCAGAGAACCACTTTCCTTGCTACAGTTAAGCAGAGAACCACATGTGGTCTACCAGTGGGAATTATACCTTGCTTAGTGAATGTAATACCCCAGAATTTTTATAAATTATTTTTGATGAATTTAAGAATTTTTTGGAATTATTAAAGGTCCAAATGAATTAATAAATAAATATTGGGTTAAATAAATCATTATTTAGGCCCAATTGTGATAAACAATTAACCTAGCCTAATTAATTGAAGCCCAAAGGGTTTAAGGACCAAGCCCGTGAAGTTTGGCCCATGTTCTAGAAGGTTAATTAGCCTATTCACGGAATTTAGGGATAAATACACCTTGAATAGATAATTAAATGGATAAATCAAAATTAGAGTTTGAACTCATTTCAAATTCGGCGCCCAGGATCTGTAGCGGTCTATCGTGCGACCGCTAAATGCCATCAAGCGGCCCATTAAGCGACCGCTACATTCTGTCGGTTCCGTGAAGTGAAGAAAGAGCAAAAAGATTGGATTTTTTATGAATTATCTCCTAGAGATCGAGATGGGTGGACTAGTAAACATCTTAAGGACTCTCAGGAATCGATTTAAGGTTTAATAAGGACTCTAGGATCGATCTAATCCTCAAACCCTAGCAAAACCTTATAAATAGAACCTAGTTTTGACCTACGCGACCATTACATTGGCTCGCGTGAAACCAAGGTAAGACAATGTTATTTCAGGTAGGTTCTTTAGAAGCTTTTATTGTTAATATATAGGACTAACATCTCCCAAAATTTCGTAGTAGGATATCAAGCACACAAGGAGATAGAAGCCTGCAAAGTTGCTAGTTCCATATTAGCGACCCAGGAAACTGTGCAAAAGTCCGGTGAAGATCAAGGAATTAGGATACCAAAACGAGGTAATTAGCATTAGTGCCTTTAGAACTTTTTGTTCCCTTTAATATCTACTTCTTACCCTCCAGATTTCATGTCCTTAGGTCAAGAGAGTAAGGAGTTAGAGCAGCGTGAAGTTGCTGATTTACCACAGGAAGTTCGAGATTAGGGTTAACTACCAGTCCGAAATTCCAAGACTAGAAGTCTTAGCAGAGGTAGGTCATCTCATGAATGGCTGAAATATCATTCTAGAGATAAAAGCCCTCTGATTTTACTCGATTTCATGCTTTATGTGTGGAGAATTTCATGTTTCAATAGGACTTATGCACTTAGTATGTCATACATGCATATCTCTTAGCCCTAATGAACTAAAGTATTTCTTTTGTCATGATACATGATTCCCATGCATATTGTGGCCTATTTCTCGTTCTATCATGTAGAAGTTTTGTAAATATGTTGATTTCCAGACATGATGTGTTTAGACACAGTTTCTTCTTATTTAAGTTTACTGTCAGTCGTGCTCTAGCGGCCTAAGGTTCAACCGCCAACCTCGTGCAGCGGCCCTACGATAAACCGCTAGACACTCTGTAAACTCGATTTTTATGAAATCTCTGACGGATCAGAAATAGACCATTTTTATCTCTCTGGCGGCTTTACGATAAACCGCCAACTTCCTGTAACGGTTCTGTGATAGACCGCCAATGTTCTGTTTTCTGTCAACCGAGATAGAATCAAGAACAGTCCATTTAACTTATAAGTAAGCCTATTTAACTATGTTCTAACCTGTCTTAATGTTATGAACTACTCTGAGTTTTATTTTATTGATTCATAACAGTGATTTCATGTTCTTTATGGTTCTTAGGATTATTTTAAACATATGATAGTTTCATGCCAAAAACCTTATAATCTTGTATTAAATTATGGTTTAAGTGTTTGTATGAACGAGATTGAACGTTGGTTTCTCACTGTACACATTCTATTCCTATCTCAGAGTCATTTCTGTAAGTTCATGACATATATTCCGGTATAAGGCCATTAATTACACACTTTGTACTTATAGGAACATAATCTTGAACATGATAACCTCTCCTTTGGATATTCCTTCCAATGGACTAGGAAATCTTACTTCAAGGCCTCCGTAATTCTCCGCGAGCCTGGGATTCCTACTAAGACGCTGAGTTGGTTGTACTACTAAAATCCAATTGTCTAGAAAGTACTACCGATGTTTTCAGATTTTGATTCTGTAACGGTTCAACACTCGACCGCTAAAGCCCATTAACGGTCCAGTATCTGACCGCCACGTCATCTGAGTCCAATTGATTTCTTTCTGGATTCAGCCCATTCTAGCCAAGGATGGCAGTGTCGGTTTCGGACTCGGTTTCGGCCGAGTCCGAAACCGATACGACTCGGTATTGGTTTCGGTTTCGATTTCGGTCGAAACCGGTTCAAAACAATTAGAAAAGGCCAAAATTGGGGCCAACAGGTTAGGTTTCGGCCGAAACCGGATGGTCGGTTTCGGTCCGAAATCGGACGGTTTCGGTCCGAAACCATTAAAAAATTATTATTTTTTGGTATCGGACCTGCTACAGTGCAAAGGCCCGTTTCGGTGTCGGTATAGGCCGAAACCGATACGTTTCGGCCGAAACGTATCGGTTTCGGCCGATACTGCCAACATGGATTCTAGCGGCCCAATACTAGACCGCCATGTAAATATAGCGGCCCAGTTATAGACCGCTAAGTTTCCTGAGTTCCGTTAACCCAAGGTTTGACCAAGGGTTAATATCTATATGATCCTAGAAAGACTGTTGAATTTCTGGGACATGACACCTTAATCAAGAATGATTTGACTAAATTATGAAAGTTAAGAAAAGTACCGTTATGCTGCCGATTTATTTCCATGGCATAACCTAGTTATTTAAGATAATTATTGAAATTCCTTATTTTCTTGTAGAAGCGTTCGTATTCTTGGATACTTTATCAGGAATCTATCATTGAAATTGTATATTCTTGGCCACATTATTTACATGCGTGGAAGTAGCTTGATTTATACTTGAAGATGCGGTTCGAGCACTGATTGTGTTCAAGGGCTCTATGCTAGTCCCCTCGGCTGATTGTCGGAAACATACTATTATAAACCATGGGATATGATGCTACTGGCGTCACATTGCGCTGGGAGTACTTTCTTTATAAATAAGTGAAATGTCCACGGCAATCACGGAAATATTCACGACTTGTGAAAATATCCACAGAAATTCACGAAGTACTTGTTACTAAGTGAAGAGTACATTCTTGCTTGACTTACTAATACATTCTTGTTAAATTCTTGAAAGACTATAATTACATTCTTGTTTGATCATGCTTGCTCAATCGTATCTTAACTTGGTCATGTCTTGTTACTTTGGTTTATTTACATGATTTACCGCATTCGCATGATTTTACCTTATTCTTTAGAACTAAAACGCTAATCACTTTAATATTGCCAATCATGTTGATGCGAAGATATCTACTGGACAAGTGTGCTCATTACCTACTTTTCAATCTTTTCAGGAGATGCAAGTAGTTCGGATTCGGATTCGAGTTATTCAAGTGATGGGTCCGAGAGCGAATGAAAGTCTCATAAAATTGAGAGAGAAGACTTAGGAAGTCAATAATGTCTAGATCGAGTTCATGTAATTTTCTCTTTATTGAGTCAACTAGATTTGGAATCGTCTATGTACTTGGATTTTTATCATTCTTATTATTAATGGAAGGAGAAGTTGATTAAATTATTGTGCAATTGCATCTTATGTGTGATTGTCTTGCACTCTGATTTTTCTTGCTTGCAATAGACTTACCATGTCGGTTGTTCACGATTCCCGAAATTGTCTTCCGCTGTATTAAAAGCTCAGGGCGTGACAGTTAAGTTGATATCAGAGCAAAAGTCCAAGGACTTAGGGAGAAAAGTCATGTCATAAGATATATCCAAGGGTTTAGGACCCTTACCTATAAACTAAGGAGGAAATTCCCCACCCATGTGAGAATTGGGTAGAGCCCGGGATAAGATAATAATTTAGCTTTAGATTAACCCTTTCAAATTTTCATGAGAATTAACAATTTGTTATTCTCTCAGGTACCTTATTCTTATAATGGCTCGTCGCGTAGACTGTGATGGTATGCAGCAGACTGTTGCAGGCCTCACTCAGGCGCTGCAAACGATAGCCCAAGCAGGCACAGGAGCAAGAGCTGGGGACTTGTATCGCAATTTCCGAAGCTTAAATCCTCCACGTTTCTATGGTTCTTCGAATCCAGACGAGGCCGAGAACTGGATCGATGAAATGAACCGTATATTTGATGCCATCCAGTGTACAAACCAGGAAAAAGTGCGCCTAACTACTTTTCAACTCAACAAAGATGCACGTACTTGGTGGAAGTCGGTTCCGGCACCTCCAGCTGATGCACCACACACATGGGAAGGCTTTCTTACCTTATTCCGTGCCAAGTATTTTTCAGAACATGTTAAGGAGAGAAAGGCTATGAAGTTCGCTTCTCTACGTCAGGGAATGATGACAGTTGTCGAGTATGAACTGTAATTTTCCAAGCTAGTGCCATATGCGACTCATCTGGTCAGTACCGACCTATTGAAGGCCAATCGGTTTATGGACGGGTTAAGACCCGATTATATTCAGCAGCTCGGGACCCAAAATATCCATACTTATGCGGAGATGGTCCAACGGGCATATCTCTGTGAAAGGACCTTGGAAAAGGTCAAAAAATTAAAGAGCAAAAGCGAAGAGTCAAGCCGACGGTCGGATCGGCGTGGTAAGAAGGAGAAATTTAGCATCACGGAGCCCTACAAACCTCGTGATAGCAGGAAGAGGTCGAGGAACGGGAGCGGGAGTAACTCTCAGAAGAATAAGAAAGTCAAGGAGGAGGATAAACAAGTCATGGCGGCCTGCACCTTTTGTGAAAAGTTTGGCCACTCGGCCGAGGAATGCTGGAAGCGCCTCGGTGCTTGTTTAAAATGTGGCAGCCGTGAGCATCGCATGCCAGACTGCCCTCTCATGAAGGAACAATCGTCTGGTGGTGGAGGTAAGAGACAGGCTCGCCTCAATGCTGTTCTAGAAGATAATGAAGCGCCCCCAAATGATGTGCTTATGGAAGGTACTGTTCACATTTATTCCCGTCCTGCATTTGTGCTATTTGATACCGGCTGTTCACATTTATTCCCGTCCTGCATTTGTGCTATTTGATACCGGTGCTTCTCATTCCTTCGTATCCACCGCTTTTGCAAAAACATTGCCAATTTCATCAGTTCCCTTACCTTCGGACCTTGCTATCACTACACCTTTAGGCCCTGGCACCAAACTCACAAACTATTACCCCAATAGTGAAGTAAGGGTGGAAGGTCAAAATCTACCTGCAAACCTCGTATGCCTTGACATGGAAGGCTATGATGCCATTCTAGGGGTAGATTGACTTGTGGATCATGATGTCGATATTAATTGTCGGAATAGGATAATATCCTTTCGCAAACCAGGTCTTCCAAGATTTTCCTTGGTATCAAGTATAGGAAACATCCTACCATCATTTCTTCCCTTCACGCTTGCAAACTTATTTCGCAAGGATGTGAAGCTTTTCTCGCTTCTGCGATCGTTACCAAGTCTAACGAGATCATCTTAGCAGACATCCCCATTGTAAATGAGTTTCCTGATATATTCCCATCAGATTTACCCAGTTTACCACCCAAAAGGGAAGTAAACTTCTCCATTGAACTCATTCCCGGAGCAGCACCTGTTTCTAAAGCTCCCTACAGGATGTCCCCCACAGAACTTAAGGAATTGAAGATGCAGCTTCAGGAATTATTGGACAAGGGATTCACACGACCTAGCACGTGCGCTAGTCCTTTTTGTCAAGAAGAAGGATGGATCACTCAGGCTCTGTATCGATTACCGGCGACTAAATCAACTTACAATTAAGAACAAGTATCTGTTGCCGCGTATCGATGAACTCTTTGATCAGCTTTCGGGAGCGGAGTATTTTTCCAAGATAGACCTCAGGTCAAGTTATCACCAGCTCAGAATTAAAGACGAAGACATATACAAAACTGTTTTTCGAAGCCGTTATGGTCATTATGAGTTTGTTGTAATGCCGTTCGGGTTAACAAATGCCCCAGCAGCATTTATGCAACTCATGAATAAAGTTTTCCAGCCTTATCTGGACCAGTTTGTAGTCGTCTTTATTGATGACATTCTTATTTACTCCAAGACAAAGGAAGAACATGAAGAACATTTGAAAATAACCTTGCAGACTTTAAGAGAACACAAACTCTATGCCAAACTTAGTAAATGTGAGTTCTGGCTTAAGGAAGTCTCATTTCTTGGCCATATCATTTCAAAGGAGGGTATCGATGTGGATCCTTCTAAAGTGGAAGCTGTCAAGAACTGGAGCCGGCCAACGACTGTGTCAGAAATAAGAAGTTTCCTAGGGCTAGCTGGCTATTACAAGAGATTTATCAAGGATTTTTCAAAAATTGCTGTTCCTTTGACAAGACTTACAAGAAAAGAAAATCCTTTTGTATGGTCGAAGGACTGTGAAAAGAGTTTCCTAACTCTTAAGAAACATCTCACGACAGCCCCTATATTATCATTGCCCGTTGAGGGTGGTGGATTTGAAGTCTATATGGATGCGTCTGACATTGGCCTAAGGTGCGTTCTTATGCAAAATGGGAAGGTAATTTGCTATTCTTCAAGACAATTGAAGCGTCACGAGGAAAATTACCATGTGCATGCTTTAGAATTGGCGGCGGTTATATTTGCCTTAAAAATTTGGCGTCACTACTTTTATGGAGAGAAATTTACAGTTTATTCAGATCACAAAAGTTTGAAATATTTGTTCTCCCAAAAGGAGCTGAATATGAGGCAAAGAAGATGGTTGGAATACCTAAAGGACTTTGATTTTGCTATTCAATATCATCCTGGCAAAGCTAATGCTGTAGCAGATGCACTCAGCAGAAAACCAATGGGAAAGCTATCAAGTCTTATGATTAGTATGACTAATCTCATTCCTCAATTTGCTCAGTTGAACTTAGATATTGACATGAAGGAAGAAGATTGTTTTATGGCCAGTATTCGAACTCAACCTACATTAATAGAAGATCTGATCAAGCTACAAGACGATGACCCAATATTACTGGAGATTAAAACCAATATTGAGCAAAGGCCGGATTTCTCTATTGCCAATGATGGAAGATTGCTATTTAAGGGCCGAATTTGTATACCAGATCATGTGGATACTACGAAACTGATCCTGGAAGAAGCTCACAATTCCAAGTACACCATTCATCCTGGTGGTACTAAAATGTATCAGGATCTTAAAAGAAACTTTTGGTGGCCCAATATGAAAAGAGAAATAGCAGATTTCGTGTCCCGCTGTCTCACTTGTCAACAAGTAAAGGCAGAGCATTTAAGACTCGCAGGTAAATTACACCCCTTGAATATTCCCGAATGGAAATGGGAAAGTGTAGGGATGGATTTCATCATGGGTTTACCTAAGACAAGAGGAGGACACGATGGAAGATGGGTAATCATAGACCGATTGACAAAATCTGCACATTTTCTGCCAATTAAAAGTCGGTGGTCTGTGGATATTCTAGCAGCATTGTACATAAGGGAAATCGTCAAATTACATGGTGTCCCTGTCACTATCATATCGGATCGAGATCCTCGATTCACATCACAGTTTTGAAAGGGTCTTCAACATTCTTTAGGGACCCGACTAAACTTTAGCACAGCATTCCATCCACAAACAGATGGTCAAACGGAAAGGACGAATCAAGTGGTGGAAGATATGCTAAGGGCTTGTGCTATTGATTTTGGAGGTAGTTGACATGATCACTTACCATTAGTGGAATTTGCATATAATAATAGCTACCAATCTAGTATACAAATGGCACCATTTGAAGCTCTATATGGAAGAAGCTGCCGATCACCGATATGCTGGAATGAAGTAGGAGAAAGGTAATTTCTAGGTCCCGACATGGTCAGGGATACTACAGAAAAGATAAAGCTTATTCGGGAGAGGCTTCAGATGGCACAAGACCGACAAAAATCTTATGCTGATAATCGAAGGCGCGACTTGGAGTTCCAAGTGGGAGACCATGTGTACCTTAAGGTTTCTCCGGGTCGTGGTATTAGAACATTTGGCATTAAAGGCAAGCTTACTCCAAGATTTATTGGCCCATTTGAAATTCTGGAAAGGGTCGGTGAAGTGGCTTATAGACTGGCTTTGCCTCCACAACTAGCAGAAGTTCATGACGTATTCCATGTTTCTATGTTGAAGAAGTATGTTTATGATCCTTACCATGTTATCACTATGATGATTTGGAAATTCAGAAGGATATGACGTACGAGCAAGCATCAATTAAGATTCTTGAACGAGAAGTGCGTCAACTAAGGAATAAGGCCATTCCTATGGTCAAGATTCAATGGAAGAAGTCATGGCTCTTTGAAGCAACATGGGAGACGGAGGAAGCTATGTGCAAGAAATATCCGGAGCTATTTAATTGTAAGTACACTCTCCATAAAATCCATATTTATTGAATTTGGGGACAAAATTCTCTTAAGTGGGGGAGGGTGTAATGCCTCAGAATTTTTATAAATTATTTTTGATAAATGTAAGAATTTTCTGGAATTATTAAAGGTCCAAATAAATTAATTAATAAATATTGGGTTAAATAAATCATTATTTAGGCCCAATTATGATAAACAATTAACCTAGCCTAATTAACTGAAGTCCAAAGGGTTTAAGGACCAAGCCCATGAAGTTTGGCCCATGTTCTAGAAGGTTAATTAGCCTATTCACGGAATTTAGGGATAAATACACCTTGAATAGATAATTAAATGGATAAACCAAAATTAGAGTTTGAACTCATTTCAAATTCGGCACCCAGGATCTGTAGCGGTCTATCGTGCGACCGCTAAATGCCATCAAGCAGCCCATTAAGCGACCGCTACATTCTGTCAGTTCCGTGAAGTGAAGAAAGAGCAAAAAGATTGGATTTTTTATGAATTATCTCCTAGAGATCGAGATGGGTGGACTAGTAAACATCTTAAGGACTCTCAGGAATCGATCTAAGATTTAATAAGGACTCTAGGATCGATCTAATCCTCAAACCCTAGCAAAACCCTATAAATAGAACCTAGTTTTGACCTGCGCGACCCTTATATTGGCTCGCGTGAAACCAAGGTAAGACAATGTTATTTCAGGTAGGTTCTTTAGAAGCTTTTATTGTTAATATATAGGACTAACATCTCCCAAAATTTCGTGCTAGGAGATCAAGCACACAAGGAGATAGAAGCCTGCAAAATTGCTGGTTCCATATTAGCGACCCAGGAAACTGTGCAAAAGTCCGGTGAAGATCAAGGAATTAAGATACCAAAACGAGGTAATTAGCATTAGTGCCTTTAGAACTTTTTGTTCCCTTTAATGTCTACTTCTTACCCTCCAGATTTCATGTCCTTAGGTCAAGAGAGTAAGGAGTTAGAGCAGCGTGCAGTTGCTGATTTACCACAGGAAGTTCGGGATTAGGTTTAACTTCTAGTCCGAAATTTCAAGACTAGAAGTCTTAGCAGAGGTAGGTCATCTCATGAACGGCTGAAATATCATTCTAGGGATAAAAGCCCTCTGATTTTACTCGATTTCATGCTTTATGTGTGGAAAATTTCATGTTTCAATAGGACCTATGCACTTAGTATGTCATACATGCATATCTCTTAGCCCTAATGAACTAAAGTATTTCTTTTGTCATGATACATGATTCCCATGCATATTGTGGCCTATTTCTCGTTCTATCATATAGAAGTTTTGTAAATATGTTGATTTCCAGACATGATGTGTTTAGACAGTTTCTTCTTATTTAAGTTTACTATCAGTCGTGCTCTAGCGGCCTAAGGTTCGACCGCCAACCTCGTGCAGCGGCCCTACGATAAACCGCTAGACACTCTGTAAACTCGATTTTTATGAAATCTCTGGCGGATCAGAAATAGACCGTTTTTATCTCTCTGGCGGCCTTACGATAAACCGCCAACTTCCTGTAACGGTTCTGTGATAGACCGCCAATGTTCTGTTTTCTGTCAACCGAGATAGAATCAAGAACAGTCCATTTAACTTAAAAGTAAGCCTATTTAACTATATTCTAACCTGTCTTAATGTTATGAACTACTCTGAGTTTTATTTTACTGATTCATAACAGTGATTTCATGTTCTTCATGGTTCTTAGGATTATTTTAAACATATGATAGTTTCATGCCAAAAACCTTATAGTCTTGTATTAAATTATGGTTTAAGTGCTTGTATGAACGAGATTGAACGTTGGTTTCTCACTGTACACATTCTATTCCTATCTCAGAGTCATTTCTGTAAGTTCATGGCGTAGATTCCGGTATATGGCCATTAGTTACACACTTTGTACTTATAGGAACATAATCTTGAACATGATAACCTCTCCTTTGGATATTCCTTCCAATGGACTAAGAAATCTTGCTTCAAGGCCTCCGTAATTCTCCGCGAGCCTGGGATTCCCACTAGGACGTCGAGTTGGTTGTACCATTAAAACCCAATTGTCTAGAAAGCACTACCGATGTTTTCTGATTTTGATTCTGTAACGGTTCAACACTCGACCGCTAAAGCCCATTAACGGTCCAGTATCTGACCGCCACGTCATCTGAGTACAATTGATTTCTTTCTGGATTCAGCCCACTCTAGCGGCCCAATACTAGACCGCCATGTAAATATAGCGGCCCAGTTATAGACCGCTAAGTTTCCTGAGTTCCGTTAACCCAAGGTTTGACCAAGGGTTAATATCTATATGATCCTAGAAAGACTATTGAATTTCTGGGACATGTCACCTTAATCAAGAATGATTTGACTAAATTATGAAAGTTAAGAAAAGTACCGTTATGCTGCCGATTTATTTCCATGGCATAACCTAGTTATTTAAGGTAATTATTGAAATTCCTTATTTTCTTGTAGAAGCGTTGTATTTTTGGATACTTCATCAGGAATCTATCATTGAAATTGTACATTCTTGGCCACATTATTTACATGCGTGGAAGTAGCTTGATTTATACTTGAAGATGCGGTTCGAGCACTGATTGTGTTCAAGGGCTCTATGCTAGCCCCCTCGGCTGATTGTCAAAAACATACTATTATAAACCATGGGGTATGATGCTACTGGCGTCGCATTGTGCTAGGAATACTTTCTTTATAAATAAGTGAAATGTCCACGGCAATCACGGAAATATTCACGACTTGTGAAAATATCCACAGAAATTCACGAAGTACTTGTTACTAAGTGAAGAATACATTCTTGCTTGACTTACTAATACATTCTTGTTACATTCTTGAAAGGCCATAATTACATTCTTGCTTGATCATGCTTGCTCAATCGTATCTTAACTTGGTCATGTCTTGTTACTTTGGTTTATTTACATAATTTACCGCATTCGCATGATTTTACCTTATTCTTTAGAACTAAAACGCTAATCACTTTAATATTGCCAATCATGTTGATGCGAAGATACCTACTGGGCAAGTGTGCTCATTACCTACTTTTCAATCTTTTCAGGAGATGCAAGTAGTTCGGATTCGGATTCGAGTTATTCAAGTGATGGGTCCGAGAGCGAATGAAAGTCTCATAAAATTGAGAGAGAAGACTTAGGAAGTCAATAATGTCTAGATCGAGTTCATGTAATTTTCTCTTTATTGAGTCAACTAGATTTGGAATCGTCTATGTACTTGGATTTTTATCATTCTTATTATTAATGGAAGGAGAAGTTGATTAAATTATTGTGCAATTGCATCTTATGTGTGATTGTCTTGTACTCTGATTATTCTTGCTTGCAAGAGACTTACCATACCGGCTGTTCACGATTCCCGAAATTATCTTCCGCTGTATTAAAAGCTCGGGACGTGACAGTGAAGATGCTGCTAGTAGCCTACTATTGAGAAGGAAGTTTCTTACAAATTATCTTCAGTTGTAGTAACCAAAATGTAGTGGATATAATATGTTGATGAAAGTGGGATTGTTTTCTACTATGAAATTCCCTGAGGAACTCCTTAGGAAGAAGAGGCTATATGTTCCCTCTAAGAAATACAGTCAGTTTCCCTGCACTCAGCAGTCAGCATAGAGGATACTCCTTGAATAGTCAAAATTTTAAAACAACACGAGGTGTTCCCAGCATTTTATGAAGTCCTCATACAGCTATAAATAAATTGAATATGGTTTCCTCTTTCCTAAAGTAAGAATGGAAAGACCATTTACAAATTGATATTGTACTGACATTTTTTCCCTTGACAACCGGATTTCAAGGCAAAGCCAATGACATATTAAATAAAATATGCAAGATAGACCAGTGACAACAAGGAGCATATCATGAGTACAACAACCAATATTCTAGAAATATTTCAGAACCTTTCAGTAACTTACATGCTTTTACCAGTAAAATGCCAAAAACTGATAGTACAATCTCTAATATGATACTAAAGATAGAGATTTATAGCTTCTATAGGATATGAGTAGGCAAACCAAGTAGCAAAGAAGAAAAAAATAGAATGTGTACCAAAAGGGAAATACAGTGAAATATACTACCTTTCAGATGGAGTAGTGTCAATGTCAACACTTAGTTTGAGAGCAGATGCAACTTCCTCAGCTACCCGCTGTTTCTCAATGGATACTGTTGTCAAATCAAGAGCAAGAAAACTGATCAAGGACTATATAGTGAATGTCAATATGTATTTCAGCACAAGCTGCACTAATTACAAGAAGAGAAAGCATATACCTGCTTTTCGGGCTTCCTTAACAAGCTGCTCATCCAAGCCAGAGGATAATCCTTTTCCCAAAACAAGTTGACCATATAAACTTCCTTCCACTTCCTTCTTTCCAACTATTTTTATTTTAGATATTCTATCCCATCCAAGTTTTTCAACAAGAAACCTAGGATAACATTGGAAGTGGCATTTAGCTCAAGCATCAGCTGCCAAGGCACACGGTGCTCAGAAAAAGAAAGAAATAACACCCTATACGAGATATGCATACTCCTCCAAACCAGGTTGTATAAGATACAGTGGATCCACTGTGAGAAGGAACATAGAGATTCCATTGGAATAGCCCAAGCAAAGAATTCTTTACATGATAGATTGTCGAGAGGGGAAAATGCAATATGAGACTGAGGACAGACATAAACCAATAAGTATGGAGGAGTGCCGAATGAATTTGGCTGACATGATATGTGATCATGCAGACTATCACTTGCACCCGTGGAAGAAGAAGAACCAGTGGCAGATGACCATTTAAAAATAATTCACCATATGCAGAAATATGTATATGACACCATGCAAAAAGTTACGTATACTAAATCGGATAGATTGGTAGAGAATTGATATTTTACAGTTGTTCGATTTGAAAAAATATAGATCCAAGAGACTTTCGATAAAATATCAGCAGAAAAGAAACAGCATCACCCAAACATACCTTGACAATTTGTCTCCGCTTTTGCTGTAGGCAGTAAGCATAATTACAGGCATGCCATCATTAAGTGCATCATCAACAAAACTGCACATGCAGCATGTCAAACATTTTGTCAAATTCAAGCCATAAAAAGGCAATCACGCCAAATGCCAAAGCAAAGTGTCATCCAAGAATGTTGGAGATATTCCTGTTATTAAGAGAATCATTTATCACCTCTAGGTGTTTGAACAGCTGAAGATTTGACTATTTAGTGTTCAGAAGATTAATCTCTTTGAATGAGGTTTATAATTTACCTCAAACCCTTATGATCAACTTTACTGTCAACCGTAGGTATTGATGCCATCGAAAAGTAGATACCATTATATTAAAGGCCAAGGGACATCAAACAGCATACAAGGCAGTGTATGCCTCAACATGCAAGGACAACCTAGACAACTAGTCCTCAAGCTTTTTTTTTTGAAAGTGGTTGGTACCACAAATTGTATTAAAAGTAAAAGAAGTGATATACAAGTGTAAAGTGGGACCTCTCAAAAATCCCTGTACCAAATGACCACGCCAAGACGGTGTGGTACTCAATAACTCCCCAACAAAGCCAAACATGAAGAGTTTTGTGAGTTCACATTACACAGAGTCAAAGCCCATTCCCTCACTCTCTCCAAAACAAAAGAAACAACTCTGTCCACAGCTCTAGCTTCTCTTCTAAAGATCCTGTTGTTTCTTTCTCCCCATATAGCACAGAGGGTAACATGTAGGATAAGCCACCAAATGTGGTGATCACCCTTCAGCTGCTAGCGCCCATGCCATAGCTGGATAATGAGATGCACGCTACCCTGAATCGTCCCGACACCTAGGAATCTGCTCACCACCTCGGTCCATACCTCCTGAGGTAAGGAACAACCTACAAATAGGTGATCTACGGATTCTTCTGTGTCCCCGCATGGAACACATGTCCTGGGAATATCTGCCATGAAAGTGCTCAGCCTGTCACAAGTAGGTAGTCGACCATGTGAAATCCTCCTAATCAATAGTTCACTTTTAGTGGCGCTCCTAGACTTCCAGATGTGTGATGTCAATTCATGGCATACACCTCTATCCAAAATGAAATCATAGGTTGATTTGACTGAGAATTTTCCTTCATCGCCATCACCATCTATCAATACAGTTAACTTTTGGAGCAAGGGCTAGGAGAAAGGAAGGGAGCTCATGGAGCTGGTCGATCCCCCCCACCTATAGGTTTCTTCTAAAGGATGGAGTCCAAGTACCTCCTGAAAGTTAAGGCTCAAAAACCTAAGAAACAACAGCTGCCGGTGAAGAGGCAATGGCAAAAAGCTGAGGGAACCTCTCCTTAAGGGTGAAATCACCACACCACCTATCTCCCCAGAACAAACACCTCTGTCCATCTCCCAGACAGATGTGGGCTATAACACACATGATAATTGTACATTGTAACCATAGTTGTCAAGGCAATAAGACGAGCTTGGGGTCTTCGAGTGCCTAAGCGCTTAGGCGCCTGCCTAAGCGGCGCTTAGGTGTCAAGTTCATAAAATATCATCATTAATACATACGTAAATTTTTATATATAAATTAATCATGATTATTACAAATATGGGAAACAACACTAGTATGAACATAGAAATAAAAATTAATAGAAATGATATTGCAATAAAATATCAAAATTTATTTTGAGATAAAATTAACAATAAAAATTGGACTTTCAGAATGAATAAAATACTAACCTGATATTTGTCAATTTCTTCCAAAAATATGCAAATCATACTCGAAACAACATATATATAATATAAAGCAGATACGAAAAGAAAAAGACATCTTTCATTATCACATACAATCAATAATAAAGTAAACAAACACATAACTAGGTAAGTACCATAGATGACCACTGTAAAAAAAAAATAAGACATACAAAATTTAAATTAAAATTTAAAAGACTTTATTAACAAATTAACCCCATTATTAATTGAAAAGGGCCGCCTAGGCGCCGCTTTGGGTGCCTAGGCCGCCAAAGCGGCGACTTGGCCCGCCTTTTTTCAGCCCAATAAGGCGTGGGCTCGCCTTATTGGGAAAAAATCGCCTTCCCGCCTAGGCGCCGCTTAAGCGGCGCCTAGGCGGGCGCCTTGACAACTATGATTGTAACATAGCCCTCCAAATGGGCGAGACATTATACAAAGAGACTAGGGCTAGCTCCCAAACCCCAGCCTTCCGATAATATCTGTGTTGAATGACTTGCGACCATAGCCCACCTTCATTAGAGACCAACTTCCATAACCATTTGTAAAGCAGAGCCAAATTGAAATCCCTAGTGTTCCCGATGCCTAGGCTGTTAGTGTTGGTGTGCTACAGGCCAATTTCGGGTCGGGTAGGCCCAATAGTTGTACGATCGTGTTCGTTATTAATAAAGTGGTATTTGAGCGTAAATATGCGATTATGTTACTTTACGTTGTCCCTAGGATATGTGGTTGTAAAGTCAACTCGAGATGGGATCTCGATTATGAGACTGACTTTACATGAACACATACCTTAAACTGTTCCTGGTTGGAGGGTAATCACTCGGGGACTTTGATTACCTATTAAACCAGTACACATGATGTGTTAGTGACCGGTCTCATGGTCATTGGTGCGGGGCACCAACACATATGTGTAGGTGTATGTCCTTGGAGGATGTACACTGAACTGATCCGCTATTGGATCTTCAGATGGTTGATTATACCTAATGTCAACTGAAGATCCAACGGTCTCAGTAGCATCGTTGGTCCTTTGACCTGAGACATTGATCGGATCTTACACGAGGACTAGAATGGTTTAATTACTTGGCTAAGTGACTTTAACCATAAGTCATGAGTTGTCGAGTCATTAACCACTCCAAGATACGTGTGAAGATCGTCAATGGTCAAGAAGGGATCGCTCACTGTCGGGTATATATCAGACAGTTAATGGGTCATGACATTGACGCTCCGTTAAATCCCTGGCCAGGGTCGTGTGAGTTCGTTTAGAATGGACGTCATACACTTTAAGGAGGTCATAGTCAAATGACACGATCATGGGGTTTGACAGAAACCATACCCTCGATCGTACCAGACTCATAGAAGGAGCGAGGGATTATATCGATGCGGTAACTGTGGACTTACAGGTACCAGACAGGCTGGTTTAAACCCGGCGTCCTCTAGGATCACGCGGATTTGCTTGACCCAACGCGATCGAAGGTTCGGAATGAATTAAACTATTATTCAGCTCTAGTAGAAGCGAATAATACGTTTAATTTACTTCTAATTGGGAATTAGAAGTTAATGGGCCTTAAACTAGAGTGACTATGGGCCTAGAGGATCACACACAATGGATTCTTGGGTGACGGATTATTATTATACAAATGTATGTATTGTTTCCATTTAATTCCTTTTGGAAAGGAGTGTAAATGGAGCTTAATACATATGTATAATAGTAGATAGGATATATATATAATTTTGGTCTTTTGGAGCCCTTTCAGAAATGACCAAATCTCTATATATATGAATCCTACGTGAGCTCATTCGAGCCTTCTTCCAACTCTTAGGCTAATCAAGCACTTAAGCCTAAGAGAAGGATTAGCCCCCCCCCCCTTTCCTTCCTCTTGCACTCTCTCTCTCTCCAGAAGGTGAAAGGGTCGGGGAAGGTCCGTGCCGGGAGTACCGTCGCTGCGCAAGGATCCGTGTGGATCATCTCTAGAGGCCGTGCAGCTGTGCGGCTCGATTTTCTGCATCAGGCTTAGCGGACAGCGTCGTTCCGCGCAAGGTGAAATACGTAACCTGTAATTAGGCGGGTTGGGATCTTAGAAACACCGATTAGAGCACAGATTAAGCTTTCCATAGCATCGGGATCGGGCAGAATGAATTTTTGTTATCCGCTGCGTTGCCCGATAGTGCTGTGCGAAACCTTACAGTGGTATCAGAGCCAGGTTTGCGCTCTGGTCGGTGTTTTTATCGCCGTATAGAACCGTGTTTTAGGGGCATTCTTAAATCTTCAATTATTATTTATAGAATGGGATGCTGGGTATCTATGTTCTTGCTGGATGCTGGGCATCCAAGCAGCAAATTTTTTTTATAAAAAAAAAAAAAAAAAAATTAGTGCTGGCCCGGTTTGGGCGCACCCGCGTGGGCGGGCGCCGCCCACGCGGGGCGCCCGCAACGCAGGCGGTCAGCGACCGCGCGCGCGGGCGCCCCCCGCACGCGCAGGGCTGGCCCCGCCGCGGAATTTTTTTTTTTTAAATTTAAAATAAAAAAAATTGCTTTTTTTTGTTTTTAATTTATGGTGCTTAGAAATAGATGTATATATATTGGATATATATATATGAAAATGCACAGTAAATTAAATCGAATTTTATTGAGTAGGTTAATTGTGTTATCTTGACGGTAAATGTCAAATGTTAAATTTTATTTAACCGTGTTGAATTTACCGAGGTGAGATAATTACTATTTACCTTGAGATAAAATAGTAATAATTGAAGTTAATTCAGTAAAATTTAAGTTTTTGAATTTTTAATTATTAGATAATTAAAAAATTCAAATTTTAAATTTTATTGAAGATAAATGTAGAAAATTCAAATATTTGAATTTTAATTATTAGATAATTGTTAAATTCAAATTTTGATTTTTAGAAAATTGCTAATTGAGGATAATTGCATTATTTTAAATTTATTTTCACACCTGCACAGAATTGCAGATATGAGATGCACATCCAGTATCCAATACCCATGATGTGGATTCCATATATGACAAATTAAGGTCTATGACAAAAATACCTTCATTTAGAATTGCCTTGCAATTCCTTTTCCAATGCCCTGTTTCACCGCATCGAAAACACTTGTCTTCCTTTTCATTCTTCTTGCCCTTCCCTTTGTCAACTTTGGCGAGTTGCTTACCCATGGCCTTCTTCTTTCCCTTCCCTTTTTACTTGTGGTGGATATTTGGGTGGCCTTCCTTTTCTTGATGGCCCAGCCAACAATCATTACAGACGAAAATGGTTTATCTTTCTGCATGGTTCCTTCAGCACTCTTTAACATGTTGAGCAGCTCTGGGAGAGTTGCTTCAATCTTGTTCATGTTAAAGTTCATGATGAAGGAAGAAAAGGAATCGGGCAATGACTGGAGTATAAGATCAATGCATAGTTCACGATCCAAGTTGAACCCCAATGTATTGAGTCTTTCAATCCACTCCATCATTTTCAGTACATGGGCCTGTACTGATGAACCCTCAGACATCCGTGTCCTGAAAAGCCTTTTTGAGATATCATATCTCTCAATCTTACCCTGCTCCCCGAAGAGCTGACGTAGATTGAGAAGTATGCTTCTACAATCAGTCTTTTCAAATTGCCTCTGCAGCTCGGGAGCCATAGAGGCCAACATGTAACATTGGGGAAGGGAGGAGTCCTCAGACCACTTGGCATAAGCCAGTAACTCACCCTCGTCGACATCAGGAGCTGGCTCAGAATGAACCGTGTCCAACATGTACGCAATCTTTTCGGCGGTAAGGACTATGCGCAGATTACGCAGCCAATCTGAGTAGTTCGGTCCAGTTAATCTATTTGCATCCAAGATGCCGCGGAGGGGGTTAGACAACGACATTGTAATCTGGATAAGAAATAAAAGACAACTTAGCATGTGTTCAATTTCTAACTTAGATGTGGTTTTCTATCTTAGTTAGTCCCACTATTTTTTGATCGAACTATATAACCCTCAGTATATAGAACGGGAGATCAGCGAGATCAACCTAGTGGGTCGGAATCCCAACGAGACTGATGTACGACCTTGTGGAAAGCACAACAAGTCATACACCATCTCAAGGGCAGTCAACAGGCACTTGCATCTAATGCAATATCCGATATTAGGCCCCCGAGAAATCATCCCCTTGTGGAAAGCACAACAAAGGATATTCTCGGTTAGATCTAACCATCATTACTACATAGCAATGAGTTCATGACCCGACCCTTGTGGAAAGCACAACAAGGCCGAGTTCAATTCCTCATCCCATTGAGGCCAAGCCTTGGAGTTTAATCCCGCCCCCAAACTCATGGACCTTGTGGAAAGCACAACAAATCCATGAAATGAAGACGTTCATTCACTCCATAATGATGGAGGGCCACGACGACTCCTGGAGCCACGCTTACCAGATCTAAAATTTAATCGCGAGGGAATTTAATTTTATCTTGATCTCACCCTAGGTGGTAATATAAATATATCCAATATATTTACCGTACCTAGTAGTTTGCACAAAGTAAATACATCCAATGCAAAATTAAAACGCAAGTGATCATGGCCTTTAACCCTAATGTAACTAAGACATCCGGCCCGCTTCCGAAGCAGCTGGATCGTCCTCGTCGGGTGTACTCCGCGCTTTCAAACTCTGACGCCGCAGTAATTACAACTTTTACACAGCACGCAGGCCGGAAAAAAGTAAATTACATATCAAATAAAATTCCAGAAGCTCTTAGGGCGAGTACAACAACGGAGGAAGATAAAAGTACATTGGAATTTTAACAGAGAGAGAAAGGAGGTTCGCAGACCCCAATTAATTACATTAATCAAAGTCCATGATCACTTGCCAACAAGGATGGCAAACTCGGTTTCGGTCTCGGTTTCGCCCGGGTCCGAAACCGAGTCGACTCGGTTTCGGTTTCGGTTTCGGCCGAAACCGGCCGAAACCCATATAAAAGGTTAAAAAAATTAAAATTAATTCTAAAAAACTTGAAAAAAAATCATAAAAATATAAATATTCACTTAAAATCACAAAAATCATAAAAATCATTACACATGCATTTGACTGTATAAGTTAGTGCAATAACCTTGAAGTAGACAACTACAAAAATTCAACTTCAAACATTGAACATGTGAAAGTTAAAGTCATATTCCATTGTACATTAATAGAAGCAGTACAATAAACCAATTTAGACAAAATAAATGTTACAAAAATTCATTGATTCTTACCTAATATGGATAATAATTACTAGAAGAACCTTCTCCCTCATCGTCTGGCCCTTGATGTCGATACCCATAACCAGGTTGCATGTATGGTCTATATTCACTATAACCAAACAATGAGGTAGCCAAGTCCTGCATCCCTCTTTGGATCCCTCTTGGAGTGTTTGGTTGGCTTGATTCGAATCCAGTATCAACATAGGAATCTTGAGGAAGAGAAGAGTCACTGGTCGGATATGGATGGAACTGAAATGATGGTTCATAATTCTGGGCCCCATAAATAGCTGCTTCTTGTTGGCCACCTTCGTAACCTGGTATACCATATCCTTGCTGACCTTGACTGTATCCACCTGCACCACCTGCACCACCTGTACCACCTGCAGCACTAGTACCACCTGCAGCACCTCCGGGATGATCATCATCATCATCAGAATCATAAGAAACCAGTCGCCTTTTAACCTTTGAGGATGCTTTTTTCTCTTTTGGAGTGCTTTTTTCAATCAACTTTGACACGAGTCCTTTTCCCCTTGGCGTGTGCGTCACATAAATCTGCTTCAACTCCTCAATTGCCGGGTCCTCTCGAGCAGCAGCATTTGCCCTCTCAGTTTGCCCATACACTGATGTACTTCTTCTTAAGGAGGACATTCTAGGAGTGACTGGCCTGCTATCTGTATCTGAGTGTCTAGCTGGCTCAAACTCGAACTGCTCCTCAGTGTCATCAACCACCCTAGACTGGTGCGCATGAGTATCTCTGGCCCTCTTTGATTTGCTTCTTAATTCGGGATCTCTTGCCTCATCTTCATCAAGTATGCCCTCTGCCCATCTTCTATCATCAACATCAAAAACGGGCTCATCAACCTGCTCTCGTGTCTCCACCCAAGACTGCAAGGGATTATCATCATCAAATAAGGCATCCACATCAATCTCTGCGGCGGCATCCTCGGCGACGCGTTTGTCTCGCAGCTGTTGTCTCAACCTCATATTCTTTATTCTCAACCTCATATTGTAATGGCAGTACACTAATTTCTCTAACCGATCAGCCTTTAGCCGATTGCGAACCTTTGAGTGTATAAGGCTGAACGTGCTCCAATTCCTTTCACATTGGCTTGCTGATGTGGTTTGACTCAACACCCTGATTGCAATGAAAGCCAATGCAGAACTGCCCAATTGTCTATTGTTCACCATGATCCACCAGTCAGCTGTTACACCAACCAACCATAAACAAATAAATATAAGATGTAAATAAAAATTAATTAAGGAAGATGTAATTGCAAAGAAAGCACAAAGATGAAGTATACCTGGACTCACTCTTCCCACTGCGTATTGCAATTGGGAGTCAGAATACGTCCCACTTCTCATTCTATAGGAGTTCATCTACAAAAATTACATAATAGATTAGCATTACTACGTAAGTAAATTCTATACCTCTTATTCATGAAATCAAACAGGCCAACCTCTACTTCCGCCTGAAGCCTCTTATCTTGTATCCTCGATAAACGACCAATGACTTTTAAAGTGCCTTGAAGCACCTCGGCATCAACATGTGCATTGGCATTGTACATTAATCGAGGGTTCAGAAAATAACCTGCATTTGTATATAGTTAATGTATGGTCAATAATATATGAATACAAATAATCACTCACCAGCTGCATGCAAGTCGTGGTGTAATGTGGTGTCCCATCTATGGTCAATAATCTTCCACCACTTTGCATGTTCTTTGGGAAGGGACTCCTGCAACTCCAATTTCGCACGGTCCATGGCCTCATACAGATATCCCATATCATTCTTGTCATCGCCATCCACCAATCTTAGGACCTTCACGAGGGGGGTGACTACTTTCATGTATCGTGTTACTCTGCCCCAGAATTTGTTGTCGTCCACGATTTGACAGACATCCAAATAGTCCATCTGAGCATCAACATTGCCCTTGTCGATGTATTCCCGCAGGGCATTGTGGTACATGAAAGCTTTCAACTCATTCTTATACCTGTGCAAAGAAATAAAATTTAAATCAAATACGGATCATAACTATAAGGATAAAGAAGTAATAATTGAGTTCAACAGTATACCCATGTAGAGACTCCAAAGAAATGAAATTTGAAGCAAATCTGGTTGGCCCTGCACGGATAATATCTCGCCCCCCACTTGCATGCTCCCTGAACATGTTCAATATCCTAGGATGGCCATAAATATACTGGGTAATCTTTTGTCCCCTTTCAACCGTCTTCTTCACATGTTTGTCCTTCCCTATGTCTTCAAGTATGAGATCAAGACAATGTGCTGCGCATGGGAGCCAATATAAATGCCTGCGCTTATGCATCAATTTCCTCCCTGCAGCCTTATAACTGGCTTCATTATCAGTCACAACTTGTACAACATTTTCTTCACCAATTTCGTCTACCATGTTGTCCATCAAATGAAACAAATAATTGGCATTTTTTTCAAAATTTGATGCATCTACAGATTTTACAAATACTGTACCTTCGATGCAATACACCAAAAAGTTAATCATGGACTTTTTCGTGGTACCAGTCCAACCATCACACATAATAGTGCATCCTCTCTCCATCCATATATGCTTGAAGCTTTCAACCCACTGATGGAGCTCCTCAACCTCTCCCTCAAGGCCACGACCGTATATGTCCCGACGTGACGGCGCCTTCAAGCCAGGGCCAGCATCTGCTATGGCATCCAACATAGGTTGAAAATATTCACTTTCAGCAGCATGTGCAGGGACACCTGCATGAAAAAACCATTTACAGATGCTTTTAAATGCATGCCCTGCAACTTCTGCAGATTTTTTGACCCCTCTTAATGCACTTTTGATCTTAGGTTGTGTAGCCTGGGGCCTTCTGTGGAGATAACTGTCTATGGGGCCTGCTCTCTGCGTCTGCGGGGGCGGGGCAGCAACATCAGGACGTCGTGCAGCTGTACTGGAGTAGGTCCCTCCTGAACCCATGGGTGCCTTTCCTTTCCTTCGAGCGGCTTCTTCACGCTCCCTTGCTTCAGTCAGCTCCGGATCAGAATCTTCAGTGCCTTCCTCATCATCATCCCTCCTAACCCTTCTGCTAGAAATCTCCTCAGCAATTTCCTCCTCATCCTCAGCCCTTTGTTGCACCCTCTCCTTTTTCCCCACAAGGCACTGGCGCATCTCCTCTCGCACCTCTCGTGGACAGTGGTCGCATTGTCTCACCTCTCCTCGTACCCCTGCCAAATGTTGCTTGCCTCTGGTAATTCCGCCATACATCTCCTTACCACAGTAATTACATTTAACCTTCCTTCTCCTAGCATCAACTAAGGACATGTGGGCCCACCCCGGATCCTCCTGCCCTTGCTGCTCCTGTGTTTGCTGACGTCTAGGCATGATGCTACATTAAGACAATCAAGGACAATCTCTTGTAAGTACAATGAAAAAAATACAATTCAACATGAAAGAGCTCCAAATTAGTCAATGAAGCTTAATTGAGCTTCAATTGAACTTTACTAAACCTAATTAGAGGAAAGCCCCAAAAATAATAATGTAATTAGGGCTTAATTAACACATATAGCCTAATCACCTTTCATAAAAATTAATCCCGAGCATGAAAGAGCTCCAAATTAGTCAGTGAAACTTAATTGAGCTTCAATTGAACTTTACTAAACCTAATTAGAGGAAAGCCCCAAAATTAATAATGTAATTAGGGCTTAATTAACACATATAGCCTAATCACCTTTCATAAAAATTAATCCCGAGCATGATAGAGGTCCAAATTAATTAATGAAGCTTAATTGAGCTTCAATTGAACCTTACTAAACCTAATTAGACGAAAGCCCCAAATTTAACAGTCTAATTAAGATTTAATTTATAATTTTAGCCTAATCACTCTTGACAAAAATTAATTACCAACATGATAGAGGTTAAAATTAGTCAATGGAACTTAATTGAACTTGAATTGACCCTTACAAAACCTAATTACATGAAAGCCCTAAATTTAATAGTCTAATAGGAGCTAAACTAACATTTTTAGTCTAATCACTAAATTAACAGAATTATTTAACAAAATAATCATGTAAGAAATCTTACCTAGCCCTAACCAGAGCTAATTAGGGCAAGGTGGTGGGCGCCAAGCGGAAGGGGATCGCGGGCTAGGGCTGGCCGGCTGGCAGGTCACGCGCGCACGCACGCACGCACGTGCAGGCCAGGCCGCGGGCGGAGCGCGCAGGGGGGGCCGCGGGGCTGGCGGGGCTGCTGGGCTGCTGGCCGGCCTGCTGCTGCTCCGCGGCTGCTGCTGTTGCTGCTCCGCGGCTGCTGCTCCTGGCTGCTGCTGCTGCAGGGCGGGAGGGGATCCGCGGCTACTGCTGCTGCTGTTGCTGCTCCGCCGGCGCCTGCTGCTGCTCCAGTTGTTTCCGCCGCGGCTGCTGCTAGGGCAGGGGGGTTTCGGGGGCGGGAGGAGGGGACAGGAGCAGGAGGGGACAGGGGCAGGGGGTTTCGGGGTCGGGGGAGGCTCACGTGAACTCCTAAGTTTGGAGTTCACGTGTTTCGGTTTCGGGACGAAACCATTCGGTTTCGGGCGAAACGGGTATCGGTTTCGCCCGAAACCGATACCGTAACCCGAAACCGTTTAAGCTACAGTGAAATGGGCTTAAACGGTTTCGGGTACGGCCGAAACCGATACGTTTCGGCCGAAACGTATCGGTTTCGGCCGAAACGGACAACCATGCTTGCCAACCCATTCAAATAAAATCAATCAAGGTTTATTTTCTGAAAATAATCCTTACTTTTGAATTTAAAAATGGGATGTGCAAACAAAAACAGGCCAGCTTTGTTTAATTTTAAAAATCGAAGCATGATTAACTAAAATTAAACAGACAAGCAGGCAAATACAAGGTGACTAGGCAAAAAGGAGATTGAACTGAGGATGGGCAATGGAGCTTTAGTTTCTGCCAAAGCTGTCGGGACTGCACGCCTCAGTTTACCTTCAGGAGTCATTCTGGAGCTGAATGACTGTTATTATGTTCCTAATATTATTAAGAACATTATTTCAATCTCTGGTCTGTATAACATTGGATATACATTGGCTTTTAATAGCACTGGGTGCTCTATAATGAATAATGGTTTGGTTATAGCCAATGGTTCATTAGTCAATGGTCTTTATGTATTAGATACACGTTCTAATGTTATGCAAGTTTCCAATGCTGATGAAGTGAATTCTGCATATCTATGGCATTGCAGACTTGGTCATGTAGGTGAGAAAAGAGTCTCTCACTTACACTCAAATGGGTATTTGAATTCGTTCGAATACAAGCCATTTGATACCTGTGAGTTGTGTCTCATGGGGAAAATGACCAAGGCTCCCTTTAGTGGACATGGTGAGAGGGCTGTTGACCTTCTCGAGCTCATACACTCGGATGTGTGTGGACCCATGTCCGTGGAAGCAAAAGGGGGTTACCTCTATTTCATTTCTTTTATTGATGACTTCTCTAGATATGGCTATGTGTATTTAATGAGAAATAAGTCACAAGCCTTTGAGAAGTTTAAGGAATACAAGAATGAAGTAGAGAAACAGACTGGTAAAAGTATTAAGGCTCTTCGATCGGATCGAGGAGGTGAATACTTAAGCCATGAATTCACTTCTTATCTTAAAGACAATGGAATAGTTTCTCAGTGGACTCCACCGTATACATCACAGCACAATGGTGTATCTGAAAGGAGAAACAGAACCTTGTTAGACATGGTCCGATCCATGATGTCTATGTCAGGACTACCCTTGTCTCTCTAGGGCTATGCGTTAGATACTGCAGCATATTTATTGAATAGGATCTCAAGTAAATCAGTTCCTTCTATACCATATGAGATATGGAAGGACAGGAAACCAAATTTTAATCACATTAAAATTTGGGGGTGTCCTGCCCATGTAAAGAAGAACGAGAGTGATAAGCTTGAGTCGAGAACCGATAAGTGTAGGTTTGTGGGATATCCAAAGGAGACGTTTGGATATTATTTCTATCACCCTTCTGAGCAAAGGGTCTTAGTGGCCAAGAGAGCTGTATTTCTGGAAAGAGAATATCTACTCCAGAAAAATAGTGGGAGCCAGATAGAATTGGACGAGGTCCAAGAACCACAACCCATAGACACAAACTCATTAGATGAGACTGTATCGGTTGATCCTATTCAGAGTGAAACGCTGACACTACGGAGATCTGGTAGATTACCAAGAGAACCTGAGAGATATGTTGGACATGTCTCAGAGGGGTCCTCTAAGGTATGTATCGATGAGGATGATGATCCTCAGTCGTACCAGGAGGCGATCCGTAGTGTAGACTCCGAGAAATGACAAGAGGCAATGGATTCAGAGATCCAGTCCATGTACACCAACAAAGTTTGGAACTTAGTTGATGTACCCGAAGGAAAGGTCCCTATCGGCTGCAAATGGATTTTCAAAAGGAAAATCGGTGCAGATGGACAGGTTGACACATACAAGGCTAGACTAGTGGCGAAAGGATATCGTCAAAGGCAAGACATTGACTATGACGAGACTTTTTCGCCGATAGCCATGGTTAAGTCAATCAGAATCCTCCTTGCCATTGCTGCATACCTGGATTATGAGATCTGGCAAATGGATGTGAAGACAGTTTTTCTTACTGGAAATCTGTCAGAAGAGATGTACATGGTACAGCCTGAAGGATTCACCTCCAAGCTACATCCTAATAAGGTATGCAAACTTCAAAGGTCCATTTATGGATTAAAGCGGGCATCTAGAAGCTCGAACTTAAGATTTGACGAGGCTGTCAAATCTTTCAACTTCATTCGGAATGAAGATGAACCATGTGTTTACAAGAAGGTCAGTGGGAGCTCTGTGACCTTCTTGGTCCTTTATGTTGATGACATCTTACTCATTGGGAATGATGTAGAGATGTTGACATCAACTAAGTCTTGGTTGTCCAAGACTTTCTCCATGAAGGATTTGGGAGAAGCATCCTATGTGCTGGGCATAAGGATCTATCGAGATAGATCTAAAAGGATGCTAGGATTATCCTAATCCATGTACATAGACACTATCCTCAAAAGGTTTGGGATGAAAAATTCCAAGAGAGGTCTCATTCCCATGAGACATGGAATTTGCCTATCCAAGGGGATGAGTCCTAAAGCTTCTGAGGAGGTGGCACACATGAATAAGATACCCTATGCTTCGGCGATAGGGTCAATCATGTATGCAATGCTATGTACACGGCCTGATGTTGCCAATGCTTTAAGCATTGTCAGTAGATATCAGGCAAATCCAGGCGAAGAGCACTGGAAGGCAGTAAAGGGTATCCTTAAGTACCTGCGAATGGCTAAGGATCTTTTTCTGCTCTATGGAGGAGAGGACCTACAGCTTAGAGCTTACACAGACTCTAGTTTTCAGTCAGATCCAGATGACTGCAAATCCATGTCAGGGTTTGTATTCATGTTGAATGGAGGGGCAGTCAGTTGGAGAAGCTCCAAGCAAGATACGACTGCAGACTCGACGACTGAGGCAGAATATATTGCTGCAGCTGAAGCTGCTAAAGAAGCAGTCTGGATGAAGAAATTCATCTTGGAACTTGCCGTAGTTCTCGAGATATCAGCTCCCATCCCATTATTTTGTGATAATAATGGGGTCATCGCCCTCACTAAAGGTCGAAGCATATTCTGAGGCGCTTCCACCTTATTCGGGAGATTGTTGATCGTGGAGATGTGATGGTAGAGCGTGTACCGTCAGAAGACAACATAGCAGATCCACTGACTAAGCCTTTGACACAGACTGTATTTGAGCGCCATCGGGATAAGATGGGCCTCAAAGTTTTGGGCAATTGGCTGTAATTCAAGTGGGAGATTGTTAGTGTTGGTGTGCTACAGGCCAATTTCGGGTCGGGTAGGCCCAATAGTTGTACGATCTTGTTCGTTATTAATAAAGTGGTATTTGAGCGTAAATATGCGATTGTGTTACTTTACGTTGTCCCTAGGATAAAGTCAACTCGAGATGGGATCTCGATTATGAGACTGACTTTACATGAACACATACCTTAAACTGTTCCTGGTTGGAGGGCAATCACTCGAGGACTTTGATTACCTATTAAACCAGTACACATGATGTGTTAGTGACCAGTCTCATGGTCATTGGTGCGGGGCACCAACACATATGTGTAGGTGTATGTCCTTGGAGGATGTACACTGAACTGATCCGCTATTGGATCTTCAGATGGTTGATTATACCTAATGTCAACTGAAGATCCAACGGTCTCAGTAGCATCGTTGGTCCTTTGACCTGAGACATTGATCGGATCTTACACGAGGACTAGAATGGTTTAATTACTTGGCTAAGTGACTTTAACCATAAGTCATGAGTTGCCGAGTCATTAACCACTCCAGGATACGTGTGAAGATCGTCAATGGTTAAGAAGGGATCGCTCACTGTCGGGTATATATCAGACAGTTAATGGGTCATGACATTGACGCTCCGTTAAATCCCTGGCCAGGGTCGTGTGAGTTCGTTTAGAATGGACGTCATACACTTTAAGGAGGTCATAGTCAAATGGCACGATCATGGGGTTTGACAGAAACCATACCCTCGATCGTACCAGACTCATAGAAGGAGCGAGGGATTATATCGATGTGGTAACTGTGGACTTACAGGTACCAGACAGGCTGGTTTAAACCCGGCGTCCTCTAGGATCACGCGGATTTGCTTGACCCAACGTGATCGAAGGTTCAGAATGAATTAAACTATTATTCAGCTCTAGTAGAAGCGAATAATACGTTTAATTTACTTCTAATTGGGAATTAGAAGTTAATGGGCCTTAAACTAGAGTGACTATGGGCCTAGAGGATCACACACAATGGATTCTTGGGTGACGGATTATTATTATACAAATGTATGTATTGTTTCCATTTAATTCCTTTTGGAAAGGAGTGTAAATGGAGCTTAATACATATGTATAATAGTAGATAGGATATATATATAATTTTGGTCTTTTGGAGCCCTTTCAGAAATGACCAAATCTCTATATATATGAATCCTACGTGAGCTCATTCGAGCCTTCTTCCAACTCTTAGGCTAATCAAGCACTTAAGCCTAAGAGAAGGCTTAGCCCCCCCCCCCTTTCCTTCCTCTTGCACTCTCTCTCTCTCCAGAAGGTGAAAGGGTCGGGGAAGGTCCGTGCCGGGGGTACCGTCGCTGCGCAAGGATCCGTGTGGATCATCTCTAGAGGCCGTGCAGCTGTGCGGCTCGATTTTCTACATCAGGCTTAGCGGACAGCGTCGTTCCGCGCAAGGTGAAATACGTAACCTGTAATTAGGCGGGTTGGGGTCTTAGAAACACCGATTAGAGCACAGATTAAGCTTTCCATAGCACCGAGATCGGGCAGAATGAATTTTTGTTATCCGCTGCGTTGCCCGATAGTGCTGTGCGAAACCTTACATAGGCCACCCTCCTCCTTTCTTCTGCAAATTCTACCCCCAAGCAACATCAAGCCACCCCCTACTCCGATCTCGACTACCATGCCAAAAAAACCTTGCTTGGATAGACTCCTTCCTCGCCATTGTCCTCAGAATCTGGAAGATGGAGAGAGAGTAAATGGGGAGGCAGTTTAGTACCGATTTGCACAGTACCAACCTTCCTTCATATGAGAGAAGTCTTGCCTTCCATCTTGCTAGCCTGGCCTCATACCTCTGGATGACATTATTCCAATCTCTGCAATATATAGCCCCTAGAGAAAGCAGAAGACCCAAATGGGAGTTGGAAAATCTCCTATCTGGCAGCTTGGATAAAAGCAGCTCTCTATAGATCTATGTCCACCATCTTGATCCCCACGATACGGCTCTTATTGAAATTGACCTTTAACCCACTGACAACCTCCAGAAGCTCCAACAGAAGTCTAGTGATATAAAGATGACTCTCTCCCTCTGCTAAGAATAGGATGATATCATTTGCATACTATAAGAGTGTGATGTGAGGGCCGATCTCTGTAACATGGAAGCCCCCTATCAACATGTGTACCTCTGCTCTCTACCACATACAACTCAGGATATGTGCAACTAGGACAAAAAGTAGGCGCGACATTGGGTCTCCCTATTGGACGCCCCTCCCACCATGGAAATATGTTGAAGGTTGTTCATTGATTAATACTACAAACTTGGCAAATGTGACACAAGCCCGAACCCATCCAATCCACTGATCATGAAAATCCATCTTCCTGAAGACATCAAATAGACATCTCCTGTTCACTCTATCATAAGCTTTCTCAAAGTCTAATTTGAAGACCACTCCTTTCTTTCTCTCGGCCTGCATGACATGTAGACATTCATGAGCGATGATAGAGTTCTCTTGTGTATGGCGGTCTCTAATGAATGCCCCTTGATATCCACTCACAAGCCCATCAATCACACTATCAAGTCTCATGGCCAACAACTTGGAGATAATTTTATAAGTGTCATTCAAGAGACTGATCAGCCTAAAGTCCTAAAATTCCTGCGCACTATGCTTCTTCGGAATAAGGACTAAAATGGCCCTGTTGATGGCCCTTAAATGTGATCTCCCCTCATGGAACTCCTGCACTACATCGAGAAGATCCACTTTAATGATATCCCAACAATTCTACAAGGACAAAGGAAATCCATCTGGACCAAGGATGGCAGTTTCGGTTTCTGACTCGATTTCGGTTGGGTCCGAAACCGAAACGTATCGGTTTCAGTTTCAGTTACGCCCGAAACATAATAAAATAATATATTTTTAGGATAGCAGGTCCGAAACCGAAGCATATAGGCCGAAATGCCTGAAACATAATAAAATAATATTTTTTAAAGTTTCGGACCTGCTACAGTGAGTAGGTCCAGTTTCGGATCGTCCAGGTCAGAAACCGATACGTTTCGGCCGAAACGTATCGGTTTCGACCGAAACTGCCATCCCTAATCTAGACCTGGTGCTTTATCACCTGCAAGAGAAAAAGATAGTCATACGGACCTCTTCCTCTGAGAAAGGCTGAACAAGAGCCACATTCTCCGTAGTTGACATGTGTTGGAGAAGATCATCAGCAACATACGGCCTAACCATATCCTCCTCTGTAAAGAGATGAGAGAAGAATACTCTCGCTTGCCTCTTGATGTCCACATCGCTGGAAAACAAGTGGTCCCTAACCTAGATGCACCTGATGGAGTTTACTCTTCTCCTCCCTGAAGTAATTCGCTAAAAATAAGTAGTGTTCCAATCCCCTTCTTTGAGCCACTTCTCCCTGACTTTTTGCTTCCAGTAGATCTCCTCTCTGACAAGGATGTCCTCAAACTCTACCTTAAGAGTGTCCCTAAACTATCTGATTCATCTAGTAGTCCAGCCTCCTCCAAGCAATCCAGGCCCTCTAGTTGATCTAAATTCTATCTTTAGCAGCTTTACCATATAGCACTTTAGATGCACCCCATTGCTTAACCACCGGCACCAAGTGCTTCATCTTGCTTACCAATCTGGCCATAACTGACTGCTCAAGTCTAGGAGCATTCCATGCTTGACTAATAGCGTTCAAGAGATCTATTTCCCTGAACCAAGACCTCTCCAACCTGAACATGGGCTCCCCCCTCAACCTACTAGGAGTCCTCAGCAACAAGGGTTTGTGGTCAGAGATCCGCCAGGCCAAACAACAAGAGTAAACATGGGGAAAGTGGTCCCCCCAATCAATAGACACTAGGAATCTGTCCAAACGCAAGCATGTAGGGTCAGCCCTCATATTAGACTATGTAAAATGAGAATTATATGGTCTACTATCAATCAAGGCCGCATCCGTAATAAAAGCATAAGTCCTCCATCTCCCCCGAGTGGGTGTTATTCCCTGATCTAGTACGATGGGTATTAACTTGGTCCGCGTAAACCTCCCTTGGGGGGTTTACGCGGACTGGGTTAAGGGGCTAGAAAAAATATTTTTTATTATTTTTCTGTTTGGAAAGTGAGGGCTTTACGCGGACCAAGTTGATGGGTATCAACCTAGTCAACATAAACCTCCCCTCGGGGGGTTTACGCGGATTGGGTTAAGGGGCTGGAAAAAATATTTTTTATTGCTTTTCTTTTTGAAAAGTGGGGGCTTTACGCGGACCACGTTGATGGGGTAACAACACGACAAATGCCCCCCCACAGGGTGTGTGTCGGAGGCAGAGACGACGGCGTGCGACCCGTGCGCCTTGCAGGTTTTGATTTCTCCCAGCCTTACTGGCGTTGTGAGAGTTACTTGTTCTGGGAGCGGATGTCCCCGTTGTGGTTTTCTGTTTGACGACAGCACGTTCTGAAGAAGACCATTGGGCCTGGGATGTTGTATAGCAGGATTCCCGAAGGGGTCTGGGTTGCCGAAGGGCGGCTTGTCGAGGCCGCTGAGGGTATAGAGCTGGTGGAGATGACATGGCTGGGCACTAATGCTGGTGGCAAGAAGAGACCCTGAGAGCCTAGGGTAGCAACTCTCTTGGCTTTGTCGCTAATGTCTGGGGCTGACCTTGCACCGCGGGCTTTGTGGATTCTTCGAGAAGAGGCAGCTTAGTGGAGGGAGCCCTCCATCATCAGGGCTCTGAGACAGGGGGGCGCCTGGACTGTCGAGTCCATCGAGCATCCTGGGGTGGCTGCTGAGGAGAGGGAGACCATTGGTGGTTCCTCTGTCATCTGAGGTTACGCTGGTAGGGAGCTATGTCTTGCCCCCTGGAACTGGACTTGCAGGCTAAGATTTGTGTTTTCTCAGGTTTTCCACCTTGTCTGTTGTTTAGGAGTGTTGTGGGTATTTTCCACTCCTTGGCTTGTTCCCCTGTGGGTGTGTCTGTAGTCGACGACGCCGTATAAGGGGCTCGAGGCTTCCCAATTTTGGGAATTGAAGGCCCATCTAACCCTCGGCTTCTAAGATCGCTGGTTGGCGATGAGATAGCCACCACTTCGGTTGACGACGTCGGCCTTGTGTTATTGGGGACCTGCCTCAGCGAGGTGTATCAGCCTGATGTTGCTGGGGGCCAGCCTCGGAGAGGCGTATCGGACAGTTATTAGTGGAGGTCAACCTCAAAGGGACATGTTGACTTGTTGTTGCTGGAGGCCAGTCTCAGGGAGGCGTGTCGACCTGTTGTTGTTGGAGCTGCCCCTAGAGAGGCGTGTTGACCTGTTGTTGATAGAGGCCAGCCTCGGTGAGGTATCTTGGTCTAAAGCCGTTGAAGGCCAGCCTCGGCGAGGCATGTCGACCTGTTGTAGCTGGAAGTCAACCTCGGTAAGGCGTGTCGACCTGGTGTTGCTGGAGGTCAGGCGCGGCTCGAAGTGAGTAGTCGGGCGTAGCTCGGAATAAGCAGTCGGGCACGGCTGTGACTAAGCCAGTTGGACACCGTCGAGACCTGGGAAGTTGGGGTGCCGTGGGAACTGCTGTCACTGGAGTGGCGGGGCGCTATTGAGACTGGGGCGACCTGATGGCGTGGGCGTCATTGTGACTGGAGCGGTCGGGCGTTGTTGATACTGGGGCGACTGGATGGCGTAGCACCGTTGTGACTAGAGCGGCCGGCTGCCGTGGGTGCTGCTGTTATTGGGACAGCCAGGCGCCGTTAAAACTGGGCAGTTGGGTGCCATGGACGCCGTTGTGGCTGGAGGAGCTGGACACAGTTGAGACTATGGTAGTCGAGCGCTATTAAAATTGGAGTAGTCAGGTGTTGTGGGCACCGTTGTGACTGAGGGAGCTGGGCGCCGTGAGACCATGGCAGTCAGGCACTGTTGGGACTAGCAGTCATATATCGAGGGCACCGCTGTGACTAAGGGAGCTAGACGCCATTGAGACTATGGCAGTCAGGTGCTGTTGAAACTGGAGTAGTCAGGTGTCGGGGGCACGTTTATCGAGGCAGGGACTTGATACTTCATCTTGTCTCAAGACTCGCAAAGTATGCCCATCTTCGGGGTAGCCGTGTTCTGTTCACCGCGTCTGGGCAGGGCACGCTCATCGAGGCAATATCTGGACATGACACACTCATCTAGACAGCATCCTCATTCGATAAGGAGGCTTGTGCCTTAGCTAAACGTCATATGAGGGGTGATCATGCGACATGCCATTGACGTGTGTTTAGCCGAACAAGTCGACCAACAAAGCCTTCAGTGCCGGAGCTCCACTAGCACGCCTTGTGCTGCATCTGTGCATGCATGCCATGCCCCTTAGAATTCCTAGGGGGGAATTTATAGACGAAACTGGAGGGGAAGGGGAAGGGTCAAGAGGTTTACGCGAACCAAGCTTGCAGGGGCAGCCTGGTCCATGTAAAGGCCCCCATTTGCGTGGACTAGACTAGGGGCTGGGAGAGAAAAACATTTTCTTGGTTTCTGGCAGTTTACCCCCCCCCTCCCAGGAGGGGTTAACGCAGACCGGATTGGGGCTGGAAAAAATATTATTTTTTTACTTTTTTTATTTTTTGGGGGTCAACCTGGTCCGCGTAAAGCCCCCTCTTAACGCGGACTGGGTTGGGGTAATTTTTTTTATTATTTTTTTATGGAAAAATAGGGCTTTACGCGGACCAGGTTGATGGAGGTCAGTCTGGTCTGCGTAACCCCCCCTAGGGGCTTACACGGACTAGGTTGATGGGTATCAACCTGGTCCACGTAAACCTCCCCTAGGGGGTTTACGCATACCAGATTAAGGGGTTGGAAAAAATATTTTTATTGCTTTTCTTTTTGAAAAGTGGGGGCATTACGCGGACCAGGTTGATGGGGTTAGCCTGGTCCGCGTAACCCCCCCCCCCAAGGGGTTTACGCGGACTAGGTTGATGGGTATCAACCTAGTCCGCGTAAACCTCCCCGGGGGGGGGGGGGGTTTACGCGGATTGGGTTAAAAGGCTGGAAAAAATATTTTTTATTGCTTTTCTTTTTAGAAAGTGGGGGCTTTACGCAGACCAGGTTGATGGGGTCAGCCTGGTCCGCGTAAACCCCCCCTAGGGGTTTACAGGGACCAAGTTGATGGGTATCAACCTGGTCTGCGTAAACCTCCCCTGGGGGGTTTATGCGAACTGGGTTAAGGGGCTGGAAAAAATATTTTTTATAACTTTTCTTTTTAGAAAGTGGGGACTTTACGCAGACCAGGTTGATGGCGGTCAGCCTGGCCCACGTAAATCCCCCCTAGGGGGGTTTATGCAGACTGGGTTGGGGCTGGGAGTTCTGGGTTGAACGCGGTCGCCTTAATGACCGCGTTCTGGTGAATGCGGTCACGGGGGTAGCCGCATTCAGGAAAGGGCAAGTTGGTCCGCGTAAAGGGGATTTACGCCGGCTGGGGGTGCCCGGAGACATCCTAGTCCGCGTAAACCTCCCCCTTAGGGGGTTTACCCGGACCAGGTTGCCTTTGGGCGACTTGGCCCGCGTAAACTTCCCCCCCTAGGTGGTTTACTCGGACTGGCATGGCTGGGTTTGACTGGGAGCAGAGAGAAAGGGTAGTGACCCCCGGAGCTGTCTCATTTTCCGATTTTCGACAGGGGTCTCCGGCTTCTTGCTATGCGTGCGGGGGAAGGATATGGCGCTCTGAGCTCCGGAAGCTGCTTTGACCGGCCCTTTCCCGCTTGCCACATGGGCTCCTCGTAGAAGGCACTCGGGATTGACTCCCGATCCTTTGTGATGTCATGTGGTGCGGCAAGAGGCCCCGAGCCCCAGGTTCGGCCCAGTTGCCGAGGGATTGATGGTGTTATGCGGTTTGAAGTCTCGAGCTTGGCTCTGATGCGAGACAGGCGGGAGGAACCCCCTTGAATCTGGAACTGGAACGGCTAAGCAGGTGAAGCCGGCTATCTGTCAGGGTCCTATCTTGAGCGCGGTCTACCCAGGTGCCGCGTTCTGAATGCGGCAACCAGGGTGGCCGCGTTCAGAGATGATCGCGCCCGGTGTGGTGACCGCGATATGGCTGGCACCTGCTAGAGTTGCCGATATCAAGCCGCTTGTGGAAGGCGTGTCGGGAGTTGTTCCCTGCCTCTTTGTCATGCACCGCATGATGCGATGGGCGACTGTGAGTCCCAGGCTGGCCCGAAAACTGAGATATCGGCATGACGATGGGGTGATCCAGCTTTTGGGTGAAGAGTCGTATGATACGGCAAATGGCTCCAGAATCCAAGTTGGACTCGGCAGTTGGAGCCGTTGGCGTTGCGACATTGATGAGGTGTTCGGGAATGATTCCTGTTTCTCTGCAGGATGCCGTGGGACACGGCAAGTTGTTCTGGGTCCCGGGTTGGCCCAGTTGTTGAAGTGTCGGCGGTGTGATACCATATGCAGGGTATCCGGGAGTGGTCCCCGAATCTTCACAGAGTGCCTTTGATACGACAGGTTGTCCCGAACCTCGGATCTGATCCGGCCGTCAGGAAACTAGTTGGCATGATGTCGTTTGCTCGGGTGATCCCCGTTTGTCATGTTGTGCCATTTGACACGGTGAATTGTCCCGATTTTTGGGCTCGACACGGCCAGCAGAGCGCCTTTGGCGTTATGCCGTTTCGCTTTGTTTAGGGAATATTTCCCTTGGCTTAAATCCCGATTAATTCGAGAAAATAAGCAGATGCTAACACCAGTCCTCTTTCAGCAAAAAGAAATAAAGGTGTTCGGACTTTGTCCGATATAAACACCGATCGCTTGCAGTCGGTGGGGAAGACGTCTTGTACACGACCCCCCACATCGCCTCACTCGTACTTACAGAACCCCCATTCTATCCGTGTGTCGCCCGTCATTCCGTGCCCACGTGCCGTGTCCTGGAGACACATCCCCCTATTGAAATCTGGTTCCATAAGCGATTGTCGACTCATCGACTGGCACGCCTACATTACACCCAGTTATCCCTGAACTATTTTTTTTACACGTCACCGTCGCCCTATTGAGTCATCTCGCGTGTGTCGTATATACCTAGAACGATTGCTCATGTACAGTTCGTCTATGCGCATCTCTTTCGTTCTTTACTCCCGTTAATACCCCAGACCCGCGTGCCAAATCGACCTATCTCGACCAGTCGAAGGCGAGTGTTCGTCGGAACGTTTTAAAACACCCATCCACTTATTTTGGGAATTTAAATAATTCTCCATGGCCATGATCACCACATGCATCCAAGTTACTTGAAACCTGTTCCCTATTTTGGGAATTAAATAATTCTGCATTGCCATTAGCTGTGTCATCCACAAAACTGTTCCTTAAATTGAAATGAATCAGAAAGGACCTTCTCCAATCCTCCTTACCCATCAACTCTGGAAACCAGGCCATTTGATACTCAACTTCACTGCAGTTTCTTGCAAAAAAAATAGCTGGTTCTTCAGATATCCAGCACCACACAATTGCAATCTTCTCAGCTTGTCCTCAGTATCAGGAGACCAACTGATACATCACCGTAACTCCATGAACCCTTCCTCACCACCCCACCCCCCAAAAAAGCTACCTCAGCTTTAGCCTGAGATAACTTAGAAAGAGTAATGGAGGGGTCAATGGTAGAAAGAACGGACTGTGGGCAAGATCTGCACCAGGTTCTGGCCCATTCAACCACATCTCCAGCGCGGCAACACCCGAAGTCAAATCCTCTTCTCTGTTCCCTCCCTCTTCACCCTATTCTCCTCGCTCTATTCTCTTCTTGCCTCATCTCTCTCAATGCAATTTTTCACCATCTTTTTCATGTTTTCTATTCCTTCAAACTCTACCATTGAGTTCCAAAAGAAACACCAAGAGTACTTTTCCTTTAATTAAAACCTTTTTGGGAAGCATTTGATCAGTTTTAATTGATCCATCCATCTGCAGCAGAAAATAGATATTTTGATTCCACTTATGTTTGAACATTCGGGGCCAGGTTCGTACAATGACTACATACATGCAAGCACCAAAAAACAAGTAGATGCATACTACGAAACTATGTTTACTACCAAAGATCGAAGGCATGTTGAAAGGTTAAGTATGACTGCAGCAAGAGAGATGGAACTTGGAAGTGGTTCCAAAGAATACAATAATATGATATTTTGGCATTTACTGGATAAAATCATGTAACTCTTCATGAGAGGCTAATAATATATTACTAGTGAAATGATATCAAGTCATTCTTGCAGGAGAAGAGAAGAAAGAGCTCACCTCTCAACTCCAGGGCGTAAAGGTAAATTGCCTGAAATTACATACTCATCCAATGCATTGCGCTGTAACCATGCTAATCAGGTCATCAGATAACAGCATGAAAATTGCATATCATCCAAGCACTATGAGAATGAAGATCAGTAATTGCTAAATTATATCAGGCTGAAGGTAGTAATTATTTTATCAACCTTGAGATAATAAACCATTTCAGAGAAATGAATAATTAAAAAGAATGAAATATTGGATCATTCATGACAGACTTTGAAACTGAATGGCCTCATTTGAAGATCGATACAAGAAAATTTCACCCCAGAAAAGTAACAAAACATCAAAAGCTATGAGGATTGGTTTTATTTTCCTATAAATGCATCTTTCCAGTTAATGATCTAAAATTTGGCCAATAAATTTACACACTGCGGCGTGTACATCTCGGAATCAGTTTTGAGAAAGCAAATGCCCAGTAGAGAAAATGCACTATTAGGCAGTGCAACCTGCTGATGCTGTAAACTACACATCACCTGACATGATTCTCAACATTGGGTTATTGATGAATATGCTGATACGTACTAATTTCAGATAATGATGTAGCCGTGTAGGCTTGTAACGAAGAACACTACAGTGTACCAGCATATTTGTTGATGTTTTATCCTTTTTTGCCAAATAATTGTACAGTGTACTTCTGTTACTAAAGATAGGCCAGGTTTATATACCTGAGAAAATTCTAGCACAGACCTTTGGCCTCAAATGCAAGGCCAGCCATATTGATCCAACCTTATCAATGTTTTGAGCAGGAGATAAGCCAATCATGAAATTTAGCAGACTCTATGGTACGAGTATAACATATCAACAATCTTTTTTTCATGTCCAGGCTCAAGCAAGCAAGAGAGATCCTATGTATTTAAGCAGGTTAAGAAATATAAGCAGTCTCCATAGATGGAAGGTTTTTGGTTGAGGCAGAGTGCAAAGATGATAATACAGTATACATAAACAAGAGCAAAGTTTAGATATTCAATACTGCATTTGCAGTCAGATTACTGAAAAGCTGTTTGGACTTGAATGATTTAGGTTAACCAGTTTGATACAAGAGCAGCTAACATATATCAACCCAAAGTGTTCAATTAGACTTTGAACAATTCAAACTCATTCTAACAAGACGGCACATGTTGCACCCGATCTGCCTCTGGCTAGACAAGTTTCCTGGAACGGATCAACTAGCCAAACCCATTGAGGCGTGAAACTGTTATCAAGAATTTATCATTTGAGAAATCTAATAGAAAACTTCTTTAGTGAAAAAGCAACTCCATTATTCAAGTTAACTTGCCAACTTTGTAAACCAACCAGAGAGATTCATTCTGATAGTGAACAATGGACTGAATGTCTAACATTCTATCATGAAAAAAGCTTTGAACTATTTAGAATAAGGTACCTTTTCACGCAGAATGTTTTTCAAAAATGTTTCTTTCTCATTAGTAGGCAATGAAGTAGGCCAACCAATCTGCAATGCACAGATATAGATGAAAAATAAAAAAAAATGTTGTTCCACATAAAAAGCATTCTTAGAACAACAGGTCTCATACCAAACCGATTCATCAGGGAAACAAATAATGGCTTTCTAGGAAATGGCAATATCTTTTCCATTTGAAATTCAGATCGCTTGAAGAAAGAAAGAAAAACTTAAGGATCATTATCTCATGAGGACAAATACACTGAATGTAAAGATACACAACTCCACAAATCTACTGCTAAGTGAAAGTCATCTTCTTAACATCATTCATGGGCACCACCAAGATGTTAAGGGAAAGGGGGAGTACATGCAAGGCATTTAGAACATACCTGGCATTGATTTTTTTGTGAGAAAACTAGCTGGAAGATAGATTTTGTGTTTATTGGAAAATAAAAAATAGATTGTTGTGCATCACATTAGATGGATGAAAATGCCTGCAATTTCCTGGAGAGGAAATTGAGAGCACAAGCAGACATTAAATCTGTTGACACAGGACTCTACTAAGTGCATAAATAGCTCAGAGATAGGCATAAAACAGAAGTGAAGATGAGACCTCTACAATATATGCATGGTGAATTTCAAGCTTGAATCAACATATATAAGATATGTACGACTTCTGCATAATCACACTTCTGCTTTAAGATGCTGTGTTTGCATGTCAATCATGTATACTTTAGCATTTATTCATTGAACAATCAAATATGTCAGGAAATAAAGATAACACCTACCCTGTTGAAAAACAACATAAGCATTCGTTCTTCATCACCACCTGCCTTCCTGTAAATGACTCGCAATAAACTTTTAGCAATGCAAAAGGGAAAAATAAAATGCGTTCATTTAAATGCAAATATACATATATAATTTCTATGCACAAGCTCAGGCCACACAATGAAGAACCACAAGATCATGCAAGTGAATGTGTTACATAAGCAGGTTTTGCAATCACATTGAGATAAAGAGTCATTCCTCTGTGAAAAGCATTGGACAAAAATGACATGGACAAATTGCATGATAGATGAAAAAAGAGTCTTCTCAACCTTGTAAGATCCAAATAAATTGGCTCTGTCCAATTAGCACAATCGAGCCCGAGCTTTTGAAAGGCTGCCAAAAAAACAAAAAGGAAAACAAAGACAAAAGAGACTGCTGAGAGAAACAGTTTAATGTTGATGCAGAGAATATTATGCATTCTTGAAAATAAGGGTAATGTAGATTTCAAAACAAACTAAACAATGTAATCATAGGTAGATATGTCAACCTCATCATGTCACAATCATAATTTATCCACACTTGCGAACTTGTTCTACAAGGAAACAGAATATCTTGACAGAGCCGTAGTCTCAAATTATTACATAAACGCACCTACATTAAAAGCTTGGCGATTGCCGAAACGATTTACATCTGCAAGAACCCTGAAGGAGATAAGTAACACTTTTTATCAATAGCATATTCACTAATGCATAAAGAGGTGGCAAGATTAAACAAACATTGCAAAAGATTGTAACATGAGAATATCAAAAAATGAACATCGGATATGACTGTGTTAGAGAGATACTGTATATATTGTATATTTGTATGTATGCCCTGTTGGGTTGTATATTTGTCCTTTTGGTCTATTGTATACATATCCCTACATGTCCTTTGAGACATCCTGGTCGCACTTTTTAGGGGATGTCCTAATCCCACAAAATAGATTGGCTATTGCCCTAGTGATGAATAGAGAGCTTTGGTATCAGAGCCAGACGGCTCCCCTTCCCCTCCCTCAATGTATCTCCTTCTTGTAAGTCCCTCCATTGATCAAGGTCACATAGGAATTGAGGGAAGATCAATGGAATTCTTACAGTATTTTTCTTTTTCCCCTTTCACTCTGACAGCAAGTTTCCTGTGACATTATCTTCTTTCCATTGTCACTCATCCGTGTCATCCACTCTCCTCTTACTTCTGCCATCATTTTTTCCCTGGGCTTTGACATTGGTTCCTGTTGCTTCACAATTGTTCACAAGAATCACAACCTGGCATCATCTACTATCATTGGATTAAGCCAGTAGCATCTTGTGTCATTAATCCTCTCCATCAGGATCAAGGGGAGACACCTGCATTGCTTTGCATCGCTGGCATCATCAATGTTTTCCTTTTGTTTCACTATCGACAAAGGTCGACTCATATAGCTCCCTCTGGCAGTTTCTAATGTCATGGCAAGCTGTTTCCAGTCTTCCTCAACTAGTCAACTCCAGAACTCTTCTTCTGGTTCCTACCTGCCACTGCTAGCATTGACACTAGCCTCGCCGTCGGTTGCTGTCACCATGGAAGGAAGGATCAAATTGGATCAGCCAGGATCAGCCCATCCATTCAGTTTTGGGCCTGGCCGATCTAATCTTGATCCATCCAGTCCCCAGTCTTGGGCCGGCTCGGCCAGATCGGACAAGGATCGGCCAGATCATACAATCCTATACAGGATCGGGCAATCCTAGCCTATCCCGCCCAATTGAGGAGTTCAAAATTTGAACTCTTGGGGTGGGGGGGAGGGGAGTTGGCTAGGGCAAAGGGGGGTGTTGGCTTTAGGGAAGTATTTAGGGTGTTTTTTTTGTTTGTTCTCTCATTTTCACAAGCTCATTCTCTCTAGCACCCCCTTTCTCTCTAAGATCCCCTTTCTCTCTCTCACTCTTGGAAGATCATTGTGCTTGGTGGTTAGACTCTCTAGCATCAGGGCTCTCCTACAGGGATTGGATGGGGCTTCTCTTCAAGAGAATCTCTTGCACACTCTTATAAAGGGGTATGCTCTCTTTCTCTCTCTAGGCCAACTTTCTCTCTCTTCAGATTTGTGACTGTAGAGGAGTTTTTTTGCTGTTTTAATTATTTTACATTACTCTAACACTCTGTAACACTCCACCATGCCCCTCTCTCTTTAGGAGTATCTTTCTCTCTAGGTCAACTTTCGCTCTTCTCAGATTTGTGACTCTAGGAGGAGTTGTTTTTCTGTTATAATTGTTTTCCATTACTCTAAACTGCTCTAACACTCCACCAGAAAAATCCATTGACTTGGATGAAATATTTGATGAAGAAACTCCTCTCCATTCATGGGTCGATGCAAGGATGGCTTTAGGTGAACCAGAATTTGATCTAAATGATCAAGCTTGGGCCAATGGGGAGTTGGATGATATTCCATCATCAACAAAATTTCAACTTCCACCTCTAAAAAGACAAAAAAGGACATTGAATAAGAAGATTCGCTCCATAGGTACTACAAGCATGACTTCTGTGGACATTTTAGATTTGGACACTATACAGGAAGTGGATGAAACACTGGAGCCAAGTGACAAGGTCATCTATCAAACCTTGGAGGATTCCACTTCGGCTAGTAACCATGGTGATGATGGTGATGATGATCCAAGTCAAGGACAAGGTGGTGCAACCATTCATTCACAAGGCTCAAGGCAAACCTACCAAGGCATTGTATTCACAAAGGAGCAATATTTCGGCCATACTACACAAGATGTATATCGTACTAGTAGAAGAGCAAAACATGTCTCAAGCAAATCAGTGTGAGATAGGGGGAAAGGGAAGGAAAAGTAAAAGTTCGTGTATCCACCAGGAACAACCCTTGAAATGCAAGGCAATGAAGACACAAGCTATAATCCAAACTTCATCCCTTATGCAGAATTGGTTGACAAAGAAGAAAACAATGAAGGAAGAGTTCACGTCAAAGGCAAGGGAGACAAGTGAAATTATGGCTAGCCAAAGTACTCTAACATATCATGTCAGCCTCAAAGGGCTTATGCTTACCCTTTAGGGTATTATGGTTATCTCCCCTCTAATGTGTATTCTTATTCAGGAGGAGGATACTATGGTTATGCTCAATATCCACAATATTCGGACACATCATTACAACAATCAACTAGAGACACCTACCAAGTCTTTGAAATCCCAGTTTGAACACCTATCATGATAGTCTACACCAACACAGAGGAATACAACCAGTATTTCATAGATTATCAACTCATGCATGCCACGTCATGTCATGGAATGATATGTACAATATCTAAAGTACTATTTCAATGTATGCCTTTAATGAATGAAAGGTAAAATATGAATATGTCGACCTTTTCATGTAAAATTGTGTTTTTCCTTGAAAGTGTAAATTTGTGCTTTACCTTTATTAGAACACTTTTCCTATTTTTTAGATTTATGAAGCTTTTTTATTTATTTTTTTGCATTAACTTGGGCTGCTGGCCTGACTCAGCCAGGATCAGACTCGGATCAGCCAAGATCGGCTGATCCGGCCGACCTGGATCGGTTTTGGACCAGCCGATCCGAGTATGATCCCTGATCCTTCCTTAGCTATCACTGCAATAGCTATAGGCAACAAGGAGCACCACCCCCACTAAGCCTGCATTAGAGCTTCTTTTAAAGGTCAGGGTGGAGAGAATGCCTTATACACATTCCGGGGCATTTTGAAGTTTTGATCATGTTGTTGCATTTGCAGAATTGTCACACTAGTTGAGAGATTTGTGGACTGTCTTTTCACTAGACTTCTTCCCTCCTCTGTTGCTTTATTTCCATTGCACCTTTGCAATGTCCTCGTCCCACAGTTTGGCTATATCCCCTCGCAGATCCAGTCATCTTCACTTCAGTCTATGTTCATATTGCTGATATTGTTGACACTGGACATCATTATGGAGGAGTAAAAATGTGTTCAGACTTCACATGCTCGTTGTCTTATAGCTGCCATTGTTGATTTCAAGCATGATCCTTTTACAGTTATTTTACTGCTTATTCTGCAGTTGCCTTCAATTTATCTAACCAACTTATGTTCCATCTTGAGTTTGAGGGGGGTGTTAGGGAGATACCATACATACTATATATACGCTCTTTTGGGTTGTGCATTTGCTCTCTTTTTTTTGTGCAAGAGGTTGTCTACCCATTAGGTCCTCGGAGCCTAATTGTTTGTGTTGAGTGTGTGATTTTGATGATTACAAAATATTTCTTTACTATTTGTCAAAAGGTTTTTTAGTGGTGCATTATTGTGGCTTCAAAGTTTCTGTCTGGGATACAAGTCGACTTGTTTCTTTGGAAGTCGACTTGGCCTTATGTTTGAATGGTACTTCATGTTTACATGTGCTTGAACATCTTTGTTTTCTTGGTAAGGTGAATGGATTTGCCTTATGCTTGTTTGTAGAACTGGTTTGTGGAATTGGACTTACTTCAAGAATATTGTGATGAGTTTTGATAAATGTATATTTGAAGGTCTGGTGACTACCTGCGATGAAACTCTCTGAAGTTCACGTAAATTCAGTCGACATATATCAATGTCAGTCAATTGATGTCAAATTCATTGATATGACCCTTTACACTTCATTGATTTCTTGCATTGAGATATGTAACTGATTCATGCTTGTGGAGTTTCGGATGACTAACTGTGTCATACAGCTCTAATAGTTTTTGGAATGTCAAGATGGCGTAAATGATTTGGCTGATGAAAGATCAAAATGGTTGTGAATGGTTCTAGCACTGAATGCTGGTCAAATTGTTGATTATATGCTTAAATGAGTTCATATCACTCAAATGCTCCTTCAGAATTCCAATGGATGGACATGGCAATCCAATAGCTTTAAACCTCGTAGCATTGTCTCTCTAAGTTTCATATTCCCACAATGTAAGGTGAGATTATTGGGCAAGGTAATATTCATAATGTTTGAGAAAGAATGTTTGAAAAAGTCTAGATGTGAATGAGAATGATTGTGGAAAGTGTGGAAACATGTTCACATGAACGCGTATTTGCATATGTGTGAGATGCATGTGATACGTGTGACTTTTGATGAGAAAGGATGTAATCGTGCAAAGCTTTCGTGCTTATATTCCTTGTGGTGGAAAACTGAGCTCATGGTGTTTTTTACAAGAATACAAGAAGGTCCCTTGCTCATACCGATGCTCCTCGTGAAATCAATGGTCCAAGGATGTTAGTTTTTATCAACATGAATGATTAGCTCATGTTAATTGAATGAATGAGCTCCCATGCTATTGTACATGTTTTTGTATTTAGCATCAAAGCAAATGCTTGTGATTTATCTTTATGGTAACATCTCTTGGTGAAATGTGCTTTTTGATGGTTGTAAATACAAGTTTAACACATGTTTGAGTGGGTTCATTGAAACATTTTTGAGTGAACAAGTTGAGTGTGTTATCCTTGATGCATATATTTTGATTCTCATCCAAACAACTTGATTTATCATGTTTTTCAGGATGAAGTTCATAGTTGATTCTTAGTGGATCACAGTAATATCAAATCACATCTTTACCCTTGTTGAAGTAAAAATTTTCACTGGTTTTTAACCCATACAGGCATGGGTCGACCCATAGGGTCGACCTTCTTTGAATCCCATTCTGTCTAAAGCTGGAAAAAGGGCATGTGTTGCAAGGGTCGACCCGTAAGGTCAACCCACATGGTCCTGCTCCCTGTTTGCTGTGTTCTGGGCTAAGGTATCTCAGGGGTCGATGATGTGGCACAGCCCAGGGATGATGAAATGTGACTTAATGAGCCTAGGACCTAGACCCGCAAGCATACAAGTACATTCAACGAACTTACGCTAACGACTTACTCACACGGCGCATACGATCTCCCGGTGATACCGGGGGATGATGGCGAGGGTCCGAGGTGGGACCCAATTATCCTAAGGGACTTGGTTGGCTTAGGCTAACCCCTAAGGGTCTAAGATTCTCAACTTCGTGGGAGGCCGGCACGCCGGGGCGTGGGTTTGGGTGACTCTCACTCACGGTCCGCGGTGGGTACACTAAGAAGAGTGTGCGAGTCCGGGCTCTCGTCTCTCCGTCCGACGGGCATTCACAAGCAATACTAGGTAAGCAAATGATTTTACCAGCCAAGGGATATCCAGTCGCTCACCTGATCGGTGTGAAGACACCGATCCCGACCGGAGACGAGGGCGAGCGGGGTAGCGTGGGCACGCACCCGCACGCTGCGTTGATGGCGCTTGACCTGAAAACAACTTAGTTACAGCACTACACCTCGCACAGGAGGGGGGTTCTCGGGGTGGGGGTTAAGAGATTTACAACCAAACACTACCTCCACGCAGGGAGGGGCTGTAAACCGGCCAGGCGGGGAGGGGGAATGAAGCTAGAAAATCGTTGTGCCGAGCTCCGCCGGTGCTGCCAGCTTCTGGAACCGCCGGATAGACAGTCGAAGATGACGTCGCCACGGTCACTACCGAACTCCGAATAGGCTGCAACCGGTGCCGAAATTCTCTGACTTGACCCAGGAAGACGCCTGAATTTTCTTGGAATTTCGTAACGATGCCGCCGGGCGGGGTAGAGCCTGGAACAGGGATGGCCTACGCTGGTTCTGGTTGCTCCCAGGGTGATGCTGCTGGAAGACGGGGGCGCCACGAGCAGTCCCGTACTCTGTTGGAGGCGAGGCTGGTACCGTTGCGATCGTGGTCGAATCTTCTTTCCGTCGGGACCAACGGCGCCGTCAGCAGATGTCGGAGCTGATCGTGGAGGCCCGAACAGCAGGGATGTGTCGGTTCTGGCTCAGGAAAATTGACCTAGCGCACTTCGGAGGGAAAATTTGGAACTTTTGATGCCGAGGTCCAAAATTAGCTCTGCTTCTTGGGGATGGGAGAGGACTTGAAGGAGAAGCCCTCAGCCAAGTTTCACACCCAGATCTGCAAGGGAGTGGCCGTGGTCGAACTTGATCTGGGGCTCTGGTTCTCTGTCTGAGTGGTTCTGCGCATTCGAGGAAGAATCGCTCTCACGGGCAGCTCGGTGCTTGTTGACGATGACGAAACCGCCTCGCCTGGAAAGCTCTCTGGACGACCTTTCCAGAGGTATATGACTTGCCACTAGAAGGATCGGGGAAGGGCCGGAGACGACGCTGCTTCCAGGACCCTAGCTTGTTGCCTGTGAACTGCTACTAGAGCTGCAACCTTGTGATGGCAAATGGAGTAGGAGTGGGGGCAACACAGCAAGGGAATGATGGCTGATGGCTATGGGAGAGGGGAGGACGTGGCTGGGGTCTCCAAGAAGGCTGTGGTGGCAGGGATGGGGGCGGAGTGGGGCTGGAGCTACTGGAGGTGGTGATGGGGGGGTGGGTGTGCACTAGAGAGAGGGTGGGTTGGAGAGGAGAAGGAGGGGGCGGCCAAGGGGCTATGGAGGTGAGGGGCTGGTCTCCCAGATGTGAGAGGGGGTGGGGAGGTGAAAGGGCATAGCCAGCAGTGGAGGGAAATTCAAATTTGGCCTTGGGAGACTCTCTTTCAGCCTTGGGGAGATGTAGGGGTGCTTGGGAAAGGGGAGTGGGTGGTTGGTGGTTGGAGGGTGGAGTGGGGAGTGGGGGAATCTCCCTTGGGGCTGGGGTGGAGTTAAGGTGGGGTGGTGGGGAGTTGGGGATGACTTATTGGAGGGAGGGAAGAGAGTGAAAGTAGGTGGGAGGTGGAGGAGAGAGAGGGGGGGCGCACCCCTTCCCTTGAAGAGAGAGAGAGAGAGAAGAGAAATTTTATGGAGGAGAGAAAGACTTGGGATTTTCTTCTATTCAAAATGATTCATCAAAAGTTGAGTATATGGGGAGAGATGGGGCCTATATATATAGGCATCCACTCTTTACATGACCAAAATAACCTTGACAATTAGACAAAAGACCAAGCATATCTTAGACTCAATCCTATGGGCCCATTACTAAGGTACTAAGGCCCAATTAAGCATAATAAGGGAAATGAACTAAAACAACATGACTCAATAAAGGAAAGTACATAAGATATGACTCAGAGAAAAGGAAAATAACATGTGAACACATAGCCGAGCTTCCTCAAAGTGATGCAGGCGATCCGAGCCAAAGAGAGCGCTGTGAGATGCCCTCATCAAATCCCCCGAGGTGGGGAGAACTCGACCCCGTCGAGTATGAGTCAGCCTGACTGTGGTAGTGCTCCAAAGTGTCCGGGTCAAGGCGCAGCAGGTCCTCCCGGCTCACCCAAGTATCCTCGGTCGGGGGACGGCCCTTCCACCTCACTAGGTAACGCTGGTATACCCTGTTCCTGGTAATGGTACTATGCTCATCCAGTATTGCCTCCACCTGCTCACGTCGGCCTCTCAAGCTAGGAGGTAGAGTCCCACAGTGGGTGTCTCTCTCAAGGGAGGGTAAAGGCTCAAGCTCCTCACTGGGTCCCACCGCGGGGCCCTTGTAGGGTACCAGGTCTGCCACGTTGAAGGTGTTGTGCCCCTTGTGCTTTGATGAATGTGGTGTTTTAATGATAGCAACATGAATGAGTCACCATTTTGTTTTGCTAATAGCTTGACATTGAATCATAACAATCTGAATGCATATAACTGATATATTCTGTGGAGAATGCATGAGAGTGCATAAAGTGTTTTGTGCTTGAATTAAGATCGGTGCATTGCTTCTTCTGTGTGTATATTGCTTCTTCTGTGCATATACTGCATCAGTGCACTTAGATTGGGTCGACCCCCTTCCTTGATGGGTCGACCCCCCAGATTTCACAAGTCTATACAATCGTCTTTATGCATAGCAATGTCTGTACAGCCGTTTGCTCATATAACTTGCATGTCTATACACTGCATGACGAGCCCAAAAGTCTGTACATCGCAGTTGTGTCAAAGTCTGTACAGCCGCTTGTTTGCCAAAGTCTATACAGCCTCTGTGTGTTCTATGCATTTCGCAAGTCATGCAGCGTCAACGCAGCAAGTGTGTCTCATGCATCATGCGTCGACGCCCCCAGATTTCCAAGTCTATACACTCGTCTTCATGCATAGCAGAGTCCATACATTGCATTCCTAGCAGATCAGCATGTCTATACATTGCAGCATGCATTCACTGAAAGTCTATACATTGCTACATTGCTTGCATTTGTAAAGTCCATACATTGCATCGTTGTGTTAAGTATATACATTCACATTGTCTGTTGGCCTGCACGCACACTCAAGTCCACACATCGTGAAGTCTGCACATTGTGTCACCCAATGTCTATACATTGTTCATTCAGATTTTCATTCAGCTTTGTCAAGTCCATACATTGGGCTACTGTGCAAGTCCACACATTGGCCTATACATTGGTCGGTGGCAAGTCTGCACATTGGACTTTCATTCAAAGTCTGTACAGCGTCATGCACTGTTCTTCATAAGTCCATACATTGGACTGTAGCTCGCATCATATGAAGTCTGTACATCGCACTGTGCATCATTCTTCAAAGTCCATACACTGCACTGTGGACGCATTAAGGTGAAGTCTGTACATCCTCCCTTGATCTTCCAAGTCTATACATCGGGGTGAAGTCCGTACATCCTTCGTTGAACTTCGAAGTCTGTACATTCATCAGTGTTCTTCCACATCTGTACATCCAACTGTTCCACTTCGAAGTCTGTACATTGGAAGTTTCACCTACGTCTCCCTTCAAGTCTATACATCGGTAGTTTTACCGTCGTTTCCCTTGAAGTCTATACACTGATGGCTTTACCGTCGTTTCACTTGAAGTCTATACACTCGACTGCCTTGTCTTGATCAAGTCTGTACAGAGCTTCTGTGCTCAAGTCTGTACAGCCAAGGCGACTGTTAAGTCTGTACATCCTTCAAGGGGCCAAGTCTATACATCCTTCCGTTCAGATTTCCAAGTCTATACAACGTTGTTTAGTGGAAGTCTGTACAGCCGTTGGGTTGCCAAAGTCCATACATTGTGAACCTCAAAGCCTGTATAGACTTTGCCTTGTTTAAGTCTGCACATCGTTCTTTTGTCTTGGCAAGTCTACACTTTGGTAGTCTGTACATCATTCGTGAAGATTGAACATTGAGCAAGTGTATACATTGGACGAGTCTGCATCGTGCATCAGTCATGAAGTCTATACATCGTCTGTCTTCATTAGAGTCTCATGCATAACATGAAGTCTATACACTGCATTGCATTGCATGAAGTCCATACACTGCACGAAGTCTGCACATCGTGTGCTGCATGCTCGCCAAGTCTATACACTGGCTAGTCTATACAAGACTGCAAGTCTATACACTGGCTGCTGCATTCTCATGAAGTCTGCACATTCGCTAGTATAAGTCTATACATCGCCCAGTGTTATGCTTGCAAAGTATGTACAACGCCTGCTTTACACACTCAAAGTCTGCACATTGCTTTACACTTCAGCAAGTATGTACAGCGGGTGTCTTCTTACATGAAGTCTGTACATTGCATCCAAAGTTCACAAAGCCCATTCAGTAAAGTCTATATAATGCATTGTTTCCTTAAAGTCTGTACAGGGTTTATACTTAACCTGATAAGTGTTCTCGTCTGTCTGACAGGTGGTCTGCTCGTGGAGGCTAATGAAGGGCACGTGATCCGAGGGCTGACAGGAAGCTGACACGTGGCCAAATATCTGGGCGGGAACTGTGGAAGCCACACGCGCCCAGTGCTATCTCCTGCTGTGACTGCCTATAAAAGGAAGCCTTCGTCCAACAGAAGAGGATGATCGAAGCTGAGAGATCAAAGGGAAAAGTCTATACAGTGAGATAGAAGTAGCAGAGAGCTTTCGATCCACGGAGAAGAAGAAGAAAAGAAAAAGAAGAAGAGCAGAAGGAAAGGAAGAGAAAGAGAGAGCTAGAGAGCTCGAGCAGAGTGTGCAGAGAAGAAGAAGAGAAAGAAGTTGAGAAGAAATAGTGAGATCGAGAGAAGAGGAGAGCAGCTGTCTGAAGATCAGTCTTCACTGGACCGTGGATCAAATCCAGGCCAGTCAGCTCATTCTGAGCCACATTGTGCTTCATCGCTTTTCAGCTTTCAGTTGCTGTTGTTATTTGCTTTTGTTTTTCCTTCTAAACCTTTTATCAAGCTGTTAGCCAGCGACTGCAGAGGTGGACTCCTCTGGACGGGTAAGCTGTAATCCCCAGCGGTTTGCAAAGGTGCATCCTCTAGACAGCAAGCTGTGAGGCTCAGCGGGCGAGGAGGATTCCTCGGACGGCAAGCTGTGTTGCCCAGCGGTTGTATGGCAAGCTGTGATGCCCAGCTGTTCAAGCTGTGAGTCAGCGGAATCCACACTCGGTTTGAGTGTGGGGTGGATGTAGGTCTGTAGGACCGAACCACCTAAAAACCTCTTGTGCACTGTGGTTTGATCTCTTTGTGTGTTTGGCGCTAGATGCTTGCATAGGGGCGATATGGCTTGATTGCATACCATGTGCTTGACTGTGGTATTGAGTGTTCTTTGATTCGTTATTCCGCTGTTGCTCTTTGTCCTTCTGAAGAAGGTAGATTTAATTCCGCAGTTCTTAGTATTAGATTTAATTAGCCTTCAGATTGTCTAATCTGTCTTGTTAGCATTCTAGTTTTTAATTGGGTGAAATTTTTATAAGGGCTATATTCATTCACCCCCCCTCTGAATACTGCACCGAACCCAACACTTGGTATAAGAGCAGGTTGCTGTGCATAGGATCTAACAATCCGCAGCAGATCCTGCTAGCTGTTGGTGCATTTCAGAGTGGGTCTTTGAAGATCGTGTTTTGTTTCACTGAATTAGTGCTTTACTTTGCTCATCTGTTTTAGTGCATTTCTTGTCAATTGTCCTGTGCTTTGAATCTGGTTGTTATCTGCTTCGATGGCTAATCCTCCGATATTCAGAGGTAATAATTTTGAGTCTTGGTTTGAAAAGTTTCATCAGTGTGTGAAATCAACTGATCCGAATCTCTGGAAGGTAATGACTCACGGTCCATACAACCTATCAAAAGATAAATCTAGATGGACTGAAAAGGATAAATTGAAAGATTCTGTCAATACTAGAGCATTAGTTTTAATGAAAGAATCAATTGACAGAGATTTAATCTCATGTACTTCCTTTTGCAGGTCTGCCAAAGAAATTCTGGAAAAACTAAAGCTCACCAGGAATCACAACAAATGCTTGATGGCTGATCGGAGAAATGACGATGATGAAACCTCATCTCAGGTAAGCTCCGAATCAGATGGATACTCTTTTGATGAATTGATAGTGATGTATGAAAATTTGTTAGAAGTATCCAAAAAATTAAAATCTGAAAACAAAAAGTTGAAAAAGAAATGTGATAAAATAAAATTGAAAGATTCCTGTGAAAACTGTCCAAATCTGAAACAATCTTATGATGCATGTACACTAGACGTTCAGAACCTTAAGAAACAAAATGATTCTCTAGAAATTGAAAAACAAACATGCTTGGACAAAATGTCAGAAATTGAGAATCAGCTGAATGATAAGAAAAATGAGCATCTAAAAAGCATGCAAGAACTTACTGAAGTCAATTCTGAATTGGACAAACTGAAACTTGAGAATAAAGAATTTCAAAAGAAAAATGAAAACCTTATGGCTAGAATAAATGAAATCAATGGGGAAGGTTCACATTCCTCTTCTGCTGAATCAAACTGCAATATGTGCTCAGCTCTAAGAGAACGTAATGAAGATCTTTATAGTGAGAATGAATGGCTGAGTAAACAAATTATCTCACTTAAAGAGGATCACAAAAACTTGGTGGCTGAGAAAATTAGAGTGGAGGAAAGAGAAGAAGAGCTAGTTGAAAAGCTGGAGCTGATGTCTGGAAGTGGAAAATGCAATGAAACAGTCATGAAGCTATCTGAAGAGAACAAAGAACTGAGGGAACAAAACAAGAAACTGATGGTTTTAAATACTGTTTTCTCACATAGGTTTCTGACTGTCGAAAAAGAAAAATATGTTATTAAGGAAGCTCAATCACAAAGACTTGAGGAGGAAAACACTGAACTGAAAGCTGAAGTTGAAAAATTAAAGTTGTTAAATACTGGCTTATCTGAAACACTTCTCACCTTAAAGAAGGGAAAGCTCACTTGTGATGAAGAATCACAAATGTTGAACAGTCTAGAACAAGAAATTGAGAAGTATAAAACTGCAAATAAAGTCTTAAGTGAACGTGTCAACTGCAGTGAACAGGAGATAGCCAGTTATGAGCTTCACATAACATCTTTGGAAAATAAGATTCAGGATCTAGAAAAATTAGCATCCAATTCTGCTAAGAATGAAAGAAAAATAAAAACTGTTGTGAAAAGGAAGGATAATAGTTCAAAAGGGGGAACAAACTGTAATTCTGATGTTGAGAAAATTACTAGAAACCAGCTATACACTACCTTTGTGCAAAGTTCTGATGTAGCTGGTACTTCAAAGCAATTCCCAAAATAAAATGAAAATCAGAAATCACCTTCATCAACTGTATTTCAGTTCAAAGCACAGAAAAATGAAAAACAAACAAAAACTGTTAAGAACAGTCAGAAATTGAAGAAGGGTCAAATAAAGAAGGTAAAGACTATTCCTGTTCATGGCCTAAAATCTGCTAGCTCAGATGAATCTGATGATGTACACACTGCTCACAATTCATCCACTCACTCGCATGCATCTGAGAAGGAATTCTCATGTTATTATTGTGGCAAGGTAGGGCATATCATGGATGATTGCATAATATTGAAAGAAGATGAGCATGCAAATAAAACAATGCATTCAAGGAAATTATCTGATAAAAATCATGCCACTAAGAAATCTAATGTATCTTGTTATTACTGTGGTAGGCGTGGTCATCTAATGAATGCATGTTTTAAACTGAAGGAAGACAACAATGTGAATCCTAGATCTTTCACACATGCTCATGACCCACATAGATATAGATCTACTTCAGACCAGCATATCATTTGTTTCACTTGCAACAAGCCTGGGCATAAGGCTAATGAGTGCTGGTCAGGAAATCATTGGGGTAAAAATGAATCAATAAGCAAGCATTTTAAATGCTTTGAATGTGGTAGGTATGGGCATGCAGTCAAAGACTGCTGGCATGCTCAGGGAAATAGATTGAACTCTAAATCTGTAAAATTCCCTGCTTTCTATGATTCTGCTAGAAATAACTTGAGTGATAAAAGGAAAAACTCTGCATGTTTTGAATGTGGTAAGCTAGGCCACAAAGCTGCCAACTGTCGGCTGGCTGTGTATGGAAAGAAAAATTTTCATGTTAATTAAAGAAATACTCATGCTAATACACATAATTTTCATACTCATGTGCATGCACATGGGCATCATGTTTCTGCTAACATGAATAATAAAAACAAAAATTCTGTGGCTTCATGTTACTACTGTGGAAAATTTGGACATTCCATGTTTGACTGTTATCTGATGGAATTTGATGATCATACTGCTAAAAGACTGTTTAGAACACCTGATAGGGGTAATTCAGGACCCAAGACTTCTTGGGTTCTTGCAAGATCAAAGTGATTGATTTGCTGCAGGTGTGCCTTGGAAGCTGATGAATAAAGGGGTTAATGATCCAAGGCACTCAACAGAAAACCCCAGGATCCTACCTTTCAGGTTAGTTCTGAACTTTGTTTAAAATTCCATCATCCGAAATTGTTGTTTTGCTTGGTTGAGTTTTGATGATCTCTTCTTGTTTAGCTGATTAGTCTGCATTCTAGACTCAGCTATTGAATTCAATTCTGAATATATTTGATGCTTTTCTCATGCTGTTGTTTGCATTGAATAAATGAGATTGCTTTGCACTGCATATATCATTTGCATGACAATCATGGTATATTAAATGGAACAGTGCTGAAGGGCATATGGAGTATGTCTGAATGCTACTGCCATGTGTGAGGTGGTCCTTGGACCAAGTCCTCCGACTAGTACCATGGGTCTAGTTTTCACTTAGTGCAGTGTACTGAATATCATAAAATTTGAAAAATCTGAAAATTTGAAATGAAAATGATGCATTTGATAAATTCTCTCTCTGATTGAGCAAAGCATGAATTCTTCTTGAGCATATTCTAAAATCATGAGCAGTTCATTATTTGTATTTCATGCACTTTGTCAGGGGGAGTTTGACTAATGTTGCACATGAAGTGTAGTGGAGTTGAAAAACCTGAAAAGAAATTTCATTGCATCTAGACAGGGGGAGTTTTTAGAATTGGTGTTTTGATTGTCACATTTTGAACACCTCTTGTCTAGTATTTGATCGACTCTGATGTCATATTTCTCTCTCTTCAAAAAAAGATTCTGCCTTCTATGTGTTGAGCTGTTAAAGAAGAGTTTCTTTCAACTCCCTTCATGATACTATCTATCAGCTGAACTGTCTGAATTCCAGACTCAGCTACTGTGTGTTGATGTACACCCTTATGAAATAATTCTCTCTTGCTGATTGACTCCTCCACCAGCTTGTACTCTTCATTCATATACCTCTTAGCTGGTGTCACTATTTTGGCTCCATTTTTGAGTTGTTGGTCAGCTAAATTTACTGATCTGGTCTGAGGAACTTAAGCTGCATGTTATGCAATTCAGTCTGAGAATTTTGTAGAAACTCCTATCATATAGGTTTAAGAATTACCACTGAACTAGACTGATATAAGATTAATGTATTCTCAGATTTGTAATTAAATGAATTGAAAATATCTGAATGATAAGGTTTAATAAACTTTAACCACATGTGTCAAGTAAACCTTAAACTCTCTCATCTGATATCTGAAAATATGAAATCAAGGCTCTTTGGTAGAGATTCATAGAGTGAGTACTGTGGTTAAACATTAACTTGAAAAATGTTGACTAAATGAAAAAATTGTGAATTCAGAGCAATGTCTTGGTCACTGAGAAACTGGGTTCTTTGTCAATGAAATAAAGTAACTTATGTCATGAAGTGCCATAGTTATCTCTGATAAAAATTTATCAAACCCTGACAGAGCAATGGCAAAATTGTGTTGAGTAGCTGGGGAGTCTGGCCTCTAATCAAGGTGTCTCCTCATGCAAAAAGACACTTATATTGCTAACTCTGGTCTCAATGTTGAGAGGCGATGACAGTTATCACACTGAGTAACTGGGTCACTTCAACTAAGACTTGTTGTGCCTCATGTAAAAAGGTGTTGATCAACCTAAATTGCTCAAGAAAAATATAATGTGCTTCAAATAAAAATATTGAAAAGTGTGTCAACTCATATTCTTGGAAAAAGTGTTTAACATCAATACTAATCTGTGTAACTCTTGAAAGAGTCATTGAGATCATGTGTGTAAGATAAAAGATGATTATTTTTGAGTGTTTTCTGAATATTTGGTTCACCTTTATTAAAACTTGGATTCAGATATGATTATTGAGTTTAATTTGACAAATTTGATATACATCAAAATTAAATCAGATTGGTTAAGTTGCCACTTCATAACCCTTTATGATAAGAGAGTCTACTCTTCTTAAGACTTATTGAAGAGATGCAAACTTTAAAATCCCTCATGTTCAGATTCTTTCCAGACTGTCTGATCAACATCTTGCTATTGATTGTTTCCTTGAGATGTGTTGTGCTTTGACTATTTCTCACCCTTACCCATGGCTAATCTTACATTATCAGTTGATCCACACTGTTGGAATCTTCTATCCTGTTTCACAATCAGCTCTGGTTCTGTTTCATTCTGTTCATGTAACCAGAATTCAGATTTTTTGTAATGGCAGAATTCAGATTGATTTATTGGATAACCAGAGTTCATTCCTGTGCTTCAGGGGGAGTTATGAGTCATCTGATTTTAAGGGGAGAGTAGTCAATCTTGCATGCTGATAGGGGGAGTGCTGTTTCATTGTCATAAGTGTCTTTGTGTGCTGCATTGTGTCTCTCAAACCATTCCCTTTCTTTTTGATTATGTCAAAGGGGGAGAATAGTTTGACGATGTACAGACTTTTAACAAGACTCTGTATAGACTTAATATGATACACTGACAATGTACAGACATGATGAAGCGTGAACAAGCCGATGTACAAACTAAGCCTTTCTTTTTGATTATGTCAAAGGGGGAGAATAGTTTGACGAGTCAGTGTGACTCATTATGTTGCCATCATCAAAAAGGGGGAGATTGTTGTGCCCCTTGTGCTTTAATGAATGTGGTGTTTTAATGATAGCAACATGAATGAGTCACCATTTTGTTTTGCTAATAGCTTGACATTGAATCATAACAATCTGAATGCATATAACTGATATATTCTGTGGAGAATGCATGAGAGTGCATAAAGTGTTTTGTGCTTGAATTAAGATCGGTGCATTGCTTCTTCTGTGTGTATATTGCTTCTTCTGTGCATATACTGCATCAGTGCACTTAGATTGGGTCGACCCCCTTCCTTGATGGGTCGACCCCCCAGATTTCACAAGTCTATACAATCGTCTTTATGCATAGCAATGTCTGTACAGCCGTTTGCTCATATAACTTGCATGTCTATACACTGCATGACGAGCCCAAAAGTCTGTACATCGCAGTTGTGTCAAAGTCTGTACAGCCGCTTGTTTGCCAAAGTCTATACAGCCTCTGTGTGTTCTATGCATTTCGCAAGTCATGCAGCGTCAACGCAGCAAGTGTGTCTCATGCATCATGCGTCGACGCCCCCAGATTTCCAAGTCTATACACTCGTCTTCATGCATAGCAGAGTCCATACATTGCATTCCTAGCAGATCAGCATGTCTATACATTGCAGCATGCATTCACTGAAAGTCTATACATTGCTACATTGCTTGCATTTGTAAAGTCCATACATTGCATCGTTGTGTTAAGTATATACATTCACATTGTCTGTTGGCCTGCACGCACACTCAAGTCCACACATCGTGAAGTCTGCACATTGTGTCACCCAATGTCTATACATTGTTCATTCAGATTTTCATTCAGCTTTGTCAAGTCCATACATTGGGCTACTGTGCAAGTCCACACATTGGCCTATACATTGGTCGGTGGCAAGTCTGCACATTGGACTTTCATTCAAAGTCTGTACAGCGTCATGCACTGTTCTTCATAAGTCCATACATTGGACTGTAGCTCGCACCATATGAAGTCTGTACATCGCACTGTGCATCATTCTTCAAAGTCCATACACTGCACTGTGGACGCATTAAGGTGAAGTCTGTACATCCTCCCTTGATCTTCCAAGTCTATACATCGGGGTGAAGTCCGTACATCCTTCGTTGAACTTCGAAGTCTGTACATTCATCAGTGTTCTTCCAAGTCTGTACATCCAACTGTTCAACTTCGAAGTCTGTACATTGGAAGTTTCACCTACGTCTCCCTTCAAGTCTATACATCGGTAGTTTTACCGTCGTTTCCCTTGAAGTCTATACACTGATGGCTTTACCGTCGTTTCACTTGAAGTCTATACACTCGACTGCCTTGTCTTGATCAAGTCTGTACAGAGCTTCTGTGCTCAAGTCTGTACAGCCAAGGCGACTGTTAAGTCTGTACATCCTTCAAGGGGCCAAGTCTATACATCCTTCCGTTCAGATTTCCAAGTCTATACAACGTTGTTTAGTGGAAGTCTGTACAGCCGTTGGGTTGCCAAAGTCCATACATTGTGAACCTCAAAGCCTGTATAGACTTTGCCTTGTTTAAGTCTGCACATCGTTCTTTTGTCTTGGCAAGTCTACACTTTGGTAGTCTGTACATCATTCGTGAAGATTGAACATTGAGCAAGTGTATACATTGGACGAGTCTGCATCGTGCATCAGTCATGAAGTCTATACATCGTCTGTCTTCATTAGAGTCTCATGCATAACATGAAGTCTATACACTGCATTGCATTGCATGAAGTCCATACACTGCACGAAGTCTGCACATCGTGTGCTGCATGCTCGCCAAGTCTATACACTGGCTAGTCTGTACAAGACTGCAAGTCTATACACTGGCTGCTGCATTCTCATGAAGTCTGCACATTCGCTAGTATAAGTCTATACATCGCCCAGTGTTATGCTTGCAAAGTATGTACAACGCCTGTTTTACACACTCAAAGTCTGCACATTGCTTTACACTTCAACAAGTATGTACAGCGGGTGCCTTCTTACATGAAGTCTGTACATTACATCCAAAGTTCACAAAGCCCATTCAGTAAAGTCTATATAATGCATTGTTTCCTTAAAGTCTGTACAGGGTTTATACTTAACCTGATAAGTGTTCTCGTCTATCTGACAGGTGGTCTGCTCGTGGAGGCTAATGAAGGGCACGTGATCCGAGGGCTGACAGGAAGCTAACACGTGGCCAAATATCTGGGCGGGAACTGTGGAAGCCACACGCGCCCAGTGCTATCTCCTGCTGTGACTGCCTATAAAAGGAAGCCTTCGTCCAACAGAAGAGGATGATCGAAGCTGAGAGATCAAAGGGAAAAGTCTATACAGTGAGATAGAAGTAGCAGAGAGCTTTCGATCCACGGAGAAGAAGAAGAAAAGAAAAAGAAGAAGAGCAGAAGGAAAGGAAGAGAAAGAGAGAGCTAGAGAGCTCGAGCAGAGTGTGCAGAGAAGAAGAAGAGAAAGAAGTTGAGAAGAAATAGTGAGATCGAGAGAAGAGGAGAGCAGCTGTCTGAAGATCAGTCTTCACTGGACCGTGGATCAAATCCAGGCCAGTCAGCTCATTCTGAGCCACATTGTGCTTCATCGCTTTTCAGCTTTCAGTTGCTGTTGTTATTTGCTTTTGTTTTTCCTTCTAAACCTTTTATCAAGCTGTTAGCCAGCGACTGCAGAGGTGGACTCCTCTGGACGGGTAAGCTGTAATCCCCAGCGGTTTGCAGAGGTGCATCCTCTGGACAGCAAGCTGTGAGGCTCAGCGGGCGAGGAGGATTCCTCGGACGGCAAGCTGTGTTGCCCAGCGGTTGTATGGCAAGCTGTGATGCCCAGCTGTTCAAGCTGTGAGTCAGCGGAATCCACACTCGGTTTGAGTGTGGGGTGGATGTAGGTCTGCAGGACCGAACCACCTAAAAACCTCTTGTGCACTGTGGTTTGATCTCTTTGTGTGTTTGGCGCTAGATGCTTGCATAGGGGCGATATGGCTTGATTGCATACCATGTGCTTGACTGTGGTATTGAGTGTTCTTTGATTCGTTATTCCGCTGTTGCTCTTTGTCCTTCTGAAGAAGGTAGATTTAATTCCGCAGTTCTTAGTATTAGATTTAATTAGCCTTCAGATTGTCTAATCTGTCTTGTTAGCATTCTAGTTTTTAATTGGGTGAAATTTTTATAAGGGCTATATTCATTCATCCCCCCTCTGAATACTGCACCGAACCCAACAGAAGGTAGGGTGTACCCCGAAACCCTCAAGTAGGTCCAGCTCATAAGCGTTACTGCCTAATCGTCTCAGAACTCAAAAGGGTCCCGAACCTCGTGCCCTCAATTTGGAGACAGGCCCCGGAAGGAGCCGCTCCGTTCTCACCATCACCGAGTCTCCCACTTGGAACTCGCAGTGGTGCCGTCGAGCATCTGCCTGCTTTTTGTAAGCCTCATTGCTCTTCCCTATATGCTTGCGGATGTCATCATGCAACTCTTTGATATGTTGTGCGAAGGACTCAGCTGAGACTGACACTCTAGCATGTGGGGAAGGGGAATAAGATCTGAAGGCTTTTTAGGCCTATAACCATGCACGACCTCAAATGGACTCTTGCCTATGGACCTATTGACGGAATCATTGTAGACAAACTCAACCAGAGGTAAGAGGAGATCCCAATTCCCAGGGTAGTCCCCTACTAGACAACGGAGCAAGTTCCCAAGGCTTCGGTTGACGACCTCAGTCTGGCCATCTGTTTGAGGATGATAAGCGGTGGAGAATTTGAGGAGGGTTCCCATCAGATGCCAGAGAGTTTTCAAAAAGTAACCGGTGAATTTCACATCTCGGTCGGACACAATGGTCTTAGGTAGTCCATGGAGTCGGACGACCCTAGAAGCATCTGAAGTCTTGGCACATGGGATAAAGTGGGCCATCTTAGAGAACCTGTCAACAACGACGAAGATGGAATCATGTTTGCGTAAGGTCCTAAGTAGGCCAAGGATAAAGTCCATGCTCAAATCCTCCCAAGGTCGATCTGGGATGGGAAGGGGTGTGTAAAGCCCAGTGTTTTGCCTCACTTGCTTGGCTGAGGCACAAATGCGACATTGTCCCACAATGTTGGCCACATCCTTCTTGAGACTGGGCCAATGGAATTGCCTCTCAACTAGCTCTATGGTCTTTTGGACCCCAAAGTGACCAGCTAGGCCACCACTATGTAACTCCCAAACTAAGAAGTCCCGAAGTGAAGTCCGGGGTATGCATAGCCTAGCTCCCTTGAAAAGATACCCCTCTTGGAGTATGAATCCCTCATGTTCCTTGTGGGGCTGAGTGGAGAGGGTGTTGTAGTGAGTCCCAAAGTCGGAGCAATTTGGATATTCCTCTTTGATTCTCTCAAACCCGGTGACTTCCACCTGGACAGTGGACAGTAAGGCTATCCGCCTACTTAGCGCATCGGCGGCGCGGTTCTCACTACCCATCTTGTACTTGAGGACAAAGGTATAGGCCTGAATGTATTCTACCCAACGGGCATGGCGGGCATTGAGCTTTTGTTGGGTGTTGAGGTACTTCAAGGCCTCGTGGTCCGAGAAGATCACAAACTCCTTGGGTAGGAAATAGTGCCTCCAATGCTGAAGGGATTGAACCACAGCGTAAAGCTCCTTGTCATATGTGGAGTACCTAGTCCTAGCCTCACAAAGTTTCTCACTAAAATAGGCTACTGGGTGACCCTCTTGGCTAAGAATGCCTCCAATCCCTACCCCGGATGCATCACAAGTGACCTCGAAGACTTTAGAGAAGTCGGGTAGGCAAAGGACCGGGGCTTGGGTCATCTTTTCCTTGAGCTCTAGGAATGCTTTGGAGACTGCCCTAGTCCACACAAAAGTGCCCTTCTTGAGGCAATCCGTGATAGGAGCGGTGATAGTGCTAAACCCACGGATGAATCTCCTATAGAAAGTGGCTAGCCCGTGAAAGCTTCAGGCCTCATGGAGGTCTTGGGCTCGGGCCACTCAAGAATGGCTTGGACCTTCTCGGGGTCCATGGATACCCCTTGGGATGAGACAATAAATCCTAAGAAGGCTAGTTGATTGGTCAAGAAATGACACTTCCCGGGGTTGACAAAGAGACTCTATTTCCTAAGAACGGTGCAAACTTGTTTGAGATGATCTAGGTGGGCTTCCTTGGATTGGCTATATATGAGAATGTCATCAAAATAGACGACAAGGAAGATGCCAATGAAGGGCCGGAGGACCTCGGTCATGAGGCGCATGAATGTGCTTGGTGCATTGGAAAGGCCAAAAGACATGACAAGCCATTCATAGAGACCGTCCTTAGTTTTAAAGGCGGTCTTCCACTCGTCCCCGGGCCTAATGCGAACTTGGTGGTAGCCACTTTTGAGATCGATCTTAGAGAAGATGGTGGCTCCAGCAAGCATGTCTAGCATGTCATCTAGCCAAGGGATGGGAAACCTATATTTGACCGTGATCTTGTTGATGGCCCGGCTATCCACACACATGCGCCAAGTTCCGTCTTTTTTGGGTGTGAGGAGGGCCGAGACGGCACATGGGCTTTTGCTAATGCGGAGGAAGCCCTTCTTGATGAGCTCCTCAATTTGCCTCCTAAGTTCAGCATGCTCAGTGGGGTTGAGACGATAGTGAGGAAGGTTGGGTAAGGTAGCTCCGGGCACAAAGTCGATGGCATGTTGCACATCGCGCATGGGTGGTAGCTTATCCGGAAGTTCATCGGGGAACACATCATGGAAGTCCTCAAGGATTTGTTGAATTTCTATTGGGTGTGGGTCGGTTGGGGTGGATTCCCAAAGACAAATAACAATGGCACACACTTGTCCCCCTTGGTTGACTTCTTCCTCAAGTTCTTGCCTAGTGATGAGGTGTATGTTCCTAGTAGTCTCAATGGTCAAACTAAGATTAGGACTTGATGGGGTGGTGTTTGGTGGGTTTGGAATAGAGGGAGGGGTAGGGGATTCCTCAAGGGAGGGAGATGCCTTCTTGGGAAGGGAGCGGGGTGGAGAGGGGTTGAGTTGGATTCTCTTCCCCTCATGGGTAAAAATGCAAGTGTTCGTCCTTCCAAGGAAGGTGGCATCTACATCGTAGATCCAAGGCCGCCCTAAGAGTATGCTCCCTACTTCCATTAGTAGAATGTCACACCATACTTGGCCTTGGTAGGATTGAAATGTGATGAGGACAAGGCAACGAGTGCTAACGGGTACGGATGTGGCATCAATCCAAGCTACACGATAAGGTTTTGGGTGTAAGGAAATGGTGAGGCCTAGAAGTTTGACGGTGTCGGGGGACACCACATTTTGACCACCCGGGGATATTTCTGTAATTTTTCCACTATCGGGAGTATTTCTACAATTTTCTCACCATCGGGGGTATTTCTGAAATTTTCTGACCACCCGGAGATATTTCTGCAATTTTCCCACTATCGGAGATATTTCTGTAATTTTCCCGCCACCGGGGAGTATTTCTCCGATTTTCTAACTACCCGGGGTATTTTCACAATTTTCTCGCTGTCGGGGATATTTTTGCAATTTTCCCACCATCGATGGTATTTCTGTAATTTTTCTACCCTCAGGGGTATTTCTACAATTTCTATCCTTCAAGGGGTTTTTCTGTAATTTCTGAAGTTTCTTCATGACCTTATGCTATTTATGAAGTTCATTTGATTTCTCCATCATTTTAACAATCTTGCTTCACCACAAGGGTAATATCTTTAGTGATAGGTATATGTATGCAATATATCCCCTTGTGGTTTTTTTTCAACAACAAAGCACAAGCTTTTCTTCTTTTTTTTCTTTTTGACTTGGCCCTCTTAGAAGCCCACCAAGTCTTTCTCATGCGGGAGTTCTCTCAAGTCTCTTCCCTCTTGCTTCTTCCCTTCTCCTTGGAGCTCTAGGCTCCCTTTTATAGGAGGTGGAAGTGGACCGGAGGCTAGGTGGCTCCGGTGGAAGCACCCCCTCCGATGGAAGTCCAAGAGACAAGGTAACCTTTCCCCTCCCTCCTTCATTTTTTTTTGTTGTTTTCTTTTTTCTTTTCCTCGCGCGACATCAGAAAATGGAGGGGGTAACCCCCCTCCGGTGGTACAGTGACCGGAGGGGGTTCCCCCTCCGGTGCATGAAGACCGAAGGGGGTCCCTCCGGTCAAAATAGTACCGGAGGGGGTTCCCCCTCCGGTTTGACTGGGATCGGAGGGCCCCCTCCAGTCACACGTGCACCGGAGGACCCCCTCCGGTTGCATGTTTGACTGGAGGGGAGGGCTGCCTCTTGACTTTTTTTTTTTTGGGTAACTTTCAGAGTTCAACAAATGCCCCCCACGGGATGTTCGTCGGAGCCGAAGGTGACGGTGGGCAACCCGTGCATTTTAGCACCTCCGTTGCTATCCTTAGTCTTCATGACATGGCGGAGAATATTGTTTGATTTTTTCTTTTCCCCTTGAGTCCTGATGACTGTTGTGCCCCTTGTGCTTTGATGAGCCCCTTGTGCTTTGATGATTGTGGTGTTTTAATGATAGCAACAGGAATGAGTCACCACATTGAATGATAACCAACATTCATGTTTATAACTGATATACTCTGTGGGAAATGCATATGACTGTGACTGGTATATTATCTGGAGAATGCATGTGTTCTGTCTGCATAAGTCTATTCACTGCATGTGTTCTGTCTGCAAGTCCATACATTGCATTCGCCAAGCCTGTACATCCATCTGCTTGCATTGAGTCTATACATTGGTGGCAAGTCCATACAGTGTCCTGCATTTAGGCAAAGTCTGTACAGCCGTTTGCTTGTCAAAGTCCATACACTCAACTGCCTTGTCTTGATCAAGTATATACAGTCAGTATCTGCATTGCATTGCATGCATCATGGTGAAAGTCTATACACTGGATTTGTTCTGAAGTCTATACATTGCATGCCTTCCACCAAGTCTGTACATTGGCACTGTAGCATGCATTCATAAAGTCCATACATTCACAGTGCATTGCATTGGCTAAGTGTATACACTGTCCGTCTCATTTAGAGTCTAAGGCAAGTCTGCACATTGGACTTTCATTCAAAGTCTGTACAGCGTCTCGTTCATGCATTGTTCATGAAGTCTGTACATTGGACTGTGTCTTCGTGCATCATGTTAAGTCTATACACTGGGTCAGGGTCTTCAAGTGTATACCTTGGCCTTAGCTCTCATAGTCTGTACATTGGTCCTCAGATTCGAAGTCCATACATTGGCTTCAAGACTCCGAAGTCTATACATCCACAGTGGATCTTCAAAGTCTGAACATCCGTTCACTTCCACCAAGTCTATACATCGGACTGCCTGCAAAGTCTATACACTGCCCTTGGGTCTCCAAGTCTATACATTGGCAGCACTGGGCAAGTCTATACATTCCCAGCCTTTACCTACGTTCAGAACCCCAAGTTCATACATTGGTTCAATCTTCCAAGTCTATACATTGGACTGTGCTCAACTGAAGTCTATACATCCTTCAAGGGTCCAAAGTCTATACATCGCCAGTGCATTTCTTGGATTGAAGTCTGTACATTGCTTCAGGAGCTCAAAGTCTATACATCCACTGTTGAACCTCAAAGTCCACACATCGTCTCATTTCTTCAGAGTCTATACATCCACAGTGGAACCTTAAGTCTGTACATTGGGCTTTCATGTAAAGTCTATACATCGGTTGGGTTATGCATGCATTGTCTCGCAAAGTCCATACATTGCATATGTTCATCAAAGTCTGTACATCGAGTGAAGTCTGGTGAAGTCTATACATTGGTCTTCACACCTGAAGTCTATACATCGTCAGTTGTCTGTCAAGTCTTCATATTGCCCAAGTATGTACAGCGAGCAGGCTGAGCAAGTCCATACATTGGTCGGTGGAAGCAAGTCTATACATTCGACTGCATCCAGCAAGTCTGTACACTGAGGACGCATGTTAGCTTTCAATGTCTATACATTGCTCATTCGTTCATTCAGCATTGTCAAGTGTGTACATTGCATCACGTTTCATCAAGTCTTCACATTGGCACTGTAGCATGCATTCATGAAGTCCATACATTGGTCTTCATATCCAAAGTCTGTACAGCCATTCCTTGAGATCAAGTATATACATCGGACAGTGTTTAGGCGAAGTCTATACATCCGTCCGTACAGTGTCTTGGCCACCGTCTCACGACCACCAAGTCTATACATTGGTCGGTGGCAAGTCTGTTTTGGACTCTTGATCAAGTCTGTACATCCAAAAGTGTTCTTCTAAGTCTGTACATTGGAAGCTTCACCTACGTTTCCCTTCAAGTCTATACATCGGTGGTTTTACCGTCGTTTCTCTTGAAGTCTGTACACTGTTGGCTTTACCGTCGTTCCACTTTGAAGTCTATACACTCAAACGCCTGTGCCTTGATCAAGTCTGTACATTGGGTTGCTTGCATGCGTCATGAACAAAGTCTGTACATCCATTTACTTAATGAATGCAAGTCTATACATTCGTCTAACTTGCATTATTCATCAAGTCTGTACAGCCTTGTCTTGCATTCAACTTCACAAGTGTGTACAACGAAGTCTATACACTGCTATGTTTACACTTAACCTGATAAAGTTCTTATCTGTCTGACATGCACCCTTCGAAGAGGCAAATGGAAGGCACGTGATCCAAGGAGGACGAGGTTCCCTGATCGTGACACGTGGATGCACTGTGCTGAAATGCTGACACGTGGACTGAGGTCCTTTGGCGGGAGATGTGAAAGGCACACGCTCGCCCTAATTGCTGCAGTATATATTGAAGCCTTCGTCTTCAGATGAAGGCTGATCGATCGACAAAAGAAGAGCAGCAAAGTCTATACACCAGACAGCCTTCGATCCAGACAGAAGAAGAAGAAGAAAAAGAACAGAAGAAGAAGAAGAGAGACAGAGAGAAAGAAAAAGAAAGAAAGTGATCGTGAGCAGAAGAAGAAAGAAGTAAAAGAGAAAGAGAGAGTGAGATCGTGAGAAGAAGAGTGTGAGAGAGGTTGTTTGAAGATCAGTCTTCACTGGACCGTGGATCAAATCCAGGCCAGTCAGCTCTTTGAGAGCCATATTATGCTTTATGTTTACAGCTTTCCGATTGCTGTTCATCTTGTTTTCATTTTCCATTTTATCTTTTCTTCAAGCTGTTAGTCAGCGGTTGCAGTGGTGAATTCCACTGGACAGCAAGCTGTGTTGCTCAGCGGGCGAGGAGGATTCCTCGGACGGCAAGCTGTGTTGCCCAGCGGTTGTATGGCAAGCTGTGATGCCCAGCTGTTCAAGCTGAGTCAGCGGAATCCACACTCTGGTTTGAGTGTGGGGTGGATGTAGGTCTGCTGGACCGAACCACCTAAAAACCTCTGTGCAGTGGGTTGATTTCTTCATCTGTTTTATTGCTTCCGCTAGATGCTTGCATAGGGGCGCTTCATGTGTTTGCTTCCAGTTCAACAGAGTTGATTAGCTGCGCACGCTATCTGTTTGACACTGGTATTGTGTGTTATTTGAATTGTCTAATTGCTGCGCTCATTAGATGTCTGCTTAGGAGTACTCTGCCTACAGGTTCACAGATGACTGAACTAGTTTTTCTTAGTTATTCTTAGTGCTGTTATTCCGCTGTTCTGAGCATTAGAATTTCTATTTGAGCGAATATTTTTAAAGGGTATTCATTCACCCCCCCCCCCCCTCTGAATACATAGCACCGAACCCAACAATTGGTATCAGAGCGGGTCTCTGACTGAACAGATCTAACAATCTGCAGAGGATCCTGCTAATTGTTGGTGTATTTCAGAGTGGGTCTTTTGGAATCGTTTGTTGATTTACTGTTTTAGTGCTTTACGTTGATAATCTGGTTTACTGCATTTCTGTTTGGTGCATTCCAGAGTGTGTTTTATGTGTTCATTGTTTAGCTTCACTAAGTTAGTGCTTTGCCGTGCTTATCTGGTTGTGGTGTTTTCTGGTCGATTACTTTGTGCTTTGAGTCTGCTTGTTATCTGCTTTGATGGCTAATCCTCCGATATTCAGAGGTGATGACCTTGGCCCATGGCTGGAAAAGTTGCATCGGTATGTAAGCACAACCGATCCTGACTTGTGGAAGGTAATGACTCACGGTCCATACAAACTGTCAAAGGATAAATCCAAATGGACCAAGAAGGATAAGCTGAAAGACTCTGTCAACACTAGAGCTGTAGTTTTATTAAAAGAATCAATTGACAGATCTCTAATCGAATGCATTTCCTCCTGCAGGTCTGCCAAAGACATTTTGGAAAAACTAAAGCTAATCAGGAATCACAGCAAATGCTTGATGGCTGGTCGGAGAAATGCTAATGATGAAACTTCATCCGAGGTAAGTTCTGAACCTGAAGAACTTTCAATTGATGATCTATGGAATATAAATGAGGAACTCAATAATAAATGTGAACAATTGAAATCTGAAAAGAAAAAATTGAAAAAGGAGATGTTGTACGAGATAAGAGAATTGAAATGTGAAAATGCAAAACTAAGAGATAGTCTGAAAAGCGATGAAAATTCTTGTAAGGCATGTGCTATTTTAGAAGGCATGATAAATGAGTTTGATCATGATGGTAAATTACAAAGGAAGTAATCAAATCTCTAGAAATTGAAAAACAAACATACTTAGAAAAAATGTCAGAAATTGAGAATCAATTGAATGATAAGAAAAATGAGCATCTAAAAAGTATGCAAGAACTGACTGAAGTTAATTCTGTAATGGACAAACTAAGGCTTGAAAACGTTAGGGGTCAAACGGAAATTGAAGAACTCAAGGCTAGAATAAATGAAATCAATGGGGAGGCTTCACACTCTTCTTCTGCTAAATCAAACTGTGATATGTGCTCAACTCTAAGAGAATGTAATGAAGATCTTTACAGTGAGAATGAGTGGCTGAGTAAACAAATTGTCTCACTTAAAGAGGATCACAAAAACTTGGTGGCTGAGAAAATTAAAGTGGAGGAAAGAGAAGAGGAGCTAGTTGAAAAGCTGGAGCTGATTTCTGGAAGTGGAAAATATAATGAAGGAGTCATGAAGCTATCTGAAGAAAACAAAGAATTGAGGGAACAAAACAAAAAACTGATGGTTTTAAATACTATTTTTTCACAGAGGTTTCTGACTATAGAAAAGGAGAAATCGATTTTTAAAGAAGCTCAACCTCAAAATTTTGAGAAGGAAAACACTGAACTGAAAGCTGAAATTGAAAAATTAAAGTGTTTAAACACTGGCTTGTCTGAAAGATTCCTTACCACAGAAAAGGGAAAAGCTGTCTGTGATGATGAATTAAAAATCTTGAACAACTTGGAACAAGAAATTGAAAAGTATAAAACTGCAAACAAAGTTCTAAGTGAATGTGTTAATTGCAGTGAACAAGAAATAGCCAGTTATGAGCTTCATATAGCATCTTTGAAAGATAAAATTCATGATCTGGAAAACTTATCATCCAAGTCTGCAAAAATTGAAACAAAAATAAAAGCTGTTGTGAAAAGGAAGGATGATAATACAAAAAGGGGAACAAACTGTAATTCTGATGTGAAGGAAATCTCTAAAAACCAGCTATATGCCACTTTTGTGAAAGGCTCTGATGTAGCTGGTACTTCCAAGGCAATCCCCAAAATAAAATGAAAATCAGAAGTCACCTTCAAAATCTGTCTTTCAGTTCAAAGCTCAGAAAATTGAAAAGCAAACAAAACATGTTGAGAATAATCAGAAATTGAAAAGAAAAAGTCAAACAAAGAAGGCAAAGAATAATTCTAGTTATACTCTGAAATTTATTAGCTCTGCTGAATCTGATGGTTCTTGTACTCATTCGCATGCATCTAAGAAATCATATGATAGAAACCATGCTCCTAGGAAATCTGATGCCTCTTGCTACTACTGTGGTAGGCATGGTCATTATATGGATGACTGCAGTGTGATGAAAAGTGATGATATGATGCATGATAACTTTTTCTCAAATAGTCATCACCACCCCAAAAGAAACATGTCTGCTTCAAACCAACACATCATTTGTTATAATTGTAACAAACGTGGTCATAAAGCTGTTGAGTGTTGGTTTAGGTCTTCATGGGGATATAATGGTTCAAGAGGTAAGCACCCAAGGTGCTTTGAATGTGGTAAGTATGGGCATGCAGTCAAAGACTGCTGGCATACTCAGGGAAATAGATTGAACTCTAAATCTGTAAAATTCTCTGCTTTCTATGATTCTGCTAGAAATAACTTGAGAGATAAAAGGAAAAACTCTGCATGTTTTGAATGTGGTAAGCTAGGCCACAAAGCTGCCAACTGTCGGCTGGCTGAGTATGGAAAGAAAAATTTTCATGTCAATAAAAGAAATACTCATGCTCATACACATAATTTTCATACTCATATGCATGCACATGGGCATCATGTTTCTGCTAACATGAAGAATAAAAACAAAAATTCTGTGGCTTCATGTTATTATTGTGGAAAAACTGGACACTCAATGTTTGAGTGTAATCTGATGGAATATGATGATCGTGTTGCTAAAAGACTGTTTAGAACACCTGTTAGGGTTCATACAGGACCCAAAGCAGCTTGGGTCCCTGCAGGATCAAATTGATTAACATGTTACAGGTGTGCCTTGGAATAAATAAAGAGGGGTAAAATTAACCAAGGCACTCAACAGGAAGACACCCCAAGATTCTGCTTTTCAGGTCTGTTCTGAATACTCATCTTAAATTCTGCCTTCCAAATTTGTGTGCTTCAGTTGATTGCATATCATGACAATTCAGTTTGATGAAATTGTGAAGTTGAAATGATTGAATATCATGTTGATTTGTTGATGTCAAACTGAAGATTTCTAAAATGTTGATTTGTTGATGGTAATTCTCCTCTCTCTGATTTGCATGAATCATATCTGAATGAATATTTGAAATCATGTGATACGCTTTCAATACATTTCATGCATATCGACAGGGGGAGTCCAACTGTTTTTGTTTAATGCATATAGGACTGCTTTGCACTGCATTGCATAACCTTGGTATATCAAATGGTAAGCTACTAAAAGGCAGGGAAATCTGCTTGGAGGTTCTTATCATGTGTGAGATGGTCCTTGAGACCGAATCCTCCGCCTAGTACCATGGGTTTAGTTTTCATATAGAGCAGTGTATTGCATATCATAAATTTGAAGAAAATAAAATTCGAAAAGAAATGATTCATTGCACATCATGTATTTTGTCAGGGGGAGCTTGTTTGTTGTTGATTGATCATCATGCTCTCCTTGTTAGAATTGTTGCATACTGCATATGTAGGATAGTGCATATTATAAAATTTTGAAAAACCTAAAAAGAAATTCATTGCACTTAGACAGGGGGAGCATTCCCATTTCATATCTTCTTCACCTCATGAACTCCCTTTGTTTAAGTAACCTGATTCATTCCATTGACTATGCGCTATTCAACTGAATTCTTTGCTGATATCTCTAAAATAGCTGATCTGTCTGTATTCCAGACTCAGCTACTGTCTGATGATAAAATCTCTTCTAATGCTCTTCTAAAATAGCTTATACTCACCTTTCACATTCTTCTCAGCTGGTGTGACTGATCTATTTCAACTATTGATTGTTGGCTGCTGAATTCATTGTTCTGATCTGAGAAACTTATGCTGCATGTCATGCAATTCAGTCTGAGAAATTGGTAGAAACTCCTATCATATAGATTTAAGAATTATCACTGAATCAGGCTGATATAAGATTAATGTATTCTCAGGTTTGTAGTTAAATGAATTGAAAAATATCTGAATGATAAGGTTTAATAAACTTTAACCACATGTGCCATGTATACCTTAGACTCTCTCATCAGATATCTGAAAATTTGAATTCAGAGCTACTTTGGTTAAGTTGCATAGAGTGTGTATTGGTGTTAAACATTGACTTGAAAAATGTTGACCAAATGAAAAATTATGAATTCAGAGCAATGACTTGGTCTCTGAGAAACTGAGTTCTTTATCAATGAAATAAAGTAATTCATGTCATGAGGTGCCATAGTTATCTCTGATAAAATTTAGTAAAACAAAATCTGACAGAGCAATGGCTTATTTGTGTTGAGTAACTGGGGAGTCTGGCCTCTAATCAAGGTGTCTCCTCACGTAAAAAGACATTTATATTGCTAAATCTGTTCTCAAAGTTGAGAGGCAATGACGGTTATCACACTAAGTAACTGGGTCACTTCACCTGAGACGTGTTGTGCCTCATGTAAAAAGGTGTTGATTAACTTAAATTGCTCAGGAAAAATATAATGTGCTTTAAATGAAAACATTTTGAAAAATCTGTCAACTCATGTTCTTGAAAAAGTGTTTAACTTCAGTACTAATCTGTGTACTTTTCAAAGGTGCTATTGAGATCATATGTGTAAGATAAAAGATGATTGATTTTGAGTGTTATCTGAATATTTGGTTCATTTTTATTAAAACTTGGATTCAGATATGAGTATTGAGTTTAATTTGACAAATTTGGTATACATAAAAATTAAATCAGATTGGTTAAGTTGCCACTTCATAACCCTTTATGATAGAAGAGTCTACACTTGTTAAGACTTATTGAAGTGATGCACACATTAAATTCCCTCATGATCAGATTTTCCAGATAGCCAGATCTGATTCTGACTGATTATTCATTAAGATCTCTTGTGATGATTGGTATCAGACTTATTGTTGCCCTTCTATCATCAATCACTTTACTCTCCACACTGTTGGAATCTTCCATCTTGTTCTTCAATAAGTTCTGATTCTGCGGTCTTTTCACCAGAATTCAGATTCCTTGGTATGGCTGATTTCAGATTGATTTATTGGATAACCAGAGCTCATTCTTGTGCTTCAGCGGGAGTTATGGTTTATCTGCATTTAAAGGGAGTGTAGTCATTCATGCATATTGATAGGGGGAGAGATGTTTTATCCATGAACCTTGTTTTATTCTGTGTCTTTGTGTACTGCATTTTGTCTCTCAAACCATCCCCTCTCTTTTTGATTATGTCAAAGGGGGAGAATAGTTTGACGAGTCAGTGTGACTCATTATGTTGCCATCATCAAAAAGGGGGAGATTGTTGTGCCCCTTGTGCTTTGATGAGCCCCTTGTGCTTTGATGATTGTGGTGTTTTAATGATAGCAACAGCAATGAGTCACCACATTGAATGATAACCAACATTCTTGTTTATAACTGATATACTCTGTGGGAAATGCATATGACTGTGACTGGTATATTATCTGGAGAATGCATGTGTTCTGTCTGCATAAGTCTATTCACTGCATGTGTTCTGTCTGCAAGTCCATACATTGCATTCGCCAAGCCTGTACATCCATCTGCTTGCATTGAGTCTATACATTGGTGGCAAGTCCATACAGTGTCCTGCATTTAGGCAAAGTCTGTACAGCCGTTTGCTTGTCAAAGTACATACACTCAACTGCCTTGTCTTGATCAAGTATATACAGTCAGTATCTGCATTGCATTGCATGCATCATGGTGAAAGTCTATACACTGGATTTGTTCTGAAGTCTATACATTGCATGCCTTCCACCAAGTCTGTACATTGGCACTGTACATGCATTCATAAAGTCCATACATTCACAGTGCATTGCATTGGCTAAGTGTATACACTGTCCGTCTCATTTAGAGTCTAAGACAAGTCTGCACATTGGACTTTCATTCAAAGTCTGTACAGCGTCTCGTTCATGCATTGTTCATAAAGTCTGTACATTGGACTGTGTCTTCGTGCATCATGTTAAGTCTATACACTGGGTCAGGGTCTTCAAGTGTATACATTGGCCTTAGCTCTCATAGTCTGTACATTGGTCCTCAGATTCGAAGTCCATACATTGGCTTCAAGACTCCGAAGTCTATACATCCACAGTGGATCTTCAAAGTCTGAACATCCGTTCACTTCCACCAAGTCTATACATCGGACTGCCTGCAAAGTCTATACACTGCCCTTGGGTCTCCAAGTCTATACATTGGCAGCACTGGGCAAGTCTATACATTCCCAGCCTTCACCTACGTTCAGAACCCCAAGTTCATACATTGGTTCAATCTTCCAAGTTTATACATTGGACTGTGCTCAACTGAAGTCTATACATCCTTCAAGGGTCCAAAGTCTATACATCGCCAGTGCATTTCTTGGATTGAAGTCTGTACATTGCTTCAGGAGCTCAAAGTCTATACATCCACTGTTGAACCTCAAAGTCCACACATCGCCTCATTTCTTCAGAGTCTATAAATCCACAGTGGAACCTTAAGTCTGTACATTGGGCTTTCATGTAAAGTCTATACATCGGTTGGGTTATGCATGCATTGTCTCGCAAAGTCCATACATTGCATATGTTCATCAAAGTCTGTACATCGAGTGAAGTCTGGTGAAGTCTATACATTGGTCTTCACACCTGAAGTCTATACATCGTCAGTTGTCTGTCAAGTCTTCATATTGCCCAAGTATGTACAGCGAGCAGGCTGAGCAAGTCCATACATTGGTCGGTGGAAGCAAGTCTATACATTCGACTGCATCCAGCAAGTCTGTACACTGAGGACGCATGTTAGCTTTCAATGTCTATACATTGCTCATTCGTTCATTCAGCATTGTCAAGTGTGTATATTGCATCACGTTTCATCAAGTCTTCACATTGGCACTGTAGCATGCATTCATGAAGTCCATACATTGGTCTTCATATCCAAAGTCTATACAGCCATTCCTTGAGATCAAGTATATACATCGGACAGTGTTTAGGCGAAGTCTATACATCCGTCCGTACAGTGTCTTGGCCACCGTCTCACGACCACCAAGTCTATACATTGGTCGGTGGCAAGTCTGTTTTGGACTCTTGATCAAGTCTGTACATCCAAAAGTGTTCTTCCAAGTCTGTACATTGGAAGCTTCACCTACGTTTCCCTTCAAGTCTATACATCGGTGGTTTTACCGTCGTTTCTCTTGAAGTCTGTACACTGTTGGCTTTACCGTCGTTCCACTTTGAAGTCTATACACTCAAACGCCTGTGCCTTGATCAAGTCTGTACATTGGGTTGCTTGCATGCGTCATGAACAAAGTCTGTACATCCATTTACTTAATGAATGCAAGTCTACACATTCGTCTAACTTGTATTATTCATCAAGTTTGTACAGCCTTGTCTTGCATTCAACTTCACAAGTGTGTACAACGAAGTCTATACACTGCTATGTTTACACTTAACCTGATAAAGTTCTTATCTGTCTGACAGGCACCCTTCGAAGAGGCAAATGGAAGGCACGTGATCCAAGGAGGACGAGGTTCCCTGATCGTGACACGTGGATGCACTGTGCTGAAATGCTGACACGTGGACTGAGGTCCTTTGGCGGGAGATGTGGAAGGCACACGCTCGCCCTAATTGCTGCAGTATATATTGAAGCCTTCGTCTTCAGATGAAGGCTGATCGATCGACAAAAGAAGAGCAACAAAGTCTATACACCAGAGAGCCTTCGATCCAGACAGAAGAAGAAGAAGAAAAAGAACAGAAGAAGAAGAAGAGAGGCAGAGAGAAAGAAAAAGAAAGAAAGTGATCGTGAGCAGAAGAAGAAAGAAGTAAAAGAGAATGAGAGAGTGAGATCGTGAGAAGAAGAGTGTGAGAGAGGTTGTTTGAAGATCAGTCTTCACTGGACCGTGGATCAAATCCAGGCCAGTCAGCTCTTTGAGAGCCATATTATGCTTTATGTTTACAGCTTTCCGATTGCTGTTCATCTTGTTTTCATTTTCCATTTTATCTTTTCTTCAAGCTGTTAGTCAGCGGTTGCAGTGGTGGATTCCACTGGACAGCAAGTTGTGTTGCTCAGCGGGCGAGGAGGATTCCTCGGACGGCAAGCTGTGTTGCCCAGCGGTTGTATGGCAAGCTGTGATGTCCAGCTGTTCAAGCTGTGAGTCAGCGGAATCCACACTCTGGTTTGAGTGTGGGGTGGATGTAGGTCTGCTGGACCGAACCACCTAAAAACCTCTGTGCAGTGGGTTGATTTCTTCATCTGTTTTATTGCTTCCGCTAGATGCTTGCATAGGGGCGCTTCATGTGTTTGCTTCCAGTTCAACAGAGTTGATTAGCTGCGCACGCTATCTGTTTGACACTGGTATTGTGTGTTGTTTGAATTGTCTAATTGCTGCGCTCATTAGATGTCTGCATAGGAGTACTCTGTCCTACAGGTTCACAGATGACTGAACTAGTTTTTCTTAGTTAGTCTTAGTGCTGTTATTCCACTGTTCTGAGCATTAGAATTTCTATTTGAGCGAATATTTTTAAAGGGTATTCATTCACCCCCCCTCTGAATACATAGCACCGAACCCAACAATGACATGATAGAGAATTCGGTTGAAGGTGACAACAGTCCTATAGTGGAATTCAAAGACATTATATATTGCTCTAGGCCTCCATTACTGCATGGTTTTATCACTAATTTTGAGCAGTGTTTGTCATTCCAGTCTGGGTCGACGTCAATTTTATCAGGCACTTTGCGCCAAGCCATCTGACTTCTACTGCCTATTTGGTTAAATCAAATATTTCTGAACTTTATAACCCTTAGGAGAGAACTCAGGAGAGCGCACATCACTCCAGGGAAGTGGCATGGATCTGCTCCACCAAGTAGACCCTAAGGGAGAGCTTCATCACAAAATGCACTAACAGAAGTAGTAGGGCTTTTTTCTTTCTTTCTTTCTTTCTTTCTTTCTTTCTTTTCTTTCTTCTTGTTTTTTCTCCCTTTCTTCTTCTCTTTTTTTCTTTCTTCCCCCTTTTCTTTCTCTTCTTTTTTTTCCTTCTTTTTTTTTCTTTACTCTCATCATTTCTCTCTTCTTTTCTTGGTGACCGAAATTCTCTTGTTCTTCATCCATAGCCTGGTCTGGCATTTTTCTCCTGAACTTTGCCTTTTCTGGCTTTGTCCAAGACTAAATTTAGAATCTTGCTGCTAAGACTATCTTTTTCTTCCTTTGCCCAAGAATTTGTCTCAAGTGTTGCTTGGTGCCCTGCTCAATATGATTGTCGGCCTGGACTTTCGGGTCGGTCGGGGATTTAAGTTGGAGCGTTGGCCATTCCGGCTCGTAGAAGACAGGATCTTCCTTGTGCCGAATTTCTACAGGGCAGTTTTAACTTATTAGCTCTTCAACTGCCTGTCAAGGTTTTTCTTTTCACGTAACTTCCTTGGGTATCTCTCCCTTTTGAATAAGGGTTTCAATGTAGTCTTAGATTCCCTTAGATTTCTTTGGCATTCCCCGGTAGGGTGGGACACTCTAGCATAATAGTCACACTAAAGAGGATGCTTGCTTCCTCGATCTTCTTTTTAAATCCTTTTTCTCGTTCTTATCCTGCCTTCTAGGTTACGCCAGTTCAATCAGAGAAGAAGTCTCTGCCATTGCCAACAGCTAGGATTTGCCTCCAAATTGGAGTTGTTCAATCGGGATTTTCTTTTAGGGGGTTTAGGATGACCATGCTTCTTTGGGACCACCTTGACCCAGTCAGCCTCTCCTTTATGTATTTGGCGGGTGACGTTGAATGCTTGCTTGATTATTTTGGGCGACGGTTCTTGGAACTCGATCATATAAGGACCAGAGTTTTGAGATGTTGATACTACTTCGGGCTTCTTGCCTGCTTGTTCCTTGGTTTGTCTGGACTTAACTTGGGGGATTCCGCCTTGGTCTCACCCTTTTTGGCTTTGCCTGGAGTTGGACTTAGATTGCTCCCACTTAATGTCACCTTTTGGAGCTTGTCCAGAGCTTGGTTTGGAGTTCTCTGGTTGGGTCCTGACTTTCTAACTTTACCCGAAGCCCGGCCTTGCGTGTTTCTTTTGAGTCAGAGGACTCACTGGGTAAGCATTTACTGTTGCTTGAGTTATATCTTTCATGTCAATATTGCCTGTATGATTTGAACTTTCTTGTATACAAATGTCTTTCTTTGCAAGTTCTATTGAAGGGATCCTTCTAGAACTATCATGTCAGGGTACGGAAATCAATATTTCAATCTTTAATTTCCATATCAACTTTGCTAGTAAAACTTGAGATTTCTTGTATACGGATGATTTTCCCTTTTTGCTTTACAGGTTTCTTCCGAGCTGTCACATCGAGTCCATGTATTGGGAGAATTTTAGAGCTTCCACAGCTTCAAGTTTGAGTGACGTAATGCTGCCATAGATGCAGTCCTTTGATTTGCAGCCTTTGCTTCATTAGGAGTGTCTTCCTTCCATTGGAGTTATGCAGGGCGACTTTGCAAAGCAAAGTTGGAACAAGATGTACTCAGGAGGCGTTAAGCTTCGCACTTGATGCACATTCTTTCGTTTAGTTGCAGCTATCCTGAGGGCTTGTCTCGGGACTCCTGTTGTGCATTCTTTCATTTATTTGCAGTCACCCTGAGGGCTTGTCTCAGGCACTGGACATGATTTTATGAATGCAAGAGAATTTACTTCCTTCATTAGATTTGCAGTCCTTCTCTTCTTTCTTCTTTTCTCTCTCTCTCTCTTTTTCTTCTTTTTTTTCTTTTTTTCTTTTTTTTTATCTCTCTTTTTTTCTTTTCTTTTTTTCTTCTCTTTTTCTCATTTTTTTTTTGAGCGAGGGTCGTTAACCCTCCCGGAGCTTGAAATTAGAGGTTACACTTTGCAATTGAGTAACCGTGAGGTGATGACTTGGCCGACCTTTAACGGTTTAAGGGCCAAAAGTAGAGTTCAAAAATTTGGGTATCATATTTTAAGGTTGACCAAGAACAGTTTAGGAGCCGAAAGTTTTAGATTTGGGGCTGACCAAATGAAGTTTGGAGAGCCACAACTTGCATTTGGGGCTGACTAAAAATGGTTTAGGAGCCGAAACTTAGGTTTTGGGGCTAACCAAACGAAGTTTGGAGAGTCAGGACTTCATTTGGGGCTGACCAAACAAATGGTTTAAGAGCCGGAACTTAGGATTTGGGGCTGACCGAAGGAGGTTCGGAAAAGTCGGGACTTCATTTGGGGCTGACCAAACAAATGGTTTAGGAGCCAAAACTGAGATTTAGGGCTGACCATATAAATGGTTTAGGAGCCGGGACTTAGGATTTGAGGCTGACCAAACGAAGTTTGGAGAGCCATCACTTTGCATTTGGGGCTGACCAAAAATGGTTGAGGAGCCAAAAGTTTTAGATTTGGGGCTAACCAAACGAAGTTTGGAGAGCCAAAAACTTAGGATTTGGGGCTGACCAAACAAGTTGGAAAGTCGAAAACTTGGGATTTGGGGCTGACCAACAGTGTTGGGAGGCCGAAAGCTTTGGGTTTGGGGCTGACCAACAGTGTTGGGAAGCCGAAAACTTTGGGATTTGGGGTTGACCAACAGTGTTGGGAAGCTAAAGACTTGGGATTTGGGGCTGACCAACAATGTTGGGATGCCGAAAACTTTGGGATTTGGGGTTGACCAACAGTGTTGGAAAGCCGAAGACTTTAGATTTGGGGCCGATCAATCAATGTTGGGAAGCCGAAGACTTGAGATTTGGGGGCGACCAATCAATGTTGGGAAGCCGAGAATTTAAGATTTTGGGCCGACCAACGATGTTGGGAGGCCGAAAGCTTTGGGTTTGGGGCTGACCAACAGTGTTTGGAAGCCGAAAACTTTGAAATTTGGGATTTAGCACGGTGGGACGTGAACAAGAACTGTTCAAAGCAACCGTGACTTTTGGGTTTTCTTGGGAGGTAATTCCCCTACCTTACCTTACTCCTCTGCGAAGAAGGGAAGGTCTTGTGTAGATTATTGCTTGAACTCATGCTTAAGAGCATAGTATAGCTTTAAATGCTTCCCATTCAGTGGCGGGAACGGCACTTCTCCTTTATGATTAACAACTGTATATGCACCTCCTTCATAGGCCCTTGTGACGACATAGGGCCCACGCCAGTTGGGTTGTAGTTTGCCGCTGGATTTACTTGTCATAACTTCCCTCTCTTTAACCATGACAAGGTCGCCCTTTTTAAATGCCCTTTGCTTTACTAGCTTGTCGTAAGCTCTTGTCATGCATGCTTGATATGTCTGAAGGTGTTTACAAGCTTCCAACCTTTTGCCTTCTAGGTTAGAGAGCTCTTCAAGTCTCCTTTCTATTTCATCTTGTTCGAGGGCTTGCAAGCCGGTATGCACGGCTACCAGGTAAAATGACATTTCAATTTCAATTGATGCTACAGCCTTCGCCTCATACACCAGAGAGAAGGGGGAACAACTGGTTGGAGCCTTGAAGCCAGTTTGGTATGCCCAGAGAACTTCGTGTATTTTCTCGCCCCAGTCCCTTTCGCGGCTGCCAACAATCTTGGCCAGGAGCTTGCAGAGGGTCTTGTTAAATGCTTCTGCCAATCCATTGACTTGGGGATTGTAGACTGTTGACGTTCTCCAGTCGATATGAAACTTTGCTATCAACTACTAAATGGTCTTGTTTTTGAATGGAGTGTCATTATCTGACATGATTCGACAGGGGGTGCCGAATCGGTATATAATATGGTGCTTGACAAATTGGGCGACTGCCTCTCTTGTGACCTCCCACGGAAGGATAGCTTCGGCCCACCTGGAGAAGTAATTTGTAGCGGCTAGGATGAATTTGTAGCCACTTGTGGATGGTGGGAAGGGTCTCACGATATCCATTCCCCATTCTGTAAAGGACCATGTAGGAGCCATGGTGTGCAACGAGCTTGGGGGTCTTCTTGGCACTGAGCCGAAAGCTTGGCACTGATGACATGTGCGGGCGTATCGGTTGCAATCCACATACATGGTGGGCCAGTAGAAACCCTTAAGTTTTATATTGTTCTTCATTGTCCCCGACTTGACGGGCACCACAGAGTCCTGGGTGGACCTCGTGCATGACCATCTTGGCTTCCTTCGGCGAGAGGCAACGTAAGAGGATAGGCTTGTCCTTTTCATGCACCAGCCTATATAATTGATTTCCTATCAATTGATATGATGTTGCCCTTCGCAGCGGCTGAACCCTTTGGGCCCGATCTGAAGGGAGCAACCATTCTTTATTTTAATAATCGGCTCACGCTAATCTTATTCCTCTTTCTCGGTAAGACCGTCTTCTTCAATTGTGTTGACCTCGGAGGTGATAGGGTCGGCTTCTTCATCATTTGAAAATTTGAGAATTTAGGTTGGTATTTTGCGTTGATAGCTCCAAAAGGACATGTGAATAAACACCAAAAACTTGAGAATTTTTGGAATTGACGGTCCAATAAGGACTTGTAAGTCAAGACCAAAGATTGGAATTTGGTGGAATTGAAAGCCCAAAATAGACATGTAGGTCAGAACTACCAACTGAAATTCAAGTAGGGTTGGTTGCCCAAAGGGACTCGTAGGCCAATGCTACAAGTGAAATTCAGTGGAATTGACGGTCCAAAAGGGCATGCAGATTAAAACAAAAAAATGTGACTTAAGTAGGGTTGACGGCCCAAAACGGACATGAATACTAACACTACAATAGAAATTTAGTGGAATTGACGGTCCAAAAGGACATGCGAGCCAAAACCAAAAATTGAGACTTAAGTAGGGTTGACGGCCCAAAACGGACATGAATGCCAACACTAAAATAGAAATTTAATGAAATTAACGGTCCAAAAAGACGTGGTGGTCAAATCCAGAGTTGAAATATGGGTAAAGCTGACAGTCTCAAATGACATCAGGTCAACACTACAGATTTGATTTTAGTATTGAGATATGCTTGTCTCAAATGGAGACAAAATCATAAGAAAAAGAGAGGTCCATGGTGACGGCTCATGGTGATGAAGAATAAAAAAAAATTATTCTTTTTTTTCTCTCTTTTTCTGTTTCTTTTCTTTCCTCCTTTCCTTCTTTTTTTCTTCTCTTTTTTCTTCTCTTTTTTCTTCTCGTTTTTTTTCTTCTTTTATCTCACTTTTTTCTTTTCTTTTCTTTTCTTTCTTTTCTTTTTTTTTTCCAGGTGCTTGATTCTTGGTGATGCAAAGAAGTTTATGAACCCCCGGACTCTTCCCCTTGAGATAGATGGGGGATCATTTACTTTGTAGATGTGGCTAATTCACTTGCAGTGTGAAACTAGCAGTCAGGAATTGGTTGACCGACTTCCGTGACGTAGAAGTCAAGCATTTAGAGTTGGGATTGGGTCATGGATTAGAGTTGGGGTTAAGTTGACTGACCTTTGTGGTTTGGAAGCCAAAGATTGGAATTGGGGTTTAGAATTTATGGTGGGTGACCTTGATGGTTTGGGGGCCAACGGAATTTGGGATTTGAGTTTGGATTTTAGTTGACCTTTGGGTTTTGAAACTTGGCTGACCTATGCAGTTTGAAGACTGAGAAATGGAGTTGGGGTTGGCTAACCTTTGTGGTTTGGAAGCTGAGGATTGCACTGAGGGTTTGGCTGACTTTTGTGATTTGGAAGCCAAAAGTTGAAATTTGGGTGAGTTTTTCTGGAACTTGTGATTTGATGGTTTGATAATGTGCTCGCCACGGTGGGACAAAGCCATCGGACAAAGGATGTTTGAGATGATAGTCCATAATGACGATGTGTTCCTCTTTTCTTCTTCTTCTTTTCTTTTTTTTCTTTTTTTTTCACATTACCAACTTCACCGCCCTTTTGGGTTTTCGCCGAAGCTGGCCCCCTTTAACTTTTTCCAATGCGCTCTTTCGGGTTTTCACATTGAGGGGTTACCCATTTTTGCCTGAAACGCCCTTTCGGATTTTCACTCTAGTCGGGTTTTATGACCTTTTTGCCCTTAGGCAGCCAACAAGTTGGATGCCCAAGTCCGTCGGGGCACCTCAACTTTAAGCCCCATTTTTTCTCTTTTTTTCTTTTTTTTATTGTTGTTGTTGTTGTTACTTGACGTTGTTGTTGTAGTTGTTGCTTTTCATCGCTATTGGGACAAAGTATTTAGATTTCCATTGACCCTCCATCATAAGGTAGATGTGGGGCCAATGACTTGTAAGCCCGTGACGTTTTAGCTTAAAACGAGCTTGAAGATGAAGTTTGGGTTTTGGAATGATGACTGACCCATACGGGGTTTGGGCACCATGACTTTGGGTTTTTTTTGCTGACTTAAAAAGTTTGGGCAACAAAGATTTGGTTTTATTTTTGCGGTTGCTGACTCGGAAGGGGTTTTGAACCAAGGATTTGGGTTTTGTGTGTTCCACTTTTTTTGTAGTGATCCAAGGAAGGCTTAGTAATCAAAGAGTTGGTTTTGATGGTGGCTGACCCGGAGGGGGCTTTGAACCAAAGATTTGGATTTCGTTTTGGGTGGTTATTGACCCGAAAGGGGTTTCAAATCGAGGATTTGGATTTGGTGTCTTTTTTGAGTGAGTGGTTGCTATTCCTTTCGAACCACAGTATAACAAGATTTTCGAGTGGAGGATAACCACGATGCAGGTTCATGATGATTGATGAAAATATTTCTACCCTTTCTCTTTTTTTTTTTACCTTATCATCCCCGACGCCCTTTCGGATTTTCGCCAAAGCTAGCCCCCTTTAACTTTTTCTAGCACGCCCTTTCGGGTTTTCACACTGAGGGGTTACCCAACTTTGCCTGAGGCGTCCTTTCAAGTTTCCACCTCAGCCGGGTTTAAGGCCTTTTTGCCCTCAACCACCCCTGTGAGGGAATGGCTAATCCGCCGGGACACCTCTATTTTAAGCCCCTTTTTTTCTTTTTTTTTCTTTTTTTTTCTTTTTTTTTTGAACTCTGGATTTGAGCTCTGACAAGGTGATGATCCAACTGAGGTGGATCACATAACAGACGCAACTTCAACTTCACATACTTTTCATTAAGTGAAAAGAAGGATTGCTCCCACTTCTGCAACTCTTCACAGAGGGATTCTATTTTCTTAGGATTTCCATGGCAATTGCCTATTCAACTTTGCTTTTTTAAGTTTCTCTTCACACGCTTCTTTGTTGTTTTTCTCCTCAACTTGCGCTTCATTTCAAGAGGACTGACTGTTTGACAACCGAGTTGGGTGGAATTCGTCCCTCCCGAGATGAAATTCTCGCTTTGAGCTTCTACCTTGAAGGGCCTGGGCCTGGGCCAAGAGTGCTCCTCTCTTTATTTCTCTCTTTCTCTTTTCTTCTTTTTTTTTCTTCTTTCTTTTTTTGGGATAAAATCTGGCAGGGAATTTTACAACTTCCCTGTGGACAATGGGGAGAGAAGTTGACGCCGAAATTGGCTTAGTGCCATAAGCACAAGTTTAGGCCTGAAGCTAGCTTTGTGTTACCAGAAAATGAGCTTCATTGCCAAGGGTGGCTTAGAGCCCGAAGTAGAACAATACCCAAAATTGGCGGATCAAGAAATAAGTTGGTGTTCAACACCGATTTGGTACCAAAGCAGGGGTTGGATCCCATGCATAGATGGCTTGATGTCAGGCAGACATGTTTGGAGGCTTAAGAGGTTCGAAAACTGAGGGTTTTGGGACAGACTCCACTAACATAGTGTTTAAATTGGAAAGGGAAAAGACAGAGGCCCCCCTTGAATCTGCCTTCTTGGCTCTGCCAGTGGTTTTATTTCGTCTTCTTTTCTTCAGGCTTGTATTTTTGTCTTCACTTAGAGCTTTGCTTGGAGCCTTCTTCCTGGACTGGCCTTTCTGGCTTTGCCTGAGACTTGGCTTGGAGCCTTCTGCTTTGGACTTCTGATCGGGCTATTGCTTGCCAGAGTTATCTTGCTTGAGGTTTCGCCTGAGATTTTGCGCGAAGCATTATTTAGTGCTTTGCCCCTACCTTTTTTTTTAGAGTTTTCTTAGCAAGATATGTCATTTTGACTTTCTGAGATGGCAGCCTGGTTCTTCAGCAATTTCCTCTTCCTTCTTCCTTTTTCTTTATCTATTCTTCGTCCTTTTCTACCCCATGTCATGTATTGGGGGGAAGGAGAATCTATTTTGAGGTTGATTGGAACATACCCCCAGGGTTAAAATTCCTGCCTCAAGTTCTTGCCTTAGAAGACTTAGATTGTTCGAAGCCTCCTCCTTGGTGACCCATATTTATTTGATAAGAAGTTGCTTCACGAAATCGCCCTCTCGCCTGGGCTTAAGGGTTTTGACTTTTTTGGGTGAGGCTTGGATGTCAGCTTCTTTCATTTTCGTCTTTCACTTGATGTAGACAGCAATAGGATTGCCCCCTTGCCCAGACTTAGAGGCCTTGACTTTCCACCGGTGCCTTGGCTTCAGAACGAAGCTTAGACGTTGGCTTCTTTCATCTCTGCCTCAGCTTGATATATTTGACAAAGTATTGTTGTAAGATTGGCTCGCATCTATCTAGCCAGTTGTGTTCTTCTTCTTCTTTTCTTTTTGGTTTGCTTTTCGTCAAGGACTAATCTTGCCAGACTTAAATATAGCCACAACAGATTTCTTCCAGGGCAGCGACATTGCCCCCGGCTAGCAGGAACAACATATGGATTTTATTGGCACTTAGTCTTCATAAAGAACCTTCACTTTGATGTCCCGAGCAACAACAGTCATGGATGGGGCGATGTTGTCCCCTGTTGGCAATAGCAGCTTTAGACATGTGTTATGTTGACATTTGGGCTTCGAAAGGAAGCGCTTAACCTTAATGCCCACAGCGGCAGTAATGACGGCCGGCATTGCCCCCAGTGACTACTTCAATGGTGGGAATCCTTTGAACTTTTTCCAAGAGTGTGAAGGAGTCTGAACTTTTGTCGAGGCAAGGCTATTCTTCGACAGAGAAATGAAAGGCAGGAAAAGTCCCACCAGGCGTGCCAGTTTGTTTACACGCGATAAATAAATAAAAATGCGAACATGCTGATGATGAATTAAAATTTAAGCGATTTAGGGTATCATCAGCATGTTTATTTGTATTTCTTTATTTCGCATTTTAGATTTATCAGACGATTTAGGGTTCGTGTACAGGACTTTTCCCCACCAACCGGAGTCGGTGTTAATTTACATCGGAGCAAGTCTGAACACCTTTGATTAACTGTCGAAGAACACCTTCTCCCTCTATGCATTGTGACATAAATGATATTGATGATCGCCCATTATGGGTACATACTCTTGCGAAGAAATCTGAAGACTTTATTTCATTGAACACATATAATTTGAATTACAATCGGTCCTTCAAGACCTTTACATATGATCTCGATTGTGTAATCGGGTCTTTGGAATTATATCCAGTTGCAACCAGAGCCTTTGAATTTGCTTCAGTCAACATTTAGATCTTTGAATTTGCTTTCGTCCTGATCGGGTCGTTGTATTTACTTTTGTCCCCAGATCGGACGATTGAATTTGAATTCTATCACGAGGACCGTCGGATCGCCAAGATGATCATTGTCGATCTCTCGGAGTTGCTTCATGGTCATAATCACTCTTTTAATTGTGATTGGACTCTTAAGTTGGCTTGGTGTCCATAAAGGACATTCCCGCCTGAGACGGGCTATATTTGTAATTTTCCTCCATCATAGTATTTTTGCAATTTTCCCAAACTTTTTGGGATATTCTTGCAATTTCTTACTTTCTTGGAGATAGCCCCGTAACTTCTTGACTTCATGGGCATTCTTGTCATTCTGACTTTTCGGCATATATCTGACATTTCTTGACTTCTCAGAGATAGTCCCGTCATGTCTTGACTTCCTAGGCATATCAGCCATTTCTTGACTTTTTGGAGATCGCCCCGTCGTTTGACTTCCTGGGCGCTCCTGACTTCCTTTCTTGACCTCTCGGAAATAACCCCGTCATTTGACTTCTTGGGCATTCCTCTTCTACATTTCTTGATTTCTCGGGAATAACCCCGTCGTTTGACTTCTTGGGTATTCCTCGTCTTCATTTCATGACTTTTCGGAGATAGCCCCGTCACTTCTTGACTTCCTGGGCATATCTGCCATTTCTTGACTTTTTGTAGGTCGGCTCGTCGTTTGACTTCCTGGGCATATCTACTATTTCTTGACTTTTTGAAGATCGGCCCATCGTTTGACTTCCTGGGCGCTGCTGACTTGCTTTCTTGACTTCTCGGAAATAACCCCGTCATTTGACTTCTTGGGCATTCCTCGTCTTGATTTCTATTGACTTTCCAGGGTTCATTTGTAATTTCACCATTTTAAAGTTTCCGTACATGATAGCTCTCGACCATGAGAAAGATACATGGATTTGGATGGTTAGCCATAAGCCGAACTCAGGAGAGCGCACACCGCTTCAGCGAAGGGGCGTGGTCTTGCTCCACCGAGTCGTACAAACGACACCAACCATAACAAGAGCATTCTTTAGTGATTATGAGACAAACCGTGAACTTGTACAGTTCTAGACTGAATAATGACTTTCATGCAACTTTCCCACAAATGTGGTATTTCCACAAGTTTCTAATATTTCAGGGTCTTTTCAGCACTTTCCCACCGTTTGGGGTATTTTTATAATTTTTTCTCCATCGGGGATATTTCTGTAATTTTTTGACCACTGGGGGTATTTCTATAATTTTCCTGCCACCGGGGATTTTTCTGCAATTTTCTGACCACTGGGGGTATTTCTGTAATTTTTCCACCATTGGGGATATTTCTGAAATTTTCTGACCACCCGGGGATATTTCTGTAATTTTCCCACTATCGGGGGTATTTCCGCAATTTTCTCACCATCGAGGGTATTTCTAATATTTTCTGACCACCCGAAAATATTTCTGTAATTTTCCCGCCACCGGGAGTATTCCTGCGATTTTCTAACTACCTGGGGTATTTCTATAATTTTCCCGCTGTCTGGGATATTTCAGCAATTTTTTCGCCATCGGGGGTATTTCTACAATTTTTCTACCCTCAGGGATATTTTTGTAATTTCTATCCTTCAAGGGATTTTTCTGCAATTTCTGAAGTTTCTTCGTGACTTTAGGCTATTTATGAAGTTCATTTGATTGCTCCATCATTTTAACAATCTTGCTTCACCACAACGGTAGCATCTTTAGTGATAGGGACATGTATGCAATATATCCCCCCGTAGTTTTTTTTCAACAACAAAGCACAAGCTTTTCTTCTTTTTTTTCTTTTTGACTTGGACCTCTTAGAAGCTCACCAAGTCTTTCTCATGCGGGAGTTCTCTCAAGTCTCTTCCCTCTTACTTCTTCCCTTCTCCTTGGAGCTCTAGGCTCCCTTTTATAGGAGGTGGAAGTGGACCGAAGGCTAGGTGGCTCCGGTGGAAGCACCCCCTCCGGTGGAAATCCAAGGGACAAGGTAACCTTTCCTCTCCCTCCTCCAAATTTTTTTTTTGCTGTTTTCTTTTTTCTTTTCCTCACACGACAGCAGAAAATGGAAGGGGGAACCCCCCCCCCTCCAGTGGTACAGTGACCGGAGGGGGAACCCCCTCCGGTCAATGAAGACCGAAGGGGGTCCCTCAGGTCAAAACAGTACCGGAGGGGGTTCCCCCTCCAGTTTGACTGGGATCGGAGGGCCCCCTCCAGTCACACCTGCACCGGAGGACCCCCTCCGGTACACATCCAACCGGAGGGGGCCCCCCTCCGATTTGCAAACCACCGGAGGGGGTCCCCCTCCAATTTGCAAACCACCCCTCCCCCCTCCGGTTTGCAAACCACCGGAGGGGGAGGCTGCCTCTTGACCCTTTTTTTTAGTAACTTTCAGGGTTCAACACCCCTCCAACCCGCTCTCTAGCCCATTACGGGGGCCACTCCAGCCCATTCCACCGCCTTTACGCAGGTCACCTAGCCCTCTATCCCAGCCTCACACCCCTCCTAACCCCTTAGCCTATAAAACTCCCTGGAAGGCCAAGGGAAGGGAGGATAGAATGCATGCAGAGGCACATCACAAGGGCACTTAGCGCGCGGAGCTCGGAAGGCTTTTGTTGGTTGGCTTGTTCGGATAAACACACGCCGAGGGTATGTTACATCAACATCCCTCATATGGCGTCTAGTCAATTCACACAAACCCCCTCTAGCTGCGTATGGAGCGTCATGGAAATGACATGGACGCCCTCATGTGGAACTATCAACGCCTTGGGACCGCTCGTCGCCCGCTCTTTTCGAGCCGATGACCGACTGTCCTGCCCGCCGACCAGATGGCACGCATAATAACCAGCACTCCCCAGACGCACAAGTAGCCATAGTTCGAGCTCCTGAACGACGCAGCAAAGGCTTGACTTGTTGACTTGTTATTCAGCTAAACACATACCGAGGGCATGATGCATGATCGTCTCTCATACGGCATTTAGCCAAAACACAACCCTCTCCGTCAGACAAGGGCATGTTCACAAGTCTTGATGCAAGATGAAGCGTCAAGTCTCCACCTTGATGAACGCACCCTGCCCGGATGTCGCTTCGATGAAACCACCCTGCCCAGACGCCGCCCTAATGAGAGCTCTCTGCCCAGACCCTACCTTGATGAATGTGGCCTGCCTAGATGTCGCGATCAGAACGCGGCCACCCAGGAGACTGCTTTCATCAGAACGCGGCCATCCAAACGACCGCATTTAGGACCATCAACTTGATCTGCGTAAACCTTCCCCTTTACGCGGACCAACCTGATATGGGGCATTCTGGTCCGCATAAACCCCCTTTACGCGAACTAGCATAACCCCTTTCAACCTTAGTCACGAGTCCTTCAACGGACATTATGTACAAAGGCGAAAATACCCGCGTAATAACGCAATGACCCAAGGACCGTCATAAATGACAGAATTGTCATGTGGCTTGCGCACACTTGTAATCGGGCTTTCAACGCCCCACATAACACTTACGGCTTACAATGATGTAATCCATTCAGGAAATTGACTCCTGTCTCCACCAGCTGTCAGTCTTAACACCGTCCAGTGGACTGTCTTCCGCCTCCTAGCCCGGTCCCTGCCCCACTAACAGGACGGACCCTATACCCGAGCCAGTACCTACCTACTCCTTGTCGAGCCAGTGTCCGCTGCTCAACCTTTCGAGCCAATGCCTCGCTTCCATAAACCCGGAGTCTGTATACCCTCCAGTGCCCCCACTGAGGCCGGTCTCCCTACATCTACTCAGCCCTGTTGTGTTGTTGTCGCTTCGTCACTGTTACACGGATCAAGTCCTCCCGACGTCACAGCCCCCAGGATCCTTGACTCTCTTCCTTCGGCAATAGAAACAAGGGTGTTCGGATTACGTCTGATGTAAATTAACATCGACTGTGATCGAAAGGCTCGGTCGATAGGGAAATGTTCTGTACTCGAACCCCACATCGTCTGATACACCTGCACCCACGGAATCTAGTTTGTGCCAGCTATCGAAACAACTACCACGTGCACACATACCCTATCCACGCGTTGCCCAAATGTCCATGCACACGTGTTGTGCCCTGGAGGCACATTCCAGTTGAACCTCAATTCCGCGGCAATTGTCGAAACTCGACTGACACGCCCGCAAAACACATACACCCAGTCTCATCTAGCAAATCACAAATCAACCACATTTTCTCACGTCATTTCATTTTTATTCTCCCGCCGATTCCACGTGTGTCCCGAACAGCCAACTTATACTACTTCCCGCCAACATAAGAAGGAAAATTATCGCCCGAACTATAAAAAAATGATAAACAATCTGACATCAAATGTCATAAATCGTGATAATTTTGGCCCAGAGGCAATCAGATGGACCACGTCACCACGTAGAACCACAAAAGGAACCACTGTTGTGATGCTCATATGAATCCACATCGGCTTGTAAACCCATTCACCTCATGTTCATGATTGCCTGAACTCATTCTTAAGAAGTGATAGAAACACGCCGCGACCACCACAACAAACTCTTGCCATCAGACATGAGTAGCATCATTACTAAACATGAATCAACTCATTCCAGCAAAAAAAAATACCGAATGAAACGTACCAAAAATAACAATAACAACAAGCACACCCAACAACTGCCAAATCCAACTTCACGGAACCGCAAAAGTTCAGCCACACGCGCAAAAACCAATTAGCAACACAAAGTAAGTCAGAAATTCACTTGACACGATCCACCAATACTCACCCTTCCACTTCGATCAGAACCCCCAGCTGCTGCGACGTCCTCCCGTGCTGGACGGAGTCCGGGAGGCAGCAGGGTGCCCGGAACCCCGCCGGCCTCAGCAACAGACCACATGTAGAGGTGGCATTCCGAAGAGGAGAAGTGGGGACGGCAACCTTGGCAATTTCGGGCACGGGGCTTCCTCCGACGAGAGGGAAGGACGACGGCAGCCGGAACCGGCGGGTGGGGGTGGAGGAGGCGGCGGCGGTGGTGGCTTCCATGGGCAGCGGGTTTGGATTAGACGAAGGAAGTTGCAGAGAACGAAATCATACGAGCGCCAGCCACGGCCCCGATGTTTTGGCCATGCTTCCGCAGATCACTAAATTACTGTAATACCCTCAGAGGTTTCCCGTAATTTGCATCTTTGCCCTTGGTGACGCGGCCGTCGACCGTCGTGATCAGATGATATCAACCGTCTGATGAATAGATCTTCTCGTCCCCGTGGATCGTAGTCAAGAGACGGCTGACGTCTGGGGAGACGCTAGATATCTTATCAGCCGTCTGTAGCTGATTGGATTTGAATGTCTGACAATCGGACGGTGGGTTGGGGCTGACAAGACGGAGATTTTTATCTGTGGGCGTCCCCACGGATGCTGTGTGCCAATGGTGGGGCCCTTCCTTCGGGAAGAGGACGAAGGCGTCCTCCACGTGGGGAAGATCCAGATGTTGGTGTAAACACGCGGCAAGAGGACGCCACCGGATATGATTTTGATGTGGAGAGAGGATCTCCACGTCAGACCTTTTATTAGCTAAACGTTCCACCATGCTCGTGCAACCTACTTCTTCGGTATTTATATAGCCAGAATCTTCTCTTTGCCAGGGAGCGGTGTCCTTTCTTTTTTTATATAAATTACAATTGAGAAAATTATAAATGTATTTTTAAAATTTTTTAAAAGTATTATTATACTCTTATTTTTATTATATTTATCGTAATATTTCTCAAATCTCTTGGCCACGGGATGCTCTGAAGCTAAATCCATTGTAAATGGCGACAGCTCACCTATGTTAGTTTATCGTTTTATCCTCATTTTTTTTGAAATAATGTCTCGAGAGAAAGATGGGCAGCCGCTGCCCTTTCATACTCTAGTGTCTACACCCCCGACGGGTATACACAGAGAGAGAGAGAGCTGAGGGAGGGGGGAGAGAATCGGAGGGGATCTCCCCTCCAATGTCGACACCTCTGACGAAATGCAGAGAGAGAAAGAGCATGCGGAGGAGAGGGGAGGGTGTCAGAGGGGATCTCCCTTCTGACGTCGACACTCATGGTAAGATGTAGAGAGAGAGAGCATGAGGGAGGGGGGAGAGATTCGGAGGGAGCCTCTCTCTTCGACGTCGCCACCTATGGCGGGATGCATACACACACAGAGAGAGAGACGAGAGAGGCGAGACAAAGAGAGAGAGGGGGCCAGGGGCGCTATATGACATCAACTTCTTCCTCTGGGACCCCAACCCTGGCAAAGGGGTTGGTGCCGACATCATGTTCCCTCGAGGCGTCGTTGTGTTGGTGATGGGGAGAAGTGGGGAAGAGGAGGAGATGGTGGGCGAGGAGGGGGGCGGTAGGGCTGTCAATGGGGCGGGCCTGACTTATCAATATTAAAGCCCAAGCTTGACCTGCGTCCGAACTATGGGCTGGGCCGGGCCCGACATTATTAAAAAATTATAAAGTTCGATTAAGGCTTGGCCCAACCCGACAACTTAAATAAAAAATTAAAATTAATATATTTAATAATATGAAATTTATACTTTTACTAAATTAATTAGAGTTTGGATATTAATTATATAATTTGTATGAAAAGAGAGTTTTAAATTTTCTAATTAAGTTAAATAACATAATTTTAACTAAGTAGTGTTTAAAATTTGAAGGGAGAAAAAAAAGAATGGGTCGGACCGGCCCAAAAACCGAACTCAATGCCCGAGTCCAGTCCGTGGGCCTAGTCGGATTGGACTTTTAGGCCCAACTAAGGATCCACTGATGACCGAAAAAGACCTTGTGACCCGACTCAAAATCGGGTCAAGTCCGCGAGCCTGTCCGGCCTACCCGACCCATTGGCAACCTTAGGGGACGACTGTGGCATCGACAAGGAGGGGCCGAAGTCGGGGTCGTGCATGAGGCCCGAGAGAGGGAGATCAGGTACCAGTAGAGGCGACGCCACCGCCACCGTGCTTTACCCGCATAGCAGTAGTCTTCCACCGTTGAGGCCATCATCGCCAGCTAAAAAATAAAAGGACGAATTTAGGCTACACTACAAGAAAATAGATCTTCAGGGGCATTTCAAAACTGCCCCAAAAAATAAAGATAAATGCCCTAAAAATCTTTAGGGGTAGTTTGATTAGTTTTAGGGGCAATTTAAAATGTGCCCCTATTGCCTCGGTCCCTAAAGATTTTTGGGACACTTTTTGAAAAATGCCCCTAATGTTGTCATTAGAGGCACTAAAAAATCGCCCCTAGATATTCTAATAGGGATAATTTTGATGACCAAATGCCTCTAATGAGCATGTTTCAGAGGCAATTTCTCATTCAAACTGTCTCAAATAACATATTTTAAGGATAGTCTTCTTAAAACCACCCTAAAATAATTACTTGAAATAATGTGTTTTAGGAGCATTTTATTCCCCAACGTGTCCCAAACGACTAATGTGTAGGGGCTCTAGTTTCTAAATATTGCACCAAAATAACCATCTAAAATGTAAAAATTAAAGTCAACATTCCTAACATTCAATCAATACATAGATCATATTCTTTTTAATTCATTGGCATACACAAACACCCACCATTATACAACACACGTGTATATCAATTGTCTTCCTTTTTACAGAAACATAAATAGGACATAATACTCATTGATAAAAGCAATGTCTTAATAGAGTTATATTGTAAAATAAAATCATGAAAATACCCCAACTACAAAAGACATAACATCCATGACTTTGAAATGCAACTCAGACCACGGGAGCTCAATTTTTCACTCCGTGACTAAAATATAAAAAATAGTTTCCCCTTGGTGCTCTTTAGGTACAAACATTTTCTTGCTAGTGGACAAATAGTAAGGGAATTCAATTGACTAGACGGTTTGACATGCGACCATGGCACTTGCATTCTTCTCTACCAATGCATTGCAATCTACATTCTTGTTTGGATGCCACTGCAGAGCAAGCTTCTTGTAAGCACGTTTAATTTCGGCGATGGAGACAGTCCTTGAGATGCCCAATATCTTGTATCAATCCTTGTGCTTACTTAATTTCAATACTTTTTCAACCCTCATCAATGTCTGCATCAAAATATTTTAGGGGAAATGGATAGTCAATAGTTGCATACATAAATCTCATTTACAAAGTCATTCAAAAAGTTACTTAGTTAGGCAACCAAAAATTTTAGACTTCATTACCTAAAAGAGTAATACTTATTTTGACCACAACAGTTCAAACTCCATGCCACTAGTTGCTTTGACCACCCTGGCATAGAGAAGCATACCTATCAGTTAACACATACAAAAAAAATTAAATAATATGTCCAATAAATAACAACAATTAGTTCAGAATTTTATGGTCGAATACACACATCACCCATTGCCATAATCAAACCATGTATTGATACAACATCAGCTGAGCCTAAGTTCACAACAGTGACATTATTTTCTTGAGATATGAAAAGAACCAGCCCAACCATCAAGAAGAATTTGGAAAAAGATGTATAATCACTTACTAACTTTGCTTTACTAAGTTTGGGGAAGATCATCTAGTGACTAAATATTCAGAGGATGTGCAAGACCATAGAATGACACTTACAAAAATCAGTAAATAGGTTTACACAAGTGTCTTCAAGAGAAAATGTTACACGTAAGGGTACAAATAGTCATCAATATTATTATACTCTACTTCAATAACATAAAGAAATTTAAGGAAAAACATAAAGCAATAGGACAATCTTTTTAACATGCATTGTTCTCACCAAAGAAATAATTGTTTGAGAGACTTAACTATAATAATGAGCCTATAAGAAATTTATGCCATGGAACACAAATTACAATGTACCTTTCTCCAATATTTATTAAATTATTTCATCCTTGTTGAGAGTATGTTGTCTTGCTAGCACAGCCACAACATTGATTCAAGAAAAACATGTTAGAATTGGAGAGAATGGTTTGAAACAGTGATGACACATCAACCTGACACTGTTTCATCAATTTGTACACCAAGAGGGAGCTTTCCCAAGGAAAATTCAGCCTATGAGACACCATGGCTGCAAATGAGACACTATGAGATGATGAAATTGAATAGTAACATGACTGCAAATGAGGCACTATGGCTGCAAAAAGGACACCAAGATGGGGCTTTCCTAAGGAAAATTCAGCCATTACTTCCAAAAGACTCATATAACTGCCCACAACCCACGGTGAATACTATTAGCAACAAAGATTATGATTTTGTTATTATTATCTCACAAATAATGACAAAATAATAGAATATTGAGCTGAAAGCATGCAGATAGGATCAGCTATGGTTTCTTATTTTTGTCATTTGTTTCATTCTCAATTCAGGTGGGAATTGATATCATGGAGACTTCCACATAGAACTGCATAAGTAGTGGAGAAGTATTGGACAATGAAGGAAAGAAAAAAATGTGTGCAAACCAAGCTTTTCAGAACCACTTGTGTAAGAGCACATCTACGTATGAAGCCAATAATAGGTGAATCAAGCAAGGGAAGAATAACTTAATGAATCTTATGCAGATGTCCATGTTGGCTAGTAGACAAGTAGTAAGAGAAGCCAATTTTGTGCAATAGCTTGTTGCCATATATATAGAATTGTTCATAGAAAAAGTGAAAAACTAGTGAGTGTATGATCAAGCAGAACCACCAACTACTAGCAATCATCAAAGCTTGAAGACTTGATCTCAGCAACTGCAGAGAGGAGTCCAACGAGGGCAGTGCCACCAGCGGAAGCAGGCAGCAGCTCCAGGGGCGTCGTCGACTAGTGCAGCCTTTTAATCAACATATTCACAAATCCCTTGAATAAACATGCTTAAAGACTTGCAAGATCATGTGTTTTCAGAGTGGTGACATAATGTAAATGCATATGGCTTGACTTACATGCATTGCTGCTACACTGCACAGGAGGTCCCGTGATTGATCCAGCAAGGCCTGTTCTTGTGCTGCTAACTTTGCAAGCTCAGACATAAGGGTGCTCATCTCCTCTACCTGGAAAATGGCAAAAGAGTTTTATTACACTCTTCATATTGCCTATACAGCTGCTGGCAGAATCATGGCCAAATGTCCTCATCTCTCACAGGAAATACTGAAACCAGTTTCTTTGGAACATTTAAACAATCTGCTGGATGCCACCACTATTTCACAATTTCACAATACAAGATCCACATTTCTGCTTTACCTGGGTTAAGAACCCAATGATGAATACAACAAACCCCACAGTCATGACAGATGATGACTTGTTAATGAAAGACGATATCATGAAGGCAAATCTAAGCTGCATAAATTATACATGTAAGATATTGAAGAAACAAAGGGAAAAAATGAGCATGATTCAGTATGCTACCATCCTTGTAAAAAAGCATAATGCAAACAAAATTCTTCTTGAGAACTAGACTTGATAAAAAGAATAATAAGTTCAGTAACTCGTGAATATGAAAAAGAATACAACTTATCATATTAAATTGGAAAAGAAAGAAAAGGAGGAACAAGATTGCAAAACTGTTGTGCAAGAAAAAGTTGAATTGAAACATCATTCCAAAAAGTATTGTGAAAAAAGCTACAAGTGTGAGAAAAGTCTCCCAGATGAGCCAAGACAACTAGTAGGCAGACTCATATAATCCCATTATAGAAATCGCCTACAATCTCAGACATTGAAATTTAGATTATTTCTCTCTTCAAAATTTGTATGGACAGAACACAAGTTAAATAACAAGATACTTTAGACAACCTACTCAGGGAAAAATTGTAACTGGTGAAGTTTAAGGTCTTTCTCTGTAACCACAGAACTAATATGAAACACAAAACTAAACATGGCTATTGCTAGGGAAAAAGTTGGACCAACCGTCCCAGCAGCAGAGAATGTGTCAGTGGTGGGATGTGCAAATTCCTTCAGTCCAAGAGACCACGTAAAGTTCGGATCTGTACAACCATATAGCATTCACATCAACTATTGGATAAGCAAACTGGAAATGACAAGATAGGACAGGACTTTCACTAGTACATACTAAAGTAGATCCAATCTACCATACATAACTCCATGCATTTGACTACCTCACATAACTCCATGCTTTTCCTGAGGTCTAGATTGCTCACTAAAGGAAAATTGTTTCAAAACAATCAGAAGAAATAAAGTTCTGAGCAAAACCCCAAAAAAGGAAACCAAACTAGTCTAACCAAACTAACCAAGGTCTACATCCCTAGGAGAATGACTGAGGTCAGAAGGAACACTGGCATTGAGCCTACAAGTGGTAACACTAGCATTGGTATGGCCTTTATTGCTACTGCAAAAGGCTGCATGCTTGTGCTTGTGCTTACCATGCCTGCCTCTATAAGCCTTGAAAGGTATATTGCTGGGATAACAAAAGGCTATGTCATTGACACCGCCAGCATGAGCATCAATCTATCCACAATGTAACAAGTCAAACATAATAGCACGTAGCACTTTGAATAAAGGTAATGTAACACTAAAGCTCACCTCTAATTGTGATCTTAGGTCACTATTATGGATAAAATCATATGTCTGTATAATATAATTGGAAATGAGCAACACATATATTAAAAATAAGAAAGAGAGAAAGAAACATAAGTAAAAAGAAGCCTCATTGTTTATCAGACAAGACCATGAACATATGACAGCATTTGCTAATAGACATGGGAGTTTTCTATTCCAAGTCATTCACAAATGGTACCAATTATAGATCCATCTGGACTCCATATACATCGATTGACAACAACTTGTGCCAACATTTGTTCCAACTGAATGTAGAGATTTCACAGAGTTCCCAGAGTGAATACAATATACCGAAGATGACATAAAGAATTGAACACCAATGAATGCAGCAAATTACCTAGAAGAATTGTTTGTTGCTGTGGATGGAAGTCCAAGCTCATGACATTAGAGCCTTGGTTCAGTGTTCGAACCACAGTTTGGGGAAGATCATCTAGTGAATAAATATTCAGAAGATGTGTAGGACTAGGAAATGACACCTACAAAAATCAGTAAACATGTTTACACAAGTGAGGGATAGGGCTACAGGTTAACAACATAAGTAAAAAAAAGTCTCATTTTTTATCAGACAAGACCATGAACATATGACAACATTGTCTAATAGACATGAGAGTGTTCTATTCCAAGTCATTCACAAATGGTACCAATTATAGATCCATCTGGACTCCATATAATGTCTAGGAATGGCGACTACAAAGTATGAGGAAGATAGGGGTGGTGAAAAGGGAGTATATACATTGAAACTGCCATGATGTAGGCTGCAAGGGTTGTTTCAGAAACTGACCAACATGTGGCATTGTCCAAATAGAGGGCCCTAGCTCAAATGGGGCTGATAAAAGCTATGCCTGGTTTAGGAATGGAGTAGATGTATTATGAATGTTGTATGGCTTGCAAATAGGAAGTTGTGACATACAATTTATAGAGGATTAGTCATGGGGGATCATACAGAAGATGTTATGTGGCTTGCAAATTGGCTATTTGAGCTTCAAAGGAAGGTGAAAATTTCTCTCACAAATTGCCAGGAGACACCTGAAGTGAGCTTCTAAAACCCAAATTATCCCCTACTAAGGCTACTGTAATGTAGTGCCCCAAAATTTATATAAATAATTTCTGGAATTTATCAGGAATTTATAAGGGCTAAATAGATTAATAAATGGATTAATGAATTAATAAGTCATTTATGAGGCCCAATATGTTAAACAATTAATCTAACCTATTTAAGTAAGACCCAAAAGGTTTAAGGACCTAGCCCATTAAGTTTGGCCTATATTCTAGAAGGTTATTTAGCCTATTCACGAATTTTAAAGATAAATACTATTTTTATAAAAAATTATATAGATAAAACGAATAAAAGAGTTTTATTAAATTGAAACTCTGCACACGTTGGATGTAACGGACTATCGGGCGACCGCTACAGTGGTGTAACGCACCTATACACGACCGTTACACCCTACTGATTCCGTAAGTTGAAGAACTTGCAAAAATATTGGAACTTTGAGATCCTATCTGTAAGAGACCTAATTAAGAGAATATGTAAGGTTACTAGGGACTCTTAGGGATCAAGTTTTGGCGAACTAAGGACTCTAGAATCGATCTAATCCTCAAACCCTAGCCAAATCTCTATAAATAGAATCCAGTTCTGAACCGAGTGACCCTTACTTTTGGCTCGTGAAGAAACAAGGTAAGGAGATAGAATCTCGGGTAAATTCTTTAGAGTCTTTTGTTCCTAATACTTTAGACTAACTACCATCAAAATTTCATATTAGGAGATCAAGTAACCAAGAAGATAAGGGCTTCTAAAGTTGCTGATTCTGTCATAGCAACCAAGGATTCAGAGCAAAGGGCCACTGAAGATCAAGAAATTAGGACGCACAAATGAGGTAATTAGAGTTAGATGCTTTAGAACTTTTTGTTCCTCTTAGTATCATCTTCTTAACCTCAAAATTTCACGTCCTTAGGTCAAGAGGTTGAGGATTTAGAGCGACGTGAAGTTGCTGAAAAATCACAAGAAGAGAAGAACTAGGACGATCCTTGAAGACTCAAATTGGAAGTTAAAGCCCAGTTAAGAGGTAGGTCATCTCATGAACAACAAAAAGATCTCGTTAGGGATAAAATCCCTTTGATTTAACTTGATTTCATGCATTATAGAATAGGAATTTCATGTTTTAGTAAGTTCATGTATACATGCATACCTTTAGCCTAACCAAAGATAAAAGATATCATCTTGATCATTCACTGCAACCTATGCATGTATCTGGCCTTTACTTCGTTTATCATGACTAGACTAGTTAGTGATTATGATTCTTCTTGCATGGACATAGTTCCTTATCTTTACTATCAGCAGAAGCTCTGACGGATTAGGGTAGGACCGTCACATGACTGTAACGGCCTTACGATAACCCGTCACACTCTCTGTTGTGTTTAAATTGTCCTGTTGTCTCTGACGCACCATAGCAGGAGCGTTACAATACTGTAACGGTGTGGACACCAAAAGTTGCACACCCAGATATCCTGTTCGGCCCAGCATCAACAACGAAACCGAGTGAAGAAGCCCCGAGGAGACTGGCCATCCGAATTCCCAGAGCATGCGCACACTACCGTGAGGCTGCCTCCAGAGTCACGACAGTGAAGAGAAATCAACCACCAAGGGCCTCACAAACCATGGGCCTCGAAGAAAATCAAATGGGCCACAACTCGTGCTCATAACGGGCTCAAAACGGGCTCAGAAATGCACCCAGGGTGGCCTTCAGCGGCACACACTTGCCCTTCAACGGCACACCCTGGTGGCCTCCAGCGGCACAACCCACTTGCCCTTCAACGGCACACCCTGGTGGCCTCCAGCGGCACAGCCCATTTGGCCTTCAGCGACACACCCTGGTGGCCTCCAGTGGCACAGCCCATTTGGCCTTCAGCGGCACACCCTAGTGGCCTCCAGCGGCACGACCCATTTGGCCTTCAGCGGCACAGCCCCTGGCCTTCAGCGGCACGCCCATTTGGGGCCTCAACGGCACTCCCATTTGGGGCCTCAGCGGCACGCCCATTTGGGGCTTCAGCGGCACGCCCCTTTGGGGCCTCAGCGGCACGCCCTTTTGGCCCTCCTGCGGCACACTTATTGAGCCCGCCAGCGGCACAACGTGAAGGCTTTTCAACGGTCGAGCGACGTGGCGCTGTGGACGCGGATTTTATTTTATTTCATTATATTATTTATTTATATTTTTATTTGAGATTTTTGATTTATTAGGCGTGCCAGTCACCGGGGTGACAATTTTATTGTGCGCTCGATCTGACTTGGTCAGCCGATTGTGAAGTCCGAGTCGGGACCTGAAGCCCGTCATACCATAAAGGCTATGACGTTAATTACGCCCTTCTAAAGAAGGACAACCCTTGATTAAACGCCAAAATAGGAGGCCTCGAGAGGCAAAAATATATTCATGTGCGCAAAAATGGAACTTCATACCAGAGCCAGGAAGGCGGGCAAGATAACAACATCAGCTGTAAAAGCAGACGGTATCGTTAAGCCAGCGGCTCAGAGACGATATCGTTAAGTCAGCGGTTCAAAGACTGAGCCGTGGCCATGATGGAGGTTTAAAGCATCGATCAGTATTTCGACAGCATTTCCCCTTTATCTGGATTATGCCCAGGGGGAAATAGGCTATCACCCACGGAGTGCCGGGATGAAAGCCGAGAGAAAGAGAGAGGCCAAACCTCCCTACCTATATATATATGCCATGGGGCAATGTTTGATTTTCCCTTAGGGAAGCCGGCGGAACTCATGCAGTGGCATAGCTCTCCGAGCTAAAGGGGTTACTCATAAATCCGATGCGGGACGACGGAATGTAAGTGAACGCTCAATGTCGCGCCCTCGCACGCGGATCGACCTGCGCGGTCAGGTCGCGGGGATCGACCTGCCCGGTCAGGTCGCGGGGCTCAAGGGGGCAGCGCCCCTTGCGGGGGTTTCCGGGGGCGGAGCCCCCGGAACAAAATTTGGATTGAAGACTCAGTAATAAAATTTGAGTAGGTTATCGGTGCAGTTCAACCGTGCATAGGTTCCCGGCGCAGGAAGGGGGGTTCCCAGCGCGCCCAGGAGATGCGGTTCTCGGCGCGCCCGAGAGATGGGGTTCTCGGCGCGCCCAAGAGATGGTTCTCGGGGCAAAGGGAAGCCAAGGGGGGGTTTTCGGCGCAAGGGCCAAACGGCCAGGGGTTCCCGGCGCGCTAATAGCAAGGCTCTCGGCAGGAGGCCAAGGAGGTGGGCCTCTCGGCGTGGGGTTCTCGGCGCGGGCCGCGCCGAGAGCTATGACGCCGGCAAGGTTTGACGATACTCTGCTCCGGGGTTTGCTGGCGGGTCAGAGGATTTCCTGGAGATCCAGGTCAAAGTAGATGGGCCTTGGGTGATCAAAATGCATCTATTCATCGGGCCTTAACTGATTTTGATTTGTGCTTCAAAAGAATGCCAGAGGTTGAGAGGAACTGAGGAAGACCAATCCAGCATAGAGGACCTCTTTCACCATTGATGTGCAGAGTCCCGGGGACAGTTCAATATTGTCTTTCATCATCTCGGGAGAATTTTGGCAGCACCTCCCCTGGACTTAGCATTTGCCAGGGAATGATATAGGCTGACATCCACGGAGTGCCGGGATGAAAGCCGGAAGATGAGGGAGCACTAAGGCTCAAAGAGACTGTACATGTCTCTAGCATCGGTCACTATTCCCCTTCTCGGAGGCCGACGAAACCCTTGTAAAGACAAGGTCCACCGAACCCACAGGGTTGCATGTGAATCCAATTCGGGACATAGGAATGTAGGGGAGGTCCTCCCCATTACTGTATCTCCTCGGGGCGTATATGATGGTCTCTGAACATCCTCTGGGCAGATGTGTGGAGAGATTAAAGGGATTGGGGGGTGATGGTGTGAAGGTGGATCTTGGCCTGGGTTTTATTGGCCAAAGAAGGAACCTCAGCATGGGTTTTAGTGGCCGGGGGGAAGCTCTCGACGCGGATTTTATCGGCCAAGGGGATCTCGGCGTGGCTTTTATTGGCCAAGGGGGGTTCTCGGCGCAGGGGTTCTCGGCGCGCTCGTCACCGCGCCGGGAACCTGGCGCCGGGAGGCCCCCGGGCCAGGAAGGCTGTATTGCAAAGGGTTTTCTTGGAAAATGAACATGATTGAGGGTTTTGTCAACATACTGAAGGGAAGAGGGGGAAGCCCTCTCGGCCGCATAGCTCTCGGCGTGGCAACGGCCGCGCCGGGAAGGTGAAAGGGCTCAAGGCCAGAAAGGGTTTATGGCTTGATTACGGTACTCTGTTCTAGAGATTTCTGGGATTACATGAAGATTTCTGCTCGAGGGATGCCAAGGGAATTGGAAGGCGAGGTCAGTAGATGAAATAAGACCCTCTCACAACGTCCTGTGGAAATTTTTTATCTGTTTGTCGCCAGCCGTCCGAGGAGATCAAGGGATGACTGCCTCTGATCACCTGGACGAGCCCAATGGCATCGAGGAAACAAACCAGCGATGGAGGAACGACACAACCCTCGACACTGGAATTCTAGGCCCTAATCATTCACGGGTTAGAATGGAGGGCCCAAGGGTCGAGGTCATCAAGTATCATAACCTCGTGGGGTTGCATTCATCTGCAGATTAAGCATATATCTCATAACCAGCAGTTCAGGGAACCGAGAAATCGATGTATCTGGTTCCTGAACGGCATAAAGGGGGGAGCCTCGAAGGAAAACTCGAATGTATATCGGGGATCTGCCATCGAGACAGGAGGGGAGAAGGAAACAGAACCCAATAACCCATTAGATGAGGGTAGGGGCCCTATCTTCATTCCTCTTCGAAGAACAGACTCATAGAAACGACTCTGAAACCCGAATCGTCTGGACATTTAAATAAAAGATATATGCATAGAAAGACAGAGGGCAGAGCTTCGGTTGAGATAAAGATGGAAACATATAAAGGAAAGACATGGCAGCAGACGGAGAGATAGCCGGTAGATACTTCAATCATTCAATGCCCAAACGGGCCATCGTGACATTCCATTTCATTGCATCATTCCAAAACTCAAATCAAACACGAGAAGTGAGTGAGGAAAAGGGGGGACAGATAGCAGATATTTCAATCATTCAATGCCCAAACGGGCCATCGTGACATTCCATTTCATTGCATCATTCCAAAACTCACACCAATCACAAGGAGGGAGTGAGGGAAAGGAGATAAAACAGAGGCCGGGAAATCCCGGTTACATCCGATGAATCGAGATAGAGCTCGCAAGATTACATGATGAAGAGAAGAAAACATAAGAAAAGAAAACATGGGGGGAGGGCGGAGCATTGACTCCTCTCCCTCCCCCAGCTGCTTGCCCACCTGGAGCTTCTTCTCCTTCTCTTTCTCTTCAGATCGATCTCTTATCTCTTTTCTCAGCAGAGGAGGCTCTCTCTCACTCTCTGTTGGTCTCTTTTTCTGGCTATCCTTTTCTTTTTCTTTCTTTTCGATCCCCCTTCTTTATCTCGAGAGGAAGGGGCTTTTATAGCACAGCCCTCTCCCCCTATCGGCATGATCATCTCGGCCTGCTTTCGATGAGCTCCCGGCGCGCCTCAGGCGGAAGCAGTAGGCTTCCCGGCGCCCCTTCCCCATATGGGCCTTGTTGGGCTTTCGGCGTGGCCACTATCGGTGCGCCTTTTGGTGGCAGTGGGCCTCTTCAGCAGCTTCTCGGTGCCACAGGTACTGGCCCATTTAGGGCTTTTGGGCTTCTTGTGTTCATTTCTTCAGTTGTGAGGGCTGACTCATCGGCTGACATATCTTGTTGGCTGAGCTTCTTTCTTGCTCGTTCGGGGATGGTCCCGAGTATCTTCCGAGGTCTTGTGTCTCGTTTCAGTGGTTCTCTATTAGAGCCGGCTGTCTCTTCTTTTCTTCTTTTATTCCTGAAAACAAGATAACAGAAATAAGACATTTTATAAAGGTATTTTAGGGTTATTATTATTATTTCATTACTGCTATTATTATTATCTTTATTTTAGGCGTCAACAGGCGCCCATGCCCTACGCATCCTTGGCGCGCAGTGAGATTTTCGAGGTGTCAACCGGGGGTTGGGCCACGCAGGCTACTCCCCTGACAGCCAGGATGGGGGAAGTCAAACCCCATCATGACCAGCCGCTTCCCGCCTCCGATTGTTGTGCTCGAGGGCTCCCGCTGCTGGGAGTATAAAGCCACTCCCATTCCGGCAGAGAAAGAGGAGGACACAGATGGAGAAGAGACCCCTAGGCAGAGAAGAATAGGCACAGAGCCACCTACGAGAAGAAGGAAGAAGAGAGAAGAAAAGGGAGAGGGCTCCGGCGTGGAGTCTTCCGACAGCCACCAGGCAACGAGAAGAGAGTAAGAGAGAGAGAGGGCCTGATGTAGTAGGGGAAGGTGGGGGAAAGAGTAGTGGACGATCGTCCCTGCTTCGATCCCCAACACCTCCTCCTCTTTTGTTTCTCTATTTTCCCCCTCTCCACTCCTTTGTTCTTAGGTCTTCTTTCTTGCCTATAGCCTTAGCTCGAGCATGTTTTGTAATGTATACGGGTGGCTACGACCCTTTATTTCCCATGAATGAAGATCTCCCCCCCCCCCCCTGAGTGGGTTTTCTCTTTGTCTCATTGTTTTGGGCCACAGTGCGTTTGATCATTTTTCCCTTCGCTTTCCGGTGTTTGCGTTCATCCCTCACGCCGACGGTTTCCTCCGGATGTGGCACCATCTTGAATGGTTTGAGGTCATGAACCTTCTCCTGTGAAACCCAGTACCAGTACCTTCACCTGTGCCTGCCCCTTTGAACCTTTTTCCCTTTTGCCGGAAGTCCTTGTGGGTTTGATCGGTCTAACACCCCTCCTTGCTAGCAGACCAACCCTCATTTGGAGCCATGTCCGGTGCACCTGCACTTTCCCCCAGCGGCACACCCTTCCGGCACCTTGGCCGGCACACCCATAGTAGCCCCCCCCAGCGGTACACCTCCCGTTGGTGCCCCAGCGGCACACCTGGCCTCTCCCTAGCCCGGTACACCCCTCAAGCACCCTGTGCTTGTCCTTGGCCGGTACGCCTTGACTAACCCCCAGCCCACCCTGTCCAGTCTTAGAGGTCTTCGGCTCGTTGTTTTCCCCATGTTTTCGGAGGTTTTATCAAGGTGTTGCCGCCCTCGGGCGCCCACCTCCAGTTGTCAGGTTCCGCCACTCCATGTGGGCGCGTTCCCTTATCTCCCTTACGCTCGGGTCAAGGGGAGATGCTGCCGAATTTTTGTTAGAAAATAACAACACATAAAAGGGCAAAAGGATGCAACAAACGAATGGGATAAGAAATACATATCAAAAGATAACAAAACCATCAAACGAATAGAACAACAACAGATTGCAAGAAGAAGGAGGAAAGATTTGTATAAAACTACGCAAAACTCAAAGAAAAGAAGAAAAGAAAAGCCTTAAAAACAAGCAGCGGAGGAGTGGGCTTTCATCGGCATGTCTGTCCAGCCCTCGTCGGTACACCCTATTAGCCCTCCAGCGGCACACCCTATCAGCCCTTCAACGGCGCACCTTCTTGGCCCCTCACCGGCACACTCCTCCCACCGTCTCTCTCACCGATACACACCTCCTCACTGTCTCACTCTCTTTCTCACTCTCCCTCTCACCGGTACACCTTCCTGGCTCCTCACCGGTACACTCCCACCGTCTCTTTCCCACCGGTACACTTCCTTTCCCCCTTACCGGCACACCCTCATCTACCTTTCCATCTCACCTCTTCTTCCACTGTCTCTCCGAAGTGGAACCCAATGTACAGACTTTAAGGAACAATGTATAGACTTTGAGCTGGCCAATGTACAGACTTTGGGCTGGCCAATGTACAGACTTTGAACTGCAGCCAAGGAACAATGTATAAACTTTGAGCTGAACAATATATAGACTTTGAGTTGGCCAACGTACAGACTTTGGGCTGGCCAATGTACGGACTTTGAACTGCAGCCAAGGGACAAGGTATAGACTTTGAGCTGAACAATGTATAGACTTTGAGTTGGCCAACGTACAGACTTTGGGCTGGCCAATGTATAGACTTTGAACTGCAGCCAAGGAACAATGTATAGCCTTTGAGCTGAACAATGTATAGACTTTGAGTTGGCCAACGTACAGACTTTGGGCTGGCCAATGTACGGACTTTGAACTGCAGCCAAGGGACAGTGTATAGACTTTGAGCTGAACAATGTATAGACTTTGAGTTGGCCAACGTACAGACTTTGGGCTGGCCAATGTACGGACTTTGAACTGTAGCCAAGGGACAATGTATAGACTTTGAGCTGAACAATGTATAGACTTTGAGTTGGCCAACGTACAGACTTTGGGCTGGCCAATATATAGACTTTGAACTGCAGCCAAGGAACAATGTATAGACTTCTGAACAATGTATAGACTTTGAGTTGGCCAACGTACAGACTTTGGGCTGGCCAATGTACGGACTTTGAACTGCAGCCAAGGGACAATGTATAGACTTTGAGCTGAACAATGTATAGACTTTGAGTTGGCCAACGTACAGACTTTGGGCTGGCCAATGTATAGACTTTGTGAGCTGAACAATGTATAGACTTTGAGTTGGCCAACGTACAGACTTTGGGCTGGCCAATGTATAGACTTTGAACTGCAGCCAAGGGACAATGTATAGACTTTGAGCTGAACAATGTATAGGCTTTGAGTTGGCCAACGTACAGACTTTGGGCTGGCCAATGTATAGACTTTGTGAGCTGAACAATGTATAGACTTTGAGTTGGCCAACGTACAGACTTTGGGCTGGCCAATGTATAGACTTTGAACTGTAGCCAAGGAACAATGTATAGACTTTCACGGACAATGTACATACTTTGAGCCGGCCAATGTATAGACTTTAATGGACAATGTATAGACTTTGAGCTGGCCAATGTATAGACTCCAATAGACAATGTACAGACTTTGAGCTGGCCAATGTATAGACTTTAATGGATAACGTACAGACTTTGAGCTGAAGGATGTATAGACTTTGTGTGCAGCAAACAGCCGATGTATAGACTTCGTGTCACAGTGACCCGTCAATGTATAGACTTTGGGCTGAGGGATGTACAGACTTCGGGTGTGCTAACAGCCAGTATATGGATTCTGAGTTGTAGCCAATGGATAATGTGCAGACTCGAACAGGCGATGTACAGACTTTGAGTTTCCCCGGCACACCCTCTTCTACCTTCGCCGGCACACTCTCCTTGGTGCCTTCCCCGGCGCATCCTCTTCCCCCTTCACCGGTACACCTTGGGACGCCCTCATCGGCACGCCCCCCATACCCCTTGCCAGTACACTCTCCAGCGGCTCTCTCTCTCCGGGAAACATATACATATAACATATAATGATGATGATATTGGTAATAATAATAATGATAATAAATAAATTAATAAAAAATTATGATAAATAAAGAAATCCGAATACATATAGGAAACAAACCAAAAATGCGCAATAGTGATAATAATAGTAAAAAAGGGAGAGAATAATAATAATAATAATAAACAAAAAAGGAAATCATTCGGAAAAAATGCATAAAGAAGTAATAAACAGCAAAAGGAAAGAGAGGAACATATAATTATAACCACAGATAAAAAAAATGCTAGGGTCCACATTGCAGCCCCGTCTCTCCCCGTGACCCGACACAAAAGGAACAATAATGCCGCCCTCTCAGGCCGGGCCCGAGTCTTGGGAATCATCCTGACGTGGCCAGGCCCCGACCTAGTCTTGGGCCGACATTCCAATCAGACCGGATTCGTTTCTCGCCTCGGATCCCTTCCGAGCCATCATTAAAATTACCGTTCATTCGGTAGACATTTGAACGGGTCCACCTCAGTTTCCGTCGCGTTTCTATCACGGACCCATGTCAGAATATGAAAAGGTCCGCGAGTGACCGACATGGCCAATGGCTCGTATCCTGATGCGGACTTTAGTGTGATTTATTCCTGTCCCTTTCTCGCGCAGTTAGTATTATTTCTTTCGACTGCAGGGCCCATAATTTCAGCAATTAATCAAGGGTGTTCCCTCGTATGGGGGATGTAAATGACGTCGCGACCTTTACGGCACGACGGGATCTGGTCCCGACACGAACCACACAATCGTCTGACCGAGTCAGATCGAGCGCACCTGGGCTCTTCGGAGCCCGAATAAATTGTCACTTCGGTGACTGGCACGCCCACGCACTTAATAGACGAATCAACCATTCCCGAATAGACGAGCATAATAAATGAACGAAAAGTGCGTCCACAAGTCTGGCACGCCCGGTGGGACACGATCCACCCTTCATCTCTTTACCGGAATTAGGGGCCCTGCGGCCCCCTTCTTGTAACACTAATTGTGCTACTTTCTCAAATGCAGGAGAATCCCATCATGGTGCCGACAATGGCTGTCACTTGCGGCCCTCAGGTCGTTGAGAACCATGTTCGAGACGGCTACTTGGCGGTCCCCCTCAACTTCGGGAGCTTCCCTCCCACCGTGGGCTTCCCCAACTTCTTGGGGGTGGCCTTTGTCAACATCCTCGACGTGAAAGCACCTGACGAGCCCCAGACCAATGCTCCCGCTCCGGGGGCCACTGAAGCTGTTATCGGCCGAGCTGTGGCCAAGAACAACAACGGCGTCCCAGCAACGACGCTGAGCTGCAATGTGCACCATGTGCACCAAACCGCCGGCCTATCTCACCAAGGGTCGGCATCTCACCGGAGGAGGCTCCGGAGGAATAATATTGGCGTCGTCTCGGGACGCTGCATGTCCAACTCCGTGAAATCTATGACCGTCGGGACCCTCCGAGTTCGCCTGGACGGGCAAAGGTCCCAGGTGACACCGGACCGTGTCGTCCCGACTATCCCAGTCCGGAACTCTTTCCAGGGGCTGGAGAAGCTGAAGGAGAAGGTGACGCCCGCAGTTCTGGCCGCGTCACCAAGGACTGCACCGGCTCACAGGCTGGCCAAGTTAAAGCAAATCTGGGTCCCCAAGGAGGCCCGGCCCACTGCACCTGCCCAGGCAGGGCCTAGCACTTTCCGCCCGAGGAGGGCCCGAAGAGATGATAGGGTCGAGGTGACGACCCCGACTCACCAACCAGCACTTGCCATGCCGACGCAGCCTGAGGGTGCCCGCCGTCGGCGCCGCAGGCATTGACACCAGGCTGCCCGCCCGACACTCAGGGCCTACTCTCCTCCTGCCGCTGTCATCGACACGCAACCACAGGCTGCTCTCCCCGACCAGGAGTGGGAAGGGATCGAGCAGGCCATGAGAAACTACCTCCGGGGCCCAGGTAGCACTCCCTTGGGTCGCCAGAGACTACTGGGGGCAGTGGCCTCCGCTTTCCAGGAAGAAGGAGCCCGACCCGCACCCAGTGCAGAGTCGAGGAATCGCTCGGAGGAGTCGCGCCAGTCCCCTGTCTGGGAGGAAGCGCCGCCCCGACGGTCGGTCTTCGACAGGCTGGTGTTCCCGGGGAGATCATCCAGGAGGGTGATGAAGAGAAACAAGAGCTGGAGAACCTTCACCTGCAATATGGCAGGAGTTCGCGGTCGGTATGGGGCCTTGCCTACCGATCCTGAAGAAATGGCCAGGCTCACCGCCAGGCCGGGGCCCCTCACTAGAGGGAGAGCAGCAGGCAACGCGGCACAGACAGGCGCCGAAGGGACCTTCCCTGAAGAACCCCTTGCGGCCCTCACGGCCAATGTGGTCACCACCGACGACACGAGCGGCGGACCCTCTACATCATCCGAGGACGCCCCGGCCGAAGAAACATGGAGCATGCCCAGTCTCCCCACAGCTGACCCGGCAATGCTGCTCATGATACAACGGTTCCAGTAAGAAATTTAGTCACTAAAAAAGCAACTGAATGAGCGGAACACACAGCCCCCGATGTCCTGGCAGACCGAGGTTCTACCCGAAGCACCCATGGACAGGGGGCAATCTTCAGAAGTAGCTCTTCCAGCAACCCTCAACCCTCTCAAGGGTGCGCCCCCGCAGCAGGCACATTACACGGCACTGGCCCCGCCACAGACTTTACTTTCCCAAGGGTCCCCCATGGCCCCCCAGGCGACCGTGTTGGCCACCCCGAGTGCGCAGCCCGCTCATTTCTATCCGAGCCCGGTCGACCCAGCAGTAGTCAGCCGATTGATGCTTGAACAAATGATAGACATGAAATTGGCAGAGAGAGGCGACGGGGATCAGACGCCATTCGACGTCTACCGGGTGCCCTACCCGGCTCACTATGCCGCAAAGAAGCTGCCGGTTGGCGTCACCAAGCCACTGAAGTTTGAAAAGTTCAATGGGCAAGGGTCTCCCAGGGAGCACATTGCTTATTATGTAAACGTCATGGGGGATCTGGCTGCTGATGAGGCCTACCTCCTGAAGTTTTTCGGCTCGACACTCACCGGGCTTGCCTTCGAGTGGTACTCCAGCTTGCCACCCGGGTCTGTTGCTGACTGGCCCGACATGCAGAAGAAGTTCAAAGAAAGATTCTACGTTGCTGAACGGGAAGTCACTGTGGCAGAACTTTACGCCACAAGGCAGAAGAATGACGAGTTGGCCCTCGACTACATCAAAAGATGGAGGAACCTCAGCATGAGGTGCAGGCGTCCCCCGCACCAGGAGGATGCGGTGCAGATCTGCAAGCAGAACATGAAGAAAGAAATCCTGGAAAGGATGATTGGCACCGAAGTCAAGACATTTGACCGCCTGAACAATGTGGTAGCAGAGATTGAGGCATTTCTGGCCCAATATTCCTCCACTCCGGCCATGTCAAGCCAGAGAGCCAGGCAGGCCGAGAAGAAGTCAGCTCCCCCTGAGGTGCACACACTAGATTTCCAGGCCTTTGAGAAACAGAAGGAGAAAGCCAAGGAGGCTGCCAACCTTCCCCCCCCAGAACCACAGAACGGCGAGAGGGCCCCTCACTGAGGGAGAAGATGAGAAACAAGCTATATTCCTTCTCCCGAGACAAGTCCAAGCTCCTGTTTGAGTGGGCAACCAGTTACAATAAAATCACACTGCCAGAGCCGAAGAGGCCCGGAGACCTGAAGAAGAAAGACGACCCGTGCTTCTGCCTGTACCACCGGATGCTCGGGCATACCATTGAGGACTGCTATGTCTTCAAGGACGTCATTGAGTCCTTAATCAGGAACGGGGAGCTGGACATGGGGGAGCATAAGGTAGACCCCCCGCAACTGCATGACCTCCACCGTCAATATGGTCTCGTTGTACCAGGAGTTGCCTGAGGAGTGGGCGGAGGCCAGCACCCGCGCCACTTATGAAACTTTTATCATGGCCCCGGCTCAAGACCAAGGGGGTTGGCAGACTGTATCCAGGAAGAATAGAAGAGCGCGTGTCCCTCGACCCACCCCAGGAGTTCATCTAAGGGGTGCGACACCCCTGCCTGCACCACCCCCGGTGAGCCCAGTCTGGCACGACACGGCCCCTCGACTGGTCATGAGGCGGCCCACTCACAACAAAAAGAGCTGCGTCCCGATGCGGATGCATAAGAAGACCAGCCCGGCGGTCGAAAGGCTCCAGGCTATTATTGATGGGCTCGAAGATTATGAACAGCCCGAAATCCAGCCCGTGGAGCTGAAAGAGTATGTCCCCTGGGAGGAGTTCGAATCACTCGAACTGGCTCCAGGAACAGAAGCTGAAGTAGAGAAAGAGCCTCCCCTATGGGGTGAGCTTCCCCAAGAGCAGCCGCTGGCTACAGTAGGAAAGAAGAAGAAGAAGAGGAGACCCAGGAGCAAGAAGAAAAAGGAGGTCGTCATCGCCTGCAACACCCTCTTGGCGCTATTCGACACTGCCCTCTCCCTGGAAGAAAAAGAAGAAGAGCCACCCCATGAGCTGACGGAGGTGAACCAAGCTGAAGTGTCCACTTCCTAACATGCCACCTGGTCGGGAAGGAAGTGGGGGCGCCCTCCTCAGGATAACCTCAACATCATGCTCAGGGGAGAACAACCATACTAGGTCCCCGACCCCGAGGTCCGAGGCACCGAGATCCCTCCTCCGTCGGGTCTCTATCCCGGAGGGGCCGGGAGCCGAGGCACCCCTTCATTCGCCGAATTCCTAATAGCCCGAGCAGGGGGGCAGGCGCGCTCCCAGGGGTCTCCTTCGACCGGAGAAGCAAACAGTTCCCAAGCTCTACCGGCGGTAACTCCTCCTCAGCCAGAAGAAGAATTCAACGACATCCCAAACCTCGCCGAATTCATGCAAGAAACAGAGGAAGCCCAGCAGGCCCCACGGGCTCAACAGGCTGCAACAGAACCCACAAAGTAGGCATCCCCTGATCTGACACCCCAGCCTCAAGGTGGGGGCAGGCGCGGCAAGGTCGAAGAGATGAAATTACTCAAGGTGTGGGCTGTCGACCGAATAGTCAGACACCTCAAGAAGATCCCGACCCAATTTACTGTATGGGAGATGCTGTCTTTGGATGAAGAAACACGGCAAGCCATCATTGCCGCACTCCAGACGCCAACACACCTTGAAGCTTGCCTGGCAGAAATCTCACCTGAAGTGGCCGTGGCTTTCACAGAAGATGACATGCTCCTGCCCACCTGCAGTCATAACAGACCCCTCTACATGAAAGGGCAGTTGAATGGCCAGCCTATCAACAGGGTCCTGATCGACCCAGGGGCAGCAGTGAATATACTCCCTTACCGGGTGTACCAAAAGCACTACTTTGACGTACACCTGGTTGAGGTTAAAAATGTCAAGATTGTTGGTTTTAATCAGAAATGCGAGGTGCCCATGGGGGTTGCAGAATTCAGCTTGACTTTTGATGATTTCACCACCAAGGTCCAGTTCCACGTCATCAACTCCAACACTTCCTACAAGGCGTTGCTTGGACGGCCCTGGTTACACCAGAATAGAGTGGTGCCTTCCACCCTGCACCAATGCATTAAATACCCTTGCGAGGGGAAGAAAGTCAGAATCTTCGCCGACCTCCACCCGTTCGAAGTGTTCGAGTGTCATTTGTCAGACGCCAATCTGTACTTAGAGAAGGCGAAGCAAGCTCCCCAGGCTGCCCAAGGCAAGGGAAAGAAGAAGGTCGAGGAGGGCGGTTGGTTTCCTCCGCCGCCCCCAGGTTATGTGGCTCCCCCACATGTACCATTCATTGCACAAGAAGGGGGGACATTCAAGGCAGCTCCTCTCGCCATCTATTCTACACCGGGGACGCCTTGCCTAGAAGACATGCTGGAGGATGTCAGAGTCCCGCCAGGGATCGTCAAGCCTATTACAGGAATTGAATGTCAAGCAGCCGAGCAGCTAAGAACTTTTGAAGTGCCTAACCTAGAGGGGCCACCCACTATCTTTTATGTTGCCGGGGAAAAGTCGGTCAGGGAAGACGACGATTGCCGGTTCCCTGACGAGTTGCATGACCCGCACGTCCCCATTGCGGGACTTCCCCACATGACTGACCGGGCAGCCAGGGTGGTCAGAAAGCAAAAGATTCCCCCTATCAACCCTCCAGCCGGAAGGAAATGTTTGAAAGAATGTGAAACCCACCAAACCTGGGTCGGCGGTTGCTGCAAATCACCAAGCACCCCGGTCTGGGCTTTTTACTAGAAGATTATTACGAAACTGATGTGATATCGGTTTCGGCCTTGTCCGGCGACGACCCCGCGGAAGCTGCAGATTTGCGGGAAGTCCACCAAGATGTATATTTCAGGCCCCCGACTGAGGAGGCGCAAGATGAAGAAGTGTTCCTTTGGAACCCTCTCCACCGCCGCTGCATGGGGAAGACCTCCTCTTTCTCCGAGGGACTAACCTCGAAGGGGCACACCACTGAGACGCCCTCATTCCGGCCTGCTGGCAAAGCAAGAAGCAGTAGCATGGGCCATGCTCCAGATTCTCCTTGATACGACCCCGTCATGTACGCCTTGTACCATAGGCAGCAACGGGAGATCGGGATGTTAAAAGCACGGTTGGCTGAGTTGACCTCGCTAGTGACCGACCTGATCCAAGGTTCTCTCCGCCCGTGGGGTGGCCATATGTCTCGGCCCCGAGACGCCAGCCCTGGCGCCTCCGTCCGGTCAAGAAGGGAAACAAGAGATACGGCAAGCCCATTAACCGGGCGGCCAGATAGGCGAGGCCTGACACTCCAAGAGAAGCTACAGAAGCCCTATTCCTTCCCAAGGGAGAAGACTCGGGATATCTTTGACTGGGCCTGCCATTACGGCAAGGTCTCCCTCCCAGTGTCCAAGAGGCCGCAGGACATTCGAAGAAGTGGGGACCCACTGTTTTGTCCCTACCACCAGATACTGGGCCACGCCATCGAAGACTGCTATGTCTTCAAAGACATTGCTCAAGACCTCATTGACAGGGACGAGCTTAGAATGGGAGACTATGTGGTAGCCCCGCCACGCCCCCACGTGGCGGACAGCCCCAGAAGAGGAGCCTATACACTATCCATCCAGTACCAGGCGCCTGAAGATGCGGCTGCCCCGGCCCCCGCCGGAGTTGTCTATGATGAGTACACAGAAGACCCCGAGGTGGCCCTGTGCCTTTCTGCACCAGCGGACCCCGCGGACCCGATGGCTATAGTCCAGGAGGAGTGCGTGGTGAATGCAGCCTACACGCCTAGTCACGAGGAACAAGAAGAGGGGGATGGCGTCCTCGAGCCCGAGGACAATGAAGACCAAGACTTCGTCGATTTGTCGCCAGCCCCGCCGGAGATTGAAAATGGCGGCCAGGCCACCGTCGATGAATTGATTGAGATCAACCTCGGCACAGAAGGTGACCCCAGGCCGACCTTTTTGAGTGCTCTTATGCCCCCACAGGAGAGAGAACAATACACAAAGTTGCTGCAAGAATTCCAGGATTGCTTTGCCTGGAACTACAAAGAAATGCCCAGGCTCAGCCCCGAAGTGACTCAGCACATTTTGGCCATCAATCCCAAGGTGGAACCAGTGAAGCAGTCTCCCCGACGTATGAGGCCGGAATTGATCAGCCAGATCTGCAAGGAGGTCGACAAGCTCATAGACGTCAACTTCGTGGCGGAAAATCAGTACACTACTTGGTTGGCCAACATCGTACCGGTGAAGAAGAAGAATGGACAGATCAGGATTTGCGTGGATTTTCGTGACCTGAATAAAGCCTGCCCAAAAGATGACTTCCCGGTGCCTATCACCGAAGTGATGATTGATGCAACCACTGGCCACGAGGCCCTGTCTTTTATGGACGGATCGTCCGGCTATAACCAAATTTGGATAGCTGACCACGACCGGATTCACACAGCCTTCAGATCGCCCAAGGGGATATTCCACTACAAGAGGATGCCCTTCGGCCTCAAGAATGCCAGTGCTACATATCAGCGGGCGATGACCAAGATCTTCGACGAGCTACTGTATAGCAAGGTCGAATGCTACATCGACGACCTGGTTGTCAAGACTAAGAAGAGAGATGAGCATCTGAGTGACCTCAGGGTCGTCTTCCAAAGGCTCCAGCTGTACGGGCTGAAAATGAATCCCATGAAGTGCGCCTTCGACGTGTCCAGCGGAAAGTTCCTCGGCTTTATTGTCCAGCACAGAGGGATCGAGATTGACCCCTTCAAGATAAAAGCCATTCAGGAGTTGCCCCCTCCGAAGAGTCTGGGAGAGCTAAGGTCCCTACAGGGCCGTTTAGCTTACATCCGCAGGTTCATTTCCAACCTGTCGGGGCGTTGCCAACCTTTTCACAGACTGATGATGAAGAATGCACCCTTCAGCTGGGGTCACGAATGCCAGCACGCGTTCGACCAGCTAAAGGAGTACCTGAGGACCCCGCCAGTCCTGGGGGCACCTGTCAAAGGCAGACCGCTTATTCTCTACATAGCGACCACCGAATATTCACTGGGGGCAATGCTCGCCCAGAACAATGATGAGGAAAAGGAGCAGGCTCTCTACTATCTCAGCCGGAGATTGGTGGGGGCAGAGGCCAAGTATACCCCGATCGAGAAAGTCTGCCTTGCCTTGGTCTTCACAGTCAAGAAGTTGAGGCACTACATGCTGTCCCATGAAGTAAGTCTAATATCCAGAGATGACCCCATCAAGCACATCCTCTCCTAACCAGTCCCGAAGGGTCGCCTTGGCAAATGGGCCGTGCTGCTCATGGAGTTTGACATCACCTACGTGCCGTAGAGGGCCGTTAAGGGACAAGCCGTCGCTGATTTCTTCGCAGCACACCCTGTGCCCAAAGACTCCCCGTTGGCCACCGAGCTACCCGAAGATGAAACACTTGAGGTGGACCAAGTCCAACAAGCCATCTGGCAGTTGTATTTCGACGGGGCCTCAAGAACAGAAGTGACCTCATCCGGATGCACCAAGGTAGGGGCCGGAGCCGGCATCTTCCTCAAATCTCCAAACGGAGAAGTGATGCACACTTCCTGCTGCATTAGCAAGCCCTGCACAAATAATGAAGCAAAGTATGAAGCTCTGATCATCGGCCTCCAGGTGGCCCTCCAAATGGAGATCAAAATGCTCCAAGTATTCGGCGACTCACTGCTGGTCGTCAAGCAGGTCCAGGGGCAGTTCGACGTCCGGAAACCTGAGTTGCTCCCTTATCACACTAAGGCAAAGGGGCTCATGGAGCGGTTCTACCTCCTCGAGATAGGCCATGTCGCCAGAGGGGAGAATGCACAAGCCGACGCCCTGGCAAAATTGGCAAGCTCACTGGCAGTGCCTCCAGATGGATCTCTCAATATCCAAGTAATAAATCAGCACCAAATGCCCAATATGATAGAAGAAGAACCAGAAGAAGAAGAGCTAGAAGTCACTACAGCAGAAGCCGTCGGCCTACCTGACTGGAGAGACCCCCTGATGCAGTGGTTCAAATACCAGCAACTGCCCAAGCAGAGAGAAGAGAAGATCAAGCTAATCAGAATTAAGGACTCTTATGAGCTCCGAAATGGAATATTATTCCGAGTGGTGGCCGATGCCAAGCAGAAATTACTTCTCCGATGCTTGTCCATTGAAGAAGCCTGGAGGGTCATGAAGGAGGTCCATGCCGGGATGGCTGGTGCACACCAGGCGGGACCGAAAATGAAGATTGAAATAAAGAAGCTCGGCTATTATTGGCCTGCAATGTTCGACGACTGCTGCAAATATGCTAAGTCGTGTTAGAAATGTCAAGAGCATGTCACCATACCCAGAAGGCCCCCCGTGCAATTGCACCCAACGGCGCCCAGTTGGCCGTTTGCCCAGTGGGGAACAGATGTCGTGGGTCCCTTACCTGCATCTTCCACAGGTTGCAAGTACATTTTGGCGGCAATCGACTATTTCTCCCGTTGGGCAGAGGCTGTTGCCTTACGGGAGGTCACCGGAGAGATCGTGGTCAGGTTTATTTGCCGCAACATTATATTCCGGTTTGGCATGCCCGACCGGATTGTATCAGACAACGGCAGCCACTTCCGCAACCAAAAGGTCTACCGGCTGGCAGAAAAATACAAGATTGATTGGAGGACATCGACTCCCTATAATCCACAGGCTAATGGGCTGGCCGAAGCTTTTAATAAGACACTCTGCACCCTCCTGGCCACGATTGTTAGCTCTAACAAAAGGGACTGGGAAGAGAGGATGTACGAGGCGCTATGGGCGTACCGAACCGTATACAAAACCCTAACAGGCTGCTCGCCCTTTTTTCTCGTATACGGTTCGGAGGCAATCGTCCCCGTTGAATTGGAGATACCTTCCCTCAGGGTCGCCATTCAGCATGGGCTCATCCTTGAAGGACAGACCAACGTCGAGCGAAGACTCGAAGAATTTTCCAGTCTGGAAGGGAAGCGGCTTCAGGCCCAACAGAACATTCAGATCTACCAGGCTCGGATTGCGCGTGCCTTCGACAAGCTTGTCAAGGAACGCGAATTCAAGAAAGGTGACCTTGTCATGGTGAAGAGAAGAGATCTCATGGCTGCCAACCCCAAGGGCAAACTGAATGAGAACTGGCTCGGACCCTACGTAGTCCAAAAAGTCTACGAGGGCGGAGCCTATGTACTTGTCAACCACCGCGGGGAAGTTCAATTCCCGCCTCTTAATGGAAGGCACTTGAGACTGTACCACGCTCCGGTATCCCCATTCAATCAATAATATTATTCTCCGCCCTATTTTGGGCGGATTTACGTGATTGATGCCCGAACGACTTGATCCCTATACATGTTTTCAAAAAGAGAAGAGAATAAAAAAAAGAAAAAAAAGGGAAGAGGAAAGTAAAAAAAAAAGAGAGAAAAAAAAGAAGAAAAAAGGGGGAAAAATAAAAAAAAAAGAAAAGAAAAGAAGAAAGAGAAAAAAAAGAGAAGAAAAAAAAAGAGAGAAGAAAAGAGAAGAAGAGGAAAAGAAAAGAAAGAAGAAGAGAAAAGAGCAAGGGAAGAATAAGAGTCAAGAAGAAGGGGGAACGCCCCCCATCTCCAGTCATCACCCCGTATCAGCGAAGATACTAAAAACTAAACAAACTCTTCTCTCCGTCCTCCCCGGGCGGTGAGTACCCCTTTGGCTTGGACCTCCCGTCCAGGCCATTGACTGAACAAACTCTTCTCTCCATCCTCCCCGGGCGGTGAGTACCCCTTTTACTTGGACCTCCCGTCCAGGCCATTGACTAGACAAACTCTTCTCTCCGTCCTCCCCGGGCGGTGAGTACCCCTTTAGCTTGGACCTCCCGTCCAGGCCATTGACTAAACAAACTCTTCTCTCCGCCCTCCCCGGGCGGTGAGTACTCCTTTGGCTTGGACCTCCCGTCCAGGCCATTAACTAGACAAACTCTTCTCTCCGTCCTCCCCGGGCGGTGAGTACCCCTTTGGCTTGGACCTCCCGTCCAGGCCATTGACTAAACAAACTCTTCTCTCCGTCCCCTCTGAGCGACGAGAAACCCAGTCTCTGACTAAGGCTCCCCGCCTGAGGCCAGTGCGCGGTTCCAACATTATGGCGAGGCCGGTGAGTCACCCATTTGGTACGGTGGAGTGGTTCCCTCGTCCTCTCCCTGGGAGGGCGAGCACTCTCCCGTGCCCCGATATGGGTTTCTGCCTGGTTCTCCCAGAGCGAATTGTCGAGAAGATTTACACCCTGCCAACGTGTTTTGGCACAGCAAAAAGGAGGAAAGAGGAAGAGAAGGATGATATACATAGAAGAGAAGGTAGGAGAAAAGAGATCCCCCCCGGGGTGAACGCACACTGAAAGGACATGCGAGGTAGTAAATGCTCTGTTCCATTCAAGAAAGATTAAACTACATGTGCTTCGGGGCATACCCCTGGGTTACATCTCAAAAAGAAAGAAGAAGAGAAGGGAAGGGAGCAAGGGAGCGGCGCCTAGTCAATGCCCCTGAAGATGTCTTCAAGAGGGAGGATTCTGACACAAGGGAAGTTTGTCATGTCGCGCAATCAGCCCCTCCGGTCTTCGAGTCGAGCGAGCTCTGCCTCCACGGACGTCGTCTCGACCTGGGCGACGGCAAGAGCCTCGCCTTCCGTCTCGATTGCTCTTTCGGCTTCGACAAGGTCAGACCTAGCCGCAACAAGATAGCTTTCCAGCTTCGCAACTCGGCTCTTGAAGGAGCGAACATTGCCCTGGCCTTCCCTCAAAGCCTTCCCATGGCGCTCTTCATCATGGCGCCGTGCCTCCAAGGTCTGTAAATACTCGTCTGCCTGGGCATCAAGGGCGGCGCATTCGTCGGGAGCCTAGGTCTCAAGGAAATCGCGACGTTTGACATACTTCAGCAGCAACAAGACCCGCCGCGACCATTCCCCCAGTGGGCAGCCCAACACTTGCAGTGCCCCGGTCAGCTGCGTCACTATACTCTGCACCTCCTGGTATGACAAAGAAAGATCGGCGAAGAGCATTGTCCGCAGTGTTACCAACATCTGTCGGACCGGTGCGCCTGACGAGGTGTGACTGACCGAGGGCACAGCCGGAGGGACGAAATCTATAGAGCTGTCCACTTCGGCCCATAGATTAGCGTCCACGGTGACTGAAGAAGATGGAAGAGCAAGGGCCAAGTCCCCGGGCCGGTGCAGCTCGACGGAAGACCCCTGGCGGGTCGTCGCCGGGGGAGTGGATAAGGCCATCACCGAATCGCTTGGCATCGCCGCCGTCTCCCTGGACGGGGATACAGGTGCCGCTGCTACAAGCAAAGGAGGGGCTTCGAGCAAAGCCGGGCCCGAAGCCATCACTAGTCGGCCTCTCTCCTGCGCCTGGGACCCCTCCAGATATGCACGGAGTCCCGTAAATATCCTCTTCAAGAGCGGGTCCTCTACCTGGCCCGGAATCTTCGGGAGAGGCGGAAGTGGAACCATCAGCCGGGGTATGCCGCCCGCTTGCACAAATGCGGTGAGGCTCTCCACCCCCAGGTCCGAGACCGGAACCAGCCCCTCTATCGCTATCGGACCAATGCTCGGCCTCCGTTTGGCGACAGCCTTCCGGACACGGCCGGACGTCTCCCCTGGCGTCGGCATTACCTAATCATGGGAAGCAGAGTTAGCCATCCGCTACCTGGAACGAATCAGGCAAGATCGAAAGGCGGGGAAGAACCATAAGGCCCACATGCTTACCTCGGCCACTGGGACGATGCTGCCTTCAGGAGCAATCTCCCCCTCCTCCAGAGGCTCGTCCGCCGTTCCGCGAGCACTTGAAATCTCCACAGCTGGCTCCTACTGAAGGGCTTCGAATAAAAGGGCCAGCTTGCCCAGGCCCGCATCAGCTCCCACCGGGCGGTCGACCAGCACAGCTGGAGCAGCTTCCTCCACAGCCTCCGGCTCGATTGGTTCCTGAAAATTTGGGCATAATAAGAACGAAGTCAGTGGGCGACCACAGAAGGAGTCCTGCGCGAATAAGCTTACACTTACGGCAGCCTCCTCCATTAGGCTTAAAGAGCTAGCAAGTGAAGGGGCCTTGAAGATCGGCTCGGGCGGCTCAGACGTCTCAAACACGCCCTCGCCGGGGGCCGCTTCATCGGAGGAGTAGTCATAGTCTACCTCTTCGCTCGACGACGAACCAATCGCTACGGGCTCCTCCCTTGCCGGCAAAGGGACCTCCGCTTCGAGGTCGATGACTGGCGCATCCTCCCGAGGGCGGGGCGAGGCTGGTACCCCAGATTTCAACCTCTTCCTCACATACATGTGCGTCGCCGGGGGATGTAGGTGGCCCAATAGCCCGATGGCTGCCGCTTCATCGCCTGTCGCATAAAGGAAAAAGGCGAGTCATATCAAAGCCAATGGGCTCCCAAAGAATGGAAGAAGTCAATTAAATGGATAAAGACAAATACCCCCTTCAGCTTCTACAGCACGGGGCAGCACGTGGGCTTCCTCGAAGGGCAATACCCTCCCAGAGGCCGCAGCCGTGCCCTCGCCCGGGGTCAGCACAGGTGCCGGCTCCTCCGGACCGCCTGAAAGAAAGAAATGCAATTGTCAGAGGCACATACAAGGCCCGCCCCGGGAGGAAAATAAATCCCAAAGGACGGCGGCGGCTGGTGAACCTCACTAGCATCGTGACTCGGCCCAGTCCGGGTGACTTCAAACTCCTCGAAGGATAAAATGGGAGCCACCGGAGAGACGCCCGCCGAAGCCGGGGAGACCTCTGCCCTCCTTCGCTTTGCCTCCTGCCGCCCAGCCACTTTGGCGGCCGCCAGCGCCTTCTTAACGGGCGACTGGGCCCGAGACCTCCCCTTGGCTTGTGGTGGGGGAGTCGGAGTTGGCGCCGAAGTCGCCTCTGCTGCAGCCGCAGCTTCACCCACATCGGGGATGGGCGTAGGAGCAGGCTCCTCCACGTCAGGAATAGACATGGGTGCAGGCTCTTCCACAGCAGCTGAGACAAAAGGGGGAAAGACATTCAGGCGTCAAGGCCTTGCCTCGAAGTGAAAATAAACCTTAAAAGTACGCCAAGGGTTGGAGGTGCTGACCGGTGGGTTGACTCGACTCGGTCCGGGCGACCTCAAACTCCTTAAAAGATGGGATTCGCGGCACCGGAGGAGCAACCGTTGAGGTCTTAGCAGTCTCTATTTTTCGCCGCTTCGCGTCCCGCTGCTTGGCTGCTTTGGCGGCATCCACTGCCTTCTTCACAGGCGACTTCGCCCGGGACCTCTTCACAGCCTTCGGCAAGGGAGCCGTGGTCGGGGCTGGCAGTGCGGCCTCGAAGTATGCGGGCTTCTGGACGAGCCAAAGGAGGTTCCGGTACGTCGCCATTTGCACGCTGTCGGGATGGTTTGTCAAAATAGACACACGCATATGATTAGCACCCGATAACCTGCTAAGGTCACAGCAATGAGAATAAAAGAGGTGGAAAGGTTAAATAGCGTGAGGACCGGTGTACAACCGAAGTGTTATCAGCCAGTAGCTCAGGGACGGCTCCTTGTCCCGACGCTCCGCCTCTCGGACCAGCCAGCATACATCCTCGACCTTTTGGCACCGGTCTGTAAGGGCAGCCAGATCCGCATGCCTCTTCGAAGAGAGGTGGCAGAAAAGATTGAAGTGGTCCATGCCCCACCCGTCGGCATAATAGTATGGGACGTGCAGGCGCTTGCTCAGGATGGCGGCCGTCTGATCCTCAATCTTCAGCCCATTCACCCGCAGCAGGACATACAGCCATGTGGTGTCCTTATAATTCTCGGGCTTCCTCTCCACCCGCCTCATAAACGTGCGGTATGGGTAGATCGGGTCCCTCTCCGGACGCCAGCTCTTTGCGGGAGTGCCCTCCTCTTCCATGGGGAGTGGATAATTGATGAGCTCCAATCGGTCACTCCCTATCCGGCAAAGGTCCCTCAGGGTCTTCTGGTAGCTATCCTTCGCCACTGGGGGTAGCTCCACTTTCGGTGTCGACCTCGCTTCCCGAGCCTCCCAACGAGCGGCCAGATATGCCACCACCTCCTTCTACTGCCTATTCTTGAGACGGAGGAGATGCTCCGGCTTAATATCGAGCACCGGTACCGGCTGTCTGCTCAGGAATTTCTTCTTGGCCCCGTCCCAGTAGTCGGTCTTATGCAGCCGATAGAAAGCCGTCCGGGCGTTCCACCATTTTATATACTCCGGGGTCACCCGGGGGATGCGACCGGGGGCTGGCACTCTGAAGGTGGCAGAGTCCGCCCGATGGAAGAAATCCCACCAGCTCCTGGCATGCTCGGCGACTGAACTGCCCCGGAGATTTCGTGAAGGCAGGCCGAACTGTGCATGATAGACAGGGATATGCTGATCATATCCGAAGTTTCAGCCAAACCGGAAAGGGTAATATGGCTCCGGCAGCACATTGTCCCACTTCCTGAATGCCAGCACGCTCGGGCAGATGGATAACGCCTAGTCCCTGAGCTCGGGCTCCAGCAGCGGCCGGACCACAGTCTCCTGGCTGATCGGGTGGATATACTTCTCCACCTGATCGTCTTTGCATTCCCTCTTATTGTTCACCAGAGGGCTAGAATGCGCGGCCAACGTCCAGAAGTGGATGGTGCCGGCCGCGTCCCGCGGGACCATTGTCAACCGGCCCCGAATATCATACAGTCGTTGGGAAGTCGGGCCCGGCTCCGCGCTGACGAATTCCAGCATCCTCGGCACCAGCCCCCAGTCTTGAAGAGCGCGCGGGGCGAACTCTGGGAATAGCGAACAAACCCACGCGTTGAAGAAGTGCAATGGGCACACGTACCGGGCCTGTCTCGGGAACTGATGAGCGCTGATGTCCCCCAGCGCCTTATATATCAGGCAGAGAGTGGCCGGGCACAAGGAAAGCTTGACTCCCCACGCCAGTTGACAGGCCGGATAAATGGCATCCGGTCGAATGACTGTCTCATCCCCGTATGGCATGGCAAAAGAGCACAGCCAATATGTTAGATAGGCAGCGCAGTGCATCAACGGGTCGACCCCATCGGATTGGGCCCACTTCGGTGCCCCCTGGAAGGGATCTTCACATCGGTCTTGGGCTTGGCACGCTTCTTGCGAGCAACAGCGGTGCCGATGCATGGAAACTCCGCATATTGCTTCAGTCCATCGTAAAAATACTGCAACCACAGAGTCAGGCGGACCCTCTTCTGATCCCCGCGAGGAGGCTGCCTGCCACCGTGCGCCAGCTGATATAACTCCCGGTACGCCTTCATGAGATACCGATAAGAATACCCGAGAGAGTAGTAGCCATCCCCATTGGTCTCATCTTTGATCAGGTCGGGGAGGCATACTACTTCATAAGGCTCCTCGTCAATGGGCAAGCCGCTTAGCTGGCTGAGGCTCCACAGGTCCAGTGAAGTTTCGCCTTCTGCCGTGTAAAAAGTGTTGGTCTCAGCGCTGAACACCTCTATCATGCCGCAGCAGAGGCCCTTGGAGATGGGGTAGCCGTAGCGGGAGGCGTAAACGCTGTGATATATACCGGCTCGGACCAGCAACGGGGCATAGTTGAATAGCACATACTCGGTGAACTCTACTGCCCCTTCTCGGAAGCTGTGTGCATCCTGAAGCTTCAGCTCCCCGAACCAGCCTAGCGATAGCTCGTACTTGAACCTGATGGCCAGACAGTCCAGGATGAATGGCTCCTCCCTGTATCCCCACTTCAAGGGAGCCAAGAACAGACCAAAGCGAGGCGGCTCGCCTTGCACCCGCCCGCCGGACATATCCCATTTCGCCGGGACGAATTGGGGTGCTCGCACCAACCTGTCTTCAGCCGGCAACACCTCCTGGATCCCCAGGACAGGCTTCTACTCCCGGGCCTCCCCCACCAGATACATCAGGATGCTCCTCGGGACGCTATACAACAAACTGTCGCGTGCTTGCAGGATCACTTGCTCGACCTCCCGCACAGCTCGTAGCTCCCGCCTCTCCTGGGAGCGGAAGTACTTCAAGAACCGGATGAGATGCTTATCCTTCGGGAAGTCCCTCCGATATTCGCCGGTCCGGTCGAAGGTGAAGCGGTTCTCAACCCGAGAGAGCAGATTATAGTCCATCGTCTCGATCTCCGATGCTGCTATTTCAGCATGCTCCCTGTCCAGCTCCTCTACATTGATCCATGTGACGGCTGGCACTGGAGGCTGGGGAACAAGGTCGGCACCGACAGCGGCAGCGAGAGCAGAAGAACCACTTGGGGCAGCCATCTATCTGCAAAGAGGTAACAAACGGAAGATCAGAATAAGCCACGGGCAAAGGGAAATGAAAACTGCAAAGGGGCTCTACTACAAGTAAAATGAATAAGACACTGCCAATTTCTGACGAAATTTCGGCAGAGTTTTCCCTAGGCCAGAGGCGTAAGGGAAAACAGGGGTGCGCGTCCACAAGGAGTGACGGCCCCAACAAAATCATGGTGGGCCCCGAGAGGCAACACCAGCAGTCCGCCAGTCGAAGAAGTCCTCATGTTTACCCATGCCGGTACACTGCCTAAGGCCTCCTTGCCGGTACGCCCCTGGGGGCCCTCACCGGTACACCCCCTGGGTGCCTTCCCCGGCACACCCCCTAAAGCGGCATTCACCGGTACGCCCTCCGTGGGTCTTCGCCGGCACAGCCATAGACAGCTTCTCCGGCACGCTTCTAGGCGCCTTCCCCGGCGCGCCCGCGAAGACCGTTTCGCCGGCACACTCCAGTGCCTCTTCCCTGGCACGCCCTAAAGGGGCCTTCTCCGGCACACTCCTGGCAGCCTCCCCGACACGCCAGGAGGACCGCTCCCCGGTACGCCCTAAAGGGCCTTCCCAGGTGCACTCCTCGAGCCCTTGCCCGGCACACATCTTTGGTCGCTCCCCGGCACACCCCATGTGGGGTTTCGCCGGCACGCGTCTCCGCCCTCTCCCCGGCACACTCCGCAAATGCCCCCCCGGCACGGTCGAGGCCCCCCTCCCGCCGGTGCGACCGACGGTGGCCGACAGCAGGAAAAGGAGGGGAAGAAAAGAGAAGAAGAAGAAAGGGGGGGAGGGGAAGAGAAAGAGAGGGAGAGGGAAGAGATAGGGAGATAGAGACGGAGGGGACTAGGGCCCCAGTCACTGTCCACGGTGAAGAAAAGAAAAAGGGGGGAAGAGAAGGGAGAAGAAGGGGGAGGAAGAAGGAAGAAGAGAGGAGAGGGGGAGAGGGAAGGCGTTCACGGCGAGGCCCTCACCACGACGACGGCAGCGACGGTAGTGGCGCTCACGGCGGCGTCCGGCGTCGGGGAGGAAGAAGAAGGAAAGAGGAGAGGGGGGGGGTTCGTCCGCTGAAGAGAGAAAGAGAGAGGGAAGAGAGAGAATTCGAAGGGGGGGGTGGCGGTAAACGCCCCCGCCCCTTTTATAAAAAAAAAGAAGAAAAAAAAAGAGAGAAGAGAAGGAAGGAAAAAAAAAGGGAGAAGAGAGGAACGGGGAAATAAAATAAAAAGGAAGGAGAAAAAAAAAGGGAGGAGAGGAAAGATAAATAAAAGAGAAGAAAATAAAAAGGGAGGAGGCAAAGGAGAAAATAAAAAAAGGGGGGAAACAAAAAAGAAAATAAAATTAATTACCAAATAAATATGGATATATATACACATATATGTACATATGTATATATATACACACATCCGCTTATATATATATATATATATATATATATATATATATATATAATGTAAATAAGGCACAATAATAAGATGTTTCCGGGGAACATTCCATTCCCACAATCCTGTGCGGACGGGCGTCCGTACAAGTGGAGACGACTTTATCCCCGCCCACAACACACCCATGACACCACTACCCCGCCAACAAACAAGTCCTTCCCTGGCAGGTAGTCTCGTGCCTCAGCCACCTCCCATCATACAAAATCGCCATCACGGGCCTTACGCCTGGATCGGCAGGACCTCTATCCTTGCGCTGGCATTCGTCCCTTGACAGCGAGTAAACCCCTTTCCGGCGCAAGGCCCCGTGCCCTAGCCACCCACTCCATACAATATTGCCATTACAGACCCTACGTCCGAAACGGCACGAATTCTCCCGTTGCGCTGGCATTTTCTTCTTGCCAACGAATGAGCCTTACCTTCCGGTGCAAGGCTTCGTGCCCTAGCCGACACTTGCATATCACTCGCTCGTCAAAAAAAAAGAAGAAAATAAAATGGGGTTAAAAAATAGAGATACCACGCCGGACTTGCCCCTACACGGGGACAAGGGTAAAAATGGCAACAACCCGGCTGTGGCGAAAACCCAAAAGGGCGCTAAAGGCAAAATCGGGTACCCCGCCGCGTGAAAACCCGAGAGGGCACGTGGAAAAAAGCAAGAGGGGGCCGATACCGGTGAAAACTCGAAAGGGCGCTTGTATCGGTAATGTGGTTCAAAAAAAAAAAAGAAAAGGGAGAAAAGAAGAAAAGAAAAGAAGAGACCAACAAGCCATGTCAGCTCCCGGCACCCTGTCAACGCTGACAAAGAGACCAAGAGACAACAAACTAGGTCAGCTCCCGACACCCTGTCGACGCTGACAAAGAGACCAAGAGACAACAAACTAGGTTAGCTCCCGACACCCTGTCGACGCTGACGAAGAGACCAAGAGATAACAAACTAGGTCAGCTCCCGACGCCCTGTCGGCACTGACGAAGAGACCAAGAGACAACAAATCAGGTCAGCTCCCGACGCCCTGTCGACGCTGACGAAGAGTCCAAGAGACAACAAATCAGGTCAGCTCCCGACGCCCTGTCGACGCTGACGAAGAGACCAAGAGACAACAAATCAGGTCAGCTCCCGACGCCCTGTCGACGCTGACGAAGAGACCAAGAGATAACAAACCAGGTCAGCTCCCGACACCCTGTCGACGCTGACGAAGAGACCAAGAGACAACAAACTAGGTCAGCTCTCGACGCCCTGTCGACACTGACGAAGAGACCAAGAGACAACAAATCAGGTCAGCTCCCGACGCCCTATCGACGCTGACAAAGAGACCAAGAGACAACAAACTAGGTCAGCTCCCGACGCTCTGTCGGCACTGACGAAGAGACCAAGAGACAACAAATCAGGTCAGCTCCCGACGCCCTGTCGACGCTGACGAAGAGACCAAGAGACAACAAACCAGGTCAGCTCCCGACACCTTGTTGACGCTGACGAAGAGACAAAGAGACCAACAAACCAGGTCAGCTCCCGACACCCCGTCGGCGCTGACGAAGAGACAAAGAGACCAACAAACCAGGTCAGCTCCCGACACCCCGTCGGCGCTGACGAAGAGACAAAGAGACCAACAAATCAGGTCAGCTCCTGACACCCCGTCGGCACTGACGAAGAGATAAAGAGACCAACAAACCAAGTCAGCTCCCGACACCCCGTCGGCGCTGACGAAGAGACAAAGAGACCAACAAACTAGGTCAACTCTCGACACCCCGTCGGCGCTGACGAAGAGACAAAGAGACCAACAAATCAGGTCAGCTCCCGACACCCTGTCGGCACTAACGAAGAGACAAAGAGATCAATAAACCAGGTCAGCTCCCGACACCCCGTCGGCACTCACGAAGAGACAATGAGTTCAATAAGCCATGTCAGCTCCCGACATCCCGTCGGCACTGACGAAGAGACAAAGAGGTCAATAAACCGTGTCAATGCCCGACACCCCGCCGGCACTAGCGAAGAAAAGAAGAGACAAACATATCATGTCAGCTCCCGGCACCCTGTCGGCACCGATGAAGAGAAAAAGAGACCAGTACACCCGCGGGCACCGCCCAGCTCATCCTTCGCCCGCGCTACCCGTGGGTGGGGGGCATTTGTGGACACCAAAAGTTGCACACCCAGATATCCTGTTCGGCCCAGCATCAACAACGAAACCGAGTGAAGAAGCCCCGGGAAGACTGGCCATTCGGATTCCCAGAGCATGCGCACACTGCCGTGAGGCTGCCTCCAGAGTCACGACAGTGAAGAGAAATCAACCACCAAGGGCCTCACAAACCATGGGCCTCGAAGAAAATCAAATGGGCCACAACTCGTGCTCACAACGGGCTCAAAACGGGCTCAGAAATGCACCCAGGGTGGCCTTCAGCGGCACACACTTGCCCTTCAACGGCACACCCTGGTGGCCTCCAGCGGCACAGCCCACTTGCCCTTCAACGGCACACCCTGGTGGCCTCCAGCGGCACAGCCCATTTGGCCTTCAGCGGCACACCCTGGTGGCCTCCAGCGGCACGGCCCATTTGCCCTTCAGCGGCACAGCCCCTGGCCTTCAGCGGCACACCCATTTGGGGCTCCAGCGGCACGCCCATTTGGGGCCTCAGCGGCACGCCCATTTGGGGCTTCAGCGGCACGCCCCTTTGGGGCCTCAGCGGCACGCCCTTTTGGCCCTCCCGCGGCACACTTATTGAGCCCGCCAGCGGCACAACGTGAAGGCTTTTCAACGGCCGAGCGACGTGGCGCCCATGCCCTACGCATCCTTGGCGCGCAGTGAGATGTCCGAGGTGTCAACCTGGGGTTGGGCCACGCAGGCTACTCCCCTGACAGCCAGGACGGGGGAAGTCAAACCCCATCATGACCAGCCGCTTCCCGCCTCCGATTGCCGTGCTCGAGGGCTCCCGCTGCTGGGAGTATAAAGCCACTCCCATTCCGGCAGAGAAAGAGGAGGACACAGACGGAGAAGAGACCCCCAGGCAGAGAAGAATAGGCACAGAGCTACCTACGAGAAGAAGGAAGAAGAGAGAAGAAAAGGGAGAGGGCTCCAGCGTGGAGTCTTCCGACAGCCACCAGGCAACGAGAAGAGAGTAAGAGAGAGAGAGGGCCTGATGTAGTAGGGGAAGGTGGGGGAAAGAGCAGTGGACGATCGTCCCTGCTTCGATCCCCAACACCTCCTCCTCTTTTGTTTCTCTGGTTTCCCCCTCTCCATTCCTTTGTTCTTAGGTCTTCTTTCTTGCCTATAGCCTTAGCTCGGGCATATTTTGTAATGTATACGGGTGGCTACGGCCCTTTATTTCCCATGAATGAAGATCTCCCCCCCCTCAGTGGGTTTTCTCTTTGTCTTATTGTTTTGGGCCATAGTGCGTTTGATCGTTTTTCCCTTCGCTTTCCGGTGTTTGCGTTCATCCCTCACGCCAACGGTTTCCTCCGGATGTGGCACCATCTTGAATGGTTTGAGGTCATGAACCTTCTCCTGTGAAACCCAGTACCAGTACCTTCACCTGTGCCTGCCCCTTTGAACCTTTTTCCCTTTTGCCGGAAGTCCCTGTGGGTTTGATCGGTCTAACACCCCTCCCCGCTAGCAGACCAACCCTCTTTTGGAGCCCTGTCCGGTGCACTTTCACTTTCCCCCAGCGGCACACCCTTTCGGCACCTTGGCCGGCACACCCATAGTAGCCCCCCCCAGCGGTACACCTCCCGTTGGTGCCCCAGCGGCACACCTGGCCTCTCCCTAGCCTGGTACCCCCCTCAAGCACCCTGTGCTTGTCCTTGGCCGGTACGCCTTGACTAACCCCCAGCCCACCCTGTCCAGTCTTAGAGGTCTTCGGCTCGTTGTTTTCCCCGTATTTTCCGAGGTTTTATCAAGGTGTTGCCGCCCTCGGGCGCCCACCTCCAGTTGTCGGGTTCCGCCACTCCATGTGGGCGCGTTCCCTTATCTCCCTTACGCTCGGGTCAAGGGGAGATGCTGCCGAATTTTTGTTAGAAAATAACAACACATAAAAAAGGGTAAAAGGATGCAACAAACGAATGGGATAAGAAATACATATCAAAAGACAACAAAACCATCAAACGAATAGAACAACAACAGATTGCAAGAAGAAGGAGGAAAGATTTGTATAAAACTACGCAAAACTCAAAGAAAAGAAGAAAAGAAAAGCCTTAAAAACAAGCAGAGGAGGAGTGGGCTTTCATCGGCATGTCTGTCCAGCCCTCGCCGGTACACCCTATTAGCCCTCCAGCGGCACACCCTATCAGCCCTTCAACGGCGCACCTTCTTGGCCCCTCACCGGCACACTCCTCCCACCGTCTCTCTCACCGCTACACACCTCCTCACCGTCTCACTCTCTTTCACACTCTCCCTCTCACCGGTACACCTTCCTGGCTCCTCACCGGTACACTCCCACCGTCTCTTTCCCACCGGTACATTTCCTTTCCCCCTTACCGGCACACCCTCATCTACCTTTCCATCTCACCTCTTCTTCCGCTGTCTCTCCGAAGTGGAACCCAATGTACAGACTTTAAGGAACAATGTATAGACTTTGAGCTGGCCAATGTACAGACTTTGGGCTGGCCAATGTACAGACTTTGAACTGCAGCCAAGGAAAAATGTATAGACTTTGACCTGAACAATGTATAGACTTTGAGTTGGCCAATGTACAGACTTTGGGCTGGTCAATGTACGGACTTTGAACTGCAGCCAAGGGACAATGCATAGACTTTGAGCTGAACAATGTATAGACTTTGAGTTGGCCAACGTACAGACTTTGAGCTGGCCAATGTATAGACTTTGAACTGCAGCCAAGGAACAATGTATAGACTTTGAGCTGAACAATGTATAGACTTTGAGTTGACCAACGTACAGACTTTGGGCTGGCCAATGTACGGACTTTGAACTACAGCCAAGGAACAATGTATAGACTTTGAGCTGAACAATGTATAGACTTTGAGTTGGCCAATGTACAGACTTTGGGCTGGCCAATGTACGGACTTTGAACTGCAGCCAAGGGACAATGTATAGACTTTGAGCTGAACAATGTATAGACTTTGAGTTGGCCAACGTACAGACTTTGGGCTGGCCAATGTATAGACTTTGAACTACAGCCAAGGAACAATGTATAGACTTTGAGCTGAACAATGTATAGACTTTGAGTTGGCCAACGTACAGACTTTGGGCTGGCCAATGTACGGACTTTGAACTGCAGCCAAGGGACAATGTATAGACTTTGAGCTGAACAATGTATAGACTTTGAGTTGGCCAACGTACAGACTTTAGGCTGGCCAATGTATAGACTTTGTGAGCTGAACAATGTATAGACTTTGAGTTGGCCAACGCACAGACTTTGGGCTGGCCAATGTATAGACTTTGAACTGCAGCCAAGGGACAATGTATAGACTTTGAGCTGAACAATGTATAGGCTTTGAGTTGGCCAACGTACAGACTTTGGGCTGGCCAATGTATAGACTTTGTGAGATGAACAATGTATAGACTTTGAGTTGGCCAACGTACAGACTTTGGGCTGGCCAATGTATAGACTTTGAACTGTAGCCAAGGAATAATGTATAGACTTTCACGGACAATGTACATACTTTGAGCCGGCCAATGTATAGACTTTAATGGACAATGTATAGACTTTGAGCTGGCCAATGTATAGACTCCAATAGACAATGTACAGACTTTGAGCTGGCCAATGTATAGACTTTAATGGATAACGTACAGACTTTGAGCTGAAGGATGTATAGACTTTGTGTGCAGCAAACAGCCAATGTATAGACTTCGTGTCGCAGTGACCCGTTAATGTATAGACTTTGGGCTGAGGGACGTACAGACTTCGGGTGTGCTAACAGCCAGTGTATGGATTCTGAGTTGTAGCCAATGGATAATGTGTAGACTCGAACAGGCGATGTACAGACTTTGAGTTTCCCCGACACACCCTCTTCTACCTTCGCCGGCACACTCTCCTTGGTGCCTTCCCCGGCGCATCCTCTTCCCCCTTCACCGGTACACCTTGGGACGCCCTCATCGGCACGCCCCCCATACCCCTTGCCGGTACACTCTCCAGCGGCTCTCTCTCTCCGGGAAACATATACATATAACATATAATGATGATGATATTGGTAATAATAATAATGATAATAAATAAATTAATAAAAAAATTATGATAAATAAAGAAATCCGAATACATATAGGAAACAAACCAAAAATGCGCAATAGTGATAATAATAGTAAAAAAGGGAGAGAATAATAATAATAATAATAAACAAAAAAGGAAATCATTCGGAACAAATGCATAAAGAAGTAATAAACAGTAAAAGGAAAGAGAGGAACATATAATTAAAACCCCAGATAAAAAAAAAATGCTAGGGTCCACATTGCAGCCCCGTCTCTCCCCGTGACCCGACACAAAAGGAACAATAATGCCGCCCTCTCAGGCCGGGCCCGAGTCTTGGGAATCATCCTGACGTGGCCAGGCCCCGACCTAGTCTCGGGCCGACATTCCAATCAGATCGGATTCATTTCTCGCCCCAGATCCCTTCCGTGCCATCATTAAAATTGCCGTGCATTCGGCAGACATTTGAACGGGTCCACCTCGGTTTCCGTCGCGTTTCTATCACGGACCCGTGTCCGAATATGAAAAGGTCCACGAGTGACCGACATGGCCAATGGCTCGTATCCTGATGCGGACTTTAGTGTGATTTATTCCTGTCCCTTGCTCGCGCAGTTAGTATTATTTCTTTTGACCGCAGGGCCCCTAATTTCGGCAATTAATCAAGGGTGTTCCCTCGTATGGGGGATGTAAATGACGTCGCGACCTTTACGGCACGACGGGATCTGGTCCCGACACGAACCACACAATCGTCTGACCGAGTCAGATCGAGCGCACCATGGGCTCTTCGGAGTCCGAATAAATTGTCACTTCGGTGACTGGCACGCCCACGCACTTAATAGACGAATCAACCATTCCCGAATAGACGAGCGTAATAAACGAACGAAAAGTGCGTCCACAAATGGCCCCTCGACAAACCGTCACACGGGCTGTAACGCCCCTATGTTAGACCGTTAGAACACTATTTTCTGTCAACTCGAGACGAAATGGAAATTAGTCAAGTCTATTTATAAGCCTAGTTATGTAAGTTTTGACATGATTTCATGACTTTGAGTTTATGATAGGAATTGCATGATTACAAACATTTTAAGTTATTTTGAGTTATGTTAATTTCATTGGCTAAACTCTAGTAGTTTGTATTTAAAGTATGATTTCAAATGATGTATTGACGGAGTTTCACATCGTTTCATAGTCTTTCCTATCTATAGAGTCATTTTCTTTAAGTACATGGCATATATTCCGATATATGGCCATTAGTTTACACTTTGCACTATAGGAACATATTCTTGAACATGAGGACCTCTCTATTGGATATTCATTCCAATGGACTAGGAAATCTTGTTTCAAGACCTCCGTAATTCTCTGCGAGCCTGGGATTTCCACTAGGACGCCGAGTTGGTTGTACCATGAAAGCCAATCATTAGAAAACACTATCGATAGTTTCTGGTATTTTGGAGATGTAACGGATCAATTTTGGACCGTCAGGCTCATCTAACGGCCCAATAAACGACCGTCACATTGTACTGAGTCCAATTTCTTTGTTTCAAGATTCAGATCATTGTAACGGCCCGATACTGGAGAGTCACGTTATGTAACGGCCCAATACAAGACCGTCACAGTTCTTGAGTACATTAACCAAGGTTTGACCAAAGGGTTAATATTCTAAAGTTCCTAGATAGATTATTGATGGTCTAGGACTTGTCGTATTGTCTAAAAAAACTTAATTTAAATTATGAAAGTTAAGGAATGTACTGTTATGCTGTCGAATTATTTCCATGAGCATAACCTTGTTTTAAGTCATACTTGATCTCGCATTTCTTCATTGAAGCATTCATTCAATTGAATTATTGTTATCATGAACTTATTGGAATTGTACATTCTTGGCCATATTTTATTGCTTGAAACGTGAAAATAGCTTGATTTATACTTGAAGAGGCGATCGAGCACTGATTGTGTTCAAGGGCTCTATGCTAGTCCCCTCGACTGATTGCTGGAAACATACTATTATAAACCATGGGGTATGATGCTGCTGGCGTCACATTGCGCTGGGAGTACTTTCTTTATAAATAAGTGAAAATCCACGAGCACGACTGATACTTGTATATGACTTTCTTGCTTGTTACATGATATTCCACAGAAATTCACCAAATACTTGCTCCTAAGCAAAAGATGTTTGGATGATGACTACGTGGTATTGCTAGTACATTCTCGTTACACTCTTGTTCATGAAAGGCCATATCATGTTCTTGTGACATTCTTGCTAGTTCTTACTTGTTCATTCTATCATCTCTGTTACTTTGGTTATTCACATGATTGATCGCATTTCGCATGATTTTACCTTATTCTTCTAGAGCTAAAAAGTTAATCACTTTAATAATGCTAATCATGTTGATGCGAAGATACCTACTGGGCAAGTGTACTCATTACCTATTTCTAATCTTTTTCAGGAGATGGAAGTGAATCGGGTTCGGATTCGGAGTATTCAAGTAGCGGATCCGAGAGTGAATGAAGAACGAGTGGAGACTTAGGAAAGTCTACATTGTTTAGATGGAGTCTATGTAATTTTCTTATTCTTGAGTCTAGTATGATGAAAGAGTGAATTAGTGGTTGTATTTGAATATTTGATTATTAATGAAATAAAAGTTGGAGTTTGAGTTAATCATTGTGCAATTGCATTATTCTTATGTGTGATTGTCTTGCGCTCTGATCGTTCTTGCTTGTAAGAGACTTACCATGCCGGCTGTTCACGTTCCTTGAGCTAATCTTCCGCAGTAATAAAGGCTCGGGGCGTGACATGTAAAGTATATGTAGGTATTATCATGTGAAACCCATGCGGAAAGCAAGGTTGTACGTCCCCTTGTGAAGTTGAACATGTGACCTCTGTGTGTAAACTAGATACTTCATGCTAACAGACACACCTGCTTGGCCATTTATAAGGTCCTGTCCCCAAAATTCCTTATTTTTTCCAAAAGAAAGGGTGGGCTTTACCACCAATTTTATTAAATAAATAGAGGAAGTAAAATAGGTGAGGAGAGATTCCGTGCCCTAGAGAAAAGAAAATTAAAACATCTATAAATGAAGTAGGGATTTGATGTGGGACTCTCATGACATATTGCCAACTACTAGGAGAGACCAAGAAGATGCCGACTCCAATGGAAAAGCAAAGAAAGGGCTCCAAAACGAATATTTTATGTAAGTGGTACTTCCCCAAACTTCGTTGTTGTCCAATATATGTGGGAGTGGAGTCACTGTTTGGTGGCTACATAGGGGACATGAGGGACTTTAGCCCACATCGGATCCAAAAACATGAAGAAGGATTTAAGTCCATAATGGATCCAGGGACATGAGCAGGGACTTTGGTCCCATATCAGATCCATGTGCACAGTAAATTTGTATGGGGTGAGAGGGGGTGGAGGTATGGGGGCATTGAAGAGTCACCTCAATTAGTTGTTAGTCCCCACCCCAAACCCCTTTTAACACTCATTATTCTCCCTTCCCAAAATATAAATCCAACCACTGGATGTAGTTTGCATCCAACATCTAATATATTATTATAGATAAGAGATGCACCATTTTCTGAGAAATCCAATTTTGATAGAAAAAATTAATTAGATCAGATAGATATAATTAACTGCAATTCCATTTCTTTTAATTTCATCATAACAAGAGTTGGAAACACATTTCTCATTCCACTAACACATTTGCAGCCCTATTTGCATGTTTGGTAGACTTGGAAGATGGGTCCATTTAGAACAAATGGGGTCTAAAGACTATAATGAGCATTTCAAGTGAGGGGAACTTTTATAGACAAGTAAGAGGTCAAGTTGCCATCTTTTGACGCACACCCAAACTTCTCATATGATAAAGAAACAGAGCAAGCAATTGAAATGACAATTAAGCGGATCCATATCTTGAAATAAAAATCTAGGAATGTTATAACCTCCATTCATATAAAATCACAACAGTCTAAGAAAAACAAACACAAGGTGAACCTTACTTGAGCGTGGCTTCTGCACTCTCGACGGTCACCTTATCATCAATAGCATCACGGTGAGGAAGCCCCAAGTCAAAGTAGTTTATGTTCAAATCTAGAAATGGGAAAATCAGCTGTAAGACGCACCAAAGTGCAATTCTTTTCAGCTGAGAAATAATGGAGGGCGTCCATACAAAATAGAAACACAACAGAGTTGCAGAAGAACCAAAAGATCGCATCATGGTTACCTGTCCTTGATAAATTTCTAGATGACATGAGTCATTTCATCGTCTGAGTTCAAAGATAGAACACCAAAGGCAATCCATAACCCTGTGTCGCCCAGCCCCAGTTGTGGCTAGGCCCTACGGAGGTCGGCAACTGTAGCGAAGCTAAGGAAGAGCCCGACGGCTATTGCGGCTAGGCCTGGTGGCTCCTGCGGCTGCTAAGGAGGAGTGAGGGGTGAGAAAAGGGCCACAGAGGAGAGGAGGCAGAGGGGTGAAGGAGAAGATGGAGGAAGAGTCTGCACTGGAGGTGAGGAGGCAGAGGGGTGGAGGAGAAGATGGATCGAGACCAGGGCCGTCTTGTACCTTCACAGCCTTGTAGGTGAGTAGGATTCGGTGCTTGCAGGTTAGGAGTTAACCCTGGTGCGGGGGCGACGACCAGCGACGTGGTGGTGTAGCAACAGAGTAAGAGCGGCACGTCAGTGGTCAGGGAGCGTCACCCGACGCCGATTGCGGCTTGGACCTGAGGTTGGCAATTGTACGTAGCGGTGCTGAGGAAGGGTGGGCGGCTCCTGCGGCTGCTGAGGAACCACACTGGAGGTTGAGGAGAAGGGCGCTAGGGAGGCGATGAGGCGGAGGAGATGGATCCACACCGGAGGTTGAGGAGGCAGAGGGAGAAGATGATGAGGAAGAGTCCGCGGCACGCGGGAGGGTGCCAGGAGGTGAAATGAGGCGGAGTGCTGGAGAAGATGGATCAAAGAGGGATTCCGCACATGGGAAGGATCGAAGTCGATCGACGGAGTGGTGGTTATGTTAGCGCGGGAGCTCGTGGCGCGTAGGCGAAAATTTTTTAGGGGCATTTTTAATCGAATTCTCTTTTCCTGCGTAATTATATTGAGGCAATTTTAAAATGCCCCTGTATAGAGTTGTAAGTAAAGAAGAAAATTAAAATACTTTAGAGGCAATATTGAATATAAAATGTCTCTATTTATGATAAATTTAAAGTAGTTTTTAATAAATGCCTCTAAATAAACTGCCCCTATATCTCTAATTTTTTGTAGTGCTAGTTCGGGAGCACGATTAGATGAGTGGCAGGTGGAAGAGAAGAGGTGATCGATTCCTCCTGATGTTGCTACCCTGAGATTAATTCTTATTCATTTTTTTCCCTCGATCTTGGGATCGATAGAATAACATACTTAGTAGGAAGGATGAACCAATCCAAAGCCCATACCATACATTTTCCCTTTGCATCATTGGCGTTCCCAGCAAAGCAATCATTGGATTAAATTGCTTTTCTCCACATTCTAATCATCGCCTTATGTATGTGATTCATGTCCAAAAATATCGACAAACTCAAGAAATTTCTTATTCCCACCTTCAGTTAAGGAGAGTAACAACCCAATCATGGTGGGGGCACAATCATTATGTCTTAAAGATTTGAGGGATATATTGCATTAAATATGATAAAGGTAGGAGTATAAGGATAATTTTATTTTTTAAGAGTATAAGGGTAATTTTTTATTACAAATTTGAGTAATTATTAGAGTATTTTTGGGATATTTTTATATAGTTGTGATAACTCTCTTCATACAAATGACAATTTAACTTAATTAGATAACTAATCTGAATCAAGAGGTCCTATCGAAGAGAATAAATTTCTTACAGATCCGACCACCTTTGAAGAGCACTCAAGCATAAACCCTCACAAATTTGTAGATTGAATCCTAACTCTTGCACTATCATGAAAGTTAGGTTTTGAACATAATGCCTCAACGAAGATGGGAATGTGTAGGTACTGTCATAGGCTCCTTAGTGATAGGGGTGGGTGTCAATCGGACATCTCTAAATAGGACTCACTACACTAAAGAGGACATTTACCTACGACATTTACCTACGGTTCTGTTAGTCATAGGAATAGATTGGACTATACTTATGATTTTGTGAGTTTATATATTACCTATGGTCAAGGTCGTAAGTAAGTGGGATATCTTACTTATAGTTTGATAACACCAGAGGAATAGATGTCTGGACCAAATTGTCTCGTAGGTAAGTGTTGCTTTACACCTACGGTCTAATAGAACCGTAGGAATTGTTACCTATGCTAAACTACCTACGGTTAAAGTCATAGGTATGTGATGTCTCATACCTACCCTTCGGTGGTGTGGTAGGAATAAATAGCTATATTAAATTACCTACGGTTAGGGCCTATTGACACCTAAAATTTGGTATCGAGTGCAATGAGTCTTGCCAAGCCGAATGAGGGCAGAATTAAAAGAAAATATCTTAAAATGGTGACAGAAATATTTCTCAAAGTCCCGCTCGGGCAGAACCAAGTCGAACGATCCCCAACGACTTGAAGACGTCATGGTCCGGTGGCCAGAGCTGTCTAAAAGGCCTGATGCGGCGCTAATTTGATTCAAAGGAGTAATACAGCGTAAGGGCAAAGTTGCGTCGGATCACTTCAATAGTCGAAGCAAACACCCCAAGGGTATCTTTTGAGGCACTTTTCGCCCCCTATCTAAGAAGAGCCAAGCTAACAGGCCCAGACCATTCAGCAACAGTGTAGCCTAGTGACCAGAACGACCCAAAGGCCATGGTACGACATCAACACTACTCAAATTAGTGACATAGTGTCAGTTCAATGACGTCGGATCAATGCAAAACTGAAGAAAAGGCCCCAAAGGTGGCCTCCAAAATATTTCCAGGCACCACCAAGGTGAAGTCAAGATGGACAAGCCCTGAAACCTCGACGACAGCCCAATACGGCAGCCGAAACCACCTAAAAGCTATGATACGACAACAGTTCTATTCAAGAAGGTGATACGACAACAATGTTAGAATTAAGAAAATGCTCCAAAGGTGGCTGCCAAAGCTCTACTAGGCACCACCAAGGTGAAGTCAAGATAGGCAAGCCTCGAAACCTCGACGGCAGCCCAATACGGCAATCAAAACCACCTAAAAGCTGTGATACGGCAATAGTTCTATTCAAGAAGGTGATACAACAGGGGTGTCAAAATTGAAGAAAATGCCCCAAGGGTGGCCATCAAAATATTTTTTGGCCCCATTGGAGCAGGGTCAAGCTGAGTAAGCTCCTAAGACCTGGCAGCAGCACAACCCAGCTATCGAAACCACTTAAAAGCTGTGATACGACAACAGTTCTACTCAAAAAAGTGATACGGTAGAAGTGTCGAAATTGAAGAAAATGCCCGGAGGATGGCCACCAAAATATTTTCTGGCCCCATTGGAGTAGGGTCAGGCTGAGTAAGCTCCGAAGACCTAACAACAGCACAACCGGGCTACCGAAACCACTCAAAAGCTCTGATACGGCAACAATTCTACTCAAGAAAGTGATACGACAGAGGTGCCGAAATGGAAGAAGTTCCCCGACGGCCGCCATCAAAATATTTTCTAGCCCCACCAGAGCAGAGTCAGGCTAAACAAGCTCCTAAGACCCGACATCAGCACAATCCGGCTGCAGGAGTAACCCAAAAGCCATTGTTGTCCCTGAGCGAATGACAATCAAGAGGGAAGGGGTGAATTGATTGACTTAAAAAATTTCTTAGAACTTAAAAACTTTAGATGGATAAAAAAATAAAAACCCAACAAAGAAACTCTCCCTCACAAGACGCAAGAGCTCACACGAAGCGTAGAACGATCTAAGGAACGTATGCACAATATGATGGCGAAATAATGCTCAACTCACACGGAGAGCCCACACGATAAGCAAGCGACACAATCAACACAAACATAGCGGACAAAGGATTTTAGGTGGTTCGAGTTCACAAACGTGCCCCCTACGTCTACCCCTCACTGCGTGAGGATTGATAATCCACTATGGAGTGAATCGAACCACACACACACACGCTGTGAACACACAGCACCATACACACATTGCAGGAATCAACCAGCCACACACAAGGGCTGCACAGACTGCAGCACCCACACAACATTTTCCTCAGAGTATATGAAGGAAGATTTACAAGATATGCTCATAACTAAAAGGATGCAAGAATATGCAAGTATAAATGATCTGGAGGTTGAGAATCCCCCTTTCTTTTCAAGAGAGTTTCGCTCGAACAGCAGCCAGCAACTAAGCACTGGATTCCTCCTGAACCCAGTCGAAGGATGATGAAAATTCACGTTCTATCTGCCTTGAACCGGATGCAGCATATTTATCTCACGTATGTGAGATTAAATCAAGCTGAAATCTCCTTCTTCTAGCTCAAATCGTGGGAGAGGGACACGTTCTCGCAGTTTTCTTTCCCCGGATAGAAAAAGGGGCTAAAAAGATGATAAATGATCCTCTCTCCCTTTTAGGGTTCCCAATCATTGGTATATATATAGGTCAGGCTAAAAGGACACGGATGGGGAATATTTATCCTTAGATATAACCATTTAGAGCCCAAAAGGATAGGCATTATTGGATTGCGAGCCAGGTTCGAAAGGCTCGAAATAGGTCAGATCTGGAAGGGGTCGACCCTCAGGGTCGACACCCTTACCCTGCGAACATCTTCAGACAACGCCCAGACAAAAAAATAGAACATAATAAAAAAGGGGTGGACCCTGGGGGTCGACCCTCTTCAAGCTAAGTTCTGCAAACACTTGCAGACAGAAATCTCCAAAAGAGGGGTCGACACCCTTCCTGTCAACCTAAAGTTCTTGAATATTTGTATGAAAAACAAATTGAATCGATCTCACATTTATCCCTTATGATATAAAGCCATTCAAACCATCTACTAACCTGCAAAAATACATCAACTTAGTTGCTTTTACTTGAACATCAAAATGTTAATGATTCACAATTAAATCCCTTGCCTTGGAACTTAACTTAGTCACTGAAAGTTGATATGTAACCACATGATAAGACCGCATTGGGCAAAGCCATTTCAAATGATCACCAAACATCAGAGATATGATTTAAACTCTCATGATAGGGTTAGCATTGAGCAAAGACACTTCAACCAATCCACAAACCTCAAGGATATGAAATTTCAGACAATTTATCATGTCAAAAACACAGTCATGGCTCACATAGAATTTGGTCATCATCAAAACTTATAAATCCAAAATCAATCAACTGCGGGGTTCTAATAGCCATGATACGGCAGCAACTCTTCCTAAGAAGGTGACGCGGCAACAACTCCTTCCGAGGGAACGTTACAACAGGCAATGCTGCTGAAGCAAAAACAAGATGGGTGAGCTCCGGGACCCAACGGTGGCACGAGTCATGGCCGGAACTACCCAAATGCCGTGGAACGGCACCCAGAAGATGATACAGCGTTAGTACAAATTACGTTGGGACAATCCAAGTCACACCCAAGAGGGCCAAAAAGGTCCAAAATGTAGGTGTGCACATCACACTTGATGAGGCGCCTGATCGAAGGAGAAGAAGTCAACCCACTTCTAGGCCCAACGGCGAACCACGGACATCCTCAAAAGGATAATAGACAAAATGGATTGGCGCTATCAACACTACTGATTCACTAGTCTATTGAAAAAAATCATACGACATCACCCAGATGCCTGAATATATACGCGGAGCCGGTACAGCTCCGATGACGGAATGGGCCTTACCATGTCATGCCTGCCACTAAAGCAACAAGGTTGCTAGATCGATAAGGAGCTGTCGGGTAAACAGGCAAAACCCCTCGCCGCTTCACCAGGGCCCTACCGCTTTAGCTCTCGTTGCCGCTTCAACAATTTGTCCACACGCTTCATACGTGAGTAAGAGAACATGCCCGCCACTTCACCAGGGCCATGCCACTTCAACTCTTGCTACCGCTTCAACAACTTGCTCATCACGCTTCAGACGTGAGTAAGAGAATAGGCCGGCCGCTTCAACCCCGCCGCTTCAACCTTGGCATCACACCCCTTGCATGAAGGAAGGAGAGGAGTGTCGGATCATGCAGACAATCCCCTATAAAAGGGGCCTTATTTGATCGCCAAAAAAGAAGAAGAGGGGAGACACACAGCACACCAGGGCACAAAGAGCGCTGAGGATGATCCCGTGGTGAAGGAAAGAGAGGAGAGGCATGATAAGCACTTATTTATTTATATTTATTTATATCACACACGTCATTTTTTGATTTTAATATAATTAATTATGTAATTTTGCATGAAAATCTCGATTTCACATAAAATAAAGATTTTTCTACAATTAATGGGATTTGAGACATTTGCTTAAAAAAATTACATAATTAAAGTTTGATGAAATAATTTCATTCTACTATAATTACTTTGTTTGAGAAAAATGCGGGGGAATAAATGGCAAAACATTTATTTATTATTGAAACTTTGAGGGACTTTACTATAATTCTTTTCATTGTTTACCCACTTTGTGAACAGCGCAAGCAGTTGGGCAACGACATTCGTAGGTAAGCTGGTTCCCTCGCATGCGTCTCTCACGGCACAGTGGCAGCAGCTACGACAGCAATAGCGGGCGAGCAGTGAAGAGCAGGCAGCGTGTAGGCTAGCATGGGACCCTTCCCCCCTCATGTGAGTGCAAGCGGACGCGGTAATGGCAATGGCACGGCAGCGGTGCCTCCGGCACAAGCAGACGTGGACAACGTCGTCTAGGGACACGGCATCGGCATGTGCATGCGGACAAACTGACGCTGGCATGCGCGTGCAAGAACAGTAAATGGGCACTATGTGTTGGCAGTGGCATGTGCAGGGATAACAGTAGACGTGCATGGGCAGCGGCGGGTGTGTCGGAGGCTGCTGCCTCGCGCATCCCCTAGCCCCTACAAGAACCTCATCTCTCCCCCCCTCTAGGCCACTCTTCCAGTCCCCCCTTCTCCTCCGGTCTTCCTCTTCTTTCTCCTCCTTCCCCTCCCCTCTCCTTCTTCTCCTCCCCAGCAATCCACCCGCCGGTCGGCGCCCCTGTTCAGAACAAGGGCTCCGCCAGCAGTAGTTAGGACTCCCTCCTCTTGTTCTTCTCACACTTCTCTCCCTGTTCCTCTCTCTCAGTAGCACCTGCACCACCATCTTCGGTCGCCTGCACCCACCCACCACAGACACCGCGAGCACCGTGGCCTCCTCCCTTCTAAGCTTTCTCTCTCCCTTTCTCTCTCTCACGCCAGTCCTCCTCACCCTGCTAGCACCGCATGCACACACACACGCATGTCTCTCTTACCCTCGGGCATCCATTTCTCCTCTCCCTCCTCTGATCTCTCTCCCTCTCTTTCTCTCTCTAACCCAGCCTCCACCACCGGCCACAACCTTCTCCCTCTCTCTTTCTCTCTCTTCTCCCTCTCCCTGCACACACCGGCCGCACCTCTCCCCACTCTCCTCCTCTCTCTCCTCACTACGCACACAGGCACCACCGGCCGTCCCTCTTCTTCCCCTCCTCTCTCCCCTCCGGGGGTCTTCTTATCCTTCACTTCTTCTTCCCACTGGGAGCTCACTCTTCTTCTCCCTCTCCTCTGTTATCTCCTCTTGCTACTCCTCTTCCTCTCCCACTTTGTCTCACTCTCTGCCTCTCTCTTTCTCTCAATCCCACGCAGGCCGGTGCCCCTGTGTAGAACAGGGGCACCATAACTCACGCACGGCGGTGCCTTCTCTGTGGCCTCCTCTCCCTTCTTCCCCCTCCTCTCATCCCACGCTCTCCTCTCCCTGTTGTCTGCACCACCGGACACAGATCTCCCTTCATGGCCCTGTTTCACCAACTTTTCCTCTCCTTCTCCCTCTGCACACCCACTGCGGCAGCCCACCATCACACACTTCCATTCTCCCTCTCTCCGTTCTCACAGCTCTCTCTCCATTTCCCACTCAGAGCACCTGCACCGCATTCCTCTCGCCAGCGTCGATCTCTCTCCTTCTCTCTCTAACTCCCTCCTGCACCACACACGTCCCCCTTCTCCACCGCATGCACACACACATCGCGAGCCCCCCTCCATGTCTCACCCTCTCTCCCTGTTCCCTCTCCCTCTCATCCTCGCCAATGCACACACACACACACCTTCGCACCGGCCGCGGCCCCCCCTTCTCGCCGTCCCCCCCTGCATGCCTCTCTCCACTCTCTCTACCTCCCTTCACACACACATGCATCACTCCGCCACCGTCCGCATCCCCCTGCATGCTTCTCTCCCACTTTCTCTCCCCTCTCACCGTTCTCTCTTTCTCTCTCTTCTCCCTCTCTCTTTCTCTCACCCTCTGTGTCTTCTCTCTCTCTACCTCTCTCTTCTCAACCCGCACACACACGTTAATCTTTTTAATTATTTTTTTATTTTATTTAATTACCCCCTCTCCACTTTATCTCTTTCTCTCCCTATATCTCTCTACTTTCTCTCTATTCTATCTCTCTAACCCCTCCAAAGATGGCGCAAGATGGGCGTCCTCAGCTCTGGGACGAGCGGAAGTCAAAGGCCCAAGGAAGCGATGTCACCCCGACACCACGGCTGCGAGATCCTTGCCCATCGTCCTCCTCGGTGTTATTTAGAATTTTTTTTTATTTGGAGTTGTAATTTGTATTTTCACACTTTATGTTGTAAATATTATCTTTTTAATTAATAAGAATCATCTATTTCTAGTTTCTCTCTCTAGATATCTCTCTCCTCTTTCTTCTTCTTCCTCTCCCTCTCTTCTTTCTCTCTCTACAATCTTTTAAATTTCATTAGACAAATTCATTTAATGTCATTTTTATTTTAAGTTGCATATAATCACCTAAACTCGCGTTCCGCCTAGAACACAAGATTTTCAATTCATAAAAATTAAACCTCTCCGTGGATTCGACTCAGACTCGCCATCATACTACGTTATTTATTTTTATTGCGATTTTTGAGATTGGTCGCCGCGTGAGTTTTAACGACGAGCCTCGCGATGTATCAATTTTTGGCGCCATTGCCGGGGAGGTTTATGATTTTTGAATTGACTATCTTGTGTTCTTGTATATTAATTTGGCACTATTTTTTTTTCTTTTGTTTGCTTGTAAGAAAAATAAATAAAAAAGTTATCTACCAATAAAGTAAGCCTTCGCTTCCCCATTCCCCATCGTTTTGTGTATTTATAGAATAGAGTTATCTTGTTTAAATTCCGTCATTGCATTTTGGAGATCGCGAGGGGCAAGGTACGTTCTACTTATCTTATCTTCAGCACGCATTATTACATAAGAACCCCTTGTTTTGAAATTATAGTGAGCATTTCATTCTGAAAATATTCTAAGGACAACACCCATAAGCAAGATAAGGTGGGGATTTCATCACCCTTCCTTAGCCCACAATCACATTTCCCTTGCATCTTTGCATGTTCTAAGCCTTAAATAAAATTTAGTAGACATTGGTCCTAGATTCATACTGTGGTTCTTGTGCTATTTGGGTTTACCATTTTGTGGAAACCAGTGCCTAAAGTAAGCCGGTCGGACGACAAACGTCTTAAGCGGGCTAGTGGTTCTCTAATTAGGTCCCTACGAAAGTAGGGGGAGCCTCCCACTATCCCACCTCTTACCTGACCGGTGGAAATATTGAGGGCAAACTTAAGTTACACTTTAGTCATTTTATGAAACCCCATTTGGAGATCTAGGTCACATCTAGGTCGTTAGATAATTTGTGTATTAACTTGTTTGTGTCTGCATAAAATAAAATAAAATAAAAAATCCTCCTCTTCTCTCTCTTCGTCTTAGTTAGTGTTAATAAAAAAAGCTCAATCAATAAAGGAGAAAAGGAAGAGAGGAAAAGCAAAAAAAAGAAAGAAAGAAAATTAACAAAAAGGGTGAGATAATTTATTCACATTCATGGATTAGGCACGCGGGACCAAGCAACCCATAAACTTGAGCAACTCCTGGCCATGAACATAAATTCCTTAACACCGCCACCTAGTCCCCAGGAGAACACTCACATGTGGGCCACTCCGGTCCATTATAATGGTGATTGCTCAAACCAATTTTCATCTCTCACCCCTCAAGGCCAGACCTATTTTGAAAATTCATACTCCTAGTTGGCCTATAATAAGAGCCCTCTACCTATGGCGGTCCAGTCTCCATTCTTTACCCAAAGCCGAGATCCAACCACTCAATTCTTTCATAATGGGGCCTACAATTCATTTATTATCCAAGAGCGAGCCCAAACGCCTCAAGGTTTTCCCACTCCATCTTATGATTCAGTTCCATCAACATTCACTTCTGGATGGGAAGGCCAACCAGATGCCTCTTGGAAATCTTACCAAGGCCCGTCTCAAAGTGCTCTGGACCAAATTCTTCCAAATTGGGCTCAATACCCAAATGCTTCCTATGATCAAGCCCAAGATGAAGGACAATCCATATACTCTCTACCACCTCACTGTCAGACTGATCACCCGTCAAATTCCTATCCATCACAGTCTGACTCTCACCCCACATATCTATCTCCTCTATGCTCAGATTTCAACAAGGAGGAGAGCTTTCAATAATTTTACCAGCTCATCATGGCACAAAATCATTCCATCCAGTCCTGATTAGACCAACTGTCTGAAAATCTCAAGGGAATGGAAAGAAATCAACCATCTAGCTACTCTACTGCAAATTTTGAATACAAATCTTCTGATTCTGACTCATATGCAAGCCTATATAATCAACCCATGATTCAAACCCAAAGTATTTCCAACTCTAAAAAGAAGGAAGTCATGGAGGAGTCACATCAGGAGGACGTAGAGGAAGTTAGTAAAGAGCCACCCATAGACCCCAAGCCCAATTCCACCTTCGAAAAGGGCTATGGGGAATACGATGAGCTTAAGTTAGGGGGAGAGGAAAAGGAAGTGGATGTGCGTGTTAATGATCAAACCCCTATAATTTCCCTTCCCGTATTTGAGGAGCCCTTGTTCCAAGTAACGGACAAGGAAGATGAAATGGTGGAGAGAGAATTAAGTGTTTACATGGACCATTCTTTTTGGGTAAAGGAGAAGCTTGATCTCCTGCTTGAAATCCCTTCTAACCGGGCATCTCATGATCTTGGGGAGGAAGTTAATCTTTCACCTATTCCTGACCTCGGCTCCTCCATTCACATCTCGATATCTTACAACTAGCCGATCGGTCGATTCTGTTGGATATTATGTTTTGATGATGACAATAGTGTGTTTTGATGATTGTTGGATATTGTGTTTTGTGGATGACAATTCTGTGTTTTGATGTTGGCAAACACTATGACTCATATGTTTGATGTCATATGTGTTTATTTCATTCAGTACTTGTTACATGCATTAACTGTGAGCATGGCATAGTCAGTACATTGCTTAAGTCTGTACAGTGGTGCATGTCCGAACATCCATGGTTCAATGTGTAGACTTCCCTATATGCATCTGTGCATTCATTTGTATGGCTGCATAACACTAAGTCTATACATCCGCATGCTAGCACACACTAAGTCTGTACAGGGTTTCGTTGCATCATGTGTTGCACGCGTTCAAAGTCTATACATTGCCCACATGCATACACAAGCATCCAAAGTCTGTACAGCATGCATCGTTTAGCAAGTCTGTACATCGCTCACTTGCATGTTCATCAAGTCTACACATTGCATTGTCTCATGTGAAGTCTGTACAGCACTCGCCATCATGCTACTGCTAAGTCCATACATTGGCCAAGTCTGTACAGAGTCTTTTGCATCGTCTTATGCATCGTCTCTAAGGCAAAGTCTATACATCGCATGCATTGCATATTGCAAGTATGTACAGCCCAAGTCTGTACATCCACCGTCTCTTTCAGCGTCTCACACTTGCAAGTCTATACATTGCCTTTGGGCATCAAAGTCTATACATTGGCAGCTGAACTGTGCAAGTCTATACATTGCCTTTGGGCACAAAGTCTATACACTGCTTCTAGCATGCACGGGTGCAAGTCTATACATTGCTTATCTTTACCTACGTTCAGACACCAAGTCTATACATTATTCACAGCACACACTAAGTCTGCACATCGTCCCCTTGCTTCAAGTCTGTACATTGGCCCTCAAGCTTTCCAAGTCTGTACATTGGCCTTCAAGCTTTCCAAGTCTGCACATTGGTTCAGGCTTTCCAAGTCTGTACATTGGCCTTCAAGCTTTCCAAGTCTGTACATTGGCCTTCAAGCTTTCCAAAGTCTGTACATTGGCCAAGCGTCTTGTGCTTTGAAGCTTTATCAAGTCTATACATTCGTTTATCAAAGTCTACACATTGCATCATGTTTCAAAGTCTATACATCGCTGTGCATTCCTTGATTTCAAAGTCTGTACATTCTGGTTGCTTCATAGCAAGTCTGCACATCCCGCTTGCACTAAGTCTGTACATGGTCCTGGCGCTCGCAAGTCTGTACATTGATTTGGCGCTCGCAAAGTCTGTACACCGGCTTGGCGCTCACACAGTCTTGCTGCGTCTATGTGCTAGTCCATGCATTGTCAAGTCTATACAGCGTCTCTTAGCGTCTTGTGCATTCAGCATAGAAAGTCTGTGTTATGTTAGATGGACGCAGTCTATCTCCACGAAGTGTGGATCTAGAGGGGGGTGAATAGATCTACTACATAATTAAAAACTAGTAAGTGGTTCTAATGTGGAATATAGGCAAATTTACTGAATCACTAACCCGAATACTAGAATTGAACAGAAGCGAATCAAGCTGTGAAGATAAACATGAGATCCAGTCGCACACAGTTCATGGACAATCACACAAGCACAAGGCACACAGGAACTTTAGGTGGTTCGGTCAGAGACCTACGTCCACCCCACACTCAACCGAGTATGGCTTACTGCTGCGCAGTACAGCTTGCGTCTGCTGGGCACTACAGCTTGGCCTAAAAACCGTTGAGCAACACAGCTTGCTGTCCGAGACAAGTCTCGCCTGCTGAGGATTACAGCTTCACCTGTCTAGTGGAATCCTCCACTGCAACTGCTGGGGTTTACAGCTTACCCGACCAGAGGCAGCACCTCTGCTAACAGCTGACTCACAGCTTGAAGAAACAAAAGTTCGGAAAGTAAAGACAGAAGCAAATAAAGATGGAAAACCCAAATGGGAATGTAGCTCGAATGAGCAAAGGCTCAGCTCTGGTATCTAAACCAAGAGTCTGAGATACAACCTCTCAATCAAACTCTCTCAATCTCACTCTCTCAATCTCACTCTCTCAACTCATCTCTCTTTTTCTTCTTCTCTGTTTTTCTTCTCTCTGTGGATCGGTGGCTCTCTGCTGCTTCAGACTTCTACTCTCACTGTATAGACTTGCCACTTCTTCGATCGACCAGCCTTCATCTGAAGATGAAGACTCATATATATACAGCAGCAGATTGGATAAGGGCGCGTGGCTTCCACATTTCCCGCCCAAAGAATTCGCCAGATCCGAGGTAATTTCATCCACATGGCAGCATCCTTGATGGGCTGCTTCCACGTGTCACCATCACAACACCTCATCCTCCTTGGATCACGAGCCAGGTCATCAATCCCAGCAAAGAATCCCTGTCAGACAGTCGAAATAGAATCATCAGTTTAAGTATTAAACCCTGTACAGACTTTGCAGGATTGAATGCATTGTATAGACTTCACTGTATGGACTTTGTGAGCTCGAATGCAATGTACAGACTCTGCAGAACATTCAGTAGCCAACGTATAGACTTAGGCAATGTAACAACTTGGACAGACAACTGACGATGTATGGACTTCAACTCAAAGATGCACAATGTACAGACTTGAATTCATATGATGCATAATGTGGAGACTTGAATTCATATGATGCATAATGTGCAGACTTGAATGCTGTGCGATGTACAGACTTCATGTTATGCATTAGACTCTAAGGAAGATAGACTATGTATAGACTTAGGCAGCCTTCAGCTTGATGTACAGACTTCAAGAACGATGCATGCAATGCACTGGACAATGTATGGACTTAGCTGATGCAGACTAGTGTGATGTACAGACTTGCTCGTTGTTCACACAACATGAACAATGTACAGGCTTGCCAAAGGAAACTCTGTACAGACTTGATCAAAGCAAGGCAATCGAGTGTATAGACATTCACAATGTATGGACTTGCGAAGCGAAAGGGCTGTACAGACTTGATGAACGATGCAAGGCAAACGAATGTATAGACTTCCAATGTATGGACTTGCCAACTGGGCGATGTACAGACTTGAGCAAGGCAAAGTCTGTACAGACTTGAAAGTGCACAATGTATAGAGTTTGCCAAGACAACTGAACGATGTACAGACTTTCACAATGTGTAGACTTTGGCAACACAACGGCTGTACAGACTTCCACTCAACTGCGATGTACAGACTTGCCAAGGGAAACGACGGTAAAGCTATCAGTGTATAGACTTCGAGTGCAACGTCGGTAAAGCTATCGATGTATAGACTTGCAAGTTGAACTAGTGGATGTACAGACTTGGAAGTTCACTGATGGATGTACAGACTTCACCTCGAGCAAGCAACAATGCAGTGTATGGACTTGAAGAACAATGCATGACGCTGTACAAACTTCACTGATGCATGCTACAGTCCAATGTATGGACTTACCTTCGTGCATGCTACAGTCCAATGTATGGACTTTGAATGTTGATGCATGAACAGTCCGATGTACATACTTCCAATGTATAGACTTCTAATGAGACGGACGATGTACACACTTAGCCAATGCAATGCAATGTATGGACTTCAAATAAGACGGACGATGTACACACTTAGCCAATGCAATACAATGTATGGACTTCAAATAAGACGGACGATGTACACACTTAGCCAATGCAATGTACACACTTACTGCGTTGACGCTGCAGACTTAACTAATGCAATGTACACACTTACTGCGTTGACGCTGCATGAAACACTAAATAAGATGGACAGTTGTATAGACTTGGGTATCTAGGGGGGGAGTCGACCCATCAAAGAAGGGGGTCGACCCATGATGCATGAATGTATAGACATGTTCTAAGCGATGCACAAACACAACACAAAGCAGTGTATAGACTCTACGTGCAATGTGTAGACTTTGAGTGTGTGTGCAGTGTGTGAACCTGTAAAATGCATGGAACACACATACAATCTGATAAGAATAATTTCATCAAAGCATAAACAGTTGCCAATCAATCAAAACAAGGTGTTGCTAATGAAGTAAAACATATTGTCAACATCATCAACACAGAGGAGTCACAACAATCTCCCCCTTTTTGATGATGGTAACCCCCTATATATAGAATAGCAATTACCTATCATACAGATGATGAAAGACATGATTTGTTATTCAGATTGTCATGCAGATGCTATGCATGCATGCTATGAAATGTAAACAACTCCCTGCTAACAAAATCTCCCCCTTTGCTATAACATAATGCATACACTTCCCCTGGAATGAGTTTAGAATTCATACAATATTTTCCCCCTTTGCCATCAACAAAGAGGAGGGAAAGTGAGTACAAGAGAAGGAACAAGAGATATCATCTGACTGGCATTCTGAACAAGTACTTCAAGAATAAGCATTCTAGAGCACAGAGTCTTCAGTCATATGAAGTTTTAAACTACTTTCAGATAGAATTCTGGTTTAAAGACTATAAAATTTTGAGTTCATGCACTAAAATCAATGGATAAGTTTTCTGTGCATGATAAAACAATAAACCAGAATCACATTTGCATGAGAGATCCAGTTTTAAAATATCTTACTTTCATAGACTCATTAAAAGGATGATTAAGGGATACCAGGTCATGTATTGAAAATAAATAAATTGACATCCAAGAAATTTCTTGTGAAGGAACAACATTTTCAATATTAGTTCATTTAGGGCATTCATGTTCCATTTGCCTTTTTGCGTAAAGGTATACGTTTATCAGACGCCAATACCCCTAGATACTCAACATCATGCACCATTCTGCCTATGATCAAACACAATAAAACTGATTTACACCTTTTTGTGTGAGAGTACATATTTATCAGACGCCAATTACCCCCAGGTACTCAGTGAAACCAACCTACTGTTTTGATCATTTTATACAGAGATAGCTGATACACCTCATGACATGAGTGTTGTCCACTTCTTTAATGGATCACTCAGTTTCTCAGTGATTTACCAGTCATTGCTCTGCCAATGTTATTTTTCAATTGATTTTCAATATTTTCAACATCTTTCTTAGCTGTCCTTTATTTGTTTTAGAATGAATTGTTTAAGAACAATACACAAACTTAGCATGTCTAACATGATTTCAGATGAGTTTTCAGATTTCAGATATGATTAGCTTTGTCTGACATGAAATGAGATAAGGGTTGAGAGCTTTATCAATTTTCAGCTTTCTTATGTACTGATTGTAATCTTTAAACTCCAAAAATTATAAAATTTAAACCATTAAGTCAGTCTTTAAGCAATTGAAATTCTTATAACTGAAGAAGTCTGTTTTCTATTACTTAGGAATCAGAACTGACTAACAGATTGCCATGTGTCAGATTCAACTCATTCAGGGCCAAAGAATGAATGAATTCAAGAAAGTTGATGACCACTCTGAATTTCTAATAATACTCCCCCTGTCTATATGCATGCAATTTTGCAAATGAATGGCAAGAATTAGATACCAACTGTTATAATATGCATTACTCTGCTCTGTTCTATATGCATGTGGTTTTAGATGAGAGAAAGCTTAGACACAATCGTAACTAAATGATATGCAATGAATAATATGTCATGAAAAAATATGTCATGCATGCATGGTCTAGTCTAACATTCAACAATCACAGAGTTTTATTCAAGCTATCAGATGCAAGTCCAAAACAGAAATTTTATTCAAAGCAGCTGAAAAAATTATTCATCATGCTGAAATTTACACAAGCCAAGTTCTCTTCTAAGAAATTTGAACCTTTCATTCCCAAGAGGCTTAGTAAAAATATCAGTAATTTGTTTTTCAGTTTCAATGAAGTTCATTTCAATTTCATTTTTATTTACAACATCTCTCAGAAAATGGTGTTTTATCTCTATATGCTTAGTCCTAGAATGATGAATAGGATTTTTAGCAAGGCATATAGCACTAGTATTATCACATAATATTGGAATACATCCCAATTTTATCTGATAATCATCCAGTTGGTGCTTGATCCATAGTACTTGGGCAGCACAATTACCTGCAGCAACATATTCAGCTTCAGCTGTAGACAAAGCTATAGTGTGTTGCTTCTTAGATGCCCAAGATACTAGACAGCCACCTAAGAATTGACAGTAGCCACTAGTGCTTTTTCTATCTACTCGGCACCCAGCATAATCTGCGTCAGTGTAAGCTAGAAGTTCTAACTCACACTTAGCAGGATACCACAGACCTAACTCTTGGGTGCCTAGTAAATACCTAAAAATCCTTTTCACTGATTTAAGATGTGATTCTTTAGGACTAGCCTGAAATCTAGAGTATAAACACACTGAAAATTGAATATCAGGCCTAGATGCTGTAAGATATAGAAGGGATCTGATCATACCTCTATATAGCCTTTGATCCACTAGTTTACCTTTAGGATCTTCATCCAAACTGGTTGAGGTACCCATTGGAGTAGCTATTTCCTTGAGGTTGTCCATTTTGTACTTCTTCAATAAATTCTTTATGTACTTGGACTGAGAGATGAAAGTTCCATCCTTTGTTTGTATAACCTGTAGTCCAAGAAATAATTTGAGCTCGCCCATTGAGCTCATTTCAAACTCATTAGTCATTATCTGAGAGAATTCCTCACACAATTTGGGGTTAGTTGACCCAAACACAATGTCATCCACATAAATTTGAATGATAAGAATATCTGAATGACTCACCTTGATAAACAATGTTTGATCAACTACACCTCTTGTGAAGTTCTTGTCAGTGAGGAATTTGCTCAACCTGTCATACCAAGCTCTAGGAGCTTGCTTTAAACCATAGAGAGCCTTTTTGAGTTTATAAACATGATTGGGGAAGTCTAAGCATTCAAACCCAGGAGGCTGCCTCACATAGACATCCTCACTAATTTCCCCATTTAGAAAAGCAGATTTCACATCCATCTGCTGAAGATTAATTCCTAGGGAACATGCATAAGCCAATAATATTCTGATAGCTTCTAACCTGGCTACAGGGGCAAATGACTCTTCAAAGTCAATTCCAAATTCCTGATTATACCCCTGAGCTACAAGTCTGGCCTTATTTTTAATGATATTCCCTGATTCATCAGTTTTATTTCTGAACACCCATTTAGTCCCTATGACTGTTTCATGATCAGGAGGTGGAACCAAATGTCACACCTTATTCCTGTCAAATTGATTGAGCTCCTCATGCGTGGCATTAATCCAATGCACATCTTTGAGAGCACAGTCAATGGACTTGGGTTCAACATTTGAAACAAAAGCATAAGCATTCAATTCATTTTGAATTCTCAAGTGGCCTCTAGTCCTAGGGAGATCATGCAGATTTCCAATTACATTATCTACAGGATGATCTTTAAGATATCTAATGTTAACAATTGGATTGTCATGAGTTTGATTTACCTCCCCCTGAGCTGTAGGCTCTTCTTCATTAGGCTCTTCATTTCCTTCCTCATTTTCGGATTGGTCTGCAGAATTTCCTTCCTTCAGAATATCACCACTGTCTTCATTCCTGCATTGACCAACATCAGTCTTTAATAAGAATTCATCAAAAACTATATGTGGAGATTCTTCAACAGTTTTGGAATTCAGATTATACACTCTATATGCTCGGGTATTTTCAGAATAACCAAGAAAAATTCCTGGTTCACCTTTAGGTTCAAATTTATCAATGTCTCTTTTATCATTTATATGAATGAAACATTTACAATCAAAAACCTTGAAATGAGCAATAGAAGGTTTCTTACCCTTTAAGATCTCATAAGGTGTTTTCTGGGTAGAAGGTCTTACCATGACTCTGTTAATTACATAACAGGTAGTATTCACTACTTCAGCCCAAAACTTCCTTGGTAGACCACCTTCAACCAAGAGTGTACGACCCATCTCCACTAGGGTTCTGTTCCTTCTCTCCACTACTCCATTCTGCTCAGGTGTCCTTGGTGAGGAGTACCTATGGTTAATTCCATTTGACCTGCAGAATTCATCAAACTGTAAGTTTTCAAACTCACCTCCATGATCAGTCAAAATATTTTCAATTTTTTGATTTATTTTAACATAGAACTCCTGAAATTCTGAGAATGCATCACTCTTATGTGATAAGAAATAAACCCAAGTATACCTAGAGAAGTCATCTACCATGACAAACCCATACTTCCTCCCTGATAAGCTGACAGATCTGGTTGGCCCAAAAAGGTCCATGTGTATCAGCTCATAGGGTTTAGAAGACAGATTTTCAGTTCTAGATTTAAATGACTTTCTAGTTATCTTTGACTGAGTGCATGCATCACAGATTTTATTTTCATTCTTAAAGGAAACTTCAGGAAGTCCTCTAACCATGCCATGCTTATTCAGTTTATGCAAAATAGTGTAACTAGCATGACCTAACCTACGATGCCATAAAAATGTTAAGTCTTCTCTACTAGCAGTAAGGCATAGGTTAGAATGTTGAATATCATCTAAATCTATCATGTAAGTGTTATTTATCCTCTTGCCAGAAAATTTAACAGTCTCGGAATCAGGTTCAAAGACCTTGCAACATTGAGAGTCAAAAAGTACTTTGCATCTTTTATCACATAGTTGACTGATACTAAGTAAGTTATAAGCTAAGCCTTCAACCAACATAACATCCTCAATGCAACAAGTAGAACACTTACCTACTTTACCTGATCCGACAATTTTACCCTTTGTGTTGCTACCAAAGGTGACAAGGCCTCCTTGTTTTTCTATCAGCATGCAGAACTTGGCCTTATCCCCTGTCATATGCCTGGAGCAGCCACTATCCAAGTACCACAAATTGTTCTTGGCTGCCAGACATACCTGCACACACAATCAGGTAGAGAAGTTTGGAACCCAAGACTGATTGGGCTCCAGAACAGATGACATAGAAGCAAAGCAAGAAAGCAGATTTTTCGGAATCCACATTTGTTTAAAAGAATTTTATTCAGTGGATTCTACAGATTTCTTTCTGTTGTTGTTCCTCTTCTTCTTGTTGTTTGTCTTCTTATTGTTTGCACCAGCATGATTGTTGACAGTGTTGTTTCTTTGCCAGTGCCTTGGCCAGGGTGCATTCATGAAGTTGTGGCCATAGTAGTTCCTGGGCTGGCTAAAGAAATTCAGATTCCTAGGTGTCCAATTGCCATACCCATCAACCCAATTTCTAGGGTAAGGTCTATAAGACTGTGTAGCCTGATGTCCAAGACCTGTAAACCTTCCTTGAGTCCTAGTCCATCCTGACCTATCTGGATAGGTTGACTGTTCGAAGAAATGGGACTGGGCTCTAGGTTGGTAGAAATGTTTGGGTTCAGCTCTAAAAGCATTCTGCCTCCCCTGCACCTTGGACCCTGCTGACCTATTCATAGGAGTGTATTGGGTCTTCTTCAGAGGTGGTGGTGATGGTGGAGACTTGGTACCCTTAATATGGGGTTTATATGACTGTTTAGGTTGACCCCTAACCTGAAACTGAGCTTTGGGATTTTGCATAGATGTGCTAGCTCTACTAGGCTCACTCAGCTTTTGTTTGCCCTTCTCCTCAGCACTGGGCTTTTTCAGATTAGCATTTTTGTTCATTGAATTGTTTGAATTCATGCTAATTAGAGGTCTTTTTTCTTTTTGTGCAACAAATGAAATAGTTTTCATTCCAAAGGTTTTCGTTGCACTTGAATTAAATCCTAGGCCCTCTTTTCTGAAGTTGACCTTTGACCCTAACAAAGCATTTAGATTATCAGTACCTTGGGTCATCTTTTCAATGGTTTTAAGCTTGTCCTCATTATCCTTTTGAATGTCTTCAATGGATTTTTTCAGTTCTGTATTCACACTTAGGACAGCTTGATATTTTTCATTCACAATTTTTATCTCACTTTCATATTTCTGGATTTTCAGTTTCCATTCATCAACTTCTTTTTCTAACCTCTCATTATCTTCTTTAGAGGCTTTTAACTCATTTTTGATTTCATCTAATTCAGAGCATGTGAGTTTTAATTTTCCATTCTCAGATTCTAAATATGCAATTTTATCAATTAGAGTCGTATCATTTTGCATGGAGTTAATCTTTCTTCTTAGATGCCTGTTTTCTTTTCTAATATCATCAGCTCTATCAGCTATGTCATGGTAAGCATCTACCCAATCAGCAATTGTGAAATTTTCAAATCTAGTGATTACCTCATCTGAGTCCTCTTCTCTGTCTTCTGAGCTTGTTGCCATAAGGCAAATGGGCTTCTCAGATTCGGCTTCACTGTCTGAGCTGCTACTGAAGGAACCTTCATCTTCATCACTCCAGGTACTCACCATTACTTTCCCTTTCGTGTTCCTTCTCTTTGACTTGTCCTTGTATTTCTGATTATCTGGACAGTCAGCTTTCAGATGGCCTGGTTTCCTGCATTGATAACAAGTATTAGTTTCAGTTTTCTTTGCAGGGTTGTGTTTATACCTTTTGTCCCTTCGGCCGCCACTGTACTTCTTTTGGCTGAATCGTCCTGCTCATTTCCTGAGAAATCGCCTGAACTCTCTGGTCATCATGGCCATCTCAGAACGAGTTATGTCTTCTTCATTCAGGCTCTCCTCTGATGATGAACTGCTGGAGCTGGATTTGCTTGATTTGCTGGAACCAGCCTTCAGCGCTATCGGCTACTTCTTCCTCTCAGCATCTTCTATCTTTGGCATATTAATCTCATATGCCATCAGCGAGCCAATTAGCTCATCAGCCCTTGTATTTCGCAAGTCCCTTGACTCCTCCATCACTGTAGCCTTAGTATGCCAAGCATGAGTCAGGGAGCGCAGTATCTTCCTCACTACATCATATTCAGTCTGAGATTTCCCGAGACCTCTGAGACCATTTGTAATGATAGTTAATCGAGAGTACATCTCCTTGATGGTCTCGTTCGGTTTCATCTTGAATGCTTCGTATTCTGACACAAGGAGATTAGCCTTTTGCTCTCTAACCTGAGATGTTCCTTCATGAATGACTTCCAATGCATGCCACATCTCCTTAGCTGATTTGCAGGCTGATACGCGGGAGAATTCTGTAGGGTGCAGAGAGCACTGGATGGCGTTTATGGCACTCCAATTCAGTGTAGACCTCCTTATCTCCTCCTTGGTCCAGACTTCCTCATTAGGGGACAGCTCATAAGGTCCCTTGCTGACTACCTTCCAGATCTCGTAATCCTTAGCCCTCAAAAACACTTGCATACGGTTCTTCCAGTATGCGTAGTTAGATCCATCGAAGAATGGGGGCTTTGTGGTTGAGTGTCCTTCAGCTATCATCCCTCGAGCATCCATCTTGCCTTTCCTCTTCGGGCGATGAGTCCCTGTAGAAGAGTATGGCTCTGATACCAAGTGTTATGTTAGATGGACGCAGTCTATCTCCACGAAGTGTGGATCTAGAGGGGGGTGAATAGATCTACTGCCTAATTAAAAACCAGTAAGAGGTTCTAATGCAGAATATAGGCAAATTTACTGAATCACTAACCCAAATACTAGAATTGAACAGAAGCGAATCAAGCTGTGAAGATAAACATGAGATCCAGTCCCACACAGTTCATGGACAATCACACAAGCACAAGGCACACAGGAATTTTAGGTGGTTCGGTCAGAGACCTACGTCCACCCCACACTCAACCGAGTATGGCTTACTGCTGCGCAGTACAGCTTGCGTCTGCTGGGCACTACAGCTTGACCTACAAACCGCTGAGCAACATAGCTTGCTGTCCGAGACAAGTCTCGCCTGCTGAGGATTACAGCTTCACCTGTCCAGTGGAATCCTCCACTGCAACTGCTGGGGTTTACAGCTTACCCGACCAGAGGCAGCACCTCTACTAACAGCTGACTCACAGCTTGAAGAAACAAAAGTTCGGAAAGTAAAGACAGAAGCAAATAAAGATGGAAAACCCAAATGGGAATGTAGCTCGAATGAGCAAAGGCTCAGCTCTGGTATCTGAACCAAGAGTCTGAGATACAACCTCTCAATCAAACTCTCTCAAACTCACTCTCTCAACTCATCTCTCTTTTCTTCTCTTCTCTCTTTTTCTTCTTCTCTGTTTTTCTTCTCTCTGTGAATCGGTGGCTCTCTGCTGCTTCAAGCTTCTACTCTCACTGTATAGACTTGCCACTTCTTCGATCGACCATCCTTCATCTGAAGACGAAGACTCATATATATACAACAGCAGATTGGATAAGGGCGCGTGGCTTCCACATTTCCCGCCCAGAGAATTCGCCAGATCCGAGGTAATTTCATCCACATGGCAGCATCCTTGATAGGCTGCTTCCACGTGTCACCATCACAGCACCTCGTCCTCCTTGGATCACGAGCCAGGTCATCAATCCCAGTAAAGAATCCCTGTCAAACAGTCGAAATAGAATCATCAGTTTAAGTATTAAACCATGTACAGACTTTGTAGGATTGAATGCATTGTATAGACTTCACTGTATGGACTTTGTGAGCTCGAATGCAATGTACAGACTCTGCAGAACATTCAGTAGCCAACGTATAGACTTAGGCAATGTAACAACTTGGACAGACAACTGACGATGTATGGACTTCAACTCAAAGATGCACAATGTACAGACTTGAATTCATATGATGCATAGTGTGCAGACTTGAATTCATATGATGCATAATGTGCAGACTTAAATGCTGTGCGATGTATAGACTTCATGTTATGCATTAGACTCTAAGGAAGACAGACTATGTATAGACTTAGGCAGCCTTCAGCTTGATGTACAGACTTCAAGAACGATGCATGCAATGCACTGGACAATGTATGGACTTAGCTGATGCAGACTAGTCTGATGTACAGACTTGCTCGTTGTTCAGACAACATGAACAATGTACAGGCTTTCCAAAGGAAACTCTGTACAGACTTGATCAAAGCAAGGCAATCGAGTGTATAGACATTCACAATATATAGACTTGCCAAGCGAAAGGGCTGTACAGACTTGATGAATGATGCAAGGCAAACGAATGTATAGACTTCCAATGTATGGACTTGCCAACTGGGCGATGTACAGACTTGAGCAAGGCAAAGTCTGTACAGACTTGAAAGTGCACAATGTATAGAGTTTTCCAAGACAACTGAACGATGTACAGACTTTCACAATGTGTAGACTTTGGCAACACAACGGCTGTACAAACTTCCACTCAACTGCGATATACAGACTTGCCAAGGGAAACGACGGTAAAGCTATCAGTGTATAGACTTCGAGTGCAACGTTGGTAAAGCTACCGATGTATAGACTTGCAAGTTGAACTAGTGGATGTACAGACTTGGAAGTTCACTGATGGATGTACAGACTTCACCTCGAGCAAGCAACAGTGCAGTGTATAGACTTGAAGAACAATGCATGACGCTGTACAGACTTCACTGATGGATGCTACAGTCCAATGTATGGACTTACCTTCGTGCATGCTACAGTCCAATGTATGGACTTTGAATGTTGATGCATGAACAGTCCGATGTACATACTTCCAATGTATAGACTTCTAATGAGACGGACGATGTACACACTTAGCCAATGCAATGCAATGTATGGACTTCAAATAAGACGGATGATGTACACACTTAGCCAATGCAATGTACACACTTACTGCGTTGACGCTGCAGACTTAGCTGATGCAATGTACACACTTACTGCGTTGACGCTGCATGAAACACTAAATAAGATGGACAGTTGTATAGACTTGGATATCTGGGGGGGGAGTCGACCCATCAAAGAAGGGGGTCGACCCATGATGCATGAATGTATAGACATGTTCTAAGCGATGCACAAACACAACACAAAGTAGTGTATAGACTCTACGTGCAATGTGTAGACTTTGAGTGTGTGTGCAGTGTGTAAACCTGTAAAATGCATGGAACACACATACAATCTGATAAGAACAATTTCATCAAAGCATAAACAGTTGTCAATCAATCAAAACAAGGTGTTGCTAATGAAGTAAAACATATTGTCAACATCATCAACACATAGGAGTCACAACAGTCTGTACATTCGTTGACAGACTCATGCATAAACAGTAAGACAAAGTCTATACATTCGGTGACAGCTTGTCTAAGCATCTCATGCATTCAATGTGCATACTTTCATTCTGTTTGTGCATCTCCTTCAGAAGTCTGTACAATCCTTTGAGCATTCAAGTCTTTACACTCGTGTGTCTGCATTGCATACACTTCAAGTCTACGCACTGGTTGCCTGCATCTCATGCAGTTAAAGTATGTACAGTCGTGAATGTAATGTCTGTACATTCATTCTCGCTGTATACACTTTCTCACCTGTGCACACTTCAATTGATGCATCAAGTCTGTACAAGCTCAGCTCATTCATCAAAGTGACTCGATGTATATACTTTCTCATATTCTTTCCTGTCAGATAAATTAACTTGCACTGATAATTAATATGTTCTAACAGGACTGCTGATTCGAGGAGGTTAATGATGCACGTGATCCAAGAATAGGAGATGGCCCTGATCGTGCCACGTGGACTGAACCTTCTGGGCGGGAATCGTCGAGAGCACACGCCCTAGCTGCTTGCTGCTGCTATAAAAGGAAGGCTTCTTCCTCAGAAGAAGGCTGATCGTGAAAAAAAAGAGAAGCAAATAGAGAAAGAGAGTGATCGAGATAGAAGGAAAGAGCTGCAGTAGTAGGAAAAGAAGAAGAGACAGAGAGAGAGCCCGCGAAAGAGAAGAAAAATAAGAGTGAGAAGAAGAGAGAGCTAGAGTAAAAGAAGCTTCAACTGAAGATCAGTTTCTGCTGGACCGTGGATCAAATCCAGGCCAGCCAGCTCCTGCGAGAGCCACATTTTGATTTTATATTTCCAGCTTTTAGTTGCTGTATTTTCTTTTATTGTTTTTCTTTTCAAACTGAACATTGTTCTTCCGATTCTCTGGTTGGAGATCGGGTTCCTCCTGTGGACTCAGGAGAAGGGAGACTGTGTCTCTGGTCTGCAAGTGACTGAGTGTCGCTTGTGAGTTCCCTCTGGTTTCAGAGGAAGGGAGTCCTTGACTCCGGTTGCAGGTAGTGGTTGCTACCTGTGTGTTCCCTCCTGGTCTGGAGGAAGAGAGACCTAGTCTCTGGTTCCAAGTGGCTGGGAGTCACTTGGGGTGTCCCTCCGGTCTGGAGGAAGAGGGGAGGCTGTTCCCCTGGTCAAGCTGTGTGGCAGCAACTTGTTTGCAGACTGAGTCTGCTTTCTAACTGATTGCTAGTGGAAGCCTCACTCCGGTTGGGAGTGAGGGGTGGACGTAGGTCTGTGGACCGAACCACCTAAAAAATCCCTTGTGTAGTGGTTTGTTTGATTACTTGCTTCTGCTAGATGCATGCTAGGACCGTGATCTGATTGATTATTCATGTCCTAGATTTTAATTGGGTTTGCATCTTTTATGTTTGAGCAATTGTCCACTGATCTTGTGCTTATCATTTCATACGATTTTTAAATTGGTCAAAACTCTTTAGAAGATCCATTCACCCCCCTCTGGATCTGTGTTTATCTATCGCACCTAACTATCAATTGGTATCAGAGCGGTTCTCTGACTGATCAGATCCAACGATCTGTAGAGGATCCTGTTGTCTTTGGTGCATTTCTGAATTTACTCTCTGCTGCATTAATCTGCTTGCCGATTTAATCAATGGGTTCTCCACCGGTTTTCAATGGCTCTAATTTTAACTCATGGGTTAGTAGTCTACATAACTATGTGAATTTGATGGATCCGGATCTGTGGAAGTTAATCTCACATGGTCCTCACAGGCTACCAAAGAAAGAGTCCAAATGGACTAACAGTCACAGATCAAGAAATGGAGAGAATCAGAAAGTTTTGAAATTAATGAAAGAAGCTACTGACAAGGCTCTACATTCTTGTTTTTATGACTGCAGGTCCGCTAAGGACATTCTGGATAAGCTGAAGCTAGCTCAGAGGAGAAATGAGGACAGCTGCCTGATGGCTGACAAGAGCAACCATGGCAGTGATCAAGATGAATCCGAAGATGCTGAAGAGGTAACCAATCCTTTCTCTAGTTACACTTTAGACGACTGGGAAGATGCCTATGCCAATCTGTTAGAATCCTATGAAAGACTAAAGAAGAAGAATAAAAAACTGATAAAGAAGCTAAAGAATCATGAGGATGCTAAATCTCGAGGTGAAAACCCTGAAATTCTGAAAATTGAAAATGACATATTTAGAAGACAGTTAACAGATTTTGATTCTATTAGTTCAGACTTAGATCATTTGAAATCTGAAAAATAAACTCTTATGAAACAAATTGGATTACACAAAAAGGAGAATCAAGAGCTTGTTTGTGAAATTGCTGAACTAAAGGAAAGACTCAGCTCAACTGATGATGATCAGGCTCATAACAATGATGTTGTTCAAAATGAAGAACTGGTGAGAAACTTAGAGCTTGTCAACTGTGAATTGGAAAACATGAAGTCTGAAAATGTAATACTCAATAATCAGCTCAAGGAATTTGAACACAAATCAATAAATCTTGAAAAAAAAAATAGATTGATTTCTAAAAAATTAGAGGCTGATAGAGTAACAAATTCAGAGATTCAGAAAAATCTTGACAAACTTCAATCTGAAAAACAACAAGAAAAGTTTTATGAATGTTAGTTTTCTTCAGATGAATGGGTACTTGATGATGAACTCCTAGAGCAGAACAGTAAACTGAAAGAGGAAATTAATAAGCTGAATCACCTAAACTCAGCAATGTCTGAGAGGCTAATCACTTTAGAAAAAGGGAAGAGTGTAAGCCTGGTGAGTTCTAGTGAGTTGCTGAATGCTGAACATGAAATTACAAATCTGAAAAACATCAACCTAATGTTGAGTGGGAATGTCACTTGCTGTGAACAAAAGATAGCTAAATATGAGTTAACAATCACATCCCTTCAACAAGAAGTTGATGATCTTTATAAGTCCCTATCTGAAGCTGACAATGAAATAAAATTAAAATAGGAAGTTGAAAAACTCAAAAGTCTGAATGATGCCTTGCATCAACGAGTCATTTCCTGTGAAACAGATCTGTCCAAATATGAAGCTAATATTTGTGGCTTAAATTCTGAAATTCAAGATTTGAAAAACTCATTGTCAAAATTTATCAAGGGAAAGGACAATCTGAATAAGCTTCTGGGACAGAGTGATAACTCTCAGAGAGAGGGGCTGGGTTATAGTTCAACAAACAAAAGGATCAATAGCAATAAAACTTCAACTGTGTTTGTAAAAGCTTCTGATCAAAACACAACTGCTGGTTCTTCTGTTTTTCAATTTACTGCACAAAAACCCACTGTCAGTCCCAAAACTATAGGACAAACTCAAAAATTAAAAAAGGATGAAAACCTACAGAAAAAGGACAAAACTACTCCAATTGGTACAAAGACTGCTGCACACAATTCACATGACCTCTCAAACACTCATACTAAAAAGGGCTCGTGCTATTATTGTGGGAAAGTAGGTCACATAATGGAAGATTGCAGATTAATGCTAAAAGATGAGCATGGTAGTGAAACATCACATTCTAGAAATTCTTTTGATAGAAACCATGCTGCTAGGAAGCATGATGCTTCATGTTATTATTGTGGGAAGCATGGTCATCTCATGAGTGAATGTTTTATCATGAAAGAAGACAATAAACTGCATGCCAGGTCTTCCATTCATTATCATGGTCCATATGGATCTAAACACAATTCTAGTCAGCACATTGTGTGCTTCAATTGCAATAAGCCTGGGCACAGGGCTGCTGAGTGCTGATTTAGATCCACTTGGAGTAAAAATGGTTTTAAAAGTAAGCAAATCAGATGCTTCGAATGTGGGAAAAATGGGCATACAGTCAAAGACTGTTGGTATGTTCAAAAGAATTCTGTTAACCCCCATTTTGTCAAATTCCCTACAAAACCATTTGTGAAAATTTCATGCTATAACTGTGGGAAGCCAGGCCATAGATCTGCTGAATGTTGGCTGAGTAAGAACAAGCATCAAACTGTTCATGCATACAACAGAAAATCTTATGAACATGTTTATAAACATCATCCTGCTGTTAATATGCATCATAAGAACCAAAAACCAGCCATTTCATGTAGATACTGTAGAAAATTTGGACATTCTATGGATGACTGTTCACTGATGAAATTTGATGATAATGTTGCTATGAAATTGTTTAGAACACCTGTTAGGGGTAAGGCAGGACCCAAAGCTACTTGGGTCCCTACAGGATCAAAATAATCAATATTTTGCAGGTGTGCCTTGGAATGAACAAAGAGGGGTAAATAAACCAAGGCATTCAAAAATGAAACCCCTAGGATTGCACTACTCAGGTCAGTTCTGAAAACTTGTCTTAAATTGCATATCTGAAATTGTGAATCTTGGATAACTGCATATCTGGTATGAACTGTCCATGCATAATTGTCATATTTTTTTTGCATATCATGTTTCATGCATACATGCTTCTTTATTTGTTTTGACACTTCCATTGAGCTTTGTGGGCTTCCTTGCTTGTACTTTGAGCTGTGTGTGCATATATGTGAATTGCATATACATACATTAGACATACATTCATTGAAAATCTGATGCAAGTAGGACTGTCAATATTGCACTGTCATTCATGACCACTATGGTATATTAAATGGTAAGCTACCAAAATGCAGGGAAATCTGTCTGGAGGTTCTTACTATGTGAGAGGTGGTCTTTTAGATCAAGTGCTCCGCCAAGTACCATGGGTCATATTGTTTAATAGGGCAGTCTGAATGAGCTTGAGTCACAAAATCATATGTTCAGCCTTCATTGCAAACATTGCACAATATGAGGGGGAGTCTGTCTAGTCTCATGCATTGTCTTCATGGCATATAGGATGATTCAGTGCTTTTAGTAAGGGAGAGTCAATGCATTGCATATCACATTTTTTGAAAAATAAAAAAAAGGGAGGAAGTGACTCACTGCATATTGTCAGGGGAAGTATGCTTAATCTTTTCAGTTGTGTCTTTGTCTGAACTCTTCCTATCCATCTATTTGATTCAACTTGTCATATCTGTAGTGTCAGTGATTCCATCATCAAAAGATCTCTCTTGACTGATTCTGAAGCATTCTTAACCTGAATTATACTTCATCTGTCAACTCTGAAATACTTTGCTCAAGAGCAGTCTCCCTGCTGAAATTTTTCAGAATCCATGCTGTTTGTTGAAATATCAGTCAGCTTACTTGAATTAATGAGCCGAGATATGAAGTAAACCTTCAGCCTGAATACTACTTCATAAAAGTTAAAACATCTTTAATGAGGAACCTTCCATTATACATGCTTAAGAATATTTGTTAACTGGAATTGGTTTAAGTCTTATGTACTCTTGTTTGGACTCAAAGAACTTGAAGATATCTGATTCAACCTCTTAATAAACTTTAACTGTTTGCTTCATGTAAATTCATGTAAGACTATATGAAATCTGAAAAGTTGAAGTCCTTGTCTACGTTGACTGAGATATATAGTTTATGTAGTTGTTCTTAAACACCTAACTTGTTCTGAATCCATTCTGAGAAAAAGTATGGACAGAGCAATGACTGTGGTCACTGAGAAACCTGTCCAAAGGATTGTGTCATGAAGTACCATGGTTAACTCTGTTTAAAGAAATGATTGGAAACTACTGTGAGAATATGGCAGAGCAATGGCATAGTTGTATTGAGTAACTGGGGATTCTGGCCTCTGATCAAGGTGTATCCTCATGCCAAAGATACTTTTAATGCTACCTCTGTTCTCTAAAATGGGAGAAGAAATACGGTTGTCACACTGAGTAACTGGGGATTCTGGCCTTTGATCAAGGTGTCTCCCCATGTCAAAAGGTGTTGATAAACCAAAATTATTCTTAAAAAAAAAGGGAAAAATATGAACAAGTGTAAATCAAATTCTGAAAGAACAATTAAAATTCAGTTGCATTCACTTATGTTTCTCTTAAAGCAGTCATGGAAAGTAGACTAAGCAAGATGGAAGTTGGTTGAACTAGAATTTTATATGAGCTTGTAGTTCCTTTTTCATTAAGAGTTGGTTCAGATATGAGTACCATTTCTTTTTGAAAAAACTCGGTTTACATCATTCTTAAAACATATCTGACAATCAAGGATTCATAAGCTTTTATAATGGAGGAATCTAAAACTTAATTTTTGTTTTATGAAGTTGGTATCATGCTGAAAAGTTATATATCTCAATTTTCACTATTTGCTGAATCTGTTCATCCTATTGCTCTCTATCACTGTGTTTTGATTGTCATTGGGTCTCATTTAATGTGAGGCATAACTCTCAGTATAACCTGTTTACTTGCAGCCTTTGGATAACCAGAGTTCATCCTTGTTGTTTACTCTTACATCATGGATCATACGGGAAAAATTCTCTGGTCAAGTGTGTCTGATTATGTTGTTTGTCTGCATTAGCTCTCTACCTTCTGCCATGTCAAATGGGGAGTATTAGTTACATATGCATGTCTGCATAAGTTGTTTGACTAAGGGGGAGAATTGTTTTAATTGCTTCTGATATTGTGTTGCTCTCTTCTGCTGAACTATTTTGGGTGTCTCATATGACATCACTAGATTATCAAAGTATTGTTCTTCTGATATTGTTCTCTTTTTGATGAAGTCAAAGGGGGAGAATACTTTGATGAGTCTAGTCTGAATATTCCATTTCTTTCATTCTTGAGACTCATAGTGTTGCCATTATCAAAAAGGGAGAGATTGTTGGATATTGTGTTTTGATGATGACAATAGTGTGTTTTGATGATTGTTGTATATTGTGTTTTGTTGATGACAATTCTGTGTTTTGATGTTGGCAAACACTATGACTCATATGTTTGATGTCATATGTGTTTATTTCATTCAGTACTTGTTACATGCATTAACTGTGAGCATGGCATAGTCAGTACATTGCTTAAGTCTGTACATTGGTGCATGTCCGAACATCCATGGTTCAATGTGTAGACTTCCCTATATGCATCTGTGCATTCATTTGTCTGGCAGCATAACACTAAGTCTATACATCCGCATGCTAGCACACACTAAGTCTGTACAGGGTTTCGTTGCATCATGTGTTGCACGCGTTCAAAGTCCATACATTGCCCACATGCATACACAAGCATCCAAAGTCTGTACAACATGCATCGTTTAGCAAGTCTGTACATCGCTCACTTGCATGTTCATCAAGTCTACACATTGCATTGTCTCATGTGAAGTCTGTACAACACTCGCCATCATGCTACTGCTAAGTCCATACATTGGCCAAGTCTGTACAGAGTCTTTTGCATCGTCTTATGCAGCGTCTCTAAGTGATGAGGACATCACCAGCTTTCCCTTTGTTCGAGGATCCAGAAGCTCGCCAGCTATGCTACATCTTGTCCGCCACTATATTTCGAGTCATATGATATAATTTTCATTTTCTTATCATGTACTTTTCCTTTTATTTGAGTCCAATACCTAGGTTAGGTAGCTATTTACCTAAGTCTAGAGTCATTATGTTGGTTAATGGGCCCAATTATATGGGCTAGGCCCAGGGGCGCCCCCTTCCCCTTGGTTAAGTGTTAGTAGTCCAAAAGTCAAGGACTTATATGAAAATGTGGGATTCCTATAAATAGGACCCCAATCCCTCATTTGGAAGCTAATAAAGTATTGAGTAAATTTATCCACAAGCATTGTCTTCTCTCTCTCTCTAGCTCTCTCAATATCTCTCTCTCTCTCAATATCTCTCTCTCTCTCTCCTTCTCTCTCTCTCTCCCTTGGGCGAACCTGCCCCTTCACCTCCCCCCACCCTTGCCACATCACCCGCCACCTCAGCCCCCCACCCTTTCACCTTCCCAAGAGCCATTACTCCCCTTTAGTACCTCCACATCGATCCCAAGCAACCTTTCCCATTCCCCATACACCCTTTCACCTTCCCAAGGGAGACTCCCTTCTCCTAGGCACCCCTTCCCATCCCCAAAGCAACCCCTTCCTATTCCCTAGACCTCCATTAAACCCTCCCATTAACCCACCACCCAAATCAAGAGGAGCCCTCCCCATTCCCCCAAACCACTTGCGCCCCCATCTCACCACCACCTCCCCCTTGGCCATTTGTGCACCCACCCCTCTCCCTGCTAGCTCCGCCCCTGGCCTCCACCCTCACCACCCCTTCCCACCTTCCAAACCCCTCCCCACCACCAAATCACCCATATCCCTTACCCCTCCACCAAAGAAACCCCCCTCCACCATTTCTCTCTTCCAATCTGTGTGCAGCTGAAGACCTGTAGATCGACAGTCTATTTCAGCACCGCCTCAGACTCCACCCCGGAGCTCCTGGGGGCGTGGCCTACATCGACAGAAAGCTCTTCCGGTCGTCTTCGCAGGCGAGGTGGTTTTGCCTCAATCCAAGGTCGGAGCTACACAGGAGAGCCGTCCTTCGCCAACTGCGCAGAACCAGTCCGGCCTGCAACCAGAAGCAACTTGCAGAAGTTCCTGCGACCACACCAGTGCTCCCCTTGGCGCGCCACTTGACCGGGGCAAAGATCCACCTGTTCTCTGTCCAACGCAGCCAGCGGGGCCTCATTCAGAGGTCGGAGCTAATTGTACCGAATTTTCTACCACCGGGACGCTGTTCAGGTCAGTCAGGATCTGCTCCGACACCCTTCCACTTCTTGGACTGCTGCTCTCGGCCCCGACCTCCTCCGGTGCCGTTCTTTCTTGCTGCTCGAAGAAGACTCTCCCACGGTCGTGCTCGTCTTAGTCCCACCTCGTTTGGACTTCAGGAGTGATCGTGGTGACTTCATCTGTCTGCTGTTGCATCCTGGGAGCAGTCCGAGCCTGATCGCAGGGACCTTGTTCCAGAGCCTGCCTCTGCCGGCGACGACTTCGGACCCGCCCACAAAAATTCACAGTCATGCCTGGGTATGTCAGCGACGTTTTGGCGCAAGTCTCATCAAGTTCTGAGTCCGGGGGAGCTCACAGAGGTGGCTACACCGACCCCCTATCTTGCTGTTCCAGACCCGGGCAGATTCGGCCGGGTGCTCCGTCGGTGCAATCCGAGCAACTCTCCCCTCCCCGCCTGGCCGGCTTAACGCCCCTCCCTGTGCGGAGGTAGTGTTTGATTTTTAATACAGATATCCCCACCCCAAGTCCACCCTCCTGTGTGAGGTGTAGTGCTTGTAACTATTAAACAGGGATCAAGCTTCATCAGCGCAGTGTGCGGGGAACCCACACTTCCCCGCTCGCCCTCGTCTCCGAACGGGGTTGGTTTCTTCAAACCAACCAGGGTAAGCTCTGAACTTTGCTCCATTATCCGTATTTGTTCATCTAATATCCGCAGAATTGCTCCGTTGAGCAAGAGAGAGAGCGCCCGACCCCGTGTGTTCCACTTACGAGCGGTCACCATGGGCTGTGAGAGAGAGGGACCTAGTGCCCCAATTGGCACCCGGCCAGCCCCTTAAGCGTGGGCCTCGTACCTTCGGGAGGGCAACCCTAGCCCTGCTGGCACTCTACCAGCTAGGGTCTTGATCCATCACCTCCACTTAGCATCATCAAGTCACCCGGGCTCGTGTGTGTGCGACGGTGATTCGGCCCCAATCTAGTACTTTATTGCTTTCTGATTGTACTTGCGGAATAGGTCCAAGGATCTTTGTCTCTTTGTTGCATACCTCCTTAGTGTGTCACATCACTAAGGCAAAGTCTATACATAGCATGCATTGCACACTGCAAGTCTGTACAGCCCAAGTCTGTACATCCACCGTCTCTTTCAGCGTCTCACACTTGCAAGTCTATACATTGCCTTTGGGCATCAAAGTCTATACATTGGCAGCTGAACTGTGCAAGTCTATACATTGTCTTTGGGCACAAAGTCTATACACTGCTTCTAGCATGCACGGGTGCAAGTCTATACATTGCTTATCTTTACCTACGTTCAGACACCAAGTCTATACATTGTTCACAGCACACACTAAGTCTGCACATCGTCCCCTTGCTTCAAGTCTGTACATTGGCCTTCAAGCTTTCCAAGTCTGTACATTGGCCTTCAAGCTTTCCAAGTCTGCACATTGGCCTTCAAGTTTTCCAAAGTCTGTACATTGGCCAAGTGTCTTGTGCTTTGAAGCTTTATCAAGTCTATACATTCGTTTATCAAAGTCTACACATTGCATCGTGTTTCAAAGTCTATACATCGCTGTGCATTCCTTGATTTCAAAGTCTGTACATTCTGGTTGCTTCATAGCAAGTCTGCACATCCCGCTTGCACTAAGTCTGTACATGGTCCTGGCGCTCGCAAGTCTGTACATTGATTTGGCGCTCGCAAAGTATGTACACCGGCTTGGCGCTCACAGAGTCTTGCTGCGTCTATGTGCTAGTCCATGCATTGTCAAGTCTATACAGCGTCTCTTAGCGTCTTGTGCATTCAGCATAGAAAGTCTGTACATTCGTTGACCGACTCATGCATAAACAGTAAGACAAAGTCTGTACATTCGGTGACAGCTTGTCTAAGCATCTCATGCATTCAATGTGCATACTTTCATTCTGTTTGTGCATCTCCTTCAGAAGTCTGTACAATCCTTTGAGCATTCAAGTCTTTACACTCGTGTGTCTGCATTGCATACACTTCAAGTCTACACACTGGTTGCCTGCATCTCATGTAGTTAAAGTATGTACACTCGTGAATGTAATGTCTGTACATTCATTCTCGCTGTATACACTTTCTCACCTGTGCACACTTCAATTGATGCATCAAGTCTGTACAAGCTCAGCTCATTCATCAAAGTGACTCGATGTATATACTTTCTCATATTCTTTCCTGTCAGATAAATTAACTTGCACTGATAATTAATCTGTTCTAACAGGACTGCTGATTCGAGGAGGTTAATGATGCACGTGATCCAAGAATAGGAGATGGCCCTGATCGTGCCACGTGGACTGAACCTTCTGGGCGGGAATCATCGAGAGCACACGCCCTAGCTGCTTGCTGCTACTATAAAAGGAAGGCTTCTTCCTCAGAAGAAGGCTGATCGTGAAAAAAGAGAGAAGCAGATAGAGAAAGAGAGTGATCGAGATAGAAGGAAAGAGCTGCAGTAGTAGGAAAAGAAGAAGAGACAGAGAGAGAGCCTGCGAAAGAGAAGAAAAAGAAGAGTGAGAAGAAGAGAGAGCTAGAGTAAAAGAAGCTTCAACTGAAGATCAGTTTCTGCTTGACCGTGGATCAAATCCAGGCCAACCAGCTCCTGCGAGAGCCACATTTTGATTTTATATTTCCAGCTTTTAGTTGCTGTATTTTCTTTTATTATTTTTCTTTTCAAACTGAACATTGTTCTTCCGATTCTCTGGTTGGAGATCGGGTTCCTCCTGTGGACTCAAGAGAAGGGAGACTATGTCTCCGGTCTGCAAGTGACTGAGTGTCGCTTGTGAGTTCCCTCTGGTTTCAGAGGAAGGGAGTCCTTGACTTCGGTTGCAGGTAGTGGTTGCTACCTGTGTGTTCCCTCCTGGTCTGGAGGAAGAGAGACCTAGTCTCTGGTTCCAAGTGGCTAGGAGTCACTTGGGGTGTCCCTCCGGTCTGGAGGAAGAGGGGAGGCTGTTCCCCTGGTCAAGCTGTGTGGCAACAACTTGTTTGCAGACTGAGTCTGCTTTCTAGCTGATTGCTAGTGGAAGCCTCACTCCGGTTGGGAGTGAGGGGTGGACGTAGGTCTGTGGACCGAACCACCTAAAAAATCCCTTGTGTAGTGGTTTGTTTGATTGCTTGCTTCCGCTAGATGCATGCTAGGACCGTGATCTGATTGATTATTCATGTCCTAGAGTTTAATTGGGTTTGCATCTTTTATATTTGAGCAATTGTCCACTGATCTTGTGCTTATCATTTCATACGATTTTTAAATTGGTCAAAACTCTTTAGAAGATCCATTCACCCCCCCTCTGGATCTGTGTTTATCTATCGCACCTAGCTATCAGATTCCACCTGAGCCTCATGATCATCCGTGTGTTGAGGAGCACGTCCATTTCACTCTCGATCCTCCTTGTCTCCTAGACACTAGCCCTTTTGTGGAATCTTTGGAAACTCCTCCCACTCCTACTCTTTCTCACCTCAACATTATGCTTGAAAATTTTAAAATTGAGGTTGAAGAAAAATATGCCGGGAATAAAAAGGTCAACAGTAACACATATAATTTTTTTAAAGACCTTAATTATGAGGGGGAATATTTCATAATCGAAGACATGATCCTTAACAAAATGTTCCTCCTCCATTCTCTGACCAGGGCCTCCCTTGGCATATCTCTAGCCCACTTGTGCATCCATATCATCTCTTCCTCCAATGGCAAAAGGGCTGGAATTTGAAAGAGGATGAGATCACATGGTGACTAATTATGAAATCAACCTATTGGTTATTAGGCCACACTGCGTCTGGCTGAAGATGTTAAACTTAGCGCTTGTTGGGAGGCAACCCAATGTTTCCCCTTCTATGTTTCAATAAGTCATTTTCAAATTTTTTGTGTGTGTGTTTGTAGGAATCAGTGGTAGCACCAGGAGGATGTCTGGCAAGAACCACGTCTGCATGCCCCAGGTTGTACCTTTCCTTCCCAAGTATTAATGCGCACATTGTTCTATTCATATTTTGTTCATATCATCAAAGACAATGTTAATCAAGTTGGGGGGTAATAGTAATTAATATGAAAATCTCATACAACTTAATGTCGCATTTTGTTAAAAAAAAGGAGCCCCAACTGAGTTTTCATGATTCATGCTTTCATAAAAGAGACTCTAGAGTGGAAAAGACTGTGGAGAGGGATGATGGAATGATTTTTTTTTTGTGTCTAGTCATGGGAACTAATTTAGAATCTCCTAAGGTCTCTTAGTATCAAAAAAATCACTTGCACACTAATGAAATAGGAAGGACAAGTCTTCTATCATTTGGTATGGTGTCTCATATTCTACCCTCCCTAGTGAAGAGTCAGATCTGAAAAAAAAAAGAGTAAAAAAAAATCATGAAAAATGCCCATGATCTTAGTAACAGGGCCTGCTTCACCTAAGACAAGAGTTGAGGTTCGCGTCAAACGGTGAAGGGATGTGCAGCACCATATGTTGAAATAATATATATATATATATATAAATATAAACATAAAAAATGTCCCTGATCTTAGTAACCGTGTCATGTCCCGAGATATGCAGTAGAATTAAGTCGGGAACGTGAACAGTCGGCAATACGTCTCAAGCTAGCAAGATAATCAGAGCGCTTAACATTCACCCATAAAAGAATGAATGCACAAGGTCATATACTCAAAATTCCACTTTATTAAATCATAATAATCAAAAGTACATTTACATTTGACTCTCTTGACATAGTGACTGACTAGATTCAATAAAAGAAAGTTTTCATCACATGATCAACTTCACCGCCTATTACAGTGAAGGAAACTTAGCTATAACAAGACTCATGACAGACTAACTATGGCTTCTCTCGTCCATCAATCGCTCTCACCCTCGGATCTATCATTCAAGTAATCTGAATCCAATCCACTAGAGTTTCCTGAAAAGGATTGAAAAAGTAGGGAATGAACGCACTCGCCCAGTAGGTATCTTCGTATCAACATGTAGGCAATGTTAAAGTAATTAACATTTTAGCTCTAGAGGGTAAGATAATGAAAATGCAATAAAACACGCGATAAAAACCAAAGTAACCACAAGTATCAGGATGAATGTAGAGATATGAGATATCAAATATAAGAGCATGATCAAGTAAGAATATGATATGGCCATTTAATAACGAGAATGTACTAGCATGTATCGAGAATGTACTTTTCATAACCATAAAGGCTATGCACTAGACAGTCATGTAACAAGCAAGTATAATTTCATGATGAGCCTTGTGGATTTCACCCGTTTATAAAAAAGTACTCCCGGCGTAATGCGACGTCAGCGTTCATCATACCCCATGGTTTACAGTATGTTTCCGACCATCCGCCGATGGAGTTAGCGTGGAGCCCTTGGACACCGTCCGTGCCCGCCCTTGCATCTTCAAGTTATAAATCAAGCTACTTCCACTAGAAATATATGAATATGGCCGATAATGTCAACTCCAAATAATAGTTTCATTATAACAAAACCAAGGTATGAACTTACCAAAATAGAAATCATGAGGTCAATGATGAATTAATTGGACATTATGCTGCGGAGGAATTCCGGCAGCATAACGGTACATTTCTATAGTTTCATAGTTCATTAATGACTTAATGAATAAGATTTGGGTTCCAAATAATCTAAAGACCACCTGAGAACAGAGCACAATCAACCCTTAGGTCAGACCACGGGTTGGACAGAAGTTACATAACGCGGTTGTATTGAGGGCTGTGATCGTTCATTAACGCGGTATACAAGAAGGGCACGATATTTACTAACGCTGTCCAGATTCAGTCCACGAAAAGACAGAGTCGATGCAGAAAGAAGGTTAGGTCGACACAAGCATAAGGCTATGGCTGAACAAGAATACGGTCACCAGAACCCCCGCAATAATTCATTAACGTGATGGAAGTTTAGGCCGCGATCATGCCAGTTCACAGAAACGTGGAAAACATGAAGTGCTCTCTAGATTTTTTTTGGGTTTTAGGGTACAACCAGCTCGACGTCCTAGTGGGAATCCCAGGCTCGCGGAGACTTACGGAGGTCTTGAAACATGATCACCTAGTCCGACAGAAGGAATATCTGACGGAGAGACTTTCAAGTCCAAGAGGTATTCCTATCACGTGCAAGTGAACTAATAGTAACGTACCGGAATACGCACTATATGTGAACTTAATAAAACAGAATAGAGATGAGAAAGGAGCGCATGAATCTCCATGTAATCAATTGAAAACTCATTTATATACAAATTATATGATGGTTTGGCATGAAATTATTATATAATGAAATTAAGCTTAAAACACATGCTAACCCTAAATATGAAGTCATGACATGATCCTGAAGTGCAATTAATGGGATAAAGCATGATTAATAGCATATATGTAGTGGAAAATAACCAAGTCTAATATAGTTAACAAAACAATACCGTGGTTGCTCAAACCGGCACCTTCTTACAAGAACGCGGCATATCGGGCGCCCGCGATATCAAGAACGCGGCTCCTGTGTTGACCGCTATCATCCTGCGGTGTGACAAAGACAATATCGGCCTTGTAGGGCTACTTCCTAAGGCATATTAAGGTGGGAATAATAGAAAAACTAGCAGGGAAAGCATGCTATCATAGAAATAATGCATGGGAACGTGTGTAAAAATCAAAAAGTTATTATCTTTTAGTTAAGGTCTCATGGACAACATACAATAAAAATCCTATTACACAGTCATGAGAAAACATGAAATACTATGTATACAATGCATGAAATCAGGAGATAGGAGAGGGCTTTTGTTCCTAACACGGTGTTTAAGCCAGAAATGAGATAACCTACCTCTGAAACGGTCCCTAGACTTCAAATTTCTCGCCGGAAGAAGGCTCTCGTTCCTGCGCGTCCTGCGTGGAAGCAGCAACTTCCAAGCTTTCTAACTCCTTGCCCAATTGAACTCCTAACACCAAAATTTGAGGAACGTCAGAAGACACTTTGGAGAATAAATGACTAAAAAGAATCAACCTGAAATAATGACGTCTTACCTCTACTACGCGCGATCCCAAAACTAGGGTTCACATAGGTTGAACCTGAGACCTATTTATAGAGAAAGGCCTAGGGTTGAGGGATTTGATCGAATTAGAGTCCTTATTTGGAGTAGATTTGATCCCTAAGAGTACTAGGTAGGTTTTCCTCTCGAGATAACATCGATCCATGGCCAAATCATAGATAAAAATCCAAGTTTTTTGTGTTTTACTACACTTCAGTTCCGTAAGAATATCGCGGTCATCAAGAGAACCGCGATCTTCAGGAACGTGGCAAGTCGCGCGACTGTGATCAGGCCCTTACTTTGAATTTGAATTTTATTCAAATTCCCCTTCTAATTATCCCCTATTTATCTAATTAAAGTAGGGAATTTATCCTAATACGTCTCTAGGGCTGGGCTTGGGCCTAAAAGTCTAAAAATTTTGTCTATGGGCTCATTTTAAGTGGACTTATTTATTTGGTTAATAATAAGGCTTTTAGGCTAAAGACCTTAACCATTAAATAAATCAATTAACCCATTACACATTAAATGGTCCATTTAAGCCTATTAAATATTTAAATAATCCCTTTTAATTTCAGAAAAACCCTAAGAATTTTTGGGGTGCTACACCCTCCCCTCCTTAAAAAGAATTTGATCCCCAAATTCATTGCCTGGGATTTATGGAGAGTGCTATTTTACTTATAGTTAATTAGTTCCGCTAGCAATTAAGACAATGCTGAGTGCGAGCAGGTTAAGATGGTACCTTCAATCATTTTACCTTCATCATCCAAGACGGCATTAAGTCGACCTTGCCGCCTGCATCCGTTATCATCCCTTGAAGATTGTTCCTTTATGAGGGGACACGCGGGTATGCGATGTTCCCGACTTCCACATCGTAAACAAGCGTCGAGACGCTTCCAACATTCTTCATCCGAATGACTGAATTTCTCGCAGAATGAGCAAGCCGCCATGACTTGCTTCTCCTCTTCCTCCTTGACTCTTTTATTCTTGCCATTACCATTTCCATTCCCTTTTCCATTACCATTGCCATTGCGGGACCTCTTCTTGTTGTTATGGGGTTCGTAATCCTCCGTAATGCTAAACTTTTCTACTTTTTCCTCTCGCCTATCATGTTTTCGGCTTGGCTTTTCATATTTTCCCCTGAATTTCTATACCTTTTCCAAGGTCCTCTCACATAGGTGGGCTCGGTGGACCATCTCCGTATAAGTCCGGATATTTTGAGGGCCAAGTTGTTTAACGAAGATGGGACGTAACCCATCCATAAACCTATTGGCTTTTAAGATCTTCGTAGCCACAAGGTGTGGAGCATAAGGTGCTAGGCGAGAAAATTGTTGCTCATATTCTGCTACGGACATCATTCCTTGCCTAAGGGAGGTGAATTCCGCATCCTTCCTTTTGCGTACATGCTCCGAGAAATATTTCTCTCGGAAGAGCTCAAGGAACTCCTCCCAAGTAATTTTTGCATTATGGAGGTGAGCAGAGGTGGCCTTCCATCAAGTTCGGGCATCCTTATTCAGTTGGAACGTGGCCAATAGGACCTTCCCCTGGTCCGAACATTGCATTACATTAAATATCTTATCCATCTCATTGATCCAATTCTATGCCTCGTCCGGGTTCAACGAACTCGAGAATCGTGGAGGGTTCATACTTCAAAAATTGCGATGAAGATCACTGGCGCCCGCTCTCGCACTAGCTTGGGCCACTGTTTGAAGGGCCTGGGTAAGACCCGCAACAGTTTGTTGCATAGCTTCCTAATTTGCATGATTAGAGGCCATTGTGAGAATGAGGTGCTTGTGAAAAGAAGCAATTCAGTTACTTTCTATGGAGTTTATAGAGATTAGCCTAGAGATTAATTTCTAGAAAACTAGCTCATCCCAGACTCTACCCAGTCTCACATGGGTTTGAAAGATTTCTTCCTAGTTCATAGGTATGGTGTGAGCGACGTCACGCGGAATTTACCGGAGGAGGTGAAGCGGAGCGCGCGAGGGGCTCGTTTTGCTGCAACACAGAAAGAAGAGAGAAGAGGAGAGAGACCACCACGGGAGATTGCTCTGGCGGGACGTGCGGGACAGATGCAATATAATAAGATATGGGGATTAAATGGCCATAGCGAGAAATGACTCTCCGCGACCTCGGGGGATGGGAAAAGTGCAGAATTTAAGTGACAGAAATTTAAACGGCCATTGCGGGAAATGACTCGCCGCAGCCCCGAGAATATGAGCAGATATGAGAAGAGTACAAAATACAAGCAACATGAATTCAAACGGCCATTGCGGGAAGTGACTCACCACGGCCTCGAGAATATGAGCTGATATAACCACAGCACATAATATCAATGACGGAAATTCAAACGGCCATTGTGAGAAATAACTCGCCGCGGCCTCGAGAATATAACAGATATAAGAAACAGAATATAAGAGATAGAAATTTAAACGGTCATTGCGGGAAATGACTCGCCGCGGCCTCGAGAATATAACAGATATAAGAATAATGCAGAATATAAGTGACAGAAATTTAAACGGTCATTGCGGGAAATGACTCTCCGCGGCCTCGAGAATATGATGTGATCGCCAGGGGCCGGAGACCCCAAGATAAAGAAAGTGATCGCGCCTACCTCAAAAGCGCAAGATGGCGGGTTGCTTCCTCCTCTCCCTTCGGCCGGCCGATGGAGAGGGCTTTCCTTGGTTACCCTTGCAAAAGAAGAAACAGACAGATAACAAGTGGATCAGAAAAGATGGCAGTGTAGTATTAGTCCCTTGATGAAGAATAATGAAATCGTGGCAAGACACACACCTGGTTGGTGTTATTTTTAAACCCCTCTCGGACACGAGTAGGAGGAAAATACTATGATGAATGGAATTATGCAAACGTATATAAAAGAAGACTCCCTTATGAAGGGAGTCAGAGAATGCGAGATGATGAATGCAAAAGAACTACGGAGAAAAGGGGAAAGAATTGGCTTATTGAATGTGCCGATGGCGGGATCCGGCGGAGTTTCGGCAGCGTGGGGACGACGTGGAAGCAGAACGGATGGAGCTAGCCTTCCTCTCGCGAGCGCGGGTACCCGAGAAGCCGGCAGAACCTCCCCCTACAAAAGACCAATGGGTTAGAAACGGGATCCGGCAGAGTCTCTCCTTCCTCTGTTGGATCTGAAGCCCCTCCCCTTCAAGGGAGGGGGTCTTCTATTTATAGAGGGCAAGTGGCTTGAGGCGTCCAGGGGACTGGACGCCTCAAGATGGGGGCGTCCAGGACCCTGGACGCCTCCAATAATAAATTAAATATTTTTTATTTTTTTATTTTTAATATTTTCATGAAGACGTCCAGGAGACTGGACGCCTCCATTTTCGTCCACCGGAATCCCGCCGAAAGCCGTAGACGGTGGGTAGAGCGCGTGGTTTTGGTGGGTACCCGTGACTCACGAGTGGGAGCGTCTAGCTGGCAAGACGTCCCTATATTTTGGATTTTTGCACAACGTCAAATCGGACGGCGGTTCGGCTTGTCCGGGTGTCAAAAATTGAAAGCGTCCAGGCACCTGGACGCCTCAAAGTTTTGGATTTTTCCGAAGCGTCAAATCGAGCAGCGTGCCGGGATTGTCCGGATGCAGAGTGTGGAGGCGTCCAGGCCCCTGGACGCCTCAAGACTGAGGCGTCTTTTGTACTTGGACGCCTTCACAACCATTTTTTTATTTATTATTTTTCATTATTTTTCATTAATGGAGACGTCCAGGGTCGTGGACGCCTCCAATAAAATCTGCCGGAACCCCCCCTGAAAGGCCGTCGGCAGCCATCCGCTAGACATCTCCCTGGTTTCGGAATCTTCCGGTACGTCCGATTAGTGGCGATGCCATCCGTATGCCGCATGATTTCCGCAACGAGGCAGTTTTCGGATGTCGAAGAAGTGTCACGTTACCTACTTAAAAGGTGAAAGAAGACCTAAGAATGGGAAGCACTCAAGCGATTCGAAATGCGAAAGCCACTGCGGGGCGTCATATAGTAATATGAGATTTTCTCAGGGTGATGTCAGGAATAGCGTGTCTACAGCTGTCCCGCCTTGGCGTCCGCTTTGCAAGGGAGTGACACGTAATGAAATGGTATCGAAGTGAAGTGAAATGGAGTGGGAATGGACTGAAAAGTTGATGCCAAGGTGCGATGGGACACACTTTCGACATTACTGTTTGGAATCTTTACCGGATTTTCAATGAGGCGGCCTTGAAGAAGGTCTTCAAATTTTGACGATTGCTTGGACGGAGATCAAACAAGGGAGGGGGAGATGTGCGCTCAGGCACGAAATAAAAGGAGACCAACTTCTCAGTGTGGAAGTACCTGGGTCGTAAATCTGCAGGTTTCACCTTTGGGGAGCGGTTACTAGTCAATGTGGAAGTGCTGCGGCCAAGGTGGGTCGAACAAGGTAAAAAGCAGAGGAATATCTGAGGGTCAGTCCAAACAAGGGTCTCTTTTAGAAGAACATCGTAGGGCCGTCTCAAGGAAACTCCGTATTTTATTCGGAGTGGAATATCTCATATTTGTAAGAATTGAAGCACAGTGGTTGTCACAATCGAATCACTTTGAATGATCTTCCGCAATAAAATCAAAGTCCTATATGAATGCATGCTGGGTTTAAAGAAAATTTTAAATAAACTAAAATAGAAAATAGCCAAGGATAATATTATCAATTCGTTAAGAATGGGTCAGGATACCGGTTCGGTGAGCTGACACTGAGCTGGGGCTCGTTTATCCACGCACTAACTCACTGAACGAAACCATCGCCCCCACGCTATCACAAATTAACGGCCTATCCGTACAACCCAAATTCTTCTAAAATCATCACCGTTTTTGTTGAAGGGGAAATCAAATCCCAGATTCGTTCGGGTCGCAAGGTCCTTGACATGTTCTAATAGCGTAAATATCATATAATATGATGCATGACATGTTGGGACTAATCACCGAATGGTGGTACACAAGGTGGGACAGTGGCGTCCGTTAGTAAAACCTGCACAGATTAATAACATCAGAAAGCAACAGAATCGCACCACAGTACAAGGGAGATCCAGACAAAATGCTGACGACTGACCACTGATGTGACGCATTTCATCCTTTAGCACCTCTCCTTTCCTATAAATACTCCCTTTAGGCTAGTTCAGCCAAATGCACCAAGGAGTGGGCTTAGAAGCTTTAAGGGGAGGAGGAGAAGAAATCTGAGGGTTTCAGGATGGAAGGCGAGTCTTCCCGCCTTATGAAGAGGAGCAGGACTAGCAGTTTTCTGACCTCGAAGGTCATCTGAGTGGGATGATCCAGTAGCATATGGTAAGTTGATTTATTTCAAATTTTCCGCGCGAACTTTCTTTTCACTTCTTTTCATTCCTTGTTTTCTTTTTCTCTTCCAGCCATACCCTCTTTTCCCAGGCCCGAGGAAGTTTTCCAAGGTGCCGTGGCTTTTGAAACTCACTTCCAACATCTCCATCGGCATGAGGGCCATAATCACGAAGTGGCATCTGCAAGGGCTCCTTATCACGAAGTGGCATCTGCAAGGGCTCCTTATCCACGCAAGTGTGCCGCTGGACGCCTCAAAAAAAGGGAATTAAAATTTGTTTTGTTTTTTGTTGTTGTTATTATGTTCATTAACTACAGCCCTATTTTTACTGATGTGATTTTTGTATTTGTTCTTTATGGTGTGCAGGGCGTGATGAAGAGCTGGATCAGCTAGTCCTTAGTAGTCGCAGCATACCGAGGGCTACCAGACTTCCAGAGGGCGCGGGTGGACGCCATGGGGTTTGGGGCGTTCCTAAGGATTGAGCCCTTCCGGCTCGACCTTCCCCTTATCCAGGCGCTGAGGGAGCGGTGGCATGTGCCGAGCCGAGCGTTCCTGATGCTCTGGGGGCATATGGTGCCGACACTGGAGGACGTAGCTCGGATCACCGGGCTACGAGTGGACGGAGAGGCGGTCAGCGGGGTCACCTACCCCGACTACAGAGAGAGCGCCCTGGACCTGCTGTGGCTGGAGACGAGCGCGACCGACAGAGACAGCAGGGTGGTTGGCCGAGTGGGTATCATGGAGGCACTCGGATTCGAGGACCCGCGGCAGCGGGTTAGTGAGAGCGGAGCGGAGTTCCTAGCGCGTCTGGGGGGAGATGCTCGGGCGGCTTTTACTCAGGATCCGAGCGAGCGAGAGCTGGTGGACCTGGACCTCCGGAGGTTCCTCTTCTTTTTACTGGGCTGCCTTCTGCTGGGGACGAAGGGGGACGGCATCCATTGCCGCTTCCTCGGGATCCTAGTGTACCTGGACCGAGTGGGGGATTACGCGTGGGGAGCAGCCCTACTCGCCCACTTGATCATCGATCTTTCTCAGGGTACAGAGAGGGAGACGACAATTAGTGGCTTCGCACCTTTTCTCCAGGTAAACATTTTATTTATGCATTTTACTAAATATGCAATTACTTGTACTAATGATGTATGATGGATGCAGGTATGGAGCTACTACTACTTCTCAATGGGAAGAGCCAGGTAGTGGAACAGGAGAGCCGTGCCCCTAGCGCGGCGGTGGAGGCCGGTCATGGTTGCGACACCGCATGGCTACCAGCTGGCGTCGCTTCGACGTGAGGTGACCGAGTACCCTGAGGCCATGGTATGATGCGTATGATTTTTTGTTTTATACATATGATTTAATTGAGTAAAATGGCAACTAATATGATGCATGTATGGCGATGCAGGTGGTGTGGAGGCCCTACCTGGGCATGGCCGATGCTGGCCAACCTTGGGTCGTAGCGGGCCGTCCTCGTTTGGGGCGGGACATGTGGGTCCATTGCCTGAACGAGATCGAGCCGCTGCGGCTTAGGCTGGTCATGAGGACATTGGGGCTAGCCCAGGAGTGGGTTGACGTGGACGAGCCGAGCCATGTCAGGCGGAAGACCCGAGGCATGGCGAAGATCATCGACTGGCGCACGCGCTTCCCTGCACAGTACCTAGACTGGCAGCAGGGTGGCGTCCCGGTGGTGTCCCACGTACAGGACAGCATCGACTACCTGCGATGGTACCGGGCCACGTACGCGGAGCGTCTACACCTCGGTGGGGCGGCATGAGTAAGTGTGAGATGAAGATTTTTCCTTCTCCATATGCATATGCATGTGACACTAACCTATGTGCATAAATGCAGGATGCTCGTGATAACATTATTACCGACCTGCGGGCCCAGCTGGCGGACGCCAGGCAGCAGTTGGGGGCCATCCGGCAGAAGTTGGAGATCCTGGTGAGTCTATGCAATGCATTATGCATTTTTTTTGACCTGGATTTTTCGATGCTTAGCCTCTGACTGTCGTTTGCTCTTGTGTTTTAGCGCGCTCATCAAGCAGCGGCAGCCGGGATGGCTGGCGGAGCGGGTTCTAGTTCGTGGGGCCCTCCTCTCGAGGTCTCTTCCCTCCAGGAGCAGCTGGCGCATGCGGTGGATCGGGCTGAGGAAGTCGAGCACGACCGCGCGGCTCGAGTGAGTGCTTGCTTGACCCCAACTCTCCTTCCAGTTGCTCTTCTTCCTTCACCGATCTTTTAAGGGTCATGCGGGCTTTGGCAGGTGGCAGAGATTTGGGATGCCCTGGCTTGTGCAGTCCGTGCCGAGCAGGAGCGCGACGCCTGGGCGGCAGAGCGTGACGCCCGGATAGCGGAGCTAGAGGAGGAGCGATGGTGGGAGCCTGAGAGCTTCCTCGCGACGTGCTGGAGCTGCGGATTGCCCTCGAGGTGTCGAGGAGAGAGGTAGTGAGAGAGAGGATGGAGAGGGAGAGAGAGAGGGAGGAGAGGAGGGCCTTAGAGTCCCAGATGATGGAGCTCCGAGTGAGTCTTCGTACAGTGGAGGGGAGGCTACGGGAGAGCGAGGAGCGGTACCAGAGGGCGAAGGAGCGCGGGGCCCGACTTCGTCAGTCTGGTTCATTTTCTGTAGGTAGCTTCTTGGTCTCCTCGGTGGAGGAGTGGCGTCGTGCCTTTGAGGCCGGCGTGGCACCACAGGGCGAGGCGAGCACCGCCTCTCAGAGTTCGCGGAGGCCCCCTAGGGTCCCCCGTCAGAGGAGGGAGGAGAGAGATGATCAGGAGGGTGGTAGCGAGAGTTAGAGAGTTGCTTGTACACCCCACCCTCCTCACTTTATGATGTACAACTGACTATTTGCTTATGTGAAATGAAATGGTTCCTTCTGTTGTGTGCACTTTCCCTTTCCCACGCTTCTTTTCTTGCACCCGTTCTTTCGAGGCATGCTTCACGAGACCTTGCCCTGAAAAGCGGAGAATTATGCCTTGCACGGAGGGATCATCTTTTTTTTTCTCTTTTTTTTGGCCGCGTCTAGGTGCGAGGACGCGTCTTAACTTTCAAATTTAAATTTAAAGCGCCAAGCGGCACTTTTTCTTCCGTGCCTTGCTCGCAAACGAGCTCGCCTCCCGTCGAGGTTTGCTCGCCTATCTTCGTCTTCTTCCACTCTCGATCGATGGAGTTTGGTGGGCCAAATCGTGGTGAAGGGAGAGAGGGGCGAGGAACTCCTTGCCCGAGGAGGGACGCGCAAGAGCATGGAGAGGCGTCCATGGAAGAGGAAGGGCCCCTTCGGGCACTTGAGGGACCCGAGGGGCTCGATGGCACGGAGGGAGGTGAACACGGCCCGGTAGGTCCTCCGATCTCCTCCTCTTTGATTCGTTTTGAGTTTGGAGCGAGCCGTGTGAGAGGGAAAAAGGGTTCGGCGAGTGTTGCACTCAAATGATGGACGCGTCCTTGATAGGAGACGCGTTCTCGTTGTTTGACATAAGACCCTTCTTTCTTGATGTAGGGCATTGCAAGGACCCCGGGCTTGGCCGATGAATGGGCGAGCGCTGATGAGCCGAGCCATGTCAGGAAGGAGAGTCGCGGCAAGGCGAAGCTCGAGGACTGGCGCATACGTCTCCCTGGACAGTAAGGGAGCGTACTGGTGCAGGACAATGCCGACTTCCTACGGCAGCGGCGGGAGAGTCATGTGGGACCTCTCCAATCCGGGGATGCGCGTGACATCAACGGCTTGCGTGCCCAACTAGCAGAGGCTAGGCGGCAGCTGGCCATCACTCAACAGGAACTGGCGATCCTAGTACCTTAAGTGTTGCATTTTTTATTTATTTATTATTATTTGTTTTTATTTAATTGGAGCTTAGCCGATGGCCGTTGTTTGTTTGTTCCAGTGTGCCCAGCAGGCAGCGATGGCAGGAATGGCTGGCGGTGCATCTTCCAGCTCCTCGGCCCCTTTTCTTGAGATTGCCTCTCTCCGAGAGCAACTTGCCGGTGCGGTGGCCCGCGCGGCCCGGGCTGAAGAGGAGCGTGATGCCTGGGTAGCGACTATAGCGGAGTTGCAGCGTCATAGTGAAGAGAGGCCACATCCGGACATCCTAGAGTTGAGGGTGTTCCTCCAGGTGGCCAAGAGAGAGGCGGAAAGAGAAAGGCTAGAGAGGGAGAAGGAGAGGGAGGACAGAAGAGCCATGGAGGTCTAGGTGAGAGAGCTCCAGCTAGGCCTTCGAGCTATTGGACAGAGGCTAGAGGATATGGAGGCAAGCTATGAGAGGGCACGAGAATTCGGGGCACGACTACGCCAGTTTGGCCAGCTCCATATGGGTGGCTTCTTTGCTATGCCAGGGGAGCAGCAGCGGGTCACCGCTGCTGAGCAGGCGCCACGAGGCGAGGCGAGTGCTGCCGTATGGGGCTCCAGAAGGCCCCGGAGGGACCCTCACCTTAGGGGGGAGCAGAGGGACGCCTAGAGGGATGAGCGTGAGTGTGATGGCGAGAGTTGGCGAGCTAGCATATGCCTCCCCTCTATGATTGTGATGTTTATGACAGTTTATGTAGACTTATGAATGGAGTGATTTGATTTCCTGCCGCTTATTTGTCCTCTTGCGCGTTCCTTCCTTCCTACGCTTCTTCTCTTTTACCGTTTCTATGTGACGCGCTCGACAAGGCCTAGCCATGAAACAGAGACTCGTGCTTTGCCATGCCCCTCTTTCCACGAGAATCTACCATCGAAGTCAACAACGACGACCTTCGCCTACTCCCTATTGCATCCATTCGGACTTGGGGGGTCATTTCTGAGTCGTCGTGTCGCACCACTCAATCAGCTTCCCTGTGCGAGCGGCGAAGTGACACATGGGACCGCAAGGAAGGTGCCCTAGCATGGGGGGGGGGGGGTTATGGCTCGCACTTTTCCCATTCCCATAAATACCTCCCCTCTTTGTTCTCCCAGGGACATCGAAAGCCATCTTGAAGAGTAGGGGCTTCCACATCACGGAAGAGCTAAGAGTTTTAAGACTTGGGATGGAGGCCGAATCTTCCCATTCTTCGAAGAGAAGCAGGTCCAGCGGTAGCAGCTCTCAGAGACTCTCGAAGCTTGAAGGGCACCTTAATGAAAGGACCCAATCGTAACTTGTAAGCTGAGCTTGCTCGTCTCTTCTTCCAGTCTTTCTTCCTCCCATCTAACAAAACCCCTCCTTGTGTATGCGCAGGGTGTGATGAAATCATACATTCCATGGGAGTTGGTAGTGGCCGCATATCGGGGTCTCCCGGATTTTCAGAAGGCCAGGCTAGACATGATGGGGCTTGGTGTCTTTCTTCGGATCGAGCCAATTAGGCTCGACTTCTCTCTCGTCCAAGTATTGTGTGAAAGGTGGGATCCAATGAGCCGTGCCTTCTTGATGCCTTGGGGGCACATGGTGCCCAGCCTGGAAGATGTGGTCCGAATTACAGGCCTGAAAGTGGATGGCGAGGCACTGACCGGTATCACGTACTCTGACTATAGAGAGGCTGCCGAGAGGTTACTAGGGGTGGATCTAGATGATCACAAGAACAGGTCCATAGCCAAGACGCCTATCATGGAGACACTGGGGCTTACTGATGTTCGTCCTCGTGATGACGAGTCCTCGGAAGAGTTCACGGAGAGGACTGAAAGGGGATGCGGCGTCATCTACTGCGTAGATGCGAGCAATTGGGAGAGGGCCAACATGGATTTGAGGAGATTCCTCTTCTTCCTGTTGGGAAAGCTGTTACTGGGCTCGAAAGGAGACAGCATTCATTACCGCTTCTTAGAATTTCTTGTAGACCCTGAGAAAGTGGAATGATACGCATGGGGGGCAGCCATGCTGGCGCATCTATTTGCGGGTCTATCTGAAAGAGCAGATCGAGAGGTAACAGTGAGTGGTTTCACGCCGATCATCCAGGTACCCGGCTTCTCTCTTAGCTTCAACTGTATCTCTCTCTTTTTTTTGATGATGTTCCTAACACATGACAAGGCAGTTGTGGAGCTATTATTACCTTCCAATGGGAAAGGCCCATCATTGGCGCCCAATGGCGGTGCCGTTGGCGAGGCAGTGGCAGCCCATCATGAGCCCGGCCCCTATGTCCTACCAGCTGATGGTGATAAGACGCGAGTTGCAAGAGTTCCCTGCAGCAATGGTGGTTATCAATCGTCATCCATTTTATTTTTGTGTTGTTTTGTCCTTCTCGTAAATAGAAAGATTTGCCTGACTTAGGTGATCTGGAGGCCTTATGCGGGCATGACCGACGCCGATCAACCCTGGGTCATAATGAGCTGTGCCCTGTTCGGACGCGACCTCTGGATGCACTGTTTGAACGAAATCGAGCAACTTTGGCTATGATTGGCCATGAGGACTCTAGGGGTTGCCCAGGAATGGGTGGACATGACTACTACACCACGTGTCGGGAGGAAGACGCGTGGGCCGGCGACCTCCGTTGATTGGAGAGTGCGGTTCCTTGAGCAATACGAGGACTGGCGATGGGGTGGCACTCCCGTGGAGTCACATGCTCAAGACAGCGAGGATTATCTGCACCTCTATAAGGTGATGTATGCAGAGCGACTCCATCCTGAAGGGACCGTGGAGGTGAACAACATATTTTTTTTGTTATTTTTCTTTTCTTTTTTATGTTAACCTATGTCCTGGCCATAGGATGTTCGCGATACTATGATAGCAAACCTACAAGCTCGCCTGGTAGGCACGGAGCGACAGTTACATGATACTCGCGCAGCCTTGAGTTCTTCGGTAAGCCTACATACACACGATCATAGACCAAGATTCCTGGCGTTAGGTTCTCGGTGTCACCTTATGTGTGTTGCAGCGCGCCCAGCTTGATGCGGCCTCCTCAGCAATGGGGGCGGATGGTGTCTCTTCCAGTTTGTGGATCCCCACTTCCGAACTTGATTTGCTTCATGAGCAGCTTGCTCATACTACGCAGTGAGCCGCGGAGGCAGAAGGAATGCTCTCCGCACAGGTGAAAGTCTCGCCATTGAATTCCACTTATTCGTGCCTCCACATATCTAAAATGATGGTTATGGCAGACGAAAGAGGTGCAAGATGCACTTGCCCGCACCGCGCAGGGGGAAGCCAGAATAGCGAAACTGGAGGAAGAGTTACAGCATCGTCCAGACGATGGCTCTTCTCGGGACGCCGTGGAGCTGAGGATTACCCTTCAGCTGGAGAGGGAGGACCGCGAGAGAGAACGTGCGGAAAGGGAAAGAGACACTGAAAGACAGAGAGCCGACAGATTGGCTGAGAGGGAGGAGCGTAGGGCCATGGAGGCCCAACTGTTTGAATTCCAAACCAGCCTCGGTCTTGCCGAACAATGGCTAAGAGATGGTGAAGAGCGCTACCGAAGAGCACGAGAGCGTGGCTTTCGTGTTAGTAGCTTCTTTGCTGCTCCTGTCGATCGACGGGGAGCAGAGACGGGAAGAGGGGTACAGAGCAGCAGAGGCACCACCTCGCATGGTTTAGCAACACTCTCCAGGGTTCTTCGCCTGGAGAGTGGAGAAAGGGGTAACACTGAGAGAGGGGACAGGACTTAATGTACAATTTCTAGAAGGAAATAAAGGAAGGAATGTTCAGTTTCATGTCTTCTGCCTTCATTTCTACTTTTCAATCCTGTACACATTACTCAATGAAACAAGTCAGTTTTTCCGTTCTGACTTGGCCCCTTGCTCAAGAGTGGGTGATTGTTTTGAGACTAGCCTTGATAACGAGTCAAGGGGCCAAGCCTTTATTAATTAAGGCAAGAGCAAAGATGATGAATGCAACATACGGGCACACAAATGGGAACAGAATGTAGAAATGTAGCACACAAATGAGATCACACGGATGCATTTTTTTGTGTTGCTTGTTTATGCTTTTTTTTGAATTTTTTTTTAAAGACACTTGTTATTACAATCGGCATGGTTCTTGGACCAGAGGTGCTTAAATCGTTCTTAAGTAACGTAATGCAGGGTTAACATGCTCCAAAAGAATTCTCACTTGGGGACTCACCTGACGGCGCCCTCTGGGGGGGGCCTCTTAATCACAAACATTACCATTTTTTTTTGTTTGTACATTTTTGTAACTAATGCCTGGCAACCATCCTTATGGCACCTGACCTATATAAAGACATGTTTTCTCACTAACCTCCCGGGTATCCTGCGTGCACATCTACGTTGATTTGGACCCCTAGACCCCTCAAGTGATAGTCCTGCCGGTTAAGACTTAACCTGATAACAAAACCGTCATGCCATGCTTAGGCTCCCAGTTGCTTCCGACCACAAGGAGACACCGAAAGAGTGTTCAGGGTAAAGGATTTGCCCGACCCGGATCTATTTCCTCACAACTCTAGATGGTATAAGATGGAACACCTTGGAACCCTAACGACCAACCGTGCGACGCTGACCCAGAATCAGACGCCGTCGCACCTATTGGTGACGCGCTTGCATTGACCTAAGCCCAAGGTTGAAGTAAGAGGCCATCAAAGTGGTAGATAGAGGTCTTGACCGGCCAGAAACACCGAGACTCCTTCGCAGTGACGGCTTTTGCTCTTCGAAGTAGACAAAAATGTGTGTTTTGTAAAAAACAGGGTCTTATGCCTTAGTGGGGCGCGCCTCTTGGGCATTCCATTGAGCTTTCATCTTTGAGGGGAGAAAGAAGAGTAAGGTGGGGTAAACCTTCCGAGAGGACCGGCAAAATCGTTAACCCGACGAGCTAACCGGGACCTACTCGACCTTTCCCTTTTGAGCGACTTCGGACCAATCCTCGAATAGACTTACGTTGCCCCTTTGTAGAATTTCCTTTGTTTGGGGGGTTTCGTTTGTCGAAATCAGGCACGGTCACGACCAGGCTTTTGACTTTGATTTTTCTCTTTCCCCTTTTTTTGAGGGAGGTATGAGAATTTGATATGTGGGAATCCCTTTTGTATGCCTGTGGGGACACTGCCCTCTTCTCGTGCTCTGACTTGGGGTATTGCGTTTCGGTTCCCTTATGCTCAGCGTTTTAAGGGCGCCGGCTGTCTCATTGGATCGAGAAAGGAGAGAACAAAGATTACGGCTTTCTTGGAGACCTTTGAGCACAGCCCCATGATGAGTAAAACTACCAATTTTCTAGCTAAAACGGCTGCGTGTGTGCGTTGCCTTATTTTAATGGGCATAATCCGACATGACCGGACATGAGTCTCCATGGTTCTGGCAGACCAAGACCCGAGACCTACCGACCTCAATGGGTCCTATCTTAATATGAAGGATAGATGCAAAGACCAGACCGCATGATAGACACCATGCATCAGTTCTTTTTTCTCTCTTTTTTTCTTTTTTTTCTTCTTTTCTTTTTTCTCTTTTTTTCGAGGCTCCCCTCGGGTTCCATTCCATTCGATCCCAAAAGCGGGGTACGGGAGTGAGCGGGGGTTAACCCTGAGTTAGACTGCAAAGATCGAAGAGTGAATTCCAACTCGTTGGTCCTTGTACCATGCCAGTTGTTATGGCTATCTAAGGGTAGTATTTCTTAAGATAAAGCACGTTCCAAGGGTGGGATAACTCGGTCCCTTCGGCATTGACTAGCTTGTAGGCGTTGCCAGGGTACACGGCTTGAATCACATATGGTCCTTCCCAATTGGGTTGGAGCTTAGAACACGGCCCTCCAGGTTTGACAAAAATTCTTTTTATGACCATCTCGCCAATTTTGAATTTTCTCTCAATGACCTTCTTTTGGTAAAAGCGAGCGAGTCTATTTTGATAAACACGTGCATGCTCGGCAGCGGCCAGCCGCTTCTCGTCTAAGAGTTCCAACTGGGCAAGGAGTGAATTACGACGTTCGTCGAGGGGAAATTCCTCATCCAATTGTACCCTGAGAGAAGGGATCAGAGTCTCGTATGGGACTACCGCTTCCATCCCATAAGTAAGGGCAAACGGAGTCTGCCCGGTGGGGGTACGGATTGAAGTGCGATAGGCCCATAGAGCTTCGATAAGCTTTTCTGGCCAGTCTGAAAACTTACTAGACTCACAGGTTTTCTTTATGATTTTGATCAATGTTTTGTTGGTGGCCTCTGCCTGGCCATTCCCTTGTGGGTAGTAAGGTGATGAATGATGCAATATAATTGCGTACCTTTTGTAGAGGTCCTGAAGATCCTGAGAAATGAACTGTGGCCCATTGTCGGTGACGATTGTGCTTGGGACGCCGAACCTGGTGAGGATGTTCTTCATGATTAACTTGCAGACTGTTGACGCCTTGATTTCTGCATAAGCTTCGGCTTCGGCCCATTTGGTGAAGTACTCCGTTGCAGTGAGGATGAAAGATTTCTGCTTGGTGAGAGAGTTAGGATCACCTAGGGGACCAATGATGTCGAATGTCCACATGGAGAAAGGCCATGTGGAGGATACTGGATGAAGTGAGGAAGATGGTGAATGAATCTTGTCGGCGTGAAGCTGGCACTTGACACACCTACGGACATAAACAACACAATCCTCTTCCATAGTGGGCCAGTAAAAGCCTTGCCTAATGATCTTCTTAGCGAGCATTTGGCTATTTACATGGCCACCGCACACACCCGAGTGTGCTTCCTCTACACATTTCTAGACCTCATCGTCATCAAGACACCTTTGTAGAACACCAGTAAGGCTTCTCCTGTACAGTAGACCTCCAACCAATGTGTATTTCTGGGCCACCCTTCTTATGGCTTTCTTATCCTCTGTTATGGCTCCTTCAGGATAAGACTGATCTTTACAGTATTTGACAATTTCATAGAACCATGGTTTCTCCTCATCAGCCATTTCTTATTCAAATTATGTCAACATGATCTCCCTTTTCTCGAGAATTTCTCCCTCCTGGACCTTCCGTAAGACTCTTTCTTTGATTCTTAAGAGGTACGGGTCTTGAACGGCAGGGACAAGACGCTTGTAGAGGGTGATGGATTCAGACCATACACCTAGAGGGAATCTGAAAGATGAGGCCAAGGAGGCGAGGGCATTGGCCAGAATATTCTGTTCGCGAGGGACATGGACAAGGATCAGTTTGGTGAACAATTTGGCATAGGCGGAGACCAACTCTTGATAAGACTTGAGTTTAGGATCAAGGGTGCGATACTTGGTAAGCACCTGGCGGAGAACAAGTTGACTATCACCCACGACTCGTAATTCGGTGATATAGAAGGAATGGGCCAGTTCTAGACTAGCTAGAAGAGCCTCATACTCAGCAATGTTGTTGGTGAATGGAAATGCGAGGTGAAATGCCTATGGGATGGTAACGCCTTCAGGCGTTAGAAGGACAATGCCAATACCCTTCCCTTGGGAATTTAGAGCTCCATCAAAATATAACGTCCACATTGGCTCATCATATTGGGTGATGGACATTAGTTCCTCATCTGGAAACTCTGATTGGACATGATCGAACTTGGGGAGAGGATGATGAGCGAGATGCTCGGCTATAGCATAGCCTTTAATTACCTTTTGCTGGATGTAGGTGATGTCAAACTGAGATAGGAAACTCTGCTAGCGTGTGTGGAAAATGTATTTTATTTGTTTATTTTATTTATTTATTTATTTAATTTATTTGATGTATTGGTTAGTTTATTAGGCGTGCTAGTCACCGAAGTGACAATTTATTGTACGCTCGATCTGACTCAGTCAGTCGATTGTGATATTCGTGTCAGGACCCGGAGTCCGTCATACCATAAAGGCTATGACGTTAATTACGTCCTTCCAAAGAAGGACAACTTTTGATTAGTTACCAAGAAAGGAGGCCTCGGGGGTAAAATGAGATAAGACTACTATGCTAACTCCGCTAACGGGGTGCGAGACATGCGTAGAAATCTATGCCATGCGGGACATGATAACGGTATTAAGGCGTAAATCTGACAACATACCCTCTTATTTTGGACTAAGCCAAAAGGGGAACGTAGGTCGTCCACTCACGGAATGCTTGGATCGAAGCCAAAAGAGAAGAGGGCGCAACCTTAATCCAAAAAAGATTTGAGTGTGACGGGACAATGTCCGCTACCATGGTGTTTGTTAATGTCCCCCTTTAGGGACCACTGGAGGGCTTGCAATGGCAAGACTCCCAGGGTCGGCAGGGTTAGAAGAAAAACCCGATGGTTAGTGGCGTAGAATATCGGGGTATAACCCCGTCAATATAGCTCCGTTTAGACGTGGATGAAGAGCCATGAAACCCTCGTGATGTAATGGGGACTGGTGTAATGGCCTGGGGGGGTTCAATGTCCTAAATCCTGGCTGACGGTGGACTCGGCAGGGATTCTGGAAGTTGGGTATATGACGGGTGGCCGATAACGAAGGTAAACGGCGTGGCAAGTGTTTCGGCACGAAGGTAAACGGCGCGGTAGAGGTTCCGGCACGAAGGCCAACCGGCGCGACCATAAATGAAGGGAAAACAGCGCGGCAAGCTCCCGGCGTGCCCTTCATGCCGGCGCGCCCTTCACCCGGCGCGAAAGTGGCGCTGGGAAGAGGTTGCGCCGGGACTGTGGCGCCGAGAGCTATTTTTTTCTGTTGGTTTTTGAGATATTATGGGGGCTTTAATGGATTCAAAGGGTCCTTTGTGTTCAATAGGGGTTTCATGAGCTGGTTTATGGTAATACTTGGGTGAGGTGGAAGGTGAGGGTAGATTCATCCGCATGAGGCCTAAGGAGATCGTGTGATTGTAATGTTTATATCCCCCGATGGTGGCCAAGATGTCATGAGATGGTATAGCTCCGCTCTCTGCCACACAGTTGGGGGTCAAATTCATATTTTCAGTGGAAGCATTATACTATCCGATAGAGTAAAACTCGTGGGTGAATGTTGGCAGCACCTCCCCTTATGTTGGAGTGTGCCAAAAGGGTATTATAGGTCATCCACTCACGAAATGTCGGAGTGGAAACCAGAAGAAGAGTCGGGCGTAGCCCGAGATCTAGGAGGATCTGAATCTTATGGGACTTTGTCCACCTATTGTGGGATTTGTTGATATCCCCTGCATAGTCAATGGAGAACATACAGTGGCAGACCTCCATGACCCGATGGGGTGATAGAATATAGGGGGGGATTGGCTCCTTTGATGTAGCTCCCAAGAGGATAGAGGGAAGGATAGTATTTCTCCTTGGAAGGACAGGGTATCGTGACCCAAGATGGCATGGCTCAGAAGTGTTGAGGGTATCGGCACGAGCCTATCGGCATGACTGACCTCAGCACTAGGGGTGTGGAGGTCTTGGCGCAGCAACGCAGAAAAGCAGGTCTCGACGCGACGAGAGGAGTCCAACCGGCGCGGGCAACCCTCGGTGCGAGACTCGCGCCGAGAGGGGTTCACGCCGGGAGGGCTTCGGAAATGAGGGTTTTAGGGGTTTTTGAAGTAAAGGCTTCAGAGCTTTGGGTATTTTGAAAAGGGGGGTTTGTTCAACGATTCAACGACCAGTCCGAACAATCATAGAGAGGGTGATTTAGGGAGGAGACGGCCTTCCTTCTGGGGCCTCACTGGGAGTGGAATCATGCACGGAAACTCACTGTTCTGGTTCGGATTCATCCCTCTTCATTTTACAGACGAGAAGCCATGAGATAGACTGTCTCAGGCTCTCGACGTGGGTACGAAGTTGAAAGGAAACACAGTAGAAAACCCTTCAACAAATCTGGAAGACCAAACAGTAAAACATGCCTAGTTCTCAGTATCCATAGTACATAGTGAACCTCGGATGCAGAGACAGAAAGAAAAGGGAAAGGAAGCTTCAGCCCTCTTTTATTAACCATTCATCCAATCAGCATACATGCGTTTAGTCCAGAAGAAAATCTAAATGAGAAAATCATACATAGACTCTATCCTTGATAGTAGGGCTGTAGACACGCCAAAATTGACGTTATGTTGATCAAATCTCATGTCATTATATAAACGCCCCAAGTGGACTTCAATATTCCTATAAAATGAAGTTTTTCTATTTTTGTGAGTTTTATGCATTTTTCCTGCATTTTCGTGATTCACGACTTGAAGAAGGGCGTTATTTTAAAAGTAGCGACCTGTCATAGGGCGTTTTCAAAATAAGGACGACCATGGGTAAGGGCGTCAATTCCTGGAAATATCATTTTTTCAAAAATTAAGCGAAATAAGATGAATTTTATGAGTAACGTCCTTCCTCAGGGCGTGTTTTTAATAAAAGCCTTGATCTAAGGCGTCTTTCAACATCTTTTTTAAATGAAGAAAGGTTTTATTGCCAAAATTAAATCCAGGAAGAAACGGCCTTGCCTAGGTCGTGTTTCAAGAAACGTCCTTTGGCAGGTCGTCAATTTCAAAATTGACGCCCGTACCTAAGTCGTGTTTGACTCCAGAATCCTTCCTTCCTACGCCTTTCCCTCACAGTTCCCTACCATCCATGGCCTCTTACTCGATCTTGATCCTTCCCTGGATGCCTCATTGCCCATTTTTATCTTACCTTGTTTGATCACATCCGATTGAACATTATATAAGAGGATCCATATCAATCGTTTTGAAGGTTGAAGGCCTTGAACCCTCAGGACACCAGTTGAACCCTCGAATATCCAGAACTCCCAAAACTTCCACAGAGATAACGTTGCAGGCAGAGGTTTTTGTTCCCTTTTCTGTGAGGTTGTTTTGGTGTTCCACTGCTTCCCGTGCCCTGCTTCTTCATCCGCTGCTTCCACTTCATCCATTGGGTTGCTGTGCTTCGTCCAGTGCTTCGTCCTCTACGTCTATTGCTGTTCCATCAACATATTCATTCGGTTTTCCCTTTACTGTCATCAGGGATAGCAGGGTGTTTATCCGATTATATATTTGTTTTACTTCGTTTGTGCTTAGGCATACCATTACCATCATCCCACCGTCTGCTTTTATTAAGTATCATCATATCATATCCCCTCCCTAGTTCTCTTCTAGGGGTTTTCAAAAAAACCAAAAAAAAGGTGCGCACGTTGATGTCATTTCATCATCATATGTTCTATTTGGATTGATACTACTGCACTTTGGCTGATCCCTCTCTTCTTGTTTGTTTTACTGTCTGTCTTGCAAGGTGATCAAAGAGAAAACCCTTCTCTTCGGCCGACCGATTGAAGAAGGAAGAAAGAATTCACACAATCCCGCGTTTTCATTCTTACCAGGTATTTGCGATCTCTCCCTATTAATATTGAGGTAACCCCTCTGGCGATCACATCTCCACTCTTGCACCACGTGCATGCTTTTTCCCTTTATTTAGTTTTGTTTTCATCATGATTCTTACTGCATGTGATTGATATTTTATCATTATTTTGTGTGTGGAAGATTTTATGCACATCCATAAATTGGCGATCACGGTGGGACATCCACTGTTTTCTTTTTGATTACCATCTCCATTGGCACCCTCGCGTGCCCTTTCCCCTTGGCACCCTCGTGTGCCCTTTCCCTTTGGCACCCTCGTGTGCCCTTTCCTTTGTGCCCCTCGGGCACCCCCCACTGTGCACACTGCACACTCCGGGATCAGCCAGATAGTGTTTGGATATCTCCCAGAATTAACGCCTTCCACGAGGGCGTGTTTTGATTTCACGCCCTTCTGAAGGGCGTGTTTTAGTTGATTAACACCTGTTCAAGTGGGCGTCTTTTGCATATCTTCTGTTGCTTTGCCGCTTAATTATTTTATCTGAGAATTCACGCCCCACCCCAGGGCGTGCCATTTCTTTTTAGCGCCTGTCATCAGGGCGTTTCATTCATTTTTCCTGCCTTATTTATACTATCTTGCACTATCTGAGAAGTCACGCCCCCATCCAGGGCGTTTTATTGTGTATTGACGCCTGTCATTGGGGCGTGTATTATTCATTTGACGCCCTCCGGTGGAGGCGTCCTTTCATGACAGCGCCTAACTCCAAGGCGTGATTTTCTTCTCCCTGTGAGCCCCTCACAGAGTTTCACGACAGCCACGCTGCCATTTCTTATTTTGGTAGCGACCTTTCCCAGGTCGTGTTTTTCTCCCTGCTTTGGTAACGGCCTGTTCCAGGTCATGTCCTTCCTGAGTTTCCACAGCACGCTGCTTACTGCCTTATTTGTGATTCACTGCTTGTCATATTGATCTGTCTTGATATATTGCTGTGATTTACATTGGCTTCATTTTACTTGTGGGTTTTTTTGGTTGAGAGACCTCCTCTCTCTAGCCTAGGATTCCACACACCTTTCTTGGAATCGGGACAACCCTCCATTGAGCATTCCGTCTCTTTGGACCGGAAATCCCTTTTCCAAGACCTCCATAAGTCCCCGCACCCGTGGATTCCCTCACGGACGCCGGGCTGGTTGTACCCTCGAAGTACCCGGAGTTTAGATATCCTATTCGTTGGTGAAGAGAGAGAAAACCTAGTTGACCCGGAGGTCACACTTGGATCAAACTAGGTTTCATTTGGCAAAAGAGTGAACTATTCACAAATCATCCACTTTAATCTCAAACATCCAAACATTAAAATCTTCCGTGCTTTCCAACATTGTTTGCATAACTTGGTTGGGTTGATTTAATTAAATTGGTTTGATTAAAGTGCCCTTTTTTGTGGTAATTCCTTCATTAAACATCCTCTCTCTTAAGAATGAAACTCCGTTCAGGTAAAATCATCAACATGTCGGGCAACGGGTACTCTTATGATGATGAGCATGAGAATGTATTTGGTCAATATGGTGACCCTTTCCAAGATTCAGTTTATTATGAGGGAAACTATCTCCCTCCTCATCCTCATTACTCACAAGTTCATGTGGTTGATACCACTATTCATGAGGCGGACCCTTCATCTCAAGTTCCATCTTCTAACACTTCGGGGAACCCTTCCCCATCCATTAATGTCACAGATTTGATCCAAGCTCTCTCCCAGTTGGATGACTCCCAGCGGCAAGCCATTCAGGCCGCCTTGAAGGGGAAATCCGTCCCTTCGTCTTCCTCTAATCCCCCTCCGGCCGTGAGTGGCCATCAGATTGTTAATGACCAGGCGGTCTTGCATCCCCCCTCCTCTCGTCCACAAACGCCTACTGCGGCCATGCCGGCCCAGCAGGCGAGCTATTCAGCGGTTAGGCACCAATCTTCCCAACCTCCTCGGATTCCACGAACGCCTATACCGCATTCTTTTGTTCAGAATCAGGCCCCGGTCGAGCCCGATACCAACACTCTCTTGCTTCAGAAGCTGGCCAGCATGGAGGAGCAGCTCAAGAAGGTTACAGCGACTAAGAATGCTCCGGAAATTTCTCTTCCTACGTTGCCGGTGTTCCATTTACCACCTTCTGAAATGCCGAATTTTCGGCGATATAATGGGACGGGCAACCCATTCATTCATTTAAAGGATTTCCGATATGAGACTTCCTTCTGGCAAGACAATAAGGCCTCCCTGGCCTACTTATTCAGGAGATCTCTTGAGGGGCCAGCCCTCGAATGGTTTTATTCTCTGGAGCCAGCTGACGCCGGCAATTTTGATGTTATTCAAAGAAAATTCTTGCAAAAGTACAGAGACCGGGTGGGACCTTCCCTTTCTGTTACAGATCTAGTCGCTGAGAAAATGAAGCCCGAGGAGGACTTCATCGTATTTGCTGATAGGTGGCGGTCTATGGCCGAGAAATTAAAGGACACTTTGTCGGAACAGGAGCAAGTGAAAATGGTTATTTCTAACGCAACTCCTCAATTCCGGCATATTTTGGCCATGAATCGACTGACAACTATGGAAGAGCTCTATGACAGAGCTCGTTATATACAAACGCAAATGAAGGACTCGCCCATCATGGGCATGTTTGAGCCGAAGCCTCGGCTATTTAAAAAGAATACAAATGTCAACAGCGGGCCCACGACTGAGGGCACTGTCACAAATGAGCAGGTTGGCGTAGTTGGCCACCCCCACCACCAATCAAACCCACGACCTCCACCACCTCCACAGCAAAACCCCCATTTTGCCTCCGCTCCACAACACCACTTCGCACCCCAACCTTCTTTTGCTCCATCACCAAGCCAAGCGCCCCGCACCAACCCTCCAGCACCACCACAATACCATCAAGTCCCTCCGCCTACCAACTATGGCCAACAACAACGGAGACCACCGCTTGGCCCCAAGAGGGCCCATTATCCACCGCTCCCAGAGAGTCTCCCTGATATTTTTAATGCTTTGATGGCCGCCAACCTGCTCGTCCTACCAAAAGAAAGAACGGTGTGGCCCGCCAATGTTGACACATCCCGTTACTGTGCTTTTCACCGTGCCCCTGGTCACAACCTTGATTGTTGTTTCCACTTCAGAGATCATATTTATGATTTGAATGACCAGGGTGGCATTAATTGGGATGAAATGAGGCAATTCATCGCCACCATGAAAGAAAGAAGGCCTCCTCGGCAACAGCAAAATCAGCAACAACAGCAGCCAGCTCCGCAGCAAGTTCAGCCACAGTAAGCTCCAGCACCCCAGCAGGATATGGGGATCGTCCGTAATCCATTGCCGGAGCACGCTCCTAATCAACACGTGAACCCTGTCACGTCTCTCTACGAGGTGGAGAGAGGGCAGGGATGGCACGAAGAAAACGCCTCTGTCGGGGCATTTCACCATGATCCAACTCAAAATCAAACTCTGCGCCTTTTGCGCACCCCTCCTTCTTCTTCTGTCAATCTTCAATCAGGACGTTCTCTTTTACGCCCCGTCAACCCATCTACTCCCATCAATTCCACGGCCTTGCCGGCTCGCTCTCTTCTTACCCGCTTGCCACCCCCGCAACCTGCCACTTCTTCATCCATCACCAATCCCACACCCGCGCCGTCCAGGTCGCTCTTGCTTCGCTCACCGTCGGCACCGGTAACACCCGCCACCACTACTCCCCCACCGGCAAGGGTACCTCCACCATCAGTGCAACCACCTTTTGTGCCCCGATCTCTCCTTATTCCACCACCCACTAACGCTCCTCGCATTCGGGTATCCCTCTCTTCTCCCATGCCTCCTGCGCGGGCGTCTTCGTCAAATACTTCTCCCATGCCTCCCGCGGGGGCATCTTTGTTAAACACCACTACCGTGCCTCCTACGGGGGCATCCTTTTCATTGAATTCCCCTTTGATTCCCTCCAGCAGGGTCTCTGCTACCAACATTCCTTCTTCTTCTTCCAACCCTCCTCCTATTTCTGCCCCGACAGAGGCGCGTCAAGGCGTGGCGCCGCTCCGCAGTGGACGGATATTCCACCGTATTTTCCCACAGAGAGAGCTAGAGCCCGTGCAGGGGCCGCAAGAGCAGGAACAGGAACAAGAATCGGTGCCAGGGACTCAGTATGATCTGTTAAAGCACTTGGACCGCACTCCCGCCAGGATTTCTATTCTTGAATTGATCAAACGGTCCACCACTCATCAGCTGGCTTTAAAAGAATATTTGCAGAAGGTCATGGTCAATGAAGACATTCCGGTCGAGCAAATAGTTACAGTCTTGACACCTGCTAGCAGTCAGCCGGCAATCACCTTCCATGAGCATGAACTAGCACCTCTTCAGGCAAGAAAATATGCTCTTTGTATCACAGTCGACATCAACAAAGTGGCTGTCAAGCAGTGTTTGGTGGATACTGGGGCATCCATCAATGTTTTACCACCGGGCACTTTAAAGCTGTGCGGAATTCCGGAAGATCAAATTCGGCCATCCACTATAACGGTCACTGCCTATGATAATACCAAGAAGCCTCCTCTAGGCATGATCACTTTAAAAGTAAGTTTGGGTCCAGCTTCCATAACAGCAGATTTTCACATCTTGGACATGGATCCAACATTTAACGGCATTCTGGGCCGCCCCTACATACAGCAGCTTGATGCGGTGCCATCTACAAATCATCAGTGTATTAAATCCCCCCACAAGGGCCGCATTATCAAGGTGACCAGTATGCCGATCCTGCCAGAGGAAGATATTCATGCAGCTTCATCAGTTCCTTCCATTTGGCCAGCCAACAAGCCACTTTTGTCTATGCTGGACATCCCTCGTCCACAACCGACGCCGTCTGAGACCGTCACCACAGTTGCTATGACGCCCCTACCTTCCAAGGGGAAGAAGAAAAAGAATATGATTAACACCCCTGGTTGGAACATTCTATTGAAAATGGGGTATCAAGACGGCAAGGGCCTGGGCGCCAATTGTCAGGGCAGGATTAGGCCCATTAAGCCACAGAAATTGCTTGTACGAGGCGGCTTGGGCTATAAAGGGCCCGGTAAAAATGAAGAAGAGCCATGGGCTTTTATGACTTCTACTTTAAAGCCAGATCGCCAGCCACTCACCTGGACATTGAAGACACATTTTGTCACAGGTGGCATTCATAATGATGAGCAGACGACTATGATTACTTCATTGCTGGATTGTCAGGATGTTCACGCCAGACAGTTTGCTCGTCATATTGCACCACTGGCTACCTACAAGGCCCTGGAGTCTTTAAGGCCGGACAAAAGAAGGAAAATGGATGATCCGGAATGTGATTGGTACAGGTGGTTCGACCTGAATGACATCACTATTTCTTTAAGCCGCCTGTTCATGCCAACAGATCCGGAATGGCCACCACTGATTCAAGAACTGATTGAGATGCCAGCTGTGATTGCAAACAAAAGGTAGTTGCTAAGTGACTTTACAGATACAGGGGAGCCAGATGTCCCTTTTGAAGAAGGTTTTACCGTAGATAGGCTGTGGGCCGGCCTCTTTTCCCTCACTTCTGTGCATCCATCTTTGCTGGCTTCTTTATATTCCCGTTGGTTTGGTCACGTGCCACGACCACCACCGATCATAATCAACTTGTCTCCCGATTCAATTCAGATTTCCCTCCCGATTCCTCCTTCGCTCCACAAGCGATTTTTCACACTCTCCATCTCGCCCCCGCGTGGGCCATCACTAATTGAAGCTTTCTCTGATCTTGCAATTTCCACTCACCCTGCTATTCTCCCTTCACATTGCTTTCTACTTGGAAAAGAAAATAAAAATGAAGAAAAAGATAAAAATGAAAAAAAACGCCGATTTTCTAACTTTCCAATCCTCCATTTCTATTGAGGAGACCTCCTATTTTTCTCCCGAGTGCGTTCCGACCCAGGGGCCGCTCTTCCAAGATTCCTTGGTAAGTCTTTTCTCCCCCTCCGGTGAGGGGTCCTCCTCTGTATCACCTCCTGTATCCACTTTTTCACCTCCTTCTTTCCTTCCTAATCAGCCTAGTTGCTCTTCTTCTTCCTCTTCTTCTTTTAATAAAATTCATGGGGTAGATTCACACAAGAAGGCCAAGGGTAAGCAGATTCCTCGCAGATTTTTGTTGGAATTGGCCATCAGATGCCAAGCTTGTTTAGCTCTCCTGGAGTTTGTGGAAGATCCAATTATCCTGCCAGAGTTAGAATATGAAGATGTTGTTGCTTCTTATGAGGGTTTGGGCGTTTATGAAATTATGAATGATGAAGACCCTATTGAAGAGGGGGATGAAAATTATGAAGAATATGAGGACGAGGCTGATACTTTTGCTAGTGGAATGAGAAGATTCGACGAACCATCAGCCTCCGTAGAAGAACCTACCAAAGAAATTAATCTGGGCACCGAGGAAGACCCTAGGATTGTCCTCATTAGCCAAAATTTGCCGCCCTCCGAAGAGGAGGCGCTCGTTTTAGTTCTTCAAGAGTACAAGGATACGTTTGCATGGAGCTATGAAGATATGCCGGGATTAGACCCTGCGCTCGTTGAACATCGCCTTACACTTAAGCCAGAGTCTGTCCCGGTAAAACAACGATTGAGGCGTTTCCACCCTAATATGGCTTTGAAGATGAAAGAAGAGGTCGACAAACTCCATAAGGCTAGATTTGTTAGAGTCGTCCTTTATCCCAATTGGGTGGCTAACATTGTCCCGGTTATGAAGAAAGATGGGAAAGTTCGGATCTGCATAGACTTCCGGGACCTCAACCGAGCGTGTCCTAAAGATGACTTCCCCCTCCCTCATATTGATGTTCTGATTGATAATACGGCAGGATTTGAGACTCTTTCATTTATGGATGGCTTCTCAGGTTACAACCAAATTCGCCTATCTGAAGAGGATCAAGAGAAAACGTCATTCACTACACCATGGGGCACATATTGTTATGTTGTCATGCCCTTTGGACTTAAGAATGCTGGAGCCACTTATCAAAGGGCTATGATGGCAATTTTTCATGACATGATTCATATTTATATTGAGGTGTATGTGGATGACCTGGTTGTGAAATCAAGGACAAGGATTGAGCATCCTGGGGTTCTGGCCAAGGTTTTGCAGAGATCCCGAGAATATTAATTGAAAATGAACCCCAAGAAGTGCGTATTTGGCGTTTCTTCAGGGAAATTGCTTGGTTTCATTGTTAGCAAGAGGGGAATTGAAGTTGATCCCAATAAGGCAAAGGCCATCAGAGATATGCCTCCTCCCAGGAATTTGAAGGAAGTTCGAGGATTAATCGGGAGGTTGCAATTCATTCGCCGCTTTGTCTCTCAGCATTCACAGAGGTGTAGGCCGTTCTACGAGCTTACTAAGCCGGGAGTCAAGTTTAGTTGGGATGACAAGTGTCAGGCAGCCTTTGACGGATTGAAGGATTATTTGGCCAATCCTCCTGTCCTGAGGCCGCCAATTCCAGGCAAACCACTTGTTCTTTATGTTTCTGTCCTGGATGACTCTGTAGGCGCTGTCTTAGCTCAAGTAGATGAGGAAGGTAAGGAGAGGGCAACATACTACTTGTCTAAACTTCTTAACCCTTGTGAGCAGAGGTACTCAGCCATGGAGAAGACTTGTGCAGCTTTGGTTTGGGTAGTTCAGAAATTAAAACACTATTTCCTAGCTCACGAGGTTCACCTCATTGCACGCATGAACCCAATTAAATTCCTCCTTGAAAAATCTGTCCTCACTGATCGATTAGCACGCTGGCAAAGCTTCCTTTCTCAATTTGACATCACTTACATTCAGTAAAAAGCTATCAAAGGTTATGCCATTGCCGAACATCTTGCTCACCACCCTCTCCCCCGCTTTGATCCTGTCAATTCAGAGTTCCCAGATGAAGAATTAATGTCCGTTAATCAACCCCACGATCCTATGTGGACATTACATTTTGATGGAGCTCTTAATTCTCAAGGAAGAAGGATCGGCATGGTTCTTTTAACACCGAAAGGGGTCACCATTCCATTTGCTGCTCAGCTCACTTTCCCCGTCACCAACAATATAGCCGAGTATGAAGCTCTTTTGGCCGGTCTTCAAACCGCTCATCGATATGGTGTCACTCATTTGAGGATTGTGGGTGATAGTCAGCTCATTCTACGCCAGGTGTTGGTCAAGTACCGCACCATCAATCCTAAGCTCAAGCCCTACCAGGAACTTGCTTCAGCTTACGCCAAACTCTTCACTAAATTAATCTTCATCCATGTTCCTCGCAGCCAGAACATCTTGGCTGACGCTCTCACCTCTTTGGCTTCCGCTTTAGTTTTCCCTCCTGAGCGTGATTTTCATGTTCCCCTGATTCATCAGCGTGACACGCTAGCTATTAAGGATCGCGCATTCCTCGATATTAGGGATCAGGTGCTTGAGAAGGTTAAGCTGAAGGAAGCTCTTAAGGGAAAAGAAGTCATGCTTTTGGATTGGCAAGAAGATTTGGCTGACAAAGAGAAGCCTTGGTATTATGAGATTGCTAGATATTGTAATGATCAGTCCTATCCCGAGGAAGCCACTGCAGAAGAGAAGAAAGTAATTAGAAGAGTGGCTCAACGATATGTTTTGATTGGAGGTGTGCTCTACAGGAGGGGGCTCACCGGTGTTTTGTTAAGATGCCTCGACGATGATGAATCATGGAAAGTTGTGGAAGAGGTGCATTCGGGAGTATGTGGTGGTCATGTGAATAGCCAGATGCTAGTTAAGAAGATTCTTAGGCTAGGTTTCTATTGGCCCACTCTGGAGGAGGACTGTTCTATCTATGTTCGAAGGTGTGTTAAGTGCCAACTGCACGCCGACAAGATTCATTCTCCTGCTTCTTCACTCCATCCTACGTCCTCCCCATGGCCTTTTTCCATGTGGGCTTTTGATATCATTGTACCTCTTGGTGATTCGAATCTCCTGACCAAGCAAAAGTCATTCATCCTCACGGCAACGGAATACTTCACCAAGTGGGCGGAAGCAGAAGCTTACGTGGAAATTAAAGCATCAACCGTCTGCAAATTTATCATGAAGAACATCATCACGACGTTCGGCATCCCGAGCACCATCGTCACCGATAATGGACCTCAATTCATCTCTCAAGAGCTCAAGGATCTCTACAACAGGTATAACATTGCATTGCATCATTCTTCTCCCTATTATCCGCAGGGCAATGGCCAAGCAGAGGCCACTAATAAAACTTTAATCAAAATTGTTAAGAAAACGTGTGAGGCTAATAAATTTTCGGATTGGCCAGACAAGCTAGTCGAAGCTCTTTGGGCCTATCGCACTTCCATTCGAACTCCCACTGGGCAAACCCCTTTCGCCCTTACTTATGGAATGGAGGCAGTAGTCCCTTATGAGATTCTCGTTCCCTCTCTACGAGTGCAATTGGATAAAGAATTTTCTATTGATGAACGTTGGGATTCACTCCTGGCCCAATTGGAGCTCCTAGATGAGAAGCGTCTGGTCGCCGCTGAGCATGCGCGCGTTTATCAAAACAGGCTCTCATGTTTTTATCAAAAGAAAGTAATTGAGAGAAAATTTAAGATCGGTGAGATGGTAATCAAGAGAATTTTTGTAAAGCCGGGTGGCCCTCGCTCAAAACTCCAACCCAATTGGGAAGGACCATTTATCATAAAAGATGTTTATCCTGGCAATGCTTATAAACTGGTTAATGCTGAAGGGGAAGAGTTAAATCACCCTTGGAATGGTTTGTATCTTAAGAAATACTACCCTTGATTCAAAAATCCAAAAAACATATATATAAATATATGTCTTCAAAAATCCAAACAAAAAGAAATATCTCCGAAAACCATAAAAAAAAATAGAAACTCTAAAAGCGAATAAAAATAGAAATTCTTCAAAAACAACAAAAAAGAAAGAGATCAAAATTGGTGCCATGGCACACGAAGGATCAATGTCCGAAAAGTCAAAATTCAGAATTCATTCATCAGTCTTGCTAACTTAAAAGGGGGTTGACTCCCGCACACACTACACGCTTTATTCTTGAGATCAAGCAGTGCAAAATCCGATGGAAAGTCAAAAACCTGACTAAAAGTGAAAGACAATACCCATTCTCTTCTTCTTCGGCCCATAGGGGAGGAAGGGAGACCTCGAGGCAGATGCGCCAAGCCTATCCGCCGCCCTAGTAGGTGGAAGTCACGGCCCAAAAGGGAGCAAATGCCACAAGCCCAAGTACAATTAGGTTTATTTTCATCAATGCAAATCAATTCCAAAGTGAAAGTCAAGTTATGAAAAGAAAAGCATGTCAAGAGGGCAAAGTCCCCGCAAGGAAAACCTTGGGCGTATGCATGCAATATAACAAGGGCATAAGGGCAATAAATTTTCCCTACGCCAAAGACCGAACCCCAACAAGCATAGGGTAGGGGAGGTAACTTTGCCCTGAGCATTCCAGAATCCCTTATGGGCTTCCCTTATATTTTCTTCCATCCCTTCTATGTGGTAAAGTCGCGAACTGGCAGGATGGTCAAGACAGACTTAAGAAGTTGCACTGTGCGAAATCTCGAATACAAGTTAACTATGAGCATGTCGACTCCCCTTTAATTACTCAAGAAAGGTTAATGAATTTTAAATGGTGACCGTGTAGGACACGTGGTCTTAATAGCCTTTGCAGAATAATTTAATTAACGCCTTCTGCTAAGGCGCCTTTTTTGGAATTAACGTCCTAGAATAGGTCGTCTTCTTTAGAATAACGTCTCTTAGACGGTCGTGTCTTTTTCAAAAAATTAAATTTCCTTTTAGAATTAACGCCGTCCCCCCAGGCGTCTTTTTCGATTAACGCCTTACTCTAAGGCACATTTTTCAAGAAAAATTCAAAAATATATATATATATATATAAGTGAAAAGAAAAAAAAATGTATTTCTTCACGATGTATGCTTGCATTCTTTTGCATGGGCATCTTTTATTTATAGTTTGCATATGTGTGCTTTGCATGATGCATATCCCGCTATCAGCTATTTTCTTTTTCCTTATCTTGATTAAAGGCTTGGCCCCTTGACCCATTATTAAGGTCAGAATATTGACACCCCTTGCTCACCGGGCAAGGGGCCAAGTCGAACAGATGAATTAACCTGTTTGTTCAAGTGAAAACCGCAGCTGCAGATACAGGGCAAAGTAAAGCAAACACGAGGAACGTGGAAAGAAAAAGTACATAAACACAAGTCCACAACCACACAAGTGCTCAGGTAACAAAAGCTCAAATCTCATATATATATATATATCCTCATGTCTATCATGTACAGGTGTGAGGGTGGGGGAGTACAAGTACAAAACTCTCAGCTCTCGCCTCCACCCTCCTCTACTCTCCTGCTCTCAACCTCCTCCTCACCGTCCCGAGCTGGCGCTGGTGAAGGAGGCATGGGCCCCCGTGAAGAAGCCGGAACCCGAACGTGCCCCCCTGCCTCGCTCCTCTCTCGGAGGGAAGAACCCGCCACGAAGGTGGAGCTGGTGAAGGAGTACCCCGTAGCCCGTGCTCGCTCACGGCCTCGCTGCAACCGCTCCTCGGACACCCGCAGCCGCTCCTGGGAAAGGATCAACTGGGTCCTCGAGTCCGCCAGCTCACGCTCTCGTGCCGCCAGCTGCTCCTGGAACCGAGCACGCTCCGCCTAGTGCTCCTCCCGCTCACGAGCCCGCTCCTCGCGCTCCCGAGCACGCTCCCTCCTCTCCAGCTCCAGGGCAACTCGTAGCTCAGCCACGTCCTGAGGCAGCTCACTGCGTCGCCTCAGGGTCCTCTGAAGCTCTACGATCTGCTGATCGTGGATCGACAACTCGGTACGTGCCGCCTGTAGCTGAGCAACCTGCAAACAGGTAAACAAATCATCAGTTCCATAGTTCAATAATTCATGAAATGAAATAACAACATGTGGCTGAAGGTAGAACACGCACCTGAGAGTTCGTCATGCGGAAGCCCTCATCCACACAGGTCATGGCTGCTCGGAGCTCCTCGGCCTGCAAAACAAATTTCATCAGTGCACAATTTATATCTAATCATTATTTGAATGAGGTTTTGAGTTCAGAATCTACCCGTGAAGCAAGGTCGCGCTCCGCCACCTCGGCTCACGCTATCGCGCCGGCCAGCCGCTCTGTTAGTGCAGTCACCTCTGCACTAGGACCCCTCGAGCTGGAGGCCTCCCCCGGATCTCTCCTCACTGCTCCCTGCTGGGCACGCTGCATTCATTAAGACCGTCAGTGGCTAATCATTAATTCAACAAAAAATTCATTTGCATATAGGAATAATTTAAACACTCACCAGGGTCTCCAGGTCTGCCCGTGTGGCGGCCAGCTGGTCCTCCAGGCCGTGTAGATGGGCCTGGGCATCCATAGCCGCTATATCTCGCGCATCCTGCATTCATCACATATTAGTTGCATAATAGACATGTATAAGCATCAGCATTTAGAAATAATTACATTCATGCATACCCCTAAGACCTTCATCTGAGGTCTACCGGCGTAAACCTCCCAGTAGCGCCGGAGGTACTCGGAGCTGTCTGTCGCCTGGGAGGTGACTCGGGTCCCGCCTCGCTGCCAATCTCCGTACTGCTCCGCGAACCGAACCCTCCAGTCGATCGCTTTTGTGCGACCGCGGGTCTTCTTGCCAATCCCTCGAGGCTCCCCGACCTCGATCCATTCCTGGTGCAAGCCCAGGGTCCTCATCACCAACCTGAGCCGTAACGGCTCGATCTCGCTCAGGCAGTGCAGCCACAGCTCACGCCCAAAGCGAGGTCGCCCCGATACGACCCAAGGTTGGCCCTCATCCGTCATATCCTCGTAAGGCCTCCACTGCACCTGCATTCATACGTATCATTATCATTTCATCATAATCAATTCAAATCAACTCAAAAGAAATGCATATCATTTATTCATACATACCAGCGAGGGAGGGAAGTCGCGGAACTCTCTCCGTAGAACCCACAACTCGTAGTCGAGTGGGGCACCGAAGATGACTGGTAACCAGCGTCACGCCAGAGGGAAGGATCCCTCAGCTCCTGGCCGTGGGTCGACGCGTCCCATCGGCATGTACAAGTGGCTCCACACCTGCATCCATGCATTGCATTAGTAAGGCATTCATTTGCATGAAAAGAAAAGGAAAAAAAGGAAAATAAATACCTGAAGAAAAGGTGAGAAGCCACTGACGGTCGTCTCACGTCCTGTCCCCGTGGACAGGTCCGCCAGCAGGTGTGCCAGCAGCGCTGCACCCCAAGCGTAAGTGCCAACTGTCTCCAGGTCCTCAAGGATGCCCAAGAAGCGGCAGTTGATGACGTCGACTTTCGTCCCCAGCAATAATCTCCCGAGCAGCAGCAGCAGGAACCTCCTCAGGTCTCGATCCGCTCTCTCATGGTCAGTCGGGTCCTGGCAGCATACCGCTCTCACCCCGTCGGTCAGCCTCTGTGCAAACTCACCTAAGGTCTCCCCTGACCTGTGCCTGGCATCTCTTAAACCCATCACCGTAGTCAGGTCTGTACGGAAGATGGTCCTACACTCGCTCGGTACCTCATAGACCATATCCAGCCCTAGTAACCTCTGGGCCATCTCCGTGTAGTCAGGATAGGTGAACCCACTCACAGCCTCACCATCCACCCTCAACCCTGTAATCCTAGTCACATCCTCTAGGGTAGGAACCATGTGCCCCCAGGGCATCAGGAAGGACCGGCTCACCCTATCCCAACGTTCCCGTAAAACCTGGATAAGTGCTAGGTCGGGTCTAATTGGCTCAATGGATAGGAAAGCCCCGAACCCCATAGCATCTACCCTAACCCTCTGGAAGTCGGGGAGACCCTGATATGCTGCCCAGACCATGACCCATGAGATATGGGTCCTCATCAGCCCCTGCACGCATTAAAAGAGAAGAATTTTGCTTAATTGTTTGGTTAATCATGTGTAATTGCATTTGGTTTTGCCTGGGCATTGATTTTAATGTTTTGGAAGTCACGACCCTCCTCAGGTCGTTTCTTAGTAAATTCATGCCCCTAAAGGGGGCGTTTTTCTAAATATGGTTTGATGTAACGTCTTGGCTGAGGGCGTTTTCCATCTTTGAAACGCCTCTGTGAAGGGCGTGAACATGTTGTTAATTTCTAAAATCCTAAAATGTTTTTCAAATCACGCCCTCGGATGGGGCATTTTCCATTTTGGGACCGTTCAGTTAAAATAGAGAATTAATGAAGAGACGCCCTCTGGTTTGGGCGTTTCTTGTTAAAATCACGCCCTGGTGAGGGGCGTGGCTTTCATGATTTTCAGATAATTCAAATAAAAATGACAGCATGCGAAATAATTAATGAAAATATTTAATGGGCATGGAATTAATGGAAAATCATAATTTTGAAGAAACGACATGCTGCAGGGCATTTGTCATGAAGGTTAATTAATTTTCAGAAAATAAAAGGAATTTACGCCCTCGGTCAGGGCGTTTCGTTTGTGAATAACGCCCCCATGGGAGGTGTTTCTTTTTTGAGTTGCAGGTTTCGTGCCCGAGGGCTATGGAAAATCAGGAAAAATAAAATAAAATGAAAATAAAATAAAATAAAAATGGAATTGGGGAGGGGAACCTACCTTTTTGTGCTTCTGGGGTTGTGGTCGAGGCAGTGGCCGTCTGGGCCACCGGAGTTGACCCCGGGGAGCGACCGCCGCCGTGGGCGGTGGTCCGCCGTCTTCTCCTTCTTCATCTTCCCCTTCTTCATCTTCGTCTCCTTCTTCTTCTTCTCCTCCACCTTCGTCTTCTCCTCCTTCTTCTGTTGCTTCACCTGCTGCTCCTTCGGCCTCGTCAGTGCCGGCCACCACCGGTTCTTCTTCAACGGCCACGACGGCAAGTTCCTCCACGGCGATTTCTTCCTCTTGGGCGTGGACGGCGTCGAGATCGACCACCTCTGGGGCACTCACCCTTTGGCGTTTGGCCATGGCTGGGGCTAGGAGAGAAAGAGAGATTGGGGGAATGAGAGAGGAGGATGGGAGATTGAGAGAGAGGCTTCGGGGGGGGGGGGGGCTTCGGTTAGGGTTTGCTGGGGAGAGAATGAACGAGAGGAGGAAGAAGAAGGGGGCTGATGACTTTTGGGTTTCGAAAAGAAGACACGCCCTAAGGGAAGGCGTTTCTAATGGAATTCACGACCAGGCCTTGGGCGTTTTATAGAAATGGACGACGTTGATTAAAGCGTTAATTTGTTTTGCATGGGGAACGATAACCGTCGTCAGACGCATTGAATGGGCGTTGATTGATTTGATGAAAGTCACCATTGCTGGTTTTGAGTAACGCCTCTGCTCAGGGCGTGTTACCTTTGAAACGTGGCTAAGGAAAAGGCGTTATTTTGATGATTCAACGATTATATTCTTTGAGATTTGAATAGATTAACGCCTTGTCTGAAGGTTTTATTTAATTAACGCCTTTTTTTTGCGGGCGTCAAATTGAAGAGGAGACGCCCTGGGATAAGGCGCCTTTCAGTTGATTAACGTCCTTCCTTGAGGCGTTATTTGCAACAGAAACGCAGGTTTTGGATGATTTTGATCATAATCACAGTGATAATTGGCTCAATCAGAAAGCAATCTTTATTATTTGAAAGAAAGGATTACAATGCCTAATGAGCCACCTTGGGCCTTAATTTCCTCAATGCTATCACATAATTTTTCCACTGTTCTTTGGCTTCTTCTAAGTCTTCTACAGGGTGATGAAGCTTGCTTAGTTTCCACAGAGCTTGTATGGTGATTGTCTCCTCTCCATCTTCATTGCTGCCTAGATCTCTTGATTTGATTGGAGGAAGATGGGAGATGTCTTCTAGCACTTGCCTTGGAAGCCCGAGCTGAGGAAGGCACCGGTGTGCATTGTACAAGATGAGCTCGGATGCGCCAATATGTCGAAGGTCTGTGCCGATGGAGAATCTTGCGCGGAGTTCCTGCATTTTGAGTATTCCCGGAGTGCAAGTAAAGAGGTTTTTGGGCATTACCTTAAGGTGTTCTCTCCACTCCGCCCTTTTCTTGATTTGAGGAATGCGGTTCGTCACCCTATTGCTTATTCCCAACGAGCCGGCGATGTAAGAAAGCGGACTTTTGGAGAAGATCCTTGACGATTGTTGGGCTTCATGGCATGGATCAAATTTAAAGTGGAGGTCCACCCAACTTGAGAAGGCTAGCATACAGCCGTATATGGGCCGCCCCATGGCCGCCGATGTAAGCCCGCTGTAGAGGTAAGCTAGTATGGCCGGCCCAACTCTTTCACCTTCCCATAAGCTCACCACTGCACTTATTTGACTCTCTTCAAGGAAGTCCTCCGTGGATGGAAATAGTAGTGCACCTGCTATGCACACCACGAAGGCCTTTGCTATCTTTGCTATCTCCTCCTCTTCTTTAGCTTGATCCGCTCTCTTGTACACCCATGAGGCGAGTTTCAAGAGGTTGATTCCTTTAGTGACCTTGATTTGGTTCACTATGTTTGGGCTAGATATCAAAGAGGTTAGCAATTCATGAGGGGATATGGGTCTTGGCATGATGGCCATCTGTTCTTCTTCACTTTGTTTCATTCTTTTCAAACCCAAGATCATCTCTATTTCTTCCAATAGGATGGTGGCTTCAAAAGTGGAGAATAGAAAGGTGTGGGTGGAAGGATGCCATATTTCAATCAATACTCCCATGGCACCCCAATCAAGATGGATTTGGTCATAATGCTTGGCATGGGTTATCAATCCTAAGAGATGCCATCTAGCTACAAAGACCCTCATGTCAGAGGAGAATTTGGAAAGTATGAGGGGCAACCACTTGATTTTTATATATCTTCTAGCTCCTGGAAGGTTCGGGTACTCCTGTGGGAAGGAAAGAAAAAATAAAAACAAAGAATAGAAGTACATGAGCATATGAAATGTTGGACAGAGGAGTTCAGTAACAGAGAAATAAATATATGAGCAGTTCGGCAGAACAGTAAAGGGTTATATGTACAGAGAAGAAAGTTGAAGCTAACCTGATTCATGCATATCTTGTTGCTTATATGACCTTGGATATCGTTAATCCTGGGAGTTGAGAGTTTTGGCCTTTTTAGTGCCCTATCCATCGTCAGGAAAGCTTGGACGGCTGCAACCTGCAGAGCGGATGAAGAAGAAGAAGAACAGAAAGTATGGCCGGCTGCAGGGATTTGGTTGATTCTGTTGAAGGAAGGCCTCCTTTTAATAGAGATTTAGAGAATCGTAAGGTTGTTGGAAGTTAGAAATTTGATTGGGTTAAGGACTGTGCTGTTAATTAGGAAACGGATGTTCGTGCTGAATTAACGACGTTGGTTAGGGCGTCTATTCTTAAATTGACGACCTAACTGACGTCGTGTTATATTTAACGCCCTAACATGGGGCGTCTTATTCTAAGCTTCCGTTACTGTTTACGCCTTTGAGGAGGGCGTGTTTTAAATGTTAAAACGACCTATGGTCAGGCACCTTTCATGCTGTTAACGCCCTATTCTTAGGCGTGTTTTATTGGCTTACGGATTTTGACCTCTCCATGCTTTGACGCTTTAATGAACTTAAGTGCTATTATTTTGGTGAAATTGTTTATGATTAAGCACTTATGATCATGTCATGTTCTGAATTGATGGATGACGGCTAATAAGTTTCAAGTGCAGAAGTTTGCAGGATTCGAGGCGTTTGGACCACTCATGGGAGTAACATCGTGTCACCTTGTATCTGTTTCTTGTAAGCATTATTATTATATGATATCTACACTATTATAGTATGTCAAGGACCTTGTGGTTCTGATGAACCTGAAATTTGAGTTCCCCTTCATCAAAAACGATGACGATTTCAGGAAAGTCTTGATCACACGGATAGGCCGTTGAGTTGTTAAAGGTTTGGGACGATGGTTCCACTTTCTGAGTTGATGCGCGGACAAACGTGCTTCGGCTTAGTGTTAGCTCAGAGATGTGGATTCTTGACCAGATCTAAATGGCTTAGCAATATTATCCTTGATTATTTTCTATTTTAGATTGTTTTAATCTTTTCTTTTAGCCCAGCATGCATCATGTAGGACTTTGAGTTTCATGCTGAAAATCTTCATATTATGGCAATAATGAAGTTCACTCGCTCTTGATTGAGTTGACATGAGATATTCCACTTCAAATCAAGTACTTCGTTCTATTTGAAGCCGTTCAGGCTGATTCCTTGAAAGTGTCCCTTTTGTTGGATCTCTATCCCAATTCTCTTTACTTTTCTGCAAAATTTACCTTGGTTGTAGCACGTCCACGTTGGCTGGTAATCGCTCTCCAATGGTCTTTCCCTGTCGTGCCCACGCGCACACCCTTTATTTACTTAGTTTAATCTCCTTTTATCCAACAAATCGATGTTTCCTTGGAACCACTCAGAGTTGTTTCACTCAGAATTTTGGAAAGATTTCAAATGCTTAGTGTTCTGAGGCGTGTCACATCACACCTTGGCGTCTCCTTATCAGTTCATTCCACTTCATTCCTTTCATTACACTCCATTCCATTTCTGTCTCATTCCCTTGCAAAGCAGACGCCAAGGCGGGGCAGCTGTAGACACGCCAAAATTGACGTTATGTTGATCAAATCTCATGTCATTATATAAACGCCCCAAGTGGACTTCAATATTCCTATAAAATGAAGTTTTTCTATTTTTGTGAGTTTTATGCATTTTTCCTGCATTTTCGTGATTCACGACCTGAAGAAGGGCGTTATTTTAAAAGTAGCGACCTGTCATAGGGCGTTTTCAAAATAAGGACGACCATGGGTAAGGGCGTCAATTCCTGGAAATATCATTTTTTCAAAAATTAAGCGAAATAAGATGAATTTTATGAGTAACGTCCTTCCTCAGGGCGTGTTTTTAATAAAAGCCTTGATCTAAGGCGTCTTTCAACATCTTTTTTAAATGAAGAAGGGTTTTATTGCCAAAATTAAATCCATGAAGAAACGGCCTTGCCTAGGTCGTGTTTCAAGAAACGTCCTTTGGCAGGTCGTCAATTTCAAAATTGACGCCCGTACCTAAGTCGTGTTTGACTCCAGAATCCTTCCTTCCTACGCCTTTCCCTCACAGTTCCCTACCATCCATGGCCTCTTACTCGATCTTGATCCTTCCCTGGATGCCTCATTGCCCGTTTTTATCTTACCTTGTTTGATCACATCCGATTGAACATTATATAAGAGGATCCATATCAATCGTTTTGAAGGTTGAAGGCCTTGAACCCTCAGGACACCAGTTGAACCCTCGAATATCCAGAACTCCCAAAACTTCCACAGAGAAAACGTTGCAGGCAGAGGTTTTTGTTCCCTTTTCTGTGAGGTTGTTTTGGTGTTCCACTGCTTCCCGTGCCCTGCTTCTTCATCTGCTGCTTCCACTTCATCCATTGGGTTGCTGTGCTTCGTCCAGTGCTTCGTCCTCTACGTCTATTGTTGTTCCATCAACATATTCATTCGGTTTTCCCTTTACTGTCATCAGGGACAGCAGGGTGTTTATCCGATTATATATTTATTTTACTTCGTTTGTGCTTAGGCATACCATTACCATCATCCCACCGTCTGCTTTTATTAAGTATCATCATATCATATCCCCTCCCTAGTTCTCTTCTAGGGGTTTTCAAAAAAACCAAAAAAAAGGTGCGCACGTTGATGTCATTTCATCATCATATGTTCTATTTGGATTGATACTACTGCACTTTGGCTGATCCCTCTCTTCTTGTTTGTTTTACTGTCTGTCTTGCAAGGTGATCAAAGAGAAAACCCTTCTCTTCGGCCGGCCGATTGAAGAAGGAGGAAAGAATTCACACAATCCCGCGTTTTCATTCTTACCAGGTATTTGCGATCTCTCCCTATTAATATTGAGGTAACCCCTCTGGCGATCACATCTCCACTCTTGCACCACGTGCATGCTTTTTCCCTTTATTTAGTTTTGTTTTCATCATGATTCTTACTGCATGTGATTGATATTTTATCATTATTTTGTGTGTGGAAGATTTTATGCACATCCACAAGGGCTACATTAGCATTCGATGCTATTGGAGCAAGGATGCTCGAAAACAAACACAAGAGGAGAAGTGGATATTCAAAATAAGAGATAGGGGAAAGGGAAGCTGTAGCCCCTCAGGGCATCTTGGAACCGATCCCACCCTGACTCTCCCTTCGAATCTCTGCGGACCTCTCTTCTCCTCAGCTTTTTAGAGGGCTCTCGAGCTCCCTTTTCCTTTGGTGGTTACGACTCTTCTTTTTTTTCTCCCCCTCCCTCTGTCTCCTCTTTTTTTTTTTGTTTCGAAGGGCAGCCTTCTTATAGAGGGATGGCCCTCATCCTATCGGCGTGAGCTCCCTGGCGCGCCAGCATCTAGCTTCCCGGCATGGGCAGCCCTCGGCGCGTCTTAGTGCACATTGGGCTTGGCCCATTTTCTGTCATCCGGCGCCGAATCCATCTAATGGGCTCCTTCATATGGCGTGGTGGGCTTCTTGGTATATATATTTATTCTTCCTGGGGCTTGTTTAACACCTTGCGTTCATGAACATGTGAGGCACTGTGAATCCCATTTTCGGAGAATCAGAATTGTCTGAGCATCCTCTTCAGCAGGCAGATGATTGCCTGAATGTTGGTATAGTTTTATCAGCCTGACTATCTGAATGATAGCAGTACTGGACAGTGGCCTAGCAGGGATGGCTTTAGCCGAGCAAAGTGTTAGGAGTAGTGGGTCTCTTCTATTCTGATTCTCAGAACTTCCAGGGACAGTGCGGGAGCCGCACCACTGGTTGGCCTTCAGAGCCTTGAGTCTGATTCAGTCTCTTTTGATATATTTTAGGTGCCAACAAATGCCCCTCACCCGCAGGTGGCGTAATTGAAGAATGAGTGACACGGGACATGCGGGTGTACACCGCACCGCACTTTATAATTTCTTTAGTCTACCCCTGTTCATTGGTCCTTCTCATGACTCTGAGTCTTCATTCTGCTTGTGTGATCCCGATGTTTTGCAAGCATACTTGGATGAACACCAGCATCTTTGGCTTGATCTGATGATTGCAGTACCCTGGTGAGTCAACCGGCGTCGCAAGCGATCTCGGCAGGGTCACCTCGGCGCGGCCATCGTCTTGGCGCGGGGACTCTCGGCGCGCTTACTTCTTTGACGCTCTCGGCGTGGGGGCCGTCTCGGCGCGCCTTTGACGCGTTTTGTTCTCGGCGCGAGGGCCGTCTCGGCGTGCCTTTTGGTCTTGGCCTATTTAGGCGCCGAGAGGATGGAGAGAGCTCATTTTTCATTGAGCTCCCTCTCTCTCCGGCCTCCTCTTCTTCCACTGCATCGGCGATCGGAGTGGGGAGCCTCTCCCTCTGTGTGTTTTCTCATTCGGGACTACGTCCCTCTTTATTACGGAGTCATCCCCTCTTGGTGGGTGTTCTCCTATTTGACTTCTGGGCATACCCCGGACAAGGGAGATGCTGTCAAAATTTTCTTGAAATTTTCTATTCTATTTTCCCCTTCATGTCATCTTATTCCTTTTGATTTCTATCTACAGCTGCTGAAATGGCCTCTTCTTCCAGCCATGTTGCTTCCGGCGCCGCTGATGTCCACGCTTCTTCCTAGGTCAGGGTGTCTGGACCTGTTGTAACTTGGAGGAACGTCGGACAACTGGACCGGGGTCTTGGGAGGATCGCCATAGTCGATGAATCCTCCGACTCCGAAACAGACACAGTATCCTCATCTCGCGTTGTGACCGTCGAGGGAGGACTGAACTTCAATCGCGATGACGGGTATCGCCCGGACTTCCCGAAGGACCGTCATCTTGCACCATTCATCTGCACCTTCAGTGTCTCGGGGAAGAGAGACGTCATGCTGGCTCGGATGGTGGAACGGGCCATGTTGGTGGACCGGGACAGCTTGAAAGGCTCCGTGTATCGCAGAGACACCCTCTATCTTCCGGGAGAGCGGCGCAAGTGGAATGCCATCTTGGGGGTAACAGAGCTGGAGGCGGAGCAGAAAATGCTGACACGGGCTCCAGAATTCACACCAGCTAGGTGGGACACTACTGCGGGTCGGGTCAATAGAGAGAAACCCGGCTACGGTTTATTCTTGGCGCCCATCAAGTGGGGCTATAGAGACAAGCCATTTGTCCTGAACTGCTTGGCCGTCCAGTTCAAATTTCAGTTGGCTGCTGGATGGTTTGCTGACACGAAAGTGACCGACGCCCATCTCTTTCGCATAGGAGCGGTGGAATTCATAGAATATGTTCTAAAGGAGTATGCGCCGTTTCTGGTCAGGGCCGGGGTATATCACAGTGTGTATGCATCCCGTTTCAGGTACCCTATCTCGAAAGGGTTGTGCTACGGCATGTTCGAAGTGTTCTGCCCGCAGTTCAATACTTTCTATACAGCGGAGGGCGAAACTTCTCTGGACCTCTGGAGCCTGTCACAGCTGTCGGGTCTGCCGATCAATGGAGAGCCCTATGAGGAGGTCTGTCTTCATGACTTCATCAAGGACGAGATAGACGGTGAAGGTGAATATTACTTCAGCTACTCATACCGGTACTTGATGAAAGCGTACCGCTCCCTCTGCTTGGCGCTGAATAGGGGATCCTCGAAGGGGTATCAGCCCCGAGAGAAAAGTAGCAAATTGAGAGTCCGAGTGGGACATTGGATTCAGTATTTCTTTGGCGGCCCTCTGAAGTACAGTGAGTTCCCCCATGTAGCTCCTGTTGCGGGTAAGCCCAGCAGACCGCCCAAGTTCAAGTCGGCGCTGCCCGCTTCCCTTCGACGGATTGGTCGCGGAGGACCGAATCCCACTGGGGCGGATCCCCTTACGAATTGTGCTGCTTACCTCACTTTCTGGTTGTGCACTTTTTCCCTCCCACAGGGAGATGAGACAGTCATTAGGCCGGAGACAATATACCCGGCTTGTCAGATGGCTTGGGGCATGCGGCTTGCACTATGTCCAGCAGCACTCTGCCTGATATACAAATCTCTTGGAGATATTCATAGGCATCGGATCCCACGCTCTTTCAGAACAGTGGGGCCGTTTCATTTCTTCAATGCATGGGTGTGCAATTTGTTCCCAGAGCTGGCTCCTTGGGGGAATGCTGGCCGACCTTGTCGATGGTGACAAGGGTCGAAAAGGTAGTTGGTCTTGCCGATGGTGACAAGGGCCGAAAAGGGAAGCGACCGATCTTGCCGATGGTGACAAGGGTCGAAAAGGTAGACGGTCTTGCCGATGGTGACAAGGACCGGAAAGGGTAGCGACCGATCTTGCCGATGGTGACAAGGGTCGAAAGGGTAGACGGTCTTACCGATGGTGACAAGGACCGGAAAGGGTAGCGACCAATCTTGCCGATGGTGACAAGGGTCGAAAGGGTAGACGGTCTTGCCGATGGTGACAAGGACCGGAAAGGGTAGCGACCGATCTTGCCGATGGTGACAAGGGTCGAAAAGGTAGATGGTCTTGCCGATGGTCACAAGGACCGGAAAGGGTAGCGATCGATCTTGCCGATGGTGACAAGGGTCAAAAAGGTAGACGGTCTTGCCGATGGTGACAAGGACCGGAAAGGGTAGCGACCGATCTTGCCGATGGTGACAAGGGTCGAAAGGGTAGACTGTCTTGCCGATGGTGACAAGGACCGGAAAGGGTAGCGACCGATCTTGCCGATGGTGACAAGGGTCGAAAGGGTAGACAGTCTTGCTGATGGTGACAAGGATCGAAAAGGGTAGCGACCGATCTTGCTGATGGTGACAAGGGTCGAAAAGGTAGACGGTCTTGTCGATGGTGACAAGGACCGGAAAGGGTAGCGACCGATCTTGTCGATGGTGACAAGGGTCGAAAGGGTAGATGGTCTTGTCGATGGTGACAAGGACCGGAAAGGGTAGCGACCGATCTTGCCGATGGTGACAAGGGTCGAAAGGGTAGACGATCTTGTCGATGGTGACAAGGACCGGAAAGGGTAGCGACTGATCTTGCCGATGGTGACAAGGGTCGAAAGGGTAGACAGTCTTGCTGATGGTGACAAGGATCGAAAAGGGTAGCGACCGATCTTGCTGATGGTGACAAGGGTCGAAAAGGTAGACGGTCTTGTCGATGGTGACAAGGACCGGAAAGGGTAGCGACCGATCTTGTCGATGGTGACAAGGGTCGAAAGGGTAGATGGTCTTGTCGATGGTGACAAGGACCGGAAAGGGTAGCGACCGATCTTGCCGATGGTGACAAGGGTCGAAAGGGTAGACGATCTTGTCGATGGTGACAAGGACCGGAAAGGGTAGCGACTGATCTTGCCGATGGTGACAAGGGTCGAAAAGGTAGATGGAAATGGAATGATGAACGAGGGTAGCCTCGTTACTACATCATCATCATCATTTTTATTTCATCCCTTTTTTTTCTTTTCTCTCTTCTCTTTTTTCTATCACATTACTGACTCAAGCGCCCTCTCGGGTTTTCGCCAAAATCAGCCCCCTCTTGCTTTTGCCCACGCACCCTTTCGGGTTTTCACGTGACGGGGTACCTGATTTTGCCTGTAACGCCCTTTCGGGTTTTCGTCACAGCCGGGTTATAGCCATTTTTACCCTTGTCCTAGTTTAGGAACAAGGCCGGTGGGGTATCTCTATTTTTAACCCCATTTCTGTTTCTTTCTCTTCTTTTTTTTAATTCCCGGAGGATCCGGAATACAGGAGAACTTGTTTGTTGGGATGCCGACCGGCCTTGTCGATGATGACAAGGGTCGGATCCTGGTTTGGTTCGTCGACATTGGTTAAATGCCGAAGTAAAGGCTATATGGTTCTTGACCGGGACGAAAGGTCCAGGCCAAGGGACATAGGTCGACCTACCTCACTGATGGTGACGAGGGTCGAACCTGGGTTTGTTCATCGATGTGGGTTACACGCTGAAGCAAAGGGTATATTCATTCATAGAGACGAAAGGTCCAAGTTAAGGGTAGAGGTCGACATGTCTCGCCAATGATGACGAGGGTCGAACACGGGTTTGTTCGTCGACATGGGATACATGCCAAAGCAAAGGATGTATTCATTGACAAGGACGGAAGGTCCAAGTCAAAGGGTAGAGGTCGACCTGTCTCGCCGACGATGACGAGGGTCGAACACGGGTATGTTAGGGGATCTCCGGTGGGACTTCTGATGGTTATCCCTTGGGAATCTCATTGAGAGGAGGATTAAGAGAACTTTTGGATTACCACTTTACTGACCTAAGCACCCTTTTCAGGTTTTTGCCGAGGCCAGCCCCCTCTTGCTTTTACCCACGCGCCCTCTCGGGTTTTCACGTGGCGGGATACCCGATTTTGCCTGTAACGCCCTTTCGGGTTTTTGCCACAGCCGGGTTATAGCCATTTTTGCCCTCGTCCCCGTTTAGGAACAAGGCCGGCGGGGTATCTCTATTTTTAACCCCATTTCTATTTCTTTCTCCCTTTTTTTTTGGACTCATGTAGCAGTAGGATGCTGAGAGGGTTGGCTAGAACATGAAGTATCACGCCGAAAAAGAGGTTTATTCATTGGCAAGAAGATAATGCCAACGCCAAGGATAGATTTATGCCGATTCAGGCGTAGGGCCCGCAACGGCAATGATGTATAAAGATTGGCTAGGACACGGAGTCTTGTGCCGAACAAGGGGTTTATTCGTTAGCAAGAAGGTAATGCTAACGCAAAGGATAGATTTGTGCCGACTCGGGCGTAAGGCCCGTAATGGCAATGATGTATGTATTATGCGAGTCTGGCAAGGGTAGAGTGCCACTAGACCGAGGTAAGCATAGCTCGATCGGGATGGAGTGCCACTAGACTGAGGTAAGGGTAGCTCGATCAGGGCGGAGTGCTGCCAGACCAATTTTGAGGTGGCTCGGTCAAGGCGGAGTGCCTTTAGACCAAGGACGAAGGTAGCTCGATCAGGGCGGAGTGCCACTAGACCAAGGGTGGAGGTGGCTCGGTCAGGGTGGAGTGCCACTGGACCAAGTTTGAAGGTAGCTCGGTCAGGACGGAGTGCCACTGGACCAAGGGTGGAGGTAGCTTGGTCAGGGCGGAGTGCCACTAGACCAATGATGAAGGTAGCTCGGTCAGGGCGGAGTGCCACTGGGCCAAGGGTGGAGGTAGCTCGGTCAGGGCGGAGTGCCACTAGACCGAGGGTGGAGGCAGCTCGGTCAGGGCGGAGTGCCACTGGACCAAGGATGAAGGTAGCTCGGTCAGGGCGGAGTGCCACTGGACCAAGGATGAAGGTAGCTCAGTTAGGGCGGAGTGCCACTAGACCAAGGGTGAAAGTAGCTTGGTTAGGGCGGAGTGCCACTGGACCAAGTTTGAGGTAGTTCGGTCAGGGCGGAGTGCCACAAGACCGAGGGTGAAGGCAGCTCGGTCAGGGCGGAGTGCCACTGGACCAAGGATGAAGGTAGCTCGGTCAGGGCGGAGTGCCACTGGACCAAGGATGAAGGTAGCTCGGTTAGGGCGGAGTGGCACTAGACCAAGGGTGAAGGTAGCTTGGTTAGGGCGGAGTGCCACTGAACCAAGTTTGGAGGTAGCTCGGTCAGGGCGGAGTGTCACTGGACCAAGGATGGAGGTAGCTCGGTCAGGGCGGAGTGCCACTGGACCAAGGGTGGAGGTAGCTTGGTTAGGGCGGAGTGCCACTGGACCAAGTTTGAGGTAGTTCGGTCAGGGCGGAGTGCCACTAGACCAAGGGTGGAGGTAGCTCGGTCTGGGCGGAGTGCCACTGGACCAAGGATGAAGGTAGCTCGGTCAGGGCGGAGTGCCACTGGACGAAGGATGAAGTTAGCTCGGTTAGGGCGGAGTGCCACTGGACCAAGTTTGAGGTAAATCATTCGGGGAACACCGGTTGAACCGTGTGATACAGCTTTAGGTGCTTCCCATTAAGGGGAGAGAATTGGATGACTCCTTTGTGATCCGCAAGGACATACACACCCCCTTCATATGCTCGGTGGATGACATACGGTCCGACCCAGTTTTCAATCAACTTCCCCTTGGGGTTGGAGGCCATCACCTCTCTTCTTTTAACCATCACCAGGTCACCCCTTTTGAACTCCCGTCCTTTGACCAGCTTATCAAAAGCACGGGCCATACGGGCTTGATAGAGTTGAATATTCTATTGCGCCCGGAGACGCTCTCCTTCAAGCTCGGCGAGCTCTTCTAGTCTTCTTTCTACGTTGGCCTGCTCGTTGCCCACCAATCCATGCTGGATGGCGACCCGCAATGAGGGGATCTCCAACTCAAATGGCACCACGGCCTCTGACCCATATACGAGGGAGTAGGGTGAGCAGCTGGTAGGGGTCATGTAGACCGTACAGTAAGCCTACAGTGCCTCGTACATTTTTTCTTCCCAATCTCTTCTATTAGTTTTGAAAATTTTCGCCAGCAAAGTGCATAACGTCTTGTTAAAGGCCTCTGCAAGTCCGTTGGCCTGAGGGTAGTAGGGAGATGATGTTCTCCAATCAATCTTGTATTTGTCAGCTAGCCGATAAATCTTCTAATTTCTGAAGTGGCTGCCGTTGTCGGAGATGATTCGGCTGGGAATCCCGAACCGAAATATTACATTCTACCGGAAGAATCTCGCAACTAATTCTCCCGTGACTTCTTTTAGTGCTACTGCCTCAGCCCATTTGAAGAAGTAATCTATAGCTGCTAAGATGTATTTGCACCCTGATGAAGATGCTGGTAGTGGCCCCACCACGTCCGTACCCCACTGGGCAAACGGCCAACTCGGTAAGGTAGGATGTAGAGGCACTGGAGGTCTTCTTGACACATTGGCGTGCTCTTGACATTTCTGACAAGCCTTGGCGAACTTGCAGCAATCATCAAATATAGTGGGCCAATAATAACCCAATTTCTTTATTTCGATTTTCATTTTCGGACCGCCTTGGTACGCCCCGGCCGACCCGGCATGGACTTCTTGCATTACCTGCCTGGCTTCCCCTGGAGATAAGCATCAAAGTAATACCTTCTTTTGGGCATCTGCCATTATTCGGAACAATGTTCCATTCCTCATCTCATAAGAATCTTTGACTCTCAGGAGTCTCATTCTCTGTTCTTTCACCTTCGGAAGCTGTTGGTGTTGGAACCAATGCAGGAGGTATTCCCGCCAGTCGGGCTGCTGGACTGCTTCAGCAACTACTACTTCATTGGCTTGTTCATCGGCTAAAGCTTCTGTCATACTGGGGACCTGCCACCGGTTGATGACTGTTATATTCAGGCTCGTATCAGGCGGGACCGCCAAGGAACTTGCCAGCTTTGCGAGGGCATCGGCTTGAGCATTCTGTCCCCGATTGATGTGCTTGATGCTGACGAAGTAGAACCTTGCCATTAGGCGCAGGGCCAGATGGTAGTAAGGGATGAGCTCCGACTTTCGTACCTCAAAATCCCCTTCCAATTATTTTATAACCAGCATGGAGTCCCCGAATGCCTCTAGCATTTGAATCCCCATGGACAGAGCAATCTGTAGCCCGATTATGAGGGCTTCATATTCTGCTTCATTATTTGTGCAAGGCTTGTTTATTGAGCAGGACGTGTGTATGACTTCCTCTTCAGGAGATTTCAAGACTATGCCTGCTCCTGCGAGGACTCTGGCCGATCCCGTTGCTGAGGTGTCAATTCTGGAGGCACCATCAAAATACAGCTGCCATAGGGAGGGCCGCACCTGTCCGACCTCTAAAGTTTCATCTTCAGGAAGCTCTGGTTCCAGAGGGCAGTCATCAGGTACTGGATGTTCAGCAAAGAAGTCTGCAATAGCTTGGCCCTTGATGGCCCTTTGCGGTACATAGGAGATGTCATACTCCATAAGAATCACCGCCCGTTTGCCTAGCCGGCCTTTGAGGGCTGGTTGGGACATGATGTATCTAAGCGGATCCTCCCTAGAAATCAGCTTAACTTCGTGCGACAGCATGTAGTGCCACAGCTTCTTGACCGCGAAGACCAATGCCAGGCAAATCTTCTCGATGTAGGTGTACCTTTCCTCAGTTCTGACCATCCTTCGACTGAGATAGTAGAGGGCTTGTTCTTTTCCTTCTTCATTATTCTGGGCTCGCATTGCCCCCAGGGAATTGTGTGTGGCTGCTATGTAGAGGATCAGCGGCTGTCCTTTTACTGGCGCACCCAGCACTGGAGGGGTTTTCAGGTAATCCTTCAGTTTATCGAAGGTTGTCTGGCACTGTTCGTCCCAGTAGAAGGGACCATCCTTCATCATCAGCTTGTGAAAGGGGTGGCATTGCCCTGACAAGTTGGATATAAACCGCCGGACGTATGCAAGGCGGCCCTGAAGGGATCTTAGCTCAGAGAGGTTCCTTGGCGAGGGTAACTCCTGAATCACCTTGATCTTGGCGGGGTCTATTTCAATTCCCTGATATCTAACAATGAAACCCAAGAACTTTCCGCTCGAGACTCTGAACGCGCACTTCATAGGGTTCATTTTTAATTCATACTGCCTCAGCCTCTGGAAAATGACTCGGAGGTGATGCGGGACGAGACCACGGACACAACAAGCTCGTGACTGCCCCTTAACGAGGGAAGCGTCGGATGTGCGCGGTTGAGAAACCGGCTGTGAGCTAGGGTGGTCGGTTCTCACTTGTGCCCGGATCGGGTCACGGGACGGTAATGCTCTCTCTCGCAGCAGCGGTGATATAAATAGAAAGCGAGCTAATTACCCTATCATGCTCTCTAGCAGTGGCATAAGCAAGTATATATGAAAATGAAGCAAAATGCCAAGTAAGGGAGCGAATGTGATACCTCCACGCGCTCGGCGTGGGGACGACGGGCCTGGCCGAACTCGTGCTCCCGGGATAGTTAATACATGAATATTACAGCAATGGAAATATGCCCACTCCACGCAGGGAGGTAAAGGGCGACACCTGGGGCTCGGGAGGACCGAATTCGGGATGACGGGTAGCTTCGTGTGTTGATTCGGCTACACGCGTGATCACGACTGTGGGGCCCACGTGCTGTCTGGAGGGGCCGTGTGGGACCCGGTGGCGCCGCTGTAGTGTGGACACTTAGGGAAGTGTTCCCCGGGCTGGCGGCACACCGGAACGTCACCCGGGGGTCAGGCGGTTTCGATCGGCACCCGTCGGGTTTGCTGTCCACGGACTGGTGGTTGCTGTTTTACAGCGCGCGCTCCGGCGAGAATGGACGCTGCGATCAGCCCCGACGTCGGATCGACACGAGATTGGCGCCGTTGGAAAGATAGCTTGAAGTTCTTCAACCTAGGCCTAAAGATCGGGCCTGGATCTGCTCGGATCTTGACTTATGGAATTTTCAATCTTCTGTTGTACAGTTCCTGAAATCACAGGTCAGTAGAAAACTTCCCTGTAGATTGCCTTTGACCGCAAGGGAGACGTTCGAATCAGGGGTTGTGTTCTTCATCAAAGTTGTTGGAATTTGATCTGGGAAGACAAAAAATTTTTTTGGACCCGTGTCGATGTATCTACGATTTTCTGTGATTTGTTTAGTGGACGAAGGTCGGATCTGGGATCTGGGGGACAGAACTGTAGCTGGGACTGAGAACGATTTTTAGAAAATACGAAATGGACGAACCAAAAATTGAGAAAACTTGTGGATGAAGGGTTGGATGGGTGTAACCACCATTAAAATTGGGCGAACCAAAATAAATCAAAAAGTGGACCTAAGACATGAAACGCCGGGCTACTATCACTGTAGATAGTGACAGAACAGATCTGAGATTGAGAGTTGAACGAAATGGTAAGGATACGAAACGGTGGATTTTGAACCTCAAATTTTTTGTGGAGAAGGGGCTAGAAGATAGGAACCAACCCTCAAAATTTCAAATCAATCAGAACTCGTGGCGGGCTTCAGGAATTCTCGAACTACACCTCTATCCAGCAGGATAGAAACTTGATGACGATTCCACGGCGGCTCGAAGGCGGCACGAACGGCGGCGGCGGCGGCACAGACGATCACCGGAGGTTGAGAGGGGATGATAGAAGAGGGATACACTCTAGATCTAGGGTTGGGAAAGGAAGAACAGCAGGGGAGAGGCAAGGGGCGCACCAAGCTCCAAGGCTTACACATAAAATTCTGATTTTTTCCATTCAATTTCTCATGAAATATACAACATTATATAGACTAGGTCTCTAACTAATTCTAGACCCTTGGATCAAGGGTTGATGAGTGAAGGGCTGGGATGTGGTTTGAACAACCACAATAAATCCCAATATAATACATGGTTCCCCCCCCCCCCCCCCTTAAAGAAGGCTATTTGGATTTGTCTTCTTTATTTAATCTAGGTCCAAGTCCAAGGTTGGACCATGGACCAGCCACCTTGGGCCCGGGAGTCCAAGTGGACCAATAAGGAGGAGGGAGGGGGCCCCTGCAGGGCCTACATGCACGTTTGCAAAGAAACCCAATGGCCTTTTGCAAATAAACCCACTAAGACCTACAATTGTGTACCCATATATCACGAGGGTATTCATACAAATACAAAAGGACGTAAATGTAAACACAATGTGAGCGTGCTGTCGTTGATGTCCCCATCAATTCTTCTCGGGTGGGAGGAACTCGACTCCGTCGAGTAAGGGTATGGCTGCTCCGGTACTCCGGTGGATCCGTCACCGTGCCAAGTAGCGCGGGTATGCTCCACTCCAAGCGATCGTCACCTGCTCATTCCATATATACTCGATATGCGAACTGCTATGGGCTAAAGGTGGTCACTCCGAAGGGGCACTCTCAAAAAGGAAGGAAGCAGCTCGAAGACTCACTAGGAATCACCGCTGAGTCTCTATAGGTGACTGATCCGGGTATAGAAGTAGAACCGATCCCATACTCATCAAGTGAGTCCAATCACCTCTTACTCATAAGAGAACGACAACGAGCTTACACAAGACACATGCAGACTCACCATGCACTAACACACGTATGCAAACCACACAAACAATCGACTCAAAACACACCACACAAAACAAACCACACAAGGAAAACATACCGACTCATATATGACTCGAGACTAAGGTGGTAGCATCAATCCCACTAGGTGGCCGCATCTTGGGCGGCAGGAGAGCTCTCCCACTCTTCCCCCACCAAGGCATAGTACTCCTCGGCTAGTGCCTCATCGGCCTCGTAATCAACACACTCAGGCTCGGGAGGTACGGATCCTCCAACACCTAAGGCTAGGGTGGCGCGAGAGGGACACTTGCTGGCAATGTGGCCAAATCCATGACAGTGGAAACACTGCACTCGTGATCGACTACTCTCCCCGAAAAGAGGGGCCTTACCCTTATCATCCCGTCGGGTAGGGGGTGTAGGCAGCAATGGGGGAGGTGTCGGTGCCTTGGACAATAGTGGAGGGGGTGCCGATGCCAGAGGACGGGCTATAGGAGCTGGGGGACGGGCAACGGGTGCCGGTGGATGGGGTGGAGGTAGATCCCGTGGTGGGGGAGGTCGCGGTCTAGGAGCAAAGTGCTCCTGACGGGCGGGCTCCTGTGGACGAGTCATGGGTCCCCTCAGGTATGAACCTAAGGAGCCACGGGAATCACTACGGGGAGGAGAGGGGCTCCACCGGGGAATAGACTCGAACTCACCCTCGAATTGCTCCATCTCGAGAGCAACTTGATAAGCATCCTCTAGCTTGTCCACCTTGCGGCGGAGAAGCTCATACCGTAGGTGTGGGCGTAGGCCACGCCGGAACCGTGAGACGGTAAGGGAATCCTCCTCCGTGGCATCACATCGTAGGTAGTATTCATCAAATTCGACGATGTAATCAGAGACGGACCGGTCTCCTTGGGTGAGACTTTGCCACCTCTCTATAAGACGCTGGCGGTAGGAGGTAGGGAGGTACTTCTTCCTAAGCTTCTCTCTCATATCGGTCCATGTATCGATCGGGGGTTCTTGACGATGAAATAATAGGTTCTCCATGTTTCTCCAATAGGTTTGGGCTTGAAAGAAAGTTTCATCCTGGCATACTTGACTTTTCGTTGGTCCGACATCTCGAACCACTCAAAATATCGGTCCATACCAGCCTCCCAATCAAGGTAGACCTTCGGGTCTAAGGACCCGTCAAAGGTGGGAGGGTCGGCCCGAACGGTCCGAATGGCCCGTTCATCCATATCTTGGTCGTGGGTACGCCGTGTATGGCGATAATCACGACCATGTCCCCGATGCTCATTATCGGACTCGTAGTCATGCACCTCGGGGACTTCATGCCTCCTATTAGCTACCCCGTGAACCCTTGGAGTCGCGGTTTGGTGAACCGGCTCCGGTTGACCTTGTGTAGGTGGGCCGGGTGCCTGACTGGGGCAATAGGTGGTGCCTCGGCAGGGCCTCTCTCTAGTGCGGTTACTCTCCCGACCAATCCTTGAACGGACTGGTTCGATCCAGCGGCCCTATCCTCTACAACTTTCATCCTCTCTTCTAGGCGGGTGCCTAGGCCATTCACTCGGGTACTTGCTTCTTCCATCCTATCCACTCGAGTGCTTAACTCATCCATGCGCTCACTCAACCCATCCATTTTTCCCATCAGAGTTCGGAACATAGTGGCCACCTCATCAGAACTATAGACTCGGGATTCCGCCATTGGTGGTGGTGGGGGTGAGTATTGAGTACCTCGACGAGTGGGCATGCAAACACACCAACTAGACAACGCCGACTAAAGCAAACACACACTAATATGATGCACCTAGATGTAACCAAAACTCGGCACGTGGCGGAGTTAATCGATCCAAAGATCACTCGTGCAAGTGTGCGGTCTTCCCGATAGGCGTAGCCTAACGTTCGGACAACACCTTTTGATATACCGAGTAAAGGGATGCAAATGCAAAAAGACACTTTTTTTTTGTTTTAAAACAATGATGACTCTAAACACGACTTAGACCGACTAATGACTCGATGTAAATGACACTCTTTTTTTTTCTTTTTGACACCCTAGACTCAAACCTGGCTCTGATACCAAATTGATGCGGGACGAGACCACGGACACGACAAGCTCGTGACTGCCCCTTAACGAGGGAAGCGTCGGATGTGCGCGGTTGAGAAACCGGCTGTGAGCTAGGGTGGTCGGCTCTCACTTGTGCCCGGATCGGGTCACGGGATGGTAACGCTCTCTCTCGCAGCAGCGGTGATATAAATAGAAAGCGAGCTAATTACCCTATCATGCTCTCTAGCAGTGGCATAAGCAAGTATATATGAAAATGAAGCAAAATGCCAAGTAAGGGAGCGAATGCGATACCTCCACGCGCTCGGCGTGGGGACGACGGGCCCGGCCGAACTCGTGCTCCCGGGACAGTTAATACATGAATATTACAGCAATGGAAATATGCCCACTCCACGCAGGGAGGTAAAGGGCGACACCAGGGGCCCGGGAGGACCGAATTTGGGATGACGGACAGCTTCGTGTGTTGATTCGGCTACACGCGTGATCACGACCGTGGGGCCCACGTGCTGTCTGGAGGGGCCGTGTGGGACCCGGTGGCGCCGCTGTAGTGTGGACACTTAGGGAAGTGTTCCCTGGGCTGGCGGCACACCGGAACATCGCCCGGGGGTCAGGCGGTTCCGATCGGCACCCGTCGGGTTTGCTGTCCACGGACTGGTGGTTGCTGTTTTGCAGCGCGCGCTCCGGCGAGAATGGACGCTGCGATCAGCCCCGACGTCGGATCGACACGAGACTGGCGCCATTGGAAATCTAGCTTGAAGTTCTTCAACCTAGGCCTAAATATCTGGCCTGGATCTGCTCGGATCTTGACTTATGGAATTTTCAATCTTCTGTTGTACAGTTCCTGAAATCACAGGTCAGCAGAGAACTTCCCTGTAGATTGCCTTTGACCGCAAGAGAGACGTTCGAATAAGGGGTTGTGTTCTTCATAAAAGTTGTTGGAATTTGAGCTGGGAAGACAGAAAAATTAGTTTGGACCCGTTTGGATGTATCTACGATTTTCTGTGATTTGTTTAGTGGATGAAGGTAGGATCTGGGATCTGGGGGACAGAACTGTAGCTGGGACTGAGAACGATTTTTAGAAAATATGAAATGGACGAACCAAAAATTTAGAAAAATTGTGGATAAAGGGTTGGATGGGTGTAACCACCATTAAAATGGGGCGAACCAAAATAAATCAAAAAGTGGACCTAAGACATGAAAATCAGGGCTACTATCACTATAGATAGTGACAGAACAGATCTGAGATTGAGAGTTGAAAAAAATGGTAAGGATATGAAACGGTGGAATTTGAACCTCAATTGTTTTGTGGAGAAGGGGCTATAAGATAGGAACCAACCCTCAAAATTTCAAATCGATCAGAACTTGTGGCTGGCTTCAGGAATTCTCGAACTACACCTCTGTCCAGCAGGACAGAAACTTGATGACGATTCCACGGCGGCTCGAAGGCCGCACGAACGGCGGCGGCGGCGGCACAGACGATCACCGGAGGTTGAGAGGGGATGATAGAAGAGGGATACACTCTAGATCTGGGGTTGGGGAAGGAAGAACAGCAGGGGAGAGGCAAGGGGCGCACCAAGCTCCAAGGCTTACACATAAAATTCTGATTTTTTCCATTCAATTTCTCATGAAAAATACAACATTATATAGACTAGGTCTCTAACTAATTCTAGACCCTTGGATCAAGGGTTGATGAGTGAAGGGCTGGGATGTGGTTTGAACAACCACAATAAATCCCAATATAATACATGGTTCCCCCCCCCCCCCTTAAAGAAGGCTATTTGGATTTGTCTTCTTTATTTAATCTAGGTCCAAGTCCAAGGTTGGACCATGGACCAGCCACCTTGGGCCCGGGAGTCCAAGTGGACCAATAAGGAGGAGGGAGGGGGCCCCTGCAGGGCCTACATGCACGTTTGCAAAGAAACCCAATGGCCTTTTGCAAATAAACCCACTAAGACCTACAATTGTGTACCCATATATCACGAGGGTATTCATACAAATACAAAAGGACGTAAATGTAAACACAATGTGAGCGTGCTGTCGTTGATGTCCCCATCAATTCTCTCGGGTGGGAGGAACTCGACTCCGTCGAGTAAGGGTATGGCTGCTCCGGTACTCTGGTGGATCCGTCACCGTGCCAAGTAGCGCGGGTATGCTCCACTCCAAGCGATCGTCACCTGCTCATTCCATATATACTCGATATGCGAACTGCTATGGGCTAAAGGTGGTCACTCCGAAGGGGCACTCTCAAAAAGGAAGGAAGCAGCTCGAAGACTCACTAGGAATCACCGCTGAGTCTCTATAGGTGACTGATCCGGGTATAGAAGTAGAACCGATCCCATACTCATCAAGTGAGTCCAATCACCTCTTACTCATAAGAGAACGACAACGAGCTTACACAAGACACATGCAGACTCACCATGCACTAACACACGTATGCAAACCACACAAACAATCGACTCAAAACACACCACACAAAACAAACCACACAAGGAAAACATACCGACTCATATATGACTCGAGACTAAGGTGGTAGCATCAATCCCACTAGGTGGCCGCATCTTGGGCGGCAGGAGAGCTCTCCCACTCTTCCCCCCCCAAGGCATAGTACTCCTCGGCTAGTGCCTCATCGGCCTCGTAATCAACACACTCAGGCTCGGGAGGTACGGATCCTCCAACACCTAAGGCTAGGGTGGCGCGAGAGGGACACTTGCTGGCAATGTGGCCAAATCCATGACAGTGGAAACACTGCACTCGTGATCGACTACTCTCCCCGAAAAGAGGGGCCTTACCCTTATCATCCCGTCGGGTAGGGGGTGTAGGCAGCAATGGGGGAGGTGTCGGTGCCTTGGACAATAGTGGAGGGGGTGCCGATGCCAGAGGACGGGCTATAGGAGCTGGGGGACGGGCAACGGGTGCCGGTGGATGGGGTGGAGGTAGATCCCGTGGTGGGGGAGGTCGCGGTCTAGGAGCAAAGTGCTCCTGACGGGCGGGCTCCTGTGGACGAGTCATGGGTCCCCTCGGGTATGAACCTAAGGAGCCACGGGAATCACTACGGGGAGGAGCGGGGCTCCACCGGGGAATAGACTCGAACTCACCCTCGAATTGCTCCATCTCGAGAGCAACTTGATAAGCATCCTCCAGCTTGTCCACCTTGCGGCGGAGAAGCTCATACCGTAGGTGTGGGCGTAGGCCACGCCGGAACCGTGAGACGGTAAGGGAATCCTCCTCCGTGGCATCACATCGTAGGTAGTATTCATCAAATTCGACGATGTAATCAGAGACGGACCGGTCTCCTTGGGTGAGACTTTGCCACCTCTCTATAAGACGCTGGCGGTAGGAGGTAGGGAGGTACTTCTTCCTAAGCTTCTCTCTCATATCGGTCCATGTATCGATCGGGGGTTCTTGACGATGAAATAATAGGTTCTCCATGTTTCTCCAATAGGTTTGGGCTTGGCCTAAAAGTTTCATCCTGGCATACTTGACTTTTCGTTGGTCCGACATCTCGAACCACTCAAAATATCGGTCCATACCAGCCTCCCAATCAAGGTAGACCTTCGGGTCTAAGGACCCGTCAAAGGTGGGAGGGTCGGCCCGAACGGTCCGAATGGCCCGTTCATCCATATCTTGGTCGTGGGTACGCCGTGTATGGCGATAATCACGACCATGTCCCCGATGCTCATTATCGGACTCGTAGTCATGCACCTCGGGGACTTCATGCCTCCTATTAGCTACCCCGTGAACCCTTGGAGTCGCGGTTTGGTGAACCGGCTCCGGTTGACCTTGTGTAGGTGGGCCGGGTGCCTGGACTGGGGCAATAGGTGGTGCCTCGGCAGGGCCTCTCTCTAGTGCGGTGACTCTCCCGACCAATCCTTGAACGGACTGGTTCGATCCAGCGGCCCTATCCTCTACAACTTTCATCCTCTCTTCTAGGCGGGTGCCTAGGCCATTCACTCGGGTACTCGCTTCTTCCATCCTATCCACTCGAGTGCTTAACTCATCCATGCGCTCACTCAACCCATCCATTTTTCCCATCAGAGTTCGGAACATAGTGGCCACCTCATCAGAACTATAGACTCGGGATTCCGCCATTGGTGGTGGTGGGGGTGAGTATTGAGTACCTCGACGAGTGGGCATGCAAACACACCGACTAGACAACGCCGACTAAAGCAAACACACACTAATATGATGCACCTAGACGTAACCAAAACTCGGCACGTGGCGGAGTTAATCGATCCGAAGATCACTCGTGCAAGTGTGCGGTCTTCCCGATAGGCGTAGCCTAACGTTCGGACAACACCTTTTGATATACCGAGTAAAGGGATGCAAATGCAAAAAGACACTTTTTTTTGTTTTAAAACAATGATGACTCTAAACACGACTTAGACCGACTAATGACTCGATGTAAATGACACTCTTTTTTTTCTTTTGACACCCTAGACTCAAACCTGGCTCTGATACCAAATTGATGCGGGACGAGACCACGGACACGACAAGCTCGTGACTGCCCCTTAACGAGGGAAGCGTCGGATGTGCGCGGTTGAGAAACCGGCTGTGAGCTAGGGTGGTCGGCTCTCACTTGTGCCCGGATCGGGTCACGGGATGGTAACGCTCTCTCTCGCAGCAGCGGTGATATAAATAGAAAGCGAGCTAATTACCCTATCATGCTCTCTAGCAGTGGCATAAGCAAGTATATATGAAAATGAAGCAAAATGCCAAGTAAGGGAGCGAATGCGATACCTCCACGCGCTCGGCGTGGGGACGACGGGCCCGGCCGAACTCGTGCTCCCGGGACAGTTAATACATGAATATTACAGCAATGGAAATATGCCCACTCCACGCAGGGAGGTAAAGGGCGACACCAGGGGCCCGGGAGGACCGAATTTGGGATGACGGACAGCTTCGTGTGTTGATTCGGCTACACGCGTGATCACGACCGTGGGGCCCACGTGCTGTCTGGAGGGGCCGTGTGGGACCCGGTGGCGCCGCTGTAGTGTGGACACTTAGGGAAGTGTTCCCTGGGCTGGCGGCACACCGGAACGTCGCCCGGGGGTCGGGCGGTTCCGATCGGCACCCGTCGGGTTTGCTGTCCACGGACTGGTGGTTGCTGTTTTGCAGCGCGCGCTCCGGCGAGAATGGACGCTGCGATCAGCCCCGACGTCGGATCGACACGAGACTGGCGCCATTGGAAATCTAGCTTGAAGTTCTTCAACCTAGGCCTAAATATCTGGCCTGGATCTGCTCGGATCTTGACTTATGGAATTTTCAATCTTCTGTTGTACAGTTCCTGAAATCACAGGTCAGCAGAGAACTTCCCTGTAGATTGCCTTTGACCGCAAGAGAGACGTTCGAATAAGGGGTTGTGTTCTTCATAAAAGTTGTTGGAATTTGAGCTGGGAAGACAGAAAAATTAGTTTGGACCCGTTTGGATGTATCTACGATTTTCTGTGATTTGTTTAGTGGATGAAGGTAGGATCTGGGATCTGGGGGACAGAACTGTAGCTGGGACTGAGAACGATTTTTAGAAAATATGAAATGGACGAACCAAAAATTTAGAAAAATTGTGGATAAGGGTTGGATGGGTGTAACCACCATTAAAATGGGGCGAACCAAAATAAATCAAAAAGTGGACCTAAGACATGAAAATCAGGGCTACTATCACTATAGATAGTGACAGAACAGATCTGAGATTGAGAGTTGAAAAAAATGGTAAGGATATGAAACGGTGGAATTTGAACCTCAATTGTTTTGTGGAGAAGGGGCTATAAGATAGGAACCAACCCTCAAAATTTCAAATCGATCAGAACTTGTGGCTGGCTTCAGGAATTCTCGAACTACACCTCTGTCCAGCACGACAGAAACTTGATGACGATTCCACGGCGGCTCGAAGGCGGCACGAACGGCGGCGGCGGCGGCACAGACGATCACCGGAGGTTGAGAGGGGATGATAGAAGAGGGATACACTCTAGATCTGGGGTTGGGGAAGGAAGAACAGCAGGGGAGAGGCAAGGGGCGCACCAAGCTCCAAGGCTTACACATAAAATTCTGATTTTTTCCATTCAATTTCTCATGAAAAATACAACATTATATAGACTAGGTCTCTAACTAATTCTAGACCCTTGGATCAAGGGTTGATGAGTGAAGGGCTGGGATGTGGTTTGAACAACCACAATAAATCCCAATATAATGCATGCAGGGCCTACATGCACGTTTGTAAAGAAACCCAATGGCCTTTTGCAAATAAACCCACTAAGACCTACAATTGTGTACCCATATATCACGAGGGTATTCATACAAATACAAAAGGACGTAAATGTAAACACAATGTGAGCGTGCTGTCGTTGATGTCCCCATCAATTCTTCTCGGGTGGGAGGAACTCGACTCCGTCGAGTAAGGGTATGGCTGCTCCGGTACTCCGGTGGATCCGTCACCGTGCCAAGTAGCGCGGGTATGCTCTACTCCAAGCGATCGTCACCTGCTCATTCCATATATACTCGATATGCGAACTGCTATGGGCTAAAGGTGGTCACTCCGAAGGGGCACTCTCAAAAAGGAAGGAAGCAGCTCGAAGACTCACTAGGAATCACCGCTGAGTCTCTATAGGTGACTGATCCGGGTATAGAAGTAGAACCGATCCCATACTCATCAAGTGAGTCCAATCACCTCTTACTCATAAGAGAACGACAACGAGCTTACACAAGACACATGCAGACTCACCATGCACTAACACACGTATGCAAACCACACAAACAATCGACTCAAAACACACCACACAAAACAAACCACACAAGGAAAACATACCGACTCATATATGACTCGAGACTAAGGTGGTAGCATCAATCCCACTAGGTGGCCGCATCTTGGGCGGCAGGAGAGCTCTCCCACTCTTCCCCCCCCCAAGGCATAGTACTTCTCGGCTAGTGCCTCATCGGCCTCGTAATCAACACACTCAGGCTCGGGAGGTACGGATCCTCCAACACCTAAGGCTAGGGTGGCGCGAGAGGGACACTTGCTGGCAATGTGTCCAAATCCATGACAGTGGAAACACTGCACTCGTGATCGACTACTCTCCCCGAAAAGAGGGGCCTTACCCTTATCATCCCGTCGGGTAGGGGGTGTAGGCAGCAATGGGGGAGGTGTCGGTGCCTTGGACAATAGTGGAGGGGGTGCCGATGCCAGAGGACGGGCTATAGGAGCTGGGGGACGGGCAACGGGTGCCGGTGGATGGGGTGGAGGTAGATCCCATGGTGGGGGAGGTCGCGGTCTAGGAGCAAAGTGCTCCTAACGGGCGGGCTCCTGTGGACGAGTCATGGGTCCCCTCGGGTATGAACCTAAGGAGCCACGGGAATCACTACGGGGAGGAGCGGGGCTCCACCGGGGAATAGACTCGAACTCACCCTTGAATTGCTCCATCTCGAGAGCAACTTGATAAGCATCCTCCAGCTTGTCCACCTTGCGGCGGAGAAGCTCATACCGTAGGTGTGGGCGTAGGCCACGTCGGAACCGTGAGACGGTAAGGGAATCCTCCTCCGTGGCATCACATCGTAGGTAGTATTCATCAAATTCGACGATGTAATCAGAGACGGACCGGTCTCCTTGGGTGAGACTTTGCCACCTCTCTATAAGACGCTGGCGGTAGGAGGTAGGGAGGTACTTCTTCCTAAGCTTCTCTCTCATATTGGTCCATGTATCGATCGGGGGTTCTTGACGATGAAATAATAGGTTCTCCATGTTTCTCCAATAGGTTTGGGCTTGGCCTAAAAGTTTCATCCTGGCATACTTGACTTTTCGTTGGTCCGACATCTCGAACCACTCAAAATATCGGTCCATACCAGCCTCCCAATCAAGGTAGACCTTCGGGTCTAAGGACCCGTCAAAGGTGGGAGGGTCGGCCCGAACGGTCCGAATGGCCCGTTCATCCATATCTTGGTCGTGGGTACGCCGTGTATGGCGATAATCACGACCATGTCCCCGATGCTCATTATCGGACTCGTAGTCATGCACCTCGGGGACTTCATGCCTCCTATTAGCTACCCCGTGAACCCTTGGAGTCGCGGTTTGGTGAACCGGCTCCGGTTGACCTTGTGTAGGTGGGACGGGTGCCTGGACTGGGGCAATCGGTGGTGCCTCGGCAGGGCCTCTCTCTAGTGCGGTGACTCTCCCGACCAATCCTTGAACGGACTGGTTCGATCCAGTGGCCCTATCCTCTACAACTTTCATCCTCTCTTCTAGGCGGGTGCCTAGGCCATTCACTCGGGTACTCGCTTCTTCCATCCTATCCACTCGAGTGCTTAACTCATCCATGCGCTCACTCAACCCATCCATTTTTCCCATCAGAGTTCGGAACATAGTGGCCACCTCATCGGAACTATAGACTCGAGATTCCGCCATTGGTGGTGGTGGGGGTGAGTATTGAGTACCTCGACGAGTGGGCATGCAAACACACCGACTAGACAACGCCGACTAAAGCAAACACACACTAATATGATGCACCTAGACGTAACCAAAACTCGGCACGTGGCGGAGTTAATCGATCTGAAGATCACTCGTGCAAGTGTGCGGTCTTCCCGATAGGCGTAGCCTAACGTTCGGACAACACCTTTTGATATACCGAGTAAAGGGATGCTAATGCAAAAAGACACTTTTTTTTTGTTTTAAAACAATGATGACTCTAAACACGACTTAGACCGACTAATGACTCGATGTAAATGACACTCTTTTTTTTTCTTTTTGACACCCTAGACTCAAACCTGGCTCTGATACCAAATTGATGCGGGACGAGACCACGGACACGACAAGCTCGTGACTGCCCCTTAACGAGGGAAGCGTCGGATGTGCGCGGTTGAGAAACCGGCTGTGAGCTAGGGTGGTCGGCTCTCACTTGTGCCTGGATCGGGTCACGGGATGGTAACGCTCTCTCTCGCAGCAGCGGTGATATAAATAGAAAGCGAGCTAATTACCCTATCATGCTCTCTAGCAGTGGCATAAGCAAGTATATATGAAAATAAAGCAAAATGCCAAGGGAGCGAATGCGATACCTCCACGCGCTCGGCGTGGGGACGACAGGCCCGGCCGAACTCGTGCTCCCGGGACAGTTAATACATGAATATTACAGCAATGAAAATATGCCCACTCCACGCAGGGAGGTAAAGGGTGACACCAGGGGCCCGGGAGGACCGAATTTGGGATGACGGGCAGCTTCGTATGTTGATTCGGCTACACGCGTGATCACGACCGTGAGGCCCACGTGCTGTCTGGAGGGGCCGTGTGGGACCCGATGGCGCCGCTGTAGTGTGGACACTTAGGGAAGTGTTCCCTGGGCTGGCGGGACACCGGAACGTCGCCCGGGGGTCGGGCGGTTCCGATCGGCACCCGTCGGGTTTGCTGTCCACGGACTGGTGGTTGCTGTTTTGCAGAGCGCGCTCCGGCGAGAATGGACGCTGCGATCAGCCCCGACGTCGGATCGACACGAGACTGGCGCCGTTGGAAAGCTAGCTTGAAGTTCTTCAACCTAGGCCTAAATATCTGGCCTGGATCTTCTCAGATCTTGACTTATGGAATTTTCAATCTTCTGTTGTACAGTTCTTGAAATCACAGGTCAGTAGAGAACTTCCCTGTAGATTGCCTTTGACCGCAAGAGAGACGTTCGAATAAGGGGTTGTGTTCTTCATAAACGTTGTTGGAATTTGAGCTGGGAAGACAACAAAATTAGTTTGGACCCGTTTGGATGTATCTGCGATTTTCTGTGATTTGTTTAGTGGACGAAGGTAGGATCTGGGATCTGGGGGACAGAACTGTAGCTGGGACTGAGAACGATTTTTAGAAAATATGAAATGGACGAACCAAAAATTGAGAAAAATTGTGGATGAAGGGTTGGATGGGTGTAACCACAATTAAAATGGGGCGAACCAAAATAAATCAAAAAGTGGACCTAAGACATGAAAATCAGGGCTACTGTCACTGTAGACAGTGATAGAACAGATCTGAGATTGAGAGTTGAACGAAATGGTAAGGATATGAAACGGTGGAATTTGAACCTCAATTGTTTTGTGGAGAAGGGGCTATAAGATAGGAACCAACCCTCAAAATTTCAAATCGATCAGAACTTGTGGCTGGCTTCAGGAATTCTTGAACTACACCTCTGTCCAGCAGGACAGAAACTTGATGACGATTCCACGGCGGCTCGAAGGCGGCACGAACGGCGGCGGCGGCGGCACAGACGATCACCGGAGGTTGAGAGGGGATGATAGAAGAGGGATACACTCTAGATCTGGGGTTGGGGAAGGAAGAACAGCAGGGGAGAGGCAAGGGGCGCACCAAGCTCCAAGGCTTACACATAAAATTCTGATTTTTTCCATTCAATTTCTCATGAAAAATACAACATTATATAGACTAGGTCTCTAACTAATTCTAGACCCTTGGATCAAGGGTTGATGAGTGAAGGGCTGGGATGTGGTTTGAACAACCACAATAAATCCCAATATAATACATGGTTCGCGCCCCCCCCCCCCCCTTAAAGAAGGCTATTTGGATTTGTCTTCTTTATTTAAATCTAGGTCCAAGTCCAAGGTTGGACCATGGACCAGCCACCTTGGGCCCGGGAGTCCAAGTGGACCAATAAGGAGGAGGGAGGGGGCCCCTGCAGGGCCTACATGCATGTTTGCAAAGAAACCCAATGGCCTTTTGCAAATAAACCCACTAAGACCTACAATTGTGTACCCATATATCACGAGGGTATTCATACAAATACAAAAGGACGTAAATGTAAACACAATGTGAGCGGGCTGTCGTTGATGTCCCCATCAGGAGGTCTTGCAGATGGTCTTCTTTCTTTCTGGTCTTGACTATCAAGTCATCTATGTAGCACTCGAACTTATGGTAAAGCAGCTCATCAAATATTCTTATCATCGCCCGCTGATTAGTTGCGCCGGCGTTCTTTAATCCGAACGGTATTCTTTTATAGTGATAAATGCCTTTGGGTGTCCGGAAGGCAGTGTGGATCCGGTCATGCTCCGCAATCCATATCTGGTTGTAGCCAGATGACCCATCCATGAATGATAAGGCCTCATGACCAGTTGTTGCATCTATCATGACCTCCGTTATCGGCACTGGAAAGTCATCTTTAGGGCAGGCTTTATTCAGATCCCGGAAGTCAACACATATCCGGATCTGTCCGTTCTTCTTCTTCACGGGCACGATGTTAGCCAACCACGTGGTATATTGATTTTTCTCGACAAAACCCACATCAATGAGCTTGTCGACTTCTTTGCATATTTGAGTGATGAGCTCTGGCCTCATACGCCTAGGGGGCTGTTTCACCGGCTCTACCCCAGGGTTTATGGTCAGCTCATGCTGTGAGACCGAGGGGCTTAGTCCTGGCATCTCTCTGTAGATCCAGGCAAAGCAGTCCCGATATTCTTGTAGCAGCTGGATGTACATCCTCTGTTCTTCGGCAGATAGTTGGGCGCTGAGGAAGGTTGGCCAGGGGTCATCCTCGTCTCCCAAGTTGACTTCTATCAGTTCATCGACTGTTGCTTGACCTCCGTCTTCTATCTCAGGGGGTGCAGGCTGGAAGTCGACAAAGTCTGGTATATCACCTTCGAGGTCGAGGACCTCGATCCCTTCATCTTGACTTATTTGAGTTCTGCCAGAAATCTCTTGTTTGGCTGATAATGGCTGCATGCACTGTTCTGCCAACCAGTTTACCTTACTAGCAACTTCAAGGGGCGAGTTGATTGCCTCGCTCCCTGCTGAGGGGATTGCGGTCACCAAGGGCTGGTGATTATATGTCATTGAGTCAGAGTAGCCTTGCAGCTCTTTAGCAAAGGGTGAAGAGATCTCGGTCCCTTGAGCCACCATGCCCTTAGCGAAGGCAACCATTTCTCTTCTAGCAGCATCTATCTTTTGATTAGGCTCGGGGGAGGCTTCCCTGACTGGTTCGAGAAGTGCCGACATCATGAACAGAGGAGGGCCACTGGAGGGAGGCAGCTCTGTTTCTTCAACCTCTTCAGTTTCACTACTGCTAGCTGTGTCAAATTTGGCTTCAAGAGCTACATCTTCCGGATAGGCTTGTTCCCAGCACCGGCAGGGGAACACAGCCTCGAATTCTGGGCTTCTTGGCTGGGCTGGTTGAATGCACTCAACTTCTGTCAGGTGCTCATCAATAGTTGCCCCCAGTGGGTTATCCTCCATTGGGTAGAAAGTAGAGATGGTATTTACTTCATAGCGCCCGCTATAGTAGTATTCTTCGAGGGTGAAGCCCAATCCCGGGTGCTGAGAGACACGCCTCATTTCTTTGTCCAGGCTCGGGGGGTACCATAGCTTCTGGAATGCTTCTTTCCTCTTGCGAGGCTAGGCGGGAGGGATGTGCTGCTTTTGGAACATCTTGGCCATTTGATTTGTCATAAATGTCAGCCCCTGTATAGGCATTAAGGGGTTTTCTATATCTTCAGGCAGATGACAATCAATGTCTTCCTGTGTAGGGTGCTCTTCAGCTGTGTAAAACAGGCTGCTAGGACCATCTATCTGTGTCACCTCCCATGCTTTGAAAGGCTCGACAGTAGCATTGTCGAGGCTGAGAATTGGCTTGGTAAAACCTTTGGGGATCCCAATGTGGTCATGTTGCTGGTCAACGCTGACTCTATTAGTTTCGGGGTAGATGGCGGGAGGTGCTATCCGGCCTACATCCCCAGTGACAGTGATGTGCGAAACCACCTTGGGATTGATGTATCCACGCGGGGGCGGAGGGAACCATTCTGCTTTGGGAGTGCCTTTTGTTGTGCTAGAAGAGGCCTTGGCCGCAGGGGCCTTCTACGACAATTCTGCATATAGAGGGGCGTCTGCCAAGTGGCATTCGAATACTTCGAATGGGTGGAGATCAACAAATACTCTTTCCTCTCTCCCATCCATGCTGTATTTGATGCATTGGTGAAGTGTGGAAGGTACCACCATATTCTCATGTAGCCAAGGGCGGCCAAGCAGCGCCTTGTATGAGGTGCGGGAATCAATGACATGAAATTGCACTATCGTGACAAGGTCCGCTAGGGTGAGCGTGAACTCTGCTACTCCTAGCGACACTTCGCATTTCTGATTGAAGCCGGCAATGCGCATATCCCTGACGTTTTGTAGGTGCACGTTGAAGTAGTGCCTCTCATATATCCTTTAAGGCAGGATGTTGACAGCCGCCCCGGGGTCCACCAGGATTCTGTTCAGCTCTCGGCCATTTAGATATCCCCTCATATACAGAGGCCTGTTGTGACTGGTGGTGGGGAGCAACATGTCCTCCTGGGTGAAGGTCATGCTGGCCTCCGGCAGTGCCTCAGCTAGGCAGGCTTCATATTGGGCAGGCGTCTGCAGAGCAGTAATGATCGCCTGTCTAGTCTCGTCACAGAGAGAGAGGATTTCCCAGACAGTGAATCTCGCTGGGAGCTTCTTCAATAGCTTGACCACCCGACTTCCAGCTCGGACATTGGATAGCTTCATTTCATCCGCCCACTTGGGCTTGGAAGATCCTTGGACTGTGGCCCCTGATGGACCTGCCTCATCAGACTCGGAGGCTGCACCCTTTTGCCCGGAGTTACCTCTTGGCTGCTCCTCATTGGTTGCTGCTGGGCGAGTTTCTACCTCTTCTGACAATTCGGGAGATTGCTGGAGTTGTGGGCGACTGCCCCCGATTACCGGTTCAACCTCCCAGCATGGCTGCTTCCCTTTTGACATCTTTATGAACTCCAGAAATGAAGGAGCGGGAGCGCCGCCCCCACTTTGGTTGTATAAGCCTGACAGAGGAGGGATTTGAACTCCCCTGACCTCCGGAGGGGGTATCTTGTAGGGTTGCTCCCCTCTGAAGATAATGTTATGGTTGGCGGGCGGCTGACGCCCCCACCTTCGGCCCGACCGGGTCACATGTGCGGCAATTGCGGCTTCGGCCTGGCTTTCCTCAGCGGTGGGTGTGAAGCAAATCTCTTCTTCATCCTCCTCACCGGGCAAATTGAACAGAGCAGAGAGGGTGTTGCAAGAAAGGATCACTCCCGTTGTAGCCTTGCTGGCCCTTCCCTTCCTTCTTTGTCTTCTTTTCTTTTCTTTGGCTGGCGCTTGCCCCCAGAATAGGCTGCCATCCCTGTTTGATGCTTTGTCATCTTCCTCTTCCTGTTTTAGCGAAAGCTGTTCCAGCTCCTGCCACGGGAGATGATCCCGTACCAGCAAAGGTTCTAGCTTGGGCTGTACATACTCATCCAGTCCATTTATGTAGTCCTGTAGCCGCTGAGCTTCTGGACTGATCTTCTTGACTACCGACAACGGAGTCTGCCTCTTCCGATTACGGGTAGGTATCCGGATAATGTTGTGTAGTGGACAGCGGATCTAGAGGGGAGGGGTGAATAGATCAGCCCCACTTTTCGTAATGCGGCCCTCTAAACAGCTAGTTAAAATAAATTACAGCGGAATAGAAACTAGCTTCCAAGTATGCTATGATTCACTTAGCAAGATAAGCAAGATATATAATAATTCGATCCTAAGCATGCACCTAGAACGATTCAATCACATAAGCAAACCACGCTAGACAGGATTTTTAAGGTGGTTCGAACTGAATCCTCAGCCCTACGTCCACCCCTCGCCAAAACCCGGTGAGGCTTCACTTGTGCAGCGCACCAAACCGTAATTCGGAAACTACCGATTGCCTTCCTACTCACCACCTGGTAGGGACGTCAACTGCAAATTGGAACACCCTCCAATTGCCTTCCTACTAACCACCGGTAGGGATGAATCACACTTTCAATGTTTAACAATAATGAAAATGAAACAAATGTGAAGGAACTAAAACAAGAGATTGAGTTATGAGTGAAAATGAATTGTCCCTTGTATGAAATGTTGATCAGCAACAAGGCTCCTCTTGGCTTCAACTCAATCTTCTTGATTCACCCTTGATTGGATGAATGTTCTTCACGGAGTACTGTTCACGTGAACAATACCTCTTCCTTCAATTCTTCTCTCTTGATCTTCTCTTTGAATTTCTTTGAATGAATGAAGGAGATGATGAAGCTACCTTGAATCTTGATTGCTTCTTTAGCTTCTAGGAGTTTGAATGCTTGAAATATCACCTTGAATGAACTTGAAAGAACTTGAATGGATGAAGATGATTTCCCTTGAAGAACTTGAATCAAACCGGCTTCCTTGGATCACTTTGATAGCCTTGCTTTGATGTAATCTTCCTTGAAGATTGCTGGCTTTGATTTGAGCTTGATTCCCCTTTGATTGGATGAAGAACACCTTCACGAACTACTGTTCACGTGAACAGTAGCTCGTCTCCAAGCTCTCTTGCAACCTCCCTTGCAGCCACCCTTGTAACCCCTTGAAGCATTAGGGTTTCCAACCCTCTTGTATTGGTTTTATAGACCTTGAATGGTCTATGGACAAGCATTAGACCAGATCCACAAATTGTGGGTGATTAGGTGACTTTTGGATTAAAGAAATCTATGTAGAATGGCCCTTTTCGAAGTTGGAAACAAAGTCAAAAATGAAGGCTCGGGGCTGGCGGTTGACCTGCAGCTCCTGGCGGTCGACCGCCACTGAAACACCTGCAACCGGGCGATCCCTGGGAAATCCGGTCGACCGCCACTGGCTGGCGGTCGACCGCCACTGAAAAACGTGCAGCCTTGGCAGTCCCTGGCTGGGGCGGTCGACCGCCCCTGTGCTGGCGGTCGACCGCCAGCTGGGCAGAGCCCGGGTCACCCCGGGTCGGTCCGTTGGCCGCACCAGCTCCGTCGCTTGAGTCCGTTAGCCGCCCGTTCATGTCTGTGGCATCGGCCTTGATTGTCTTGAAGTTTTATTACTGAGTCTTCAAGCCAAATTTTGTTCCGGGGGCTCCGCCCCCGGAAACCCCCGCAAGGGGCGCTGCCCCCTTGACCCCCGCGACCTGACCGGGCAGGTCAATCCCCGCGACCTGACTGCGCAGGTCGATTCGCATGCGAGGGCGCAACATTGAGCTTTCATGTGCATATCTGTCATGAACAAAACATCACATATGTCAGTCATAAGATAGTGGAAAAGAACAATGACTTATAGTGTTTAGCCATTATCAAAACCAAGAATACCAAATGACTCATATGATCATAGATTGATGTCGAATGACCTAATTGATCACATGATGACTCAAATGACTATAGGGGCACAACATTCTCCCCCTTTTTGATGATGGCAACACTGTGAGTCATTATGGGATGGGAATGTCTAAAATGGCATAAGTTATAACACATACCACATTTGCAGCTCAAGAATCATGATAGTAATAGCATGTGAATGCAATTATGAATGCTACGCTATGGGACATGAGCAGCTCAAGATCCATGAATTAAAGCCTGTGAATGCACATATGACACATGAAGGTTTCTCTCCCTTCTCCCTTGGACTCAATGCACTCTCCCCCTTTGGACAACACTTATGACATAACTCTTAGCTCTAATGAAGGACTCACACAAAGAATTCTCCCCCTTTGCCAACAGCAAAAAGGAGTGATTAAGGAAACTGTTTGTCAGACCAGAGCTGAAAGGAGTGAAGAGCAAGTCATTATATGCAAAACTGAAGCATGCCATAAGAAACATATATGGTTCAAAGCTAATGAAATTCGAGATCATCAAAAGTGTTCGAAAAACAGCTACATCCAAGATTTAATAGAAATGAACCAAAGGTGCATATCATGGCAGTGTTTAACCGTCCTTTGTCTTATATATCCATATTCAATAACCACTAAGGGAAGAACACAAGAACTAGTATTGAGGCTAAACAATCATGACTAAAGCATGGAATTGTATGATTGAAGCAAGAGGTTTCATATTTTGATTTCCAATATCTTTTGAATTTGAAGGCACATGACCCATATTGTACGAGCAATCAAGTCTAGTACACGCCTCCTAGCCGTAAGAATACACGTTGTTTAGACGCCAGTATTCCTAGGTATTTGGCAAGACTGACTGTCATGCTGCAAGATGAACAGAGATAGCAAAGACACGTCATGACATATCCAAACTCATTTCATTGATGAGAAGATGTGTTTCGCAGCAATTATGCTATTGCTCTGCCTAGAGTCCAAAAGCTTTAAGACAGAGATAACATGGGCACATCATGACATATGCATTTGTCACTTGATTTGATGACATGACATGTTTCTCTGTGCAACAATATCATTGCTCTGTCAGAATGGTTTTCAGGAATTCCAGCTCATCAAGATGTTTAGAAACAATACTAAACTCTAGAGTATCACCAAGATTGTCATAAACTCTGGATTTTCAGATTTCAGGATAGTCATGCAAAGCACAATATGCAATCATTAGTTAAGGTCTATTAAATCCACATAACATAGATGATTTCAAAAGAAATATCAGAACTTCAAGGAAATCATTAAATCTGAACCATTGTCATTGAATGAACAATCATCAAGGCACATAATAGAAAGCTCTTACACCATATGTTCGTCAGGCTCAAGAACTCAAATTCAGACTGTAAGCCAAGAAGTGTAGATTGCAAGAGGTGAACAGAATCAGCAAAACTCCCCCTAAAGATATGCAATGGATGCGCGAAGGAGTTATATTTACCAACAAGTGTAATGATAGCTGTCTAGAGGAGAAAGACCTAAAACACGCAAGGGTTGATATGAAATGCATGACCCAACACCTGGTTGTACACTTATTAAATGCAACAGAATGAAAATGAAACATATGCATGAATGTTGCATAAGGACAACTCCCCTTACTATATGGCCTATATGCGACATTGACACATGGTACTTGGCGGAGGTGAAACCTCACGCATATTGAGTGCTTCGAGGCAAGCATAACCTGCCCTTCCATATATCAACATTTGATATACCATGGCCATGCGAGAATGATGCTACACAAGTGCATTATGAACACGGATTCAAGGTGATTATGCATCATGACATGCAATGCTACACCATAAGCAAAATAACATATTTGACATATAAACAATGCATGGACATATGCAACAACACACAACTAAATGAAACAAGATTATCGTATCAAGTTTTATTGGCCTGAGGTCGGCAAAGACCAAGCTCCCTTCTGAGTGTTGAAAACCTGTCATTACATAAGGGCTTGGTAAAGATATCAGCAGTCTGATTCAATGTATCAACAAAATACAGTTCAAAGTTTTTCTTACCGACCTCATCTCTAATGAAGTGATGCCTAATCTCAATATGCTTAGTCCTAGAGTACTGGACTGGATTTTTGGCAAGGTTGATAGCACTAGTGTTATCACACAAAATCGGGACACAACCAAGATCCACCAAGTAGTCTTGGAGTTGGTGTTTAATCCACAACACTTGGGTGCCACAACTCCCCGCAGCAACATATTCTACCTCCGCGGCTGAGAGGGCAACCGAGTGTTGTTTCTTGGAGGCCCAAGAAACTAAACACCCGCCTAGAAACTGGCAATAGCCACTAGTACTCTTGCGATCCAGCTTGCATCCGGCGTAGTCCGCATCAGAATAAGATATAAGAGATAAATCACATGATGACGGATACCACAATCCCAAATCTTGAGTGCCGGCAAGATATCGAAGGATACGTTTGACGGCAGTCAAATGGGATTCTCTGGGACTAGCTTGAAATCTAGCACAAAGGCAAACACTAAACTGGATATCCGGTCGGGATGCAGTCAAGTAAAGCAAAGAACCAATCATACCTCTATAGACCTTTGCATCCACCAATTTACCATTTTCATCCGAATCTAGTGAAGTTGAGGTGCTCATAGGAGTTGCAATGATTTTACTATTTGCCATGTCAAATCTTTTCAACAGCTCCTTAATGTATTTGGCTTGATTTATGAAGCATCCGTCTTCTCCTTGGTTGACCTGCAAACCGAGAAAGAATTGAAGTTCTCCCATTAGGCTCATCTCAAATTCGCTAGTCATGAGGTTAGCAAATTCCTCACACATTTCAGATTTAGTAGAACCAAACACAATATCATCAACATAAATTTGAACAATCAAGATGTTCTTACCTTGCTTCTTGGTGAAGAGTGTTTGATCTACCTTACCTCGTGTGTACCCTTTTTCAATGAGGAATGAGCTTAGCCTTTCATACCAAGCTCTTGGTGCTTGCTTAAGTCCATAGAGCGCCCTGTCTAGTTTGTATACAAAATCTGCATTGTTAGAATTCTCAAAGCCAGGGGGCTGCTCAACATAGACTTCTTCTTTGATCAAGCCATTCAAGAAAGCACTTTTGACATCCATTTGATAAAGCTTTATTCTAAGGGAGCATGCAAAGGCAAGTAGAATTCTGATGGCTTCGAGTCTAGCAACAGGGGCATAAGATTCATCAAAGTCTACCCCAAACTCTTGATTATACCCTTGAGCCACCAATCTAGCCTTGTTTCTTATTATCTTGCCATCCTCACTTAGTTTGTTCCTAAAAACCCATTTAGTGCCTATGACAGATTGTGATGAAGGTCTAGGAACAAGATGCCAAACTTTGTTTCTTTCAAACTGGTTTAACTCTTCTTGCATGGAATTTATCCAGTTTTCATCTTTTAAGGCTTCATCAATATTTTTGGGTTCATGCTGCGAGACAAGAGCAAGTTGATCTAATTCTTCCACAATCTTAAAATGTGACCTTGTTCTAGGTGGGTCATTCAAGCTGCCAAGGACATTCTCCAAGGGATGATCCTTAAGATTCTAATGTTTGTAGAATCGTTACCTTCTCCTGGAGCTTGATCCCTTGCATTGCTTGATTCAGCTAGGTCACCATCTTCTTTTATTTCTTCTTGTGGAGGATCACTCTTGTCCTTTATGCTTAGGAATTCCCCATCTTCATCCTTTTTCCTGCAAGAGTTATCATTGTTAGAATCATGATATTCATCAAAGGAAACATGGGGTGATTCTTCCACAGTTTGACTTTTATGTTATAAATTCTATAAGCCCTAGATCTATCAGAATATCCAAGAATATACCTTCATCGCTCTTGGGCTCGAATTTATCTAGATCTCTTTTGTCATTGTTGTGAATGAAGCATTTCGATCCAAACACTTTCATATGAGAGAGAGAGGGCTTTTTACCTTTTAGCAACTCATAAGGAGTCTTTTTGGTGTGTGGCCTTACCATAGAGCGGTTGATAATGTAACATGCCGAGTTTACCGCTTCAGCCCAAAATCTCCTTGGAAGTTGCCGTTCAGCAAGCATGGTTCTTGCCATCTCTACAAGTGTTCGGTTTCTCCTTTCAACTACACCATTTTGCTCCGGTGTTCTTGGTGAAGAGAATCGGTGTGAAATGCCTTCAGCCCTGCAAAGGTTATAGAAGTTAGCATTTTCAAATTCACCACCGTGATCAGATTGAATCTTGGAAAGTTTAAACTCACCATCCTGCTTTATCTTCATGTAGAGTGCCTGAAACTCATCAAAAGCATCATTTTTATGTGTGAGAAAGAAAACCCATGTGAACCTAGAAAAATCATCCACCAAGACATATCCATATTTTCTACCACTTAAGCTAGCAGTTCTGGTTGGGCCAAATAGGTCCATATGAATTAGCTCGAGTGGTTTGGATGATGTATTTTCAGATTTTCCCTTGAATGATTTTCTAGTTTGTTTACCTAGGGCACATGCATCACACAATTTATTTTCTTGTTTAAAGGATAGTTCAGGCAAACCTTTCACCATTGAATGCTTAACAAGTTTATGTAAGACATTGTAGCTAGCATGTCCTAGTCTATGATGCCATAACCAAGCAATTTCTGATTTTGGAGCAGCAAGACAAAGGTTTGAATAAGCAGGATCATCTAAGTCAATCATGTAAACATTGTTGACTCTCTTACCAAAGAATTTTATCTTGTCAGATTTTGGTTCAAGGATTTTACATTCAAGAGAATCAAACAACACTTTGTGACCTTTATCACACAATTGACTTATGCTGAGCAAGTTATATTTCAATCCTTCAACTAACAACACGTTACAAATGGAGTTGGAGAGGTTCTTACCTACATTACCTGTTCCAATGATTTTTCCCTTGTTGTTCCCTCCAAATGTGACGTGTCCTCCTTCCTTTTCCTCCAAGAGACAAAATTTTGATTTGTCTCCAGTCATGTGTCTTGAACAGCCGCTATCAAGGTACCACCTGTTATGCATGGCTGCAAGACATTCCTGCACAAGCAATTAAGCAATGGTGTTTGGAACCCAACCAAATTTGGGTCCCTTCAAACTTTTCAGAATTTCAAAACATGAAACCATTTCTTTTGGAATCCAAACCTTCTTAACATTCATGCTTTGTTTGCTTGGAGCAGGAAATTGGTTTTTCTTTTCAGCTTTGACATTCACATTTTGTTTAGAAGCTCTTTGTTGAATTTTGTGGAAGTTTGAGAAAGTTTGCTTCTTAAACCATTGAGGCCGTTGGTTGGTTTTGGGTTGAAAGTGATTGTTTTGCCACCTAGGGGATTGAAACTTATAGGATTGCTGAATACATGAATCATAATTTCCCCAAAAGTATGGTGGTGGCCTATATGAGTGTGCAATGCAATTGTGGTGAAATCTGGAAGGTTGAGCATGCGATGGCCAAGGAAGTGTTGACCTATGTTGCGGGGAAGGTCGACCTTTCTTAGGCTTTTGGATAGGCTTTTTGGGAATTTCAGTTACTACCTCTTCAATCTTTTCTTTTCCTTTGGATGTTATTTTTGAGGTTGAAGCATCAGAAGAGGAAACAAATGTGACTGTTTTTAACCCAATTGGCCTTTTGTTTGTAGGTTCAAAACCTAACCCTTCCTTGTTGAAGTTCATTCTAGTACCTAGCAATGCATCTAGGTTTTCTCTTCCATCCACAAATTTTTCTAAAGATTGTTGTTTATCCTTCAACTCTTTTTGTAGGTTTTCGATATTTTGAAGAAGTTGAATGTTGACTTGTTTGACAGCTTCATACTTTTCATTGCTCAATTTACTATCTTTTTCATAGCTTTGCATTTTGAGCTTCATGCTATCAATTTCATTTCTCAAATCCTCATTTTCAGTTTCCAAGTCAGCCATTTCTTTTCTTCCTTCCTCCAAATCCTCAATCATCTTCTTAAGATCTTCAATTTCAGTCTCAAGTAGAGCATTCTTATCATTCATATTATGATCATGCACAAATGAGTTAATTTTCTTTTTCAATGATTTATTCTCCTTTTTGTACATTTCATATTTTTCCATGAGTTGTATGTATGCATCCTCCCAATCATCAGTTGTATAATTTTCAAATGGAGAATTTACCTCAGTTTCTTCATCACCTTTGGCCATAAGGCAGAAATCTTCTTTTTCATTGTCCGAGGAGCTAGTTCCGTCATCACTTTCCTCTTCATCGCTCCATGTGGACACCATGGCCTTGTTCTTCTTCTTGCCCTTCCATTTGTCGGCCTTTTTGAATCTGTCGGGACAATCATTCTTGAAATGTCCTGGTTTATTGCAAGAATAGCAAATGATTTTATCAGGTTTCTTAAAGTTTTCAGAATTAGACTTGAAACCATTTCTTACCTTTGACCTTCCTCTCATGAAGCTCTTACCTTCCTTTCTCAGGAATTTCTTGAACTTACGTGTGAGCATGGCTACATCATCCTCTTCTTGCTCACTTGCCGAATCCTCACCTTCATCGGAAGAGCCTTGACGGCTGGGTCCTGCTTTAAGAGCTAGGGACTTTTTCTTAGGTGCCTCAGCCTCTTTGTTCTTGAGGTTGATCTCATAGGTCATCAATGACCCAATGAGTTCATCTACCTTGGTAGTTGCGAGATCTCTTGACTCTTCAACCACGGTAGCCTTTGTGTGCCATGCTGGAGTCAGTGATCTGAGAATCTTTCTTACAATTTCCTGTTCTGAATATTTCTTTCCCAAATCAGTCAAACTGTTAGTAAGCACAGTTAATCGAGCATACATATCTTGAATTGATTCATCAGGCTTCATGCGGAACATTTCATATTCAGAAACTAAAATGTTGGCTTTTGTTTCTCGTACCTGAGACGTTCCTTCGTAGATTACCTCTAACTTATCCCACATTAGTTTTGCAGATGCGCAGGTAGCCACTCTTGAGAATTCTACTGGATGGAGTGAGCATTGCATGATGTGTTTAGCATTCCAATTGACAGTGGATTGCCGTATCTGTTCTTTAGTCCACAAGTCCTCATTATCCGTAAGCTCATACGGACCTTTGCTGATCACTCGCCAAAGTTCGTAGTCTTGGGCGCGAATGAACACCTGCATGCGATGTTTCCAATAAGGATAGTTAGATCCAGTAAAGTAAGGAGGCCTATTCACAGCATGTCCTTCGGGTAGAAAACCCTTGGACGCTGATCCACCATTTCCCTCAAGGTCGTTGGACCCCATAATGAGAGATTAGGCTCTGATACCACTTGTTGTGTAGTGGACAGCGGATCTAGAGGGGAGGGGTGAATAGATCAGCCCCACTTTTCGCAATGCGGCCCTCTAAACAGCTAGTTAAAATGAATTACAGCGGAATAGAAACTAGCTTCCAAGTATGCTATGATTCACTTAGCAAGATAAGCAAGATATATAATAATTCGATCCTAAGCATGCACCTAGAACGATTCAATCACACAAGCAAACCACGCTAGACAGGATTTTTAAGGTGGTTCGGACTGAATCCTCAGCCCTACGTCCACCCCTCACCAAAACCCGGTGAGGCTTCACTTGTGCAGCGCACCAAACCGCAAATCGGAAACTACCGATTGCCTTCCTACTCACCACCTGGTAGGGACGTCAACTGCAAATTGGAACACCCTCCAATTGCCTTCCTACTAACCACCGGTAGGGATGAATCACACTTTCAATGTTTAACAATAATGAAAATGAAACAAATGTGAAGGAACTAAAACAAGAGATTGAGTTATGAGTGAAAATGAATTGTCCCTTGTATGAAATGTTGATCAGCAACAAGGCTCCTCTTGGCTTCAACTCAATCTTCTTGATTCACCCTTGATTGGATGAATGTTCTTCACGGAGTACTGTTCACGTGAACAGTACCTCTTCCTTCAATTCTTCTCTCTTGATCTTCTCTTTGAATTTCTTTGAATGAATGAAGGAGATGATGAAGCTACCTTGAATCTTGATTGCTTCTTTAGCTTCTAGGAGTTTGAATGCTTGAAATATCACCTTGAATGAACTTGAAAGAACTTGAATGGATGAAGATGATTTCCCTTGAAGAACTTGAATCAAACCGGCTTCCTTGGATCACTTTGATAGCCTTGCTTTGATGTAATCTTCCTTGAAGATTGCTGGCTTTGATTTGAGCTTGATTCCCCTTTGATTGGATGAAGAACACCTTCACGAACTACTGTTCACGTGAACAGTAGCTCGTCTCCAAGCTCTCTTGCAACCTCCCTTGCAGCCACCCTTGTAACCCCTTGAAGCATTAGGGTTTCCAACCCTCTTGTATTGGTTTTATAGACCTTGAATGGTCTATGGACAAGCCTTAGACCAGATCCACAATTTGTGGGTGATTAGGTGACTTTTGGATTAAAGAAATCCATGTAGAATGGCCCTTTTCGAAGTTGGAAACAAAGTCAAAAATGAAGGCTCGGGGCTGGCGGTCGACCTGCAGCTCCTGGCGGTCGACCGCCACTGAAACACCTGCAACCGGGCGATCCCTGGGAAATCCGGTCGACCGCCACTGGCTGGCGGTCGACCGCCACTGAAAAACGTGCAGCCTTGGCAGTCCCTGGCTGGGGCGGTCGACCGCCCCTGTGCTGGCGGTCGACCGCCAGCTGGGCAGAGCCCGGGTCACCCCGGGTCGGTCCGTTGGCCGCACCAGCTCCGTCGCTTGAGTCCGTTAGCCGCCCGTTCATGTCTGTGGCATCGACCTTGATTGTCTTGAAGTTTTATTACTGAGTCTTCAAGCCAAATTTTGTTCCGGGGGCTCCGCCCCCGGAAACCCCCGCAAGGGGCGCTGCCCCCTTGACCCCCGCGACCTGACCGGGCAGGTCGATCCCCGCGACCTGACCGCGCAGGTCGATCGCGTGCGAGGGCGCAACATTGAGCTTTCATGTGCATATCTGTCATGAACAAAACATCACATATGTCAGTCATAAGATAGTGGAAAAGAACAATGACTTATAGTGTTTAGCCATTATCAAAACCAAGAATACCAAATGACTCATATGATCATAGATTGATGTCGAATGACCTAATTGATCACATGATGACTCAAATGACTATAGGGGCACAACATTCTCCCCCTTTTTGATGATGGCAACACTGTGAGTCATTATGGGATGGGAATGTCTAAAATGGCATAAGTTATAACACATACCACATTTGCAGCTCAAGAATCATGATAGTAATAGCATGTGAATGCAATTATGAATGCTACGCTATGGGACATGAGCAGCTCAAGATCCATGAATTAAAGCCTGTGAATGCACATATGACACATGAAGGTTTCTCTCCCTTCTCCCTTGGACTCAATGCACTCTCCCCCTTTGGACAACACTTATGACATAACTCTTAGCTCTAATGAAGGACTCACACAAAGAATTCTCCCCCTTTGCCAACAGCAAAAAGGAGTGATTAAGGAAACTGTTTGTCAGACCAGAGCTGAAAGGAGTGAAGAGCAAGTCATTATATGCAAAACTGAAGCATGCCATAAGAAACATATATGGTTCAAAGCTAATGAAATTCGAGATCATCAAAAGTGTTCGAAAAACAGCTACATCCAAGATTTAATAGAAATGAACCAAAGGTGCATATCATGGCAGTGTTTAACCGTCCTTTGTCTTATATATCCATATTCAATAACCACTAAGGGAAGAACACAAGAACTAGTATTGAGGCTAAACAATCATGACTAAAGCATGGAATTGTATGATTGAAGCAAGAGGTTTCATATTTTGATTTCCAATATCTTTTGAATTTGAAGGCACATGACCCATATTGTACGAGCAATCAAGTCTAGTACACGCCTCCTAGCCGTAAGAATACACGTTGTTTAGATGCCAGTATTCCTAGGTATTTGGCAAGACTGACTGTCATGCTGCAAGATGAACAGAGATAGCAAAGACACGTCATGACATATCCAAACTCATTTCATTGATGAGAAGATGTGTTTCGCAGCAATTATGCTATTGCTCTGCCTAGAGTCCAAAAGCTTTAAGACAGAGATAACATGGGCACATCATGACATATGCATTTGTCACTTGATTTGATGACATGACATGTTTCTCTGTGCAACAATATCATTGCTCTGTCAGAATGGTTTTCAGGAATTCCAGCTCATCAAGATGTTTAGAAACAATACTAAACTCTAGAGTATCACCAAGATTGTCATAAACTCTGGATTTTCAGATTTCAGGATAGTCATGCAAAGCACAATATGCAATCATTAGTTAAGGTCTATTAAATCCACATAACATAGATGATTTCAAAAGAAATATCAGAACTTCAAGGAAATCATTAAATCTGAACCATTGTCATTGAATGAACAATCATCAAGGCACATAATAGAAAGCTCTTACACCATATGTTCGTCAGGCTCAAGAACTCAAATTCAGACTGTAAGCCAAGAAGTGTAGATTGCAAGAGGTGAACAGAATCAGCAAAACTCCCCCTAAAGATATGCAATGGATGCGCGAAGGAGTTATATTTACCAACAAGTGTAATGATAGCTGTCTAGAGGAGAAAGACCTAAAACACGCAAGGGTTGATATGAAATGCATGACCCAACACCTGGTTGTACACTTATTAAATGCAACAGAATGAAAATGAAACATATGCATGAATGTTGCATAAGGACAACTCCCCTTTACTATATGGCCTATATGCGACATTGACACATGGTACTTGGCGGAGGTGAAACCTCACGCATATTGAGTGCTTCGAGGCAAGCATAACCTGCCCTTCCATATATCAACATTTGATATACCATGGCCATGCGAGAATGATGCTACACAAGTGCATTATGAACACGGATTCAAGGTGATTATGCATCATGACATGCAATGCTACACCATAAGCAAAATAACATATTTGACATATAAACAATGCATGGACATATGCAACAACACACAACTAAATGAAACAAGATTATCGTATCAAGTTTTATTGGCCTGAGGTCGGCAAAGACCAAGCTCCCTTCTGAGTGTTGAAAACCTGTCATTACATAAGGGCTTGGTAAAGATATCAGCAGTCTGATTCAATGTATCAACAAAATACAGTTCAAAGTTTTTCTTACCGACCTCATCTCTAATGAAGTGATGCCAAATCTCAATATGCTTAGTCCTAGAGTACTGGACTGGATTTTTGGCAAGGTTGATAGCACTAGTGTTATCACACAAAATCGGGACACAACTAAGATCCACCAAGTAGTCTTGGAGTTGGTGTTTAATCCACAACACTTGGGTGCCACAACTCCCCGCAGCAACATATTCTACCTCCGCGGCTGAAAGGGCAACCGAGTGTTGTTTCTTGGAGGCCCAAGAAACTAAACACCCGCCTAGAAACTGGCAATAGCCACTAGTACTCTTGCGATCCAGCTTGCATCCGGCGTAGTCCGCATCAGAATAAGATATAAGAGATAAATCACATGATGACGGATACCACAATCCCAAATCTTGAGTGCCGGCAAGATATCGAAGGATACGTTTGACGGCAGTCAAATGGGATTCTCTGGGACTAGCTTGAAATCTAGCACAAAGGCAAACACTAAACTGGATATCCGGTCGGGATGCAGTCAAGTAAAGCAAAGAACCAATCATACCTCTATAGACCTTTGCATCCACCAATTTACCATTTTCATCCGAATCTAGTGAAGTTGAGGTGCTCATAGGAGTTGCAATGATTTTACTATTTGCCATGTCAAATCTTTTCAACAGCTCCTTAATGTATTTGGCTTGATTTATGAAGCATCCGTCTTCTCCTTGGTTGACCTGCAAACCGAGAAAGAATTGAAGTTCTCCCATTAGGCTCATCTCAAATTCGCTAGTCATGAGGTTAGCAAATTCCTCACACATTTCAGATTTAGTAGAACCAAACACAATATCATCAACATAAATTTGAACAATCAAGATGTTCTTACCTTGCTTCTTGGTGAAGAGTGTTTGATCTACCTTACCTCGTGTGTACCCTTTTTCAATGAGGAATGAGCTTAGCCTTTCATACCAAGCTCTTGGTGCTTGCTTAAGTCCATAGAGCGCCCTGTCTAGTTTGTATACAAAATCTGCATTGTTAGAATTCTCAAAGCCAGGGGGCTGACCGCGCAGGTCGATCCGCGTGCGAGGGCGCAACATTGAGCTTTCATGTGCATATCTGTCATGAACAAAACATCACATATGTCAGTCATAAGATAGTGGAAAAGAACAATGACTTATAGTGTTTATCCATATCAAAACCAAGAATACCAAATGACTCATATGATCATAGATTGATGTCGAATGACCTAATTGATCACATGATGACTCAAATGACTACAGGGGCACAACAGATAACTGCTGGCGGATTGGTCCACACAGGTGTTGCTACTGGCGAGGGGGATCGTGGTGTGATGCCACGAATATGTGCCCTCGGTGCCCGGCGAGGCAGGCCCTTTTTCTTGGCTCTTGCAGGGACTTGCTGCCACCCCTCCTGTTCTTTTATTGGGGTCAGAAAGCAGGCTTGATATGTATGCTGAGTACTGGCTTCTACGGTCTTTTCAGGCAAGGCTTGATACAGAGAGACCATGTTGACGGCGGTTCTTCTTACGGGCGCTGCGTGTGGTTGCGGAGGGTCGACCTTGTACTCTCCCAATTCTATCTCTTCCTTTTTGACCATGCCTTCGATAATATCCTTGAAAACATAATAGTCTTCAATTGGATGCCCCAGCATCTGGTGGTAAGGGCAAAATCTTGGGCTGTCTCTTCTCTTCAGGTCCTCCAGCCTCCTTGGCTCAGGCAGGGTGACCTTATCATACTGGGTAACCCAGTCAAACAAGATCCTGGTCTTCTCCTTTGGGAAAGAGTAGGGCTTCTTCATTTTATCCCGGAGGGATGGGCCTTCTTCGCCATCTCCGGTCTTGGCAGGCTGAGGAGCAACTGTCTTGTTGCCTTTATCTTTTTGCTGTTCAAATGCCTTGATATCAAGGGCGTTTGCTTCTTTTAGTGCTTGGCACCATTCTGCTGCCTTGCCCTTTTGTGCAGTAGGAATATTTGATGTGGGAGATGGTTTCGCTAAGAAAGCCTCCACTTCGGCCACAATATTGTTCAGACGGTCGAACGACCAGATTTCCATGCCAATCATCTTCTCTAGCACCTCTCTCCTGAGGTTCTGTTTGCAGATCTGTACAGCGTCCTCCTGGTGCGGGGGCCGCTTGCATCTCATCTCGAGGTTCCTTCACCTCTTGATGTTGTTGAGAGCGGTCTCATCTGCCCTCTATCTTGTTGAGTAGAGTTCAGCCACTGTGACCTCCCTCTCTGTGACGTGGAATCTTTCTCTGAACTTTCTCTGCATGTCCGACCAGTCGCTGATTGACCCGGCCGGGAGGCTGGAGTACCATTCAAATGCGAGCCCTGTAAGTGAGGACCCGAAGAACTTCAATAAATATGACTCGTCAGTGGCCAAGTCACCCATGACGGTCATGTAGTAGGTAACATGTTCCTTCGGGGATCCCTTCCCATTGAACTTGTCGAACTTCGGCGGCTTGCTGATCCCGGGAGGGAGCCGCTTAGGAGCATGATGCGGTGGATATGGCACCCTATATGCATCGAATATAACATAGTCACCTTTAGCTCTTTCAGCGAGCTTCATCTCGATCATCCTTTCTACCATCATCTTGCTCATGGTGGTTGGGTCGACCGGTTCTGGGTAGAAATGCGCTGGCTGCAAGTAGGGGGTGACCAGGGTGGTCGCCTGTGGAGGAGGGCGCAGCAGTGGAGGCGTCTGGTGCACCTGTGGCAGCACTGGTGGAGCCAGTGGCTGCGATGGGCGCTGCTGAGTTGTTGCCAAGTTCGGTTCCACCTGCAGAGATGGGGTATAGAGTGGTGGGAAGTCGTTCTTGCTGGCAGCTCCCCTTGATGATTCGGCCTGCACATCAGGCTGCTTGGGGGCAGAGGACTGCTCCGTCCTTTCTGTCAATTGCTTCTTCAGCTGTTCTATCTCCTGGCGATACCTATGGAGCATCATCAGTACGGCCGAGTCCATAGCTACTGTGCTGGGGATGGCCTCTGTCGTCTCGCCAGATGCACCCTCAGGTAGGATGTCAAGCAAGACTTCTTCTTCTTCATCTACCGTTATCACATTTTCTATGAGAATAACGGCTTTGTCATGCTATTGGAGGTGAGGCAGGGCTTGCTTTCCTTTAGTCGCCGCCAGCTTCTCTTTTGCGGCCTCCACTCTTCGAGTGCTCGGCCCCGGTCTTCCGGCTAGCCAGGCCAACTCTTGAGGTTCCTCGGGCAATTATCCATAATGGCCGTATATCCCGGCCATGTTGCATGTGAAGATATGCATCCTTCGTCTCTGTCTGCAAACCCTCTTTTTGACATTTTCGGGGAAGGTCAGCCTTTCGAACACATAGATCCTTCCCTTTTCTCCTTGATGGGGGGTGGTTTCATCGGCTTGAACATCAAAGCCATCTTCGTACCCATTGTCATCAACTGACGACGTCATTCTTCTGTCTTCTTCCCCTTCCACTGCCATTAATGGACATCAGTCTTCTTCAGCTGTAACTGCCTGTAACAGTCGTTGTTGGCCCAAAGAGGGGCTGCCTAATCCCTTAAAATAACTTCTGACCATATTAGTCATTTCTTCTTGCCCTCGACCCGGGTGCAGGGTCGGGGATAGTTGTTGACCTCTCACCGGAGGAATGTAAGCAAACCAAGCCCTCTCGGTAGTCTGCTGTAATCTTCTTCCCACAAAGGGGATGTCGGCTTGTCGGGCGCAGGCCCTAAAGCTTTCTCGGCGTGGCAGATCCACGATTGTCTTTTCCTTCCTTGGGATAGGGTCCCTCTTCTTGCTCTCTTCTATTCTGGTGAACCTGGGGTGGTACTGCACCGGAGCTTCTTGCTGGACAGGCTGGATCCTTTTGGGGACCCAAACATGTTTGAATCTTCTTGGCTTGGGAGCCAATCTTCCCTGGCCATGGCGGCCGGCTTCTTCTTCTTCGGCCCTTGTTCCAGCAAGAGCCTGATAGTAGTTGTGGACTGGCACCGTAGGGATCACCCGGTCCGGGCTCACTCGAACCTTACGCCCATCCAAAAAGACGCGGAGGCCACCGACCAGCATAGACTTGCCGGATGCGGAGAGACGTCCGGTCATAGCAGCATCCATCTTCCTTCGAGGGTTCCGATGTCGGCGCCTCCCGAAGTTCTTGGCAGGGACGGGGCGGGCCCCGTGAGCAATATGATGCACCATGCAGCTGGCAACTTGGAATGGACTTGCGGACGAGTTATCACCGTGTCGAGCCTGCAGGGCCTCGACCTTTTCAGCAACCTTTTCTTCGACAGTCTTTGGGGACTCCGTCTGTAACATGTCGACGAAAGCCAACCCCAAGAAGTTGGGGAAGCCTACAGCTGGTGGGAAGTATCCGAAAACCATGGGCACCGCCAGGTACCCGTGTTTCGCGTGGTCGGCGACGATTGCGGGGCCGAAGCCAACACCAGTGAGTCCGGATGACGTCATCGTTCGCCTGAGACAAACAGACGAACAATCAGTATTCTTGGGGGAAGCCCCCGAAGGTATCCTCTCTTGGCAAAGAGATGAAGGGAGACTCAAGTCCCACCGGGCGTGCCAGCTTGTGGGAAATGGATTTTATTTGTTTATTTTATTTATTTATTTATTTAATTTATTTGATGTATTGGTTAGTTTATTAGGCGTGCCAGTCATCGGAGTGACAATGTATTGTGCACTCGATCTGACTCAGTCAGTCGATTATGATATTCGTGTCAGGACCCAGAGTCCGTCATACCATAAAGGCTATGACATTTATTACGTCCTTCCAAAGGAGGACAACCCTTGATTAGTTGCCAAGAAAGGAGGCCTCGGGGGCAAAATGAGATAAGACTACTATGCCAACTCCGCTAACGGGGTGCGAGACATGCGTAGAAAACTGTGCCATGCGGGACGTGATAACGGTATTAAGGCGTAAATCCGACAACATACCACCTTATTTTGGACTAAGCCAAAAGGGGAATGTAGGTCGTCCACTCACGGAATGCGGGGATGGAAGCCAAAAGAGAAGAGGGCGCAGCCTTAATCCAAAAAAGATTTGAGTGTGATGGGACAGTGTCCGCTGCCATGGTGTTTGTTAATGTCCCCCTTTAGGGACCACTGGAGGGCTTGCAATGGCAAGACTCCCAGGGTCGGCAGGGTTGGAAGAAAAACCCGATGGTTAGTGGCGTAGAATATCGGGGTATAACCCCGTCAATATAGCTCCATTTAGACGTGGATGAAGAGCCATGAAACCCTCGTGATGTAATGGGGACTGGTGTAATGGCCTGGGGGGGGATTCAATGTCCTAAATCCTGGCTGACAGTGGACTCGGCAGGGATTCTGGAAGTTGGGTATATGACGGGTGGCCGATAACGAAGGTAAATGGCGTGGCAAGTGTTTCGGCACGAAGGTAAACGGCGCGGTAGAGGTTCCGGCGCGAAGGCCAACCGGCGCGACCATAAATGAAGGGAAAACGGCGCGGCAAGCTCCCAGCGCGCCCTTCATGCCGGCGCGCCCTTCACCCGGCGCGAAAGTGGCGCCGGGAAGAGGCTGCGCCTGGACTGTGGCGCCGAGAGCTATTTTTTTCTGTTGGTTTTTGAGATATTATGAGGGCTTTAATGGATTCAAAGGGTCCTCTGTGTTCAATAGGGGTTTCATGAGCTGGTTTATGGTAATACTTGGGTGAGGTGGAAGGTGAGGGTAGATTCATCCGCATGAGGCCTAAGGAGATCGCGTGATTGTAATGTTTATATCCCCCGATGGTGGCAAAGATGTCATGAGATGGTATAGCTCCGCTCTCTGCCACACAGTTGGGGGTCAAATTCATATTTTCAGTGGAAGCATTATACTATCCGATAGAGTAAAACTCGTGGGTAAATTTTGGCAGCACCTCCCCTTATTTTGGAGTGTGCCAAAAGGGTATTATAGGTCATCCACTTACGAAATGTCGGAGTGGAAACCAGAAGAAGAGTCGGGCGTAGCCCGAGATCCAGGAGGATCTGAATCTTATGGGACTTTGTCCACCTATTGTGGGATTTGTTGATATCCCCTGCATAGTCAATGGAGAACATACAGTGGCAGACCTCCATGACCCGATGGGGTGACAAGATATAGGGGGGGATTGGCCCCTTTGATGTAGCTCCCATGAGCATAGAGGGAAGGATAGTATTTCTCCTTGGAAGGACAGGGTATCATGACCCAAGATGGCATGGCTCAGAAGTGTTGAGGGTATCGACATGAGCCTATCGGCATGACTGGCCTCAGCACTAGGGGTGTGGAGGTCTTGGTGCAGCAACGTAGAAAAGCAGGTCTCGGCGCGACGAGAGGAGTCCAACCGGCGCGGGCAACCCTCGGCGCGAGACTCGCGCCAAGAGGGGTTCGCGCCGGGAGGGCTTCCGAAATGAGGGTTTTAGGGGTTTTTGAAGTAAAGGCTTCAGAGCTTTGGGTATTTTGAAAAGGGGGGTTTGTTCAACGATTCCACGACCAGTCTGGACGATCATAGAGAGGGTGATTCAGGGAGGAGATGGCCTTCCTTCTAGGGCCTCACTGGGAGTGGAATCATGCACGGAAACTCACTGTTCTGGTTTGGATTCATCCCTCTTCATTTTACAGACGAGAAGCCATGAGATAGACTGTCTCAGGCTCTCGACGTGGGTACAAAGTTGAAAGGAAACATAGTAGAAAACCCTTCAACAGATCTGGAAGACCAAACTGTAAAACATGCCTAGTTCTCAGTTTCCATAGTACATAGTGAACCTCGGATGTAGAGACAGAAAGAAAAGGGAAAGGAAGCTTCAGCCCTCTTTTATTAACCATTCATCCAATCAGCATACATGCGTTTAGTCCAGAAGAAAATCTAAATGAGAAAATCATACATAGACTCTATCCTTGATAGCAGAGCTACATTAGCATTCGATGCTACTGGAGCAAGGATGCTCGAAAACAAACACAAGAAGAGAAGTGGATATTCAAAATAAGAGACAGGGGAAAGGGAAGCTGTAGCCCCTCAGGGCATCTTGGAACTGATCCCACCTTGACTCTCCCTTTGAATCTCTGCGGACCTCTCTTCTCCTCAACTTTTTAGAGGGCTCTCGAGCTCCCTTTTCCTTTGGTCGCTACGACTCTTCTTTTTTTTCTCCCCCTCCCTCTGTCTCCTCTTTTTTTTTGTTTCGAAGGGCAACCTTCTTATAGAGGGATGGCCCTCATCCTATCGGCGTGAGCTCCCCGGCGCGCCAGCATCTAGCTTCCCGGCGTGGGCAGCCCTCGGCGCGTCTTAGTTCACATTGGGCTTGGCCCCATTTTCTGTCATCCGGCGCTGAATCAATCTAATGGGCTCCTTCAGATGGCGTGGTGGGCTTCTTGGTATATAAATTTATTCTTCCTGGGGCTTGTTTAACACCTTGCGTTCACGAACATGTGAGGCACTGTGAATCCCATTTCCGGAGAATCAGAATTATCTGAGCATCCTCTTCAGCAGGCAGCTGATTGCCTGAATGTTGGTATAGTTTTATCAGCCTGACTATCTGAATGATAGCAGTACTGGACAGCGGCCTAGCCAGGGATGGCTTTAGCCGAGCAAAGTGTTAGGAGTAGTGGGTCTCTTCTACTCTGATTCTCATAACTTCCAGGGACAGTGCGGGAGCCGCACCACTGGTTGGCCTTCAGAGCCTTGAGTCCGATTCAGTCTCTTTTGATATATTTTAGGTGCCAATAGTGTGCTAGCCTATCAGTAAGGATGAACTTCTCCAGAAGGAACTTGATAGGGGTCATGCAGGCGATAAAATGGACCTCATGAGCCAAGAAGTAGTGCTTCAATTTCTGTACTACCCAAACAAGGGCAGCACAGGTTTTCTCCATGGCTGTGTACTTCTGTTCACAGGGATTGAGGAGTTTGGACAAGTAATAGGTTGCCCGTTCCTTGCCTTCTTCATCGGCTTGTGCGAGGACGGCTCCCACGGAGTCATCCAAGACTGAGATGTAAAGGATCAGAGGTTTTTCTGGTTTGGGTGGAATGAGAACGGGTGGACTAGCCAGGTATTCCTTTAACCCTTCAAAAGCTTTCTGACATTTAGCATGCCAATGGAATTCTACTCCTGGCCTGGTCAACTCGTAGAAAGGTCTACACCTTTGTAAGTGCTAAGACATAAACCGACGAATGAATTGCAACCTCCCAATTAAACCTCGAACTTCCCTCAAAATTTTGGGAGGCGGTATGTCCCTGATGGCCTTAGCTTTGTTGGGGTCTATCTCGATCCCCCTTTTACTCACAATGAAACCCAGTAATTTACCCGATGATACACCAAACACACACTTCTTCGGGTTCATTTTCAATCGGAAGTCCCTTGATCTTTGCAAGACCTTAGCCAAAACTTTCGGATGTTCCACCTTGGTTCTTGATTTCACTAATAAATCATCCACATACACCTCCAGATATATATGCATCATGTCATGAAATATGGCCATCATAGCTCTTTGGTAAGTAGCTCCAGCATTCTTTAACCCAGACGGCATGACCACGTAACAATATGTTCCCCAAGGTGTAGTGAATGACGTCTTCTCCTGATCCTCTTCTGACAAACGAATTTGATTATATCCCGAAAATCCATCCATGAATGAGAGGGTCTCATGACCTGCTGTGTTATCGATTAACACATCAATGTGAGGCAAGGGAAAATCATCCTTCGGACACGCGCGGTTAAGGTCCCGGAAGTCGATGCAAATCCTGACTTTTCCATCCTTCTTCATGACCGGGACAATATTCGCCACCCACTGAGGATAAAGGATGACTCTAATGAACCTGGCTTTGTGGAGTTTGTCGACCTCTTCTTTCATTTTTAAAGCCATCTGAGGGTGGAAATGCCTTAACCTTTGTTTTACCGAGACAGACCCTGGTTTTAATGTCAAACGGTGTTCGACCAAGGTGGAGTCCAAACACGGCATATCCTCGTAGCTCCATGCAAACGTGTCCTTATATTCCTTGAGAACTTCAATTAAGGCCTCTTCTTCAGAGGGTGGTAAATTATCACTTATGAGAATGATCTGGGGTCTTCCTCAGTTCCCAAGTTGACTTCTTTGGTGGACTCTTCTACGACGGCTGACGGCTCGTCGAATCTCCTTATTCCACTAGCATATGCACCAGTCGCATCCGCATATTCTTCATCCCCTTCTTCAATAGGGTATTCTTCATCGGTGATTTCATAAACCCCATATCCTTCATCAATCACACGATTGTCCTCACATTCTATCTCTGGTAGTTGGATGTGTTTTTCTAGCAACTGAGGGATGTCAAGAAGGGCATGACACCTGGTGGCTAAATCCAGAAGGAATCGACGAGGGATCTGCTTACCTTTGGATTTCTTTGTGGATACTACCCTTGACTCATTATTCCTAGGTTGACTGGGTTGTCCTACGGACGAAGAAGAAGCTAAAGAAGATGCCAAAGAATGTACAGGGTAGGACCCCTCAGAGGAGGGGTGGAAAAGGTCGCTCATAGGACCTTGGATGGGTGGCCCGCATGGCGGGATGCACTCGTGGGAGATGTAGGAGGTTTCCTCAACAATGATGTGTTGTTGAGGAGTTTGAAAATTGACGTTTTGTTTTTCGTTTTCATTTTTGATGACAAAACAATGACAAGAAATTGGAGGAGGGGGAAAGGTGGTTATGGCTAAAGGATTGGGAGGCTCGTAGAGTAGATCATGATTGAAAACCTGGCGTGGGTTAAGAAACCCGCACATGTATGTAAGTAGGGAAGGGGACCTGGGAAGATCGTCAGACAACCGTCTGGCCCAGGAGGAAGACATCAGCGAAGGCTGAGGTGAGTGAATGGAGAAGACGACGGCTAATGAGCCGTCAATGGCAATGTTGATGACGGATGAAGATTCGCTGGTGACAGGGTCATTCTGGCGAGGATGAGAATAGTTTGGAACCTTGGCAACAATAGTGATATTCTCTGGCATTTCGGAGATCAATGGCGGTCCTTCAAGCTGTGGAGGCGAGAACATCCTTTCCAGTGCAACGGAAATATCCCGTATATCAAACCACTTGTCCCATTCGCATTTTGGATCTTTGATCTTGCCTCTTTTGGTGACCCTTGGATATTTTTCAGCCAAATACACAGCATGTGATCCCCCATGTGCTTCTTGCGGGTAATCCCCCATCCGAATAATGGGCCCTCTGTTGAAGTGGTTTGATAGGGTCCACGTGAGGGGCTTCCAATCCGCCTTGAGTGGTCCTTTGAAGCCTAGGCCAAACCCGCGGTTCGGCCTAATCTCCTTTGGTGGTTTCAGCCTACCTTGTAGTTGCGCGCCCAGACCTTTGCCCTGTTGATAGCCGATATTCCTCATAATCTCCCAACATTTGGAATGAAAAGGGAGATATGGCGTTGTTGCCTTGATCGGATTCTTTGGTGCTAGCGGAATGTGAGATGAATCACACACATCCAGCAGCGACAATATGGGCCGAAGAGACGGCCAAACAGAGGGCAGAGAGGTGTTGATAGCATCCACCGTGTGAAGGACAGGTGTACTGACCACTTTAATAATTCTCCCATTGTAAGAAAACTTTAAGCACTGATGGTTGGTGGAAGGCACAACATCCATGGATTCAATGTAGGGGCGACCCAGTATGGCCTTGAATGTGGGGTCCATGTCGAGGACATGGAATTCCGTGGAGACTGACACAGGGCCTAGCTCTGCCTTCAGGATAATCATCCCTTGTGGCGGTCTTTTGCTATTGTCATAACCTGTGACTGTGATCGAGGAAGGTCTTATCTGTTCCTCGTCGACCCCACACAACTAAAGGGTGCTCATGGAGATCACATTTATGGACGCACCCGTGTCTACAAGGCACGGGTTTATGGAGACTCCATTGATTTTTATTGAAATGCACAACGCATATTTCTGAGCTTCCTTGGGAGCGAGCTCGTAGTTGTGGAACATGATGGCCGGTTGTGTGTCTGTTGGTGTCAGGACGGCTGAAATCTTCTCTACAGGGAGGTCTTCATTCACCATAACCTTTTGAAGATATTTCATTAAGGCCGCCTGATGGGACGTGGACCTTTGAAGCAGCTCGAGGATGGAGATCCGAGCGGGCGTCTTATCCAGGTGTTTTAACAAATCATACTGTGTCCCAGGGATGAATTTTTCTGGCTGTTCTCCATTGTCCTTCTCTGACTGAGCCTGATCGGGGTTCTGACTATTCTGGGGGAAAACTCTGTGGAAAATCCTTCCACTCCGGAGCACCATTGCCTGCGGCTTTTGTACCTCTATGGGGGTAGCTGTGGGTTTTAACAGAGGTTTGAGGGGTAGCGGTAGAGGAATGGTTGATGAAGCCAGAGTAACGATGGGGGCAGGGATTCTGACGAGGGGTTTGTTCGGTGGAGGCATGGTGGAGGTAGAGGGGATATCATACGAACTATGAAGGATAAGGGGTTCGGAAGGTGGAGGTGGAGGCAAAGTGGACATGGATAAGGCTTAAGATGGGTAATGGTTTTGAGATGGGTGATGGGTGATGAGTGGTTTTGAAGGCATTGGTGGAGGTATTGTGGAGACAGGCGGGATCACGTATGGTTGACGGGTGATAAGAGGTTTGGAAGGCATAGGGGTAGATGCAGTAGAGGTGGATGGAAAAATGGAGGAGTGAGAGAAGATGAGAGGGTGTGAGGGCATAGTGGAGGGTGTTGGCTGATAGGTCATTGGTGAGTTAATGGGAGGGGTGCGAATGAGAGGGCGTGATGGTAGTGGGAATGGCGAAGGCGGTACTATAGTTTGTAATGGGGGTTGATGAGAGAGAGGTGCTACCCGAGCAAGGCGAGGGGGTTGCATGATGATAGGGTTGGCGGTAGAAAGAATAGAGGTACTTTCTGGGTGCCACACCTGCTCTCTCCCGACTTCCGGGAAGGAGGAGATGGGGTTGACCTGGTGATTGGGCTGTTGGTGCTTCGGCAATGGATTCTGGATTATGCCCATGTTGGGCTGTTGTTGTTGTGCCTGCTGAGGCTGTTGTTGTTGTTGTTGTGGTTGTTGTTGTGCCTACTGTTGAAGTTGCTGTTGTTGCTGGAACTGTGGCCTAGGAGAAGGTCTCCTGGCTTTGAGAGTGGCGACGTATCGCCTCATTTCATCCCAGTCAATTCCGCCTTCATCATTCGTATCGTAGATGTAATCTTTAAACTGAAAGTAGTTCTCTACTGTGTGTGTCCTGGCTGCCTGTGATAGACGTAGTATCTGGAGGTATCAACATTCAGGGGGCCACGCGAGCCTTTCCCTGGGTAGGACGAGTGTGTTTGAGGCCATGAGGGCGCTAAAAATATCTGCCAAAGTTTCTGGCAATGGTGGGTAATAGGCTCCCTTGGGGCCAATCGATCTCCTTTGTTGCTGTGGGGGGCCATAATTCCCTGGGGGTGGAACTTGGTGGTACTGAAGTGGCGGTTGTTGTTGCTGAGGTCAGGGTTGTTGCTGGGGTTGAAGTGGTTGAGGCATATTATTTTGGAGGGGATTGTTTTGGGGTGGAGGACGAGAGGGGAAAGAACCTTGTTGGAGGGGAAGTTGGGGCATTTGTGGAAGCCTTGGGTTGAGTGCATAGTTGGTGTTGTTGACTGCACTCACATGCTCATTTGTCACCACCCCTTCTGTCGCTCCACTTGGGACACCAGTGCCTGTCTTTCTGATCACCTTGGGCTTCGGCGGCTCAAACATGTGCATAATGGGGGAGTCTTTTAACTGGGTCTGGACATACCGGGCCCTTTCATAGAGTTCCTCCATTTTGGTAAGCTTGTTCATGGCCAGGACGTGCCTGAATTGTGGGGTTACATTGGACACAATCATCTTTACTTGTTCAGGCTCTGAGAGGGTATCTCTTATTCTTTCTGCCAAGGACCTCCATCTGTCGGCATAGCAGACAAAATCTTCGTCGGGCTTCATTTTCTCGGCAACTAGGTCGGTAATGGAAAGAGATGGACCGACCCTATCCTGATACTTTTGCAAGAATCTTCTTTGCACCGTATCAAAGTTCTCGCCCTCGCCGGGCTCCAAAGAATAGAACCACTCTAGCGCAGGACCATCCAATGATCTCCGAAAGAGGTATGCCAGGGATCTTTGGTCATTTTGCCAATAGGAGGATTCATACATGAAGTCCTTGAGGTGAATAAAGGGGTTGCCAGTGCCATTGTACCTGCAGTACGTAGGCATTTCAGAGGGAGGAAGATGGATCACCAGAAGGATTGGCAAAGCAACGTCCGGGGTGGATTTCACGTCCACCATTTTCTTTAAATTTTGAAACTGTTCGTCCATTCTATTGAACCTATTGAGGAGCGACTGGGCGATCTCCTCGGGAGGTGACGGTGGCACCTGCCACTGGGGAGGAAAATGTCTCCCGGAGACTTGAGGAGGAAGTCCCGAATGAGAGGGAGCTGCCAGGCCGCCGGCAGTCAGCCCTGGCTGGAGCGGTATGTGGGGAATAGCGGGGGTTTGAGATTGTGAAGGAAATTGGAACGAGGGTGGTTGTTGGCTCGCTTGCCCTTGAAGCGAGGGAGACTGGATGGCTTGCGCCAGTGAAGGAGACGGGATGGCCTGCACCGACTCTTGGAGGGGTACGATGGCTGGAGTTGACTCCTGGGGGGCGGGAGAAACAGATTTCCCTTTCAGAATGGCCTGGAAGGCCCGGAGCTGCTCAGAGGTAAGCTCTGTGTTGGCGAGGACACCTAGCAAAGAGGAGATGTCCTGTGGTGGGGATGTGTCCCCTGCGGTAACCTGCACCTCACGTGAGGGCTCATAAGAAGGACCCGAGTCCATAGCATGGACTCGCGGCTCGACTGACTGACCACGACCAGGGTGGTTCTCCTCAAAAGACTCGTGAGCCATGCTCAAAGTTTTTCCGGAACGTAAAAACATACACCAACACACAGATAGCAAAGATTATCAAACAAGTGAATGCCTTTACGCCCTTTTTTTGTTTTGATTTTGATAATTTTTTTCGTGTTTTTAACTAGATCTGAAGTTCACACAAAAATAAGGACCCTAATTAGTTTTTTGTTTCACCACCGTGTCAACTAGGGTATCACGTCTCACCACGAATGGGTCGACTAACTCCGGGGAACTTCAATGGTACAACCAGCCTAGTGAACGAGGAGGGAATCCTTCGCTGTCGGGGACTTACGGAGGTCCCGGTGGAGGAGATTCTAGTCCGTCGAGAGGAATTCCCGAACAGAGAGTCCTTCCTTCACCGAGAGAGGGTGATCCTTAGAAAAAAATGGAAAAAAACTAGAAAAGGGGTGGATGCATGCAATGAAGTGCTGAACAGATATACTGAACATAAGAAAACAACAGAGGTAACAAAGATATAATCAACATCCAATGAATCACAAGGGACTAGGGGCGAGGTGCACGAGGTGCACGAGGGATAAGAACTGAAAGTGCTACTGTGAGCACAACTGGAGCGAGCGAGGGCGCAAGGGTGGAGAGGCACAGGCGGTGCCGAAGTTGCAAGAGTCACCAGGGGAAAGCGAAAGTAGTCCCACCGTGATCGCCAATCTGTGAGCGACGTCACGTGTAATTTGCTGGAGGAGGCGAAGCGGAGCGCGCGAGGGGCTCGTTTTGCTGCAACACAGAAAGAAGAGAGAAGAGGAGAGAGACCACCACGGGAGATTGCTCCGGCGGGGCGCACGGGACAGATGCAATATAATAAGATATGGGGATTAAACGGTCATAGCGGGAAATGACTCTTCGCGACCTCGGGGGATGGGAAAAGTGCAGAATTTAAGTGACAGAAATTTAAACGGCCATTGCGGGAAATGACTCACCGCGGCTCCGAGAATATGAGCAGATATGAGAAGAGTACATAATACAAGCAACATGAATTTAAACGGCCATTGCGAAAAGTGACTCGCCGCGGCCTCGAGAATATGAGCAGATATAACCACAACACAGAATATCAATGACGGAAATTCAAACGGCCATTGCGGGAAATGACTCGCCGAGGCCTCGAGAATATAACAGATATAAGGAACAGAATATAAGAGACAGAAATTTAAACGGCCATTGTCGGAAATGACTCGCCGCGGCCTCGAGAATATAACAGATATAAGAAACAGATATAAGAACAATGCAGAATATAAGTGAAAGAAATTTAAATGTCCATTGCGGGAAATGACTCTCTGCGGCCTTGAGAATATGATGTGATCGCTAGGGGCCGGAGACCCCAAGATAAAGAAAGTGATCACGCCTACCTCAAAAGCGGGAGATGGCGGGCTGCTTCCTCCTCTCCCTTCGGCCGGCCGATGGAGAGGGCTTCCCTTGGTTACCCTTACAAAAGAAGAAACAGACAGATAACAAGTGGATCGGAAAAGATGGCAGTGTAGTATTAGTCCCTTGATGAAGAATAATGAAATCGTGGCAAGACACACACCTAGTTGGTGTTATTTTTAAACCCCTCTCGGACACGAGTAAGAGGAAAATGCTATGATGAATGGAATTATGCAAACGTATATAAAAGAAGACTCCCTTATAAAGGGAGTCGGAGAATGCGAGATGATGAATGCAAAAGAACTACGGAGAAAAGGGGAGAGAATTGGCTTATTGAATGTGCCGATGGCGGGATTCGACGGAGCTTCGACAGCGTGGGGACGACGTGGAAGCAGAACGGATGGAGCTAGCCTTCCTCTCGTGAGCGCGGGCACCCGAGAAGCCGGTAGAACCTCCCCCTACAAAAGACCCATGGGTTAGAAACGAGATCCGGCAGAGTCTCTCATTCCTCTGTCGGATCTGAAGCCCCTCCCCTTCGAGGGAGGGGGTCTTCTATTTATAGAGGGCAAGTGGCTTGAGACGTCCAGGGGACTGGACGCCTCAAGATGGGGGCGTCCAGGACCCTAGACGCCTCCAACAATAAATTAAATATTTTATATATTTTTTATTTTTAATATTTTCATGAAAGCATCTAGGAGACTGGACGCCTCCATTTTCGCCCACCGGAATCCCGCCGAAAGCCGTAGACGGTTGGTAGAGCGTGTGGTTTTGGTGGGTACCCGTGACTCACGAGTGGGCGCGTCTAGCTGGCAAGACGTCCCTATATTTTGGATTTTTGCACAACGTCAAATCGGACGGCGGTTCGGCTTGTCTGGGTGTCAGAAATTGAAGGTGTCCAGGCACCTGGACGCCTCAAAGTTTTGGATTTTTTCGAAGCGTCAAATCGAGCGGCGTGCCAGGATTGTCCGGATGCAGAGTGTGGAGGCATCCAGGCCCCTGGACGCCTCAAGACTGAGGCGTCCAGGTACTTGGACGCCTTTACAACCATTTATTTATTTATTATTATTATTATTTTTTTTCATTTTTTTCATTTTTTTTCATTGATGGAGGCGTCCAGGGTCCTGGACGCCTCCAATAAAATCTGCCGGAACCCCCCCCGAAAGGCCGTCGGTAGCCATCCGCCAGACATCTCTCTGGTTTCGGAATCTTCCGGTACGTCCGATTAGTGGCGATGCCGTCCGTATGCTTCATGATTTCCGCAACGAGGCAATTTTCAGATGCCGAAGAAGCGTCACGTTACCTACTCAAAAGGCGAAAGAAGACCTAAGAATGGGAAGGCACTCAAGCGATTTGAAATGCGAAAGCCACTGCGGGGCATCATATAGTAATGTGAGATTTTCTCAGGGTGATGTCAGGAATAGCGTGTCTACATATGGATCCTTAAACCTTGGACCTAACCTATGACATGACATTTTTCAAGGACTTACTTATGCCTAGACTCTGATATCAACTTAACTATCACTCCCCGAGATATGCAGTGGAATTAAGTCAGGAACGTGAACTGTCATGCCCCAAGATATGTAGCGGACACTAAGTCAGGAACGTGAACAACCGACATGGTAAGCCTCACGCTAGCAAGACAATCAGAGCGCTAACATTCACACATAAAAGAGGAATGCACAAGGTCATATACTAAAAACCCAACTTTATTGAATAATGATAACTGAGTTTACAAAAGACCTTATAACGTTGACCCTTTACATTCTAGACTCAATAAAAAAGAAAATTACATAATCAACTCATGACTATCTAAGGCTTCTCTCGTGCTTCATTCACGCTCGGATCCGCCACTTGAGTACTCCGAATCCGATCCACTAGAGTTCCTGAAAAGATTGGAAAGGTAGGGAATGAGCACACTTGTCCTGTAGGTATCTTCGTATCAACATGAAAGCAAGTTTAAGTAGTTAGCAATTTAGCTCTAGAAGGTATGAAAAAGAAAATGTGATGAAACACGCGACAAAACCAAAGTAACAATATAAGTAGTAAGATATAGATCATAGAGATATGAGAGTTTATGTAGAATGAGAGCATGATCAAGTAAGAATATAAAGTGGCCTTTCATGAACGAGAATGTACAAGAATGTAACGAGAATGTACTTTTCATAACCATATAGGCTATGCACTAGAAACTCATGTAACAAGAATGTATAATTTCATGATGAGCCTCGTGGTTTTCACCCGTTTATAAAAAAAGTACACCCGGCGCAATGCGATGCCAGTGTTCATCATATCCCATGGTTTATAGTATGTTTCTGGCCATCCGCCAAGGGGGCTAGTGTCGAGCCCTAGGACACTGTCCGTGCCCGCTCTTTCATCTTCACATTATAAATCAAGCTACTTCCATGAGAAATATAAAGTTTGGCCGATAATGTAAAGTTCAAACAATAGCTTTATGATAACAATTATCAAGGTAAGAATGCACCAAATATGAATCATATGAGTTCAAGGATGAATTAATGACAAGGTCATGCTACGGGAGGAATCCAATAGCATAACGGTACATTCTTATGTTTCCAAAGTTTATTAATGACTTGCTGAATAAAGGTTTGGGTTCCAGACAATCAGAGGATCACCTGGGAACAGAACAAGTTCAACCCTTGGGTCAGACCTCGGGTTGTACAGAAATTAGATAACGCGACGTTGTGGAGGGTCGCGATAATTCATTGACGCGGTCTATCAATAGTCCACGATCACAGAGAGAGTCGACACAGAAAGAAGGCCAGGTTGACGCATGTAGTAGTCTGTGGCTGAACAAGAACGCGACTATGTGAGTGTTTTACGCACGCGGGGAGACACTTCTATTTTCTTCCTCGCGGCGGGGGCGCACACTCACCTTTTACGGAAGGCCGAGATATGTTGACTGGGCATGCGGGGATTCTAGGGGTATTGAGAAGAAGGCAGAGAGAACGATATGAACGTGCTGGAAGGGATGACGTATGGTTCATCATTCTGGGAGATTGGGACATGGATGGCTGGGTGGAATGCGGGCGTGCCAGTCGATTTCTCGATAATCACCTATGGAACCAAGGATTAATCGGGGAAGCATCGCCAGGACGCGGCACGTGGCTCGAGAGATCGGGCGAGACGTGGATAGAAGGGGTTCCACAGGTGCGAGTGCGCATGTGATTATGGGGATTCATGTACTGGACGTCTTTCCCCACCGGGCGCACGCAACGGGTGTTTATTTTACATCGGATTGAATTCGAATACCTTTGTTTCTACTGTCGAAGAGAGAGTTAGGGACCCTGGGAGCCGCGACGTCAGGAGGGCATAGTCTGTGCAACAGCGACATGGCAACAACAACACAACAGGGATAACTAGGGGCAGAGAGACTGGTTCCGGCGAGGAGGGGGATCCGCTCCCTGACTGGATTACACGACTTATATGCCATGAAAGGCATTTATATGGGGGCATGAGAGCCCGATTACAATTGCTTGCAAGCCACGGAACAATTCCGACATTCATGACGGTCCCCGGGTCATTGCATTATTGTGTAGGTAGTTCCGTATCTGTACATAGTGTCTGTCAGAGGACCTGTGACTCAGTAGGATGGCGCCCGAGGGGCGTCACAATGTATTCCCGACATGATACAGTGTCGAGGTCGGGGCAGTAGGGGTGCCGCAGGCACCATTATGCTGGGAAAGTTGAGTGGTTGGGTGCCGCGGGCCCCGATGTGACTGGAGTAGCTGGCAGTCGGGTGCCAGGGGCACCGTTGTGACTGGAGTTATTGAGTGATCGGGTGCCGCGGGCCCCGATATGGCTGGAGTAGCTGGCAGTCGGGTGCCAGGGGCACCGTTGTGACTAGAGTTATTGAGTGATCGGGTGCCGCGGGCCCCGATGTGGCTGGAGTAGCTGGCAGTCGGGTGTCGGGGGCACCGTTGTGACTTAAGTTGTTGAGTGATCGGGTGCTGTGGGCCCAGATGTGACTGGAGTAGCTGGCAGTCGGGTGCCGGGGGCACCGTTGTGACTGGAGTTGTTGAGTGATCGGGTGCCACGGGCCCCGATGTGACTGGAGTAGCTGGCAGTCGAGTGCCGGGGGCACCGTTGTGACTGGAGTTGTTGAGTGATCGGGTGCCGCGGGCCCCGATGTGACTAGAGTAATTGGCAGTCGGGTGCCGGGGGCACCATTATGACTGAAGGAGACGAGCGCTGGGAGACCTCGATGGTCGTGCTCGGGGCTCGGTGTGACTGGCAATCGGGTGATCGAGGGCACCATTGTGACTGAAGGAGGCGGGCGTCGCGAGACCTCGATGGTCGTGCTCGGGGCCCGGTATGACTGGCAGTCAGGTGCCGGGGGCACCATTGTGACTGAAGGAGGTGAGTGCCGGGAGGCCCCGATGGTCGTGCTTGGGGCCCGGTGTGACTGGCAGTCAGGTGCCGGGGAAACCATTGTGACTGAAGGAGACGGGCGTCGGGAGACCTCGATGGTCGTGTTCGGGGCCCGGTGTGACTGGCAGTCGGGTGCCGGAGGCACCATTGTGACTGAAGGAGGTGGGCGCCATGAAGAGGCTGAGACCCGAGTACATGTACATGTGCTCAACTAGTTTCATGTTGTATGAGAGTCACGTGGGCTTTACAAATGGGCCAAGGAGGCCAAAGTACAATTGGCGCAAGCCACGGGACAATTCCAATGCGCAGGTCGGTCCCCAGGTCAATGCGTAATAAGGCGGATATCCGCGTATTTTACAGAGGCTCTCCATGAGGAGATTGAGACAAGCCCGACTGCCTAGGTGGCAGGGGCAGTCGTGGGCTGGCGCTTGACGGAGGTCGGCCACGGCTCAAGGTGAGCAGTCGGGTTCGGGCCTCGGAAGGCGAGTGTAGTCATGCTGGGGAGTTGAGGTCGGCCCTGGGAATATTACTCCTGGTCCAGGGTTCGGCTAACTCGAGTCATCAGTCAGAGCGATCGACGGCCAGCTCGGGGCGAGCAGTGGGCACGCGGTTTCGTGTTGTAGGTAGGTGCTGCATCATGGCGTATGCGTAGCCACCGTGGGTTGTCATACGTGGGCGGACCCAGGATGCGGGTGTGTTCGCTGTTGTCATAACGCCTTATACGCGATAGGCATGGACTTGTGTGAGAGGGCTAGATGCCGCGTGAGGGAAGTACATATGACATACCCTCGGCGTGTACGAGCCGATCAACAAGCCAACCACGCGCGCACTTAGTTCCTCGCGTTCTGCGTACGACCCTCATTGGGTGCCTGTGGAGGAACTCCGAGGGTGCATCGGTTAGGTCATAGGTTCTTGCATTCCATGCCATTCCTTGAGCTCCCTAGGGGGGGCTTTTATAGGGGAAGATGAAGGGTCATGGGGGTTTATGCGGACCAAGTTGAGGGCACAACTTGGTCCGGTTAAACCCTTGAAGAAAGAAAAGAAAACATTTTTTTTTGTTTACGGAGTGGGGGAGGGAGGGTTTAGGCGGACCAGCCGAAGGGGTTGGTCTGGTCCGCCTAAACCCCTCATGGAGGTTTTTTTTTCATTAAAAAACCTTTTTTTATTTGGGATGGGTTTAGGCGGACCTGCCCAAGGGGCTGGGCTGGTCCGCCTAAACCATGCATGGGGCTGGGGGCTTTTTTTATTAAAAAAAGTTTTATTTTTTTGTTTTATGGGGGTTTAGGCGGACCAACCTTGGGGGTGAGGCTGGTCCGCCTAAACCCCTCCCCCCAGGGGGTTTAGGCGGGTTTGATTGGGGGGTTTTACCCGGGTTTGACCGGGGGGTTTGACTGAGAGTTTACCGTGGGTTTGACTGGGGGTTTGACCCGTTATAAACAGAAATTTTCTTTCGGGGGCTCCGCCCTCGGAAACCCCCGCAAGGGGTGCTGCCCCCTTGACCCCCACCACCTGACCGCGCAGGTCGATCCGCGTGCGAGGGCGCACGATGGTGGTGCATGATGTGATGGGTTGCTGGGAGTCCCGAGTTGGGCTCCGGCTTGCTGTAGAGTGGCTGGAGTATACGCTCCCACCAGGCGCTCGGGAAAATTCCCGACACGCGTGCGTGGGCCGTATACGGGTGCTGTGAGCTCCTGAAGCTTGTGGTTGGCCCAGATGGGTCTTCCTTTGACTTCAGAGGGCTAGAGGGAGGCAACTCAAGAGTAGACCCCAGCCTCGTTGCTGGGTGCCACATGGCATGGCTTGTAGTCAGGGCGCCCCCGGGTCGGCTCGGGTAGCTGTGTTGAACGCGGGTAAACCCGCAAATTGAGTGATCGGGGGTGGGCCCGATCGATTATCGATTTTACCATGGGTCACAGCTAGCTGGTTAGGACCCTTGGTTGGGCCAGGTGACTGGGGCGTCGACATGACGATGCCGTTTGTCTGGTGGTCGGGGTGAACCTCGCTCCTTGGCGAAGAGTCGTATGATGCACCCGGCTGTTCTGAGTCCCGAGTTAACCCAGTTGTTGAAGCGCCAATGGTGTGATACCGTAGGCAGGGTGTTCGAGAGTGATCCCCGAATCACTTTAGAGTGCCGCTTGATGCGGAAAGTAATCCCGAACCTTGGATCCGGCTCGGTTATCAGGAAACTAGCTGGTGCAGTGCCCTGTGATCGGGGGCGCTCCCTGGTTGTTATATTGTGCCGCCTGGCCTGGCGACGCATCTCGATTTCTAAGCCCAACTCGACTGGCAGAGCACCTTTGGCATTATGCCATTTTGCTCTATTTAGGAAGTGTTTTCCTATACTTAATCCTCAATTAATTAGAGGAAATAAGCATGTGCCAACAGTGAGCCACCACGATAATTCTTTAACACGACTGGAGATTAGGGAGCGTTCATGCCAGTTCACAGACATGTGGAAAACACGAAGTGCTCTCTAATTTTTGGGTTTTTAGGGTACAACCAGCTCGGCGTCCTAATGGGAATCCCAGGCTCGCAGAGTCTTATGAAGGTGTTGAAACAAGATCACCTAGTCCAGCAGAAGGAATATCCGACGGAGAGGATCACAAATCTAAGAGAATGTGCCTATCATGTGCAAAGTGTAACTAATAGCAACGTATCGGAATACGCGCTATATGTGATCTTATAAAATAGAAAGAGATGAGAAAGGAGCGTGTAGAAACAAGGTGTAACCAAGTCATGAAACCTTTTAAGTACAAAACTATAAAGTTTTGGCATGAAACTAACATATAATGAAATTAGCCTTTAAAAACATGAAGTCATGACATGATCAGGAAGTGAAACTACTAAGATAAGGCATGCATACTAGTATATACATCATGGGAAATAAGCAGGGTTTAATAGGGCTAACGTTGGATTAACGCGACGGGCATATCCCGCACATTCTTACATTAACGCGGTATAAATAATTGGCACGTTATGACATTAACGCGCCGTATCGGGTCTGTGCGTTAATAGATGCGACCCCTGTTATGACCGCAATCATCTCTCTGTGAGACAGAGATAATACCGACCTTGCAGGGCTACTTCCTATGGCCAATAAACATGGAACTAAAAGGGAACTAGTAGAGAAAGCATGCTATGATGAAAATATGGCATGGAACTCATGTAATAATCATAAAGTTATAATCTTTTACTTAAAGTTTCATGGACAGCATACAATAAACATTCGATTGCGCAGTCATGGTAAAACGTAAAATACTCCGTGTATAAAACATGAAAACACGAGATAGGAGAGGGCTTTTGTCCCTACCATGTTATTTATGCCAGTCATGAGATAACCTACCTTTAATTTGATCCCTAAACTTTAAATTTCTGACTAGAATACGGTGTTGCTTCCTGCGCGTCCTACGTAGAAATAGCAACTTCTCGTCCTTCTATCTCCTTAACCTCTTGACCTAAATTCACGACATTTGGAGGGTGAGTAGAAGATATAAAGGAGAGCAAATAATTCCAAAGGATCAACCTGAAAATACCTCGGTTAGGGTTCCTAAACTTTGAGTCTTTACTCAGAGAATTCCACTCGTTCCTGTGCAGTTTACAGAGAAGCAGTGACTTCCGAGGCTTCTAACTTCTCAAGGGCTTGATCTCTTGGCATGGGGTTTAAAGGGAAGTTAGACAAAACTAAAGGGAACAAAAAGTTCCAAAGGACTAACATGAAATACCATCATCTTACCATCGAACCAGGCGAGCCAAAACTAGGGTTTGCATTGGTTGAACCTGAGACCTTGTGGGCATCAAAAAAAATGATGATCATACGGCACGTACGTCTCGGCACTCGAGAGCAAGTCAAAGACGGAAGGGCCGAATAAACCCCATACTTCCTCCAAGCAGGATGAGCGCGTACTGGGTGCTCCGCTACCCATCAAAGAAGCCCCTCGGGCAGAAGAGATGACCCCGGCTTCCCAGTCGGCGGTGCCGAAGGCCGAATCAAAAGAAACGCGGGAATTCAAACACATGTTCGGCATGCACCAGAAATCACTCAAAGCCCTGAACCGGGACTCGTTGGCTCACAACTGAAGTAACACGGAGGGCAGGCGTCCATCCGAATCACTGCTAAGCCGGGAAGAAATCTAATGGGCCTTAAACCACCGCAGCTGTACCTGTACGGCCAATAAATCGGCGCGCCCCTTGCAAGAGCTTTAAACCAGCGCGCCCCCCCTCCTGTGGCCATTAAACCAACGCGCCCCATTCAATGGCTTGTAACCTGCGTGCCCCATTCATGCTGTTAACCCGGCGCGCACAACCCCATGCCAGTTTAACCCCAAGGCATCCCATCCTACCTACGGTCCTCTGTTTTCTACAAACGGAATGTCGTGGCTTTCCCTGAAATGGTTAGGTCTCCTGTGCCCGACCAGTGTGCAACCACCTGAACCACTGAAGCTCCCTGGAATGGCAATCTTCGAGCTCTGCACCGGCCGCCCGTCTCCACCGATCACCGTCGGCCAATCCCTGAAGAGCACCGTCCCTACTCTACCACCCTACACGTCTGCAGGCCACTCGATTGCCTTCGGTTGGGGAGAAAAAGAAGACACATGTCGTTGGCTTTAGGGGATTCTTCCTCCCAGCTTCACTGATATATATATATGCAATGAACACCCCACTGGAAGCTCTCTCGGCTGGCTGCTGGATAGCTGGGCGGTTGGTCAGAGGTTGATAGCGAAAGGAGAAGGCCACCCGAAGAAAAAAAGAAGCTTCGCCTCTGTGCCGTAGAGGTGAGGTGAAGAGAGGAGAGTGAAGGTGAGAGGTGACCCTTGGGGGGAAGAGCTTATGCTCTGTTCGCCCTTCCACCGGTGTATCTGCTTTCCCTTTTCATGTTGTTTCTTTGGTTACGGGGTAGATCCCCTTGTTGTACTCCGTTTCCCCTTTTCTTCTTATGGATGAATAAAAGGAAAGTGTTTGCAACACATATTGTTATACTTCATCAATTTCTTCCCTCTCTCCACCTCTACATCACCCGGGGTCCTCGGAAGCTTGCCCTTCTGTGGCATGACCTTTAAGGGAACCCGTTTGAAGGGTGAACATTCATAGCAGTTCATGGCAAACATCCAGCCCTGCGAAACTTCCACGAAAGCATCACCCGTGAGCTGCTGGAACTCTTGAAGTCTAGTCCTCAAGCCTCTGCACGCACTTATGGGTTAACGGAGGTCTCACTCCGAGTTTTGAGGTTCACCCCGGAGTAATCCGTTTGGTGTTCCTTTATTTTTCTCTGGCAAAGCCTCAGTCCGGGGGAGATGCTGCCCAATTTTTGCCAGAGCCAAGAACACTACTAACGAGGAACAAGAACATGCAAGAACGAACAAACGAACTACTCCCTGAGGATAAGAACAACACATGTTGGATGCCACTAAAACAAACTGAACCTCCTAGTTCCTGCACAAACCTCTCTAAACAAAACACTTGAACCCTCATGCTAATTCACCTTAACAAACAATTAAAATACTTAAACTTCCTCTCCACAAACTTAATCCACCAATTGGGTGAATAAACCAATCATGAAATCGACTTGCAAGTGAAGGAAAGAAGAAACAGAACCAAGAAGGATGAAAGAAAACCTCATAGAAGCTATCCCGACGCGGGCTAATCCGGCGCGGTACCCTCCCGCACCGGTTTAGCTTCACACTCAAAATTCCCTTATTTTTCTTGGCCATTAACTGGCGCGCCCCTCCATCTTCTTGACCATTAACCGGCGCGCCCCATGGCACCACTTAAACCGGCGCGCCCAACCTTTGCACCTCCTATTCCGGCGCGCCCTCTTGGGCATCCTTAACCGGCGCGCCCTTCTCTCCCCTTGGCATTCCCTTAACCGGCGCGCCCATTTGCTTCGTTAAATCGGCGTGCCTCATAAAAGAAAACACAAATTAACTAAAATAGAAGAAAAGGTTTGAAACTAATGAATAAAACAAAAGAAGAGACCTAAACTAATAAAAACAAATGAAAGGAATATGAAGCCAATAATCAAAATATCACCCCTATCATAATCAAAGTTTTCTTCCGGGGGCGCTGCCCCCAGAAACCCCCGCAAGGGGCACTGTAGGTCGATCGGCGTGCGAGGGCGCACGCTGGCGAGTTCGGGCTTCACACTTAACGATTCACTTCCCCGGACTATGCGTGAAGAGAAAAGCAATGACGCCCCGTGGCATCGGACGTGGACCTCGGGAACCCCGTTATGGCCATAGTTCGAAACCATCTCGGGCCAATAGTTCGTCAAAATTGACCCACCTCTATCGGGATCCAATCCCGCACCAACATTAAACTTGCCGTACCTTCGGCAAACATCCGTATGGCTTTGTCGTTGTCTTCGATGCTTCAAATGCGGACTCTCATCTGAACAATGAATGGTCCGTTAGTGACCGACATAAATACTGGGATCTAATCCCGTCCTTACATTAAACTTGCCGTACTCACGGCAGACATTTGTACGGTTTGTCACCGTCTCTTACGCTACAAATGCGGACTTCCGTCCGAACAAGAAATGGTCCGCTAGTGATTGACATGCATGTATCTATGAACATTTACGCCCCCATGCGGGTTTGTTTAAACTGGATTCGAGATTTATGCTCTCGCTTTGTTACCATGATTCTTTAGGCCATGAGGCCCTTATTCCCGGTGATTAATCAAGAGTGTTCCCCTCTTTGAGGGGATGTAAATGACGCCGTGACCTTTACGGCGCGGTGGGTTTTGGTCCCGACCCAAACTACATAATTGTCTGATTAGTCAGATCGAGCGCACAATAAATCGTCACTTTGTGACTGGCACGCCCATGCACTTAATAAACCCAATAAACAAATTGCCAACGATTAATAATATAAGTGCGTCCACAAACCTATTTATAGAGAAAGGCCTAGGGTTGAGGGATTAGAGCGAGTTAGGAGTCCTTATTAAGGTTAGAGTCGATCCCCAAGAGTCCTAGACCAGTTTTCCCTTCGAGATAACCTTGATCCATGGCCATTCATGGATAAAAATCTAATCTTTCCATGTTTTACTACACTCCGGTTCCGTAAGAGTATCGCGGTCACCATCAGTACCGCGTTTTTCATTAATGCGGTGTATCGCATGGGCGCGTTTAGGCCTTCTCTACGAATTTGAATTTTAGTCAAATTCCCCCTTCTAATTATCCCCTAATTATCTAATAAAAATAGGGAATATATATAATTACGTCTCTTTTTGGTGGGCTTGGGCCTAAAGGCTTAGAATTTGGTTTATGGGCCTATTTTAAGTGGGTCCATTTACCTAATTAATAATTGGGTTTTTTAATTACTTGGCTTTGAATGGCTAAGCCCACTTAAGCCTATTTAATGCTTATTAATTTTATTTAATCCCTGAAAAATCCTAGAAAAACTTGAGGTGTTACACCCTCCCCCACTTAAAAGAATTTAGTCCCCAAATTTATTGCATGAAATTTATGGAGAGTGTATTTTACTTATAGTTAATTAATTACATTAATAATTAAGGAAATGCTAAATGCGAGTAGGTCAAGATGGTACCTTTAGTCGTGTTACCTTTGCCATCCAAGATGACATTAAGTCAGCCTTGTCGCCTGCATCCATTATCGTCTCTTGAGGATTGTTCCTTTATGAGGGGACACGCAGGCACTCGGTGCTCCCGGCTTTCACATCGAAGATAAGCGTCGAGACGCTTCCAACATTCTTCAGCCGAGTGACTGAACTTCTCGCAGAATGAGCAAGCCGTCATGACTTCCTTTTCTTCCTCCTCCTTGACCCTTTTATTCTTGCCATTGCCATTACCATTGCCATTCATTTTTCCATTACCATTTCCATTGTGGGACCTCTTCTTGTTGTTATGGGGTTCATAATCTTCCATCATGCTAAACCTTTCTTCTTTTTTCTCTCACCCATTATGTTTTCGGCTTGGCTTTTCATCTTTACTTTTTATTTTTTCTACCTTCTCCAAGATCCTTTCACATAAATGGGCTCGGTGGACCATCTCCGTATAGGTTCGGATGTTTTGTGGGCCGAGTTGTTGAACAAAGACGGGACGTAGCCCACCCATAAACCAATTGGCCTTTAAGATTTCCGTAGCCACTAGGTGTGGAGCATAAGGTGCCAAGCGAGAAAATTGTAATTCATACTCTGCCACGGACATCATACCCTACCGCAGCGAGGCGAATTCCACAGCCTTCCTCTCCTTGACATGCTCGGAGAAATATTTCTCACGGAAGAGTTCAAGAAACTCATCCCAAGTGAGTTGAGCATTTTGAAGATGGGCCGAAGTGGCCTTCCACCAAGTATGCGCATCCTTGTTAAGTTGGAATGCGGCGAGTAAGACCTTCTCTTGATCAGAGCATTGCATTACGTTGAAGATTCGGTCCATCTCGTCGATCCAATTTTCAGCTTCATCTGGGTTAGAGGAACCCGAGAACCGCGTAGGATTCATACTCTGGAAGTTCCTGTGTAAATCACCGGTGCCTGCCCTCGTGCCAACTTGGGCTACCGTTTGTAGGGCCTGGGTAAGACCCACAACAGTTTGTTGCATAGCTTCCCAGTTAGCATGATTTGCGGCCATCATGAAAAGATTAAAGTTCCCGCAAAATCAAACAACTAACTATTTTCTCTAGGATTTATGAAATTAACATAGATATTATTGTCTAGAAATCTAGATCATCCCGAGCTCCACCCAATCACACATGGGTTTGGGAAGTTCTTCCTTAGTTCATAGGTGTGGGTCCTTAATCCTTGGACTTAGCCTATGGCATGACATTTTCCTAGGACTTACTTAAGCCTAGGCTCTGATACCAACTTAACTGTCATGTCCCGAGATATGCAGTGGAAACTAAGTCGGGAACATGAACAGTCAGCATGGTAAGCCTCACGCTAGCAAGACAATTAGAGCGCTAACATTCACACATAAAAGAGGAATGCACAAGGTCATATACTAAAAATCCAACTTTATTGAATAATGATAACCGAGTTTACAAAAGACCTTATAATGTTGACCCTTTACATTCTAGACTCAATAAAAAGGAAAATTACATAATCGACTCATGACTATCTAAGGCTTCTCTCGTGCTTCATTCACTCTCGGATCCGCCACTTGAGTACTCCGAATCCGACCCATTAGAGTTTCCTGAAAAGATTGGAAAGGTAGGGAATGGGCATACTTGCCCAGTAGGTATCTTCGTATCAACATGAAGGCAAGTTTAAGTAGTTAGCAATTTAACTCTAGAAGGTAAGATAAAGAAAATGTGATGAAACACGCGACAAAACCAAAGTAACAACATAAGTAGCAAGATATAGATCATAGAGATATGAGAGTTCATGTAGAATGAGAGCATGATCAAGTAAGAATATAAAGTGGCCTTTCATGAACGAGAATGTACTAGAATGTAACGAGAATGTACTTTTCATAACCATATAGGCTATGCACTAGAAAGTCATGTAAAAAGAATGTATAATTTCATGATGAGCCTCATGGTTTTCACCCGTTTATAAAAAAAGTACTCCCGACGTAATATGACGTCAGTGTTCATCATACCACATGGTTTACAATATATTTCCGGCCATCCATCGAGGGGGCTAGTGTCGAGCCCTTGGACACTATCCGTGCCCGCTCTTGCATCTTCACGTTATAAATCAAGCTACTTCCACGATAAATATAAAGTTCGGCCGATAATGTAAAGTTCAAACAATAGCTTTATGATAACAATTATGAAGGTAAGAATGCACCAAATATGAATCATATGAGTTCAAGGATGAATTAATGACAAGGTCATGCTACGGGAAGAATTCGGCAGCATAACGGTACATTCTTATGTTTCCAAAGTTCATTAATGACCTGCTGAACAAAGGTTTGGGTTCCAGACAATCAGAGGATCACTTGGGAACAGAACAAGTTCAACCCTTGGGTCAGACTTCGGGTTGTACAGAAATTAGATAACGTGACGTTGTAGAGGGTTGTGATAATTCATTAACGCGGTCTATCAATAGTCCGCGATCACAGAGAGAGTCAACGGAAGGCCAGGTCGACGCAGGTAGTAGTCTGTGGTTGAACAAGAACGCGACTACGTGAGATACCGCGATAATTCATTAATGCGACTGGAGATTAGGGCGCATTCGTGCCAGTTCATAGAAATGTGGAAAACACGAAGTGCTGTCTAACTTTTAGATTTTTAAGGTACAACTAGCTCGGCGTCTGATCGGACCGAAATGTGCGTCATTAAATACAACGGCCGTCAATCATAAATTTATTTATCGAACTCACAATTTAAATAAATAACGTAGTATTACGTCGAATCCACGGAGAGATTTAGTTTTTTGAATTGAAGATCTTGTGTTCTACGGCAGAACGCGAACTTAGATGATGATATGCGACTTAAATGAAAATTACATTAAGCAAGTCTATCTAATGAAATTGGAGGGTTGTAGAGAGAGAAATAAGAGAGGGAGAGGAAGAAGAAGAAAGAGGAGAGAGAATGGTCTAGAGAGAGAAAATAGAAACACTTGACTTTACTAAATTAAAAATACAAGTTTTACAACATAAATTGTGAAAATAAAATTTTACAACATAAATTGTGAAAATAAAATTACAATCCCAATAAAAATAAATCTAAACAACACTAAGGAGGACGAGGGGCAAAGAGATATCGCGACCGTGGTGTCAGGGTGACCGTCTCCTTGAGTCTTTGATTTCCACTCATCCCGGAGCCCAGGATGCCCGTCTTGCTCCCACTTTGGAGGGGTTAAAGAGAGAAGAAGGAGATAGAGAGAGAAAGTAGAGGGGTGTAGAGAGAGAAAGAAATAGAGAAATGTGGGGTTTAAATCAACATAAAATAAAAGAAATTAAAAATGAGTGTGTGCTAGTGTGAGGAGTGAGAGAGAGATATAGAGAGGTAGAGAGAGAGAAGAGATGGAGAAGAGAGATAAAGAGAGAGAGAGATCGCTGGATTAGAGAGAGAGAGTGAAACACGGAGAAGAGAGGGAAAGAGAGAGGGCGAGAGATCGCGAGGGGATTGGAGAGAGAGGAGAGGGAAGGAGAGAGACGGGGAGATCCGTGTGGGAGAGAGAGCAAGGTGGTGGATGCCTTGTGAGGAGAGGGAGAGAGAGAGAGAGCAAAGAGAGAGAGAGAAGGGCTAGGTGAAGGTGCTGGCGGTGGCGGAGGCCTGGTGTGTGTGTGTGTGCCGGCGACTATGGGATGGAGAGAGGGGAGTGGAGTGCAGTGTGGTGTGAGAGAGATAGGGTGGCCGGCAGCGAGAGGCTAGAAGAGAGGGAGCGGCTGGGAGGTGTGTCCGTGGGGAGTTAGTTAGAGAGAGAAAGAGAGCGGCCGGTGTGGGTTCTGTGCCTGGCGGCTGTTCTCTGCTAGGGTTCTGTGCCTGGCCGACCATGGCCGACTCTGGAGGGGGCTGTGCCCCCTCCGCTGCTGATCCATCTTAAGGGTTCCATGGGGAAGCCCATCCCTTCTCTTCAGAGGTTGATAAGGGGGAGCGTCCCGGTTGCACTTTGGACGTTAGGCCGAAGTTGTCTTATGCCCATATGGTTATTGCTATTCAGAACCTACCCGCCATCCCTTTCGAGATCAAGCCTCCGACGTTCATTGACCAGGGGGAGGCGGATGTTTTCTTCTCCAGAGAGGAGTTCTATCGTTCCATGCAGCCGTTTTCAAGTTCAATTATTGCTAGATGCTTGTATGACCGACCTTCTATTCCAGAGATTAAATCATGTCTCTCTACGTAGCTATCTCTGACACAGGACTTCATTATTAGTCGCCTTAATCCTAGGCATCTTCTATTCTGCTTTGTATCGGAAGATGATTTCCTCAAGGTGTTACTACGCAAGAGTTTGTTCATTAAAGGTTTTTTGTTCCGTTTCTTTCGATGGGCCCCAGATTTTAACTTTGATGCAGACCCTTCTATTCATCCAATCTGGATTGGCTTCCCTGGCCTTCCAGCCAATTTTTTCCATGAGAACCTGATCAGATTCATTATTGGGAATTTAGGGAGGGTTTTACAGTTCATAGCTCCACTATTGCCTTGACCGAGACGTCGGAGGCCCTGGCCAGTGTTGAAATTGACCTGGATGCTCCCCGAAAGGATCGTATATGGATTGGAGTTGAAAATAATGGCTTTTGGCAGAAGATTAGATACCACCGCCTTCCAGATTTATGCTCTTTTTGTCACAAGATTGGTCATACGGAAAAGGAGTGTAAGAAGTAGGGCAAGAACCTTCAAGTGTCAATACCCATTGATGCTGCTTTGCAATCCAAAGTGGTGGCCACTCGTGGTAAACAGGTCTGGTCAGAATACAGACCTCCTCCTTCCAAGTTGTGTCAGCCTGCTTCGAGCTCCCTTCAATTCAAATTGCCATCCACTGACGTGGGAGACTACGCTCCTATTAGCCCTTCAGCTGTTTACTTGCAGCTGCCTCAGCAGGATCCCTGCTGTGCGGATGGTTTGAATTCAAGACAAGTTGTGGCTGATGGTGGCTCCAATGGTGTTGGTCCCATTGCTAGCAAGGACCCCTCTATGCCTGTTTGCGAGGGCCCTGGGACTGATTCTACGGGGCACAAAGTTGCTGTTGGTGCCTCTACGTCGACATCAGATCTCCCCACGTTGATGTCGGGGCTTCTGCCTCCTCCTGCGTCGATGCAGGATGGAATTGCGCCTCCACCTGTGCTACAACCAGCCCCAACTGCGTCGACTCAAGTGTTTGACCCTCCTCATGCCTGACGCAGGACACTGTACAGCCCCCGATTGCGTCGATGCTTCCCCCTCTCTCGGCTGTGGTTTCCTCTATGCCTGCACCCATCAATTCAGTGCCGATCCCGACGCTTGTGTCTCTGGATTTTCCTCAAGAGCCTGCTGACAGTGAGGCTATGTTTTCTGCTGCTGATCCTAATACTATTCCTGCTTGCTCACGTGTTGCTAGGCTGCCTTCCACTGCGCCGATGCAGGATGGGATTGCGCCTGCATCGACTCTGGTGTTTGACCCTCCTCATGCCTCGACGCAGGACACTGTACAGCCCCCGATTGCGTCGATGCTTCCCCCTCTCTTGGCTATGGTTTCCTCTATGCCTACACCCATCAATTCAGTACCGATCCCGATGCTTGTGTCTCTAGATTATCCTCTGGAGCCTGCTGATAGTGAGGCTATGTTTTCTGCTGCTGATCCTAATACTATTCATGCTTGCTCACGTGTTGCCAATGCTGCATGGAAGGAAAACCCGTTTTTTAAGGAGGAAGGTCGCTCTCGTCGGCGTACCACCAGGTCCATGACAAGAAGCCATTCTGCGGATAATGTCCACCTCATAGTTCCTAAATGACTGTGCTGGTGTGGAACATACGTGACATTGCCAATGCTCCCTCTATTGGCCGGGTTAAGTTTCTCATTAAGTTACACAACATTCAATGTCTTGCAATCATTGAACCAAAAATTGACTGTACAAAAATGGATAAGTTTCATCATCGTTTTGGTATGGACAAGGCTATTGCCAACTGTGACTCTCTTGCTCACATCTGGTTTATGTGGAAGGACCCTTGGGACTTTACTCTTGTCAATTCCAGCGAGCAGTAACTTATTGTCCAACAGACTGGTGGCTCACACCCCTTATTTTTAGCTTTGTTTGTTCATGCTAAATGCTCTATTCAGGAACGCCGCTCGCTTTGGGCTGAGCTTCAGCAATTTGCCTCTTCTATTTCTATGCCATGGCTTATTGGGGGTGATTTCAATGTGATCTTGTCTACTGAGGAGAAGCTTGGAGGGGCGGACATTAACTTATCTTCATCCTTGGAGTTCAGAGATTTTATTAATTCCTGTGATCTCATTGACCTTGGTTTTACAGGGCCTCTGTTTACTTGGCATAACAATCAGCAAGGACAGCGTGGTATCTGGGCTCACCTTGATAGATTTCTATGTAATAATATGTGGCAGGCCAATTTCCCAGTTTATGTCTAACACCTTTCTCGGGAAGCCTCTGACCATGCCCCCATCCTTCTTCACCACCTATAGAAGGGCTTGCATAGGCCTCAGTTTACTTTCTTCAAAATGTGGACCTTGCATGAGGGATTTCTGGATGCGGTGGAACGTTGTTGGAATCTCACTCCTCTAGCTTCTTCTCATCTCACTACCCTTTCTCTGAAGCATAAAGCCATGAAGTCTATGCTGAAAGTTTGGAAAAAGGAGGTCTTTGGCCATGTCCATCATAATCTTTGCAGGACTGAGGAGCGTGTCTTGGCAGCTGAATATCTCTATGACAGCCACCCTACTCCCAGTACTTTTCATGATCTAGAGAGTGCCAGATCTGATATGTCTAACAAGTACTTGCAAGAAGAGAGCTTCTGGTGCTAAAAATCTAGAATTCGATGGCTGAATGAGGGGGACAAAAATACTAAAATTTTCCACTCTGTGGCCACTGCTAGAAGAAAGAGAAGTACCATATCTCAATTTGTTGATCACGATGGCACTATTGTCAGTGACCATCAGGGCATGAAAAATATTGTTGTTGCTCACTTCACGCATGCCTTTTCATCCCAACCTCATTGCATTGAAGATAGAATCTTGGATTGCATTCCGCAGCTAGTATCCCAGGATGACAACTGCAGAATTTTGAGTGTTCCTTCAGCTAGTGAGGTTAAGGATGCTCTGTTTGCCATGGCGGCTGACAGTGCTCCTGGACCTGATGGATTCTCAGGCCATTTCTTTTGCTGCACTTGGCATATCACTGGTTTCATTGTTACAAAGGCTATTCAGAAATTCTTTCTTTCCAAATGCTCCCTCTCTCGGTCGTTTACATCTTCAATTATTGCTCCCATTCCGAAGACTTCAGCTCCTATCAAAATTGCAGACTTCAGGCCAATTAGCCTATGTAACTTTGTGTATAAGATCATCTCCAGAATTATAAATGATCGGCTATCTTCCTTATTGCCTAGTATTATTTCACCGGAGCAAGGGGCCTTTGTCAAGGGGCGATTGATTGTTGAAAACATATCTCTGGCACAAGAACTTATTCATGATTTGGGCCGCAAAGTGCGAGGTAGCAATGTTTTGCTTAAGCTTGATATGGCAAAAGCTTATGATCGTCTAGAATGGGACTTCCTTCTTGCTGTTCTTCGGAAGTTTGGATTCAATGATGATGTTTTGTGCCTGGTGAGGCCCCTCATCAATAACTGCTGGTTCTCTATTATGCTTAATGGTGACATTGCATGGTTCTTCAAATCCTCTAGGGGCTTGCGACAGGGTGACCCTCTAGCTCCCTCGCTATTCATTCTAGCGGAGGAAGCTCTTAGCAGGTCATTGTCATCTGCTCATGAGAGAGGCTATATTTCAGGGTATTCTGTGCCTAGGGGGTGCAAATCCATCTCCCATTTGTCATTTGCTGATGACACTCTCGTTTTCACTAACGGGACTGCTACTTCTATTCGACGGTTGATGGGGATTATTCGGTCTTATGAGCGATCTTCTGGATAGCAGGTAAACCTCTCTAAGAGCAATTTCTTCCTTCATTCGCTTGCCCCCGCTGGCCTTCAAGAGAAGATTCAGCACCTTACTGGGTTCTCTCATCACAAATTCCCTATGAAATACTTGGGTTATCCTATGGTTGTGGGGAGGAGCAAAAAAGTCCACTTTTCGGGTATTCTCACTGCCATTCAAAATAAGGTGCAAGGGTGGACTGCTGCGAACCTGTCTCAAGGGGGCAGGTTGATTCTTATAAAGCATGTTCTTGCTTCCCTCCCTATTTATTCCCTTGCCTGCTTGCCGGTGCATGTTGCTATCCACAAATTGGTTGAGCGGGCCTTTGCAAACTTCTTCTGGGGTGCTTCTAAGGATGGGCAGCATAGACATTGGAAGTCATGGGAGTTGATTTACAAGCCTATCTCCCAAGGGGGATTGGGTGTCATTTCTCTCAAGCATATGAAGATTGCCATGCGGGTCAAAATGGTTTGGAGGGCAATACACTCTAACTCTATTTGGGTTGACTACTTCAAGGCCAAGTTCTTCAAAGGACGTCCTCTCCAATTGGTGAATTTCAAAGGTCTGAGGGGTCCTGCTAGGAAGTCTTGGACTCTTGCTAAGAATATTATCCTACATCACTCTAGAGTCATCGTTGGTGAAGGTTCTTCTGATTTCTGGTTTGATAGGTGGCTGGGTGAAAGACTTCGTTTGTGCCATGCAACCTGTTGTCTCCTGGCATTCCCATTATGGATAACATTCTTCGCCCTGACCCAGATCAGTTAACTCTGATGCGGGCTTACCTACCCCACAGCGCTATTGATGGCATCAAGTCTTTTAAACTTTCCCCGGGCCTTAATGACATTCATGTTTGGTGTCCGACTTCTTCGGGGTCTTGCTCGATTGCCTCTGTTTGCAGATTATTGCATGGTGAAAGCTATATTCCTATTGATCTTCACTGGAAGAAGATTTGGTCCCCGTTCTTACCCACCAAAATCTCTATATTTTCTTGGCGGTTGATGCATGGTGCAGTCCCTACAGATCACAGAATTAAAAGCATTGGCATTCACCATTGCTCCAAATGTGTGTGTTGTTTAGCGCCATCGCAGGAATCTATTTTGCATCTTTTCTTTCATGGTGATTGGGCGATGGAGCTATGGAGTTATCTATCTATTTTTGGTGTGAACATTAGTGGTAACTCTCTTTGGAGTATTGTCCTCAACTTATTAGGCTCCATTAAGGTTGCATCCTTGCATGGTGTGTTCACTCTTGCGACCTTCGGGGTCTCTCTTTGGGAAATCTGGTTGGCTAGAATTTGCAGCGATATAATGGCAGCTCTATTACTCGGCCACAGTTGAAACACAAGGTGATTCACAACATTAAATTCCTGCTCTAGGAGGTCAAACTTAGAGAAGGTAATCATGCTAAGAGGGCGTAGCTTGCTGACTTTGGCCTAAGGGCTATCCCTGAACAACATACTGCTCCAACTGTTGTAAAATGGACGCCTCCGAACCCGCCATTCTACAAGCTTAATACAGACGGGGCCTGCAAAATTGGAGGAATATCTGGTGGTGGTGGCATCTTGCGTAATTCTTATGGAAAGATTATTTTCGCCTTCTCACACTCTTATTCCTGCAACAGTCTTGTGGCAGAGGCTAGAGATCTTCTTGATGGGCTACGCTATCTTGAAGTCCTGAAGGTTACAATGGTGCGGATTGAGTGCGACTCGAAGGTTCTTGTGGATGTGGTTAACAAAAATTCCAGTTGCCCACGGATCATCTTGGGGGTGGTGAGGGAAATCTGGCAAAGTCTGCCCTGTCAAGCCAGCCTCTCACATGTTTATAGGGAGGCCAATTGTGTTGCTGACTGCCTTGCCAACTTTGGTTGCTCTTCTAATTGTAATAGTTTTTTCTTCAGTAGGCGTTCCCTCCCCTCTACTATCAAAGGAGCGGTTTGTCTTGATAACCTGAGTATGCCCAGTCTCCGATTGTAAGACTTCATTATTTACTTATAAATATCGCCTCCTACTAGTGGGGGGTGGAGTGTCACTCTTTTAGGGTGCGCTCCCCCGCCTACTCTTAGGCAAGGTTGTTATTAAAAAAAAAAGAAAGAGAGCGGCCGGTAGTGTCTGTGTGTAGTGTGGTGTGTGTGCGATGGAGGGGGGGAGCAAACAAGAGGTGTGTGCGTACAGTAGGATGTGTGTGTGGGAGATGACCAAGGCCTCACCGGACGGGTGGCGGAGGTGTTGTGTATCAGTGAGAAAGAGAGAGATAGAAGGGAGAAGGTGAGAGAAGTGGGAGGGGGAGAAAGTTCTATGTGTGTATGCGTGTGAGTGTGAATGTGAGCAAGGGAGAGTTGAGAAGTGCTGTGTGTGAAGGAGTGTGGTGTGGCTGTTGGTGCAATAGAGAGAGAGGAAGAGAGAGAGAGGGAGTGGCTGGCTTTGTGTGAGAGAGAAAGAGTTAGATAGAGGGAGATGGGCTCGCGATGGTTGCAGTGTGAAGGAGAGGGGGCTCGCGAACGTGCATGGGAGAGGCGGAGGCCGGTGATTGCAGTGTGAAGGAGAGGGGGGCTGTGGGATGAAGGTGTGGCTGCCGGTGCGTTACGTGGAGTGTGTGCATGGGATGATGAGGGACGGAGTGAAGTGGAAGAGAGTGCGCTGAGGTGGCGAGGGGAACAGCAAAGGGATGAGAAGAGAGAGGGAGAGAGTTATGGCGGGCTAGAGAGAGAAAGAGTGAGAGAGATGAGAGGGGTCGACGCCGCGGGCTGTGGCGTGTGTGAGCATGATATGTGTGGGTACAGTTGCAAGGATGAGAGGGCGAGGGTGGTGCAAGTGGTGTGTGGCGGTGCATGTGTTGTGTGTGTGATGTGAGCAGGGAGAAAGAACGGGAGCAGCCGAGGCATCTGCTGTGTGGGGGAGAAAGAGAGTTAGAGAGAGGGAGGATGGTGAAGGAGTGCAGGCCAGTGGGTGTGCTGCCGGGGTTGTGAGTGGGTGAAAGGGAAGAGAGAAGTGGAGAGAGTGAGGCCCGCGGTAGTGGTTAGTAGGGTAGAGAGAGAAAGAAGAGAGAGAAAGAAGAGAGAGAGAAAGAGGGAGGGAGGAGTTCTACCGTGAGAGGGAGAGAAGAGGGATTAGAGAGAGAGAGAGAGAGAGAGAGAGAGAGAGAGAGAGAGAGAGACTAAAGAGAGGGGAAAAGGATTGGAGAAAAGGGCCTACGGGTGTGTGTTTGCAGGTTAGAGAAGGTGCAGGGGGGGTTAGGGAGAGAAAGAGTGAAAGAGAGAAAGAGAGAGAGAGAACGTGAGAGAGAAAGGGTGAGAGGGGGAACTGACAGGGAGAAGATCATGGATCTCCCTCTGGTGCTGGGTTATTATAGGAGGAATAAGAGACGGGGCCATGCCATGCCATAACCCGCTGCTTAAGTGGTTGGTGCCTTAATTTGCCGCTGGAGTTGTTGGTAGGCTGGTGCATGGCTGGCGGTGGTTGTGAGTGTGTGGGGAGTGAAGGAGTTGATGTGGGTGTAGTGTGCATGGGCCCTTGGCCATGTGCATGGGTTAGAGAGAGGGTGACAGTGCAGTGGCTACGGTGGTGAGGTGTTGTGGTGGTGATAGTGTGTGTGGAGTGAATGGGAGAGAGGGATGTGGGGTAGATGAAGTTATGTGTGTCTCCCTCTTTCTCTCTTATTCACACTCAACTTTACACACCTACGTATGAAGTTATGTGTGTACATGGAGGGGGCCATGGGAAGGTGAAAGTGTGCATGAGCCCTTGGCTATGTGAAGTAGAGTGTTAAAGAGAGAGAGGGAAAGGTAAAGAGAGGTGAGAAAATGGAGGGGGCCACGCATGGGGTAGATGGTTGTGTGAATTGTGTGGTAGTGAGAAGGATGGGGAACGGGGGCTTCACAGCGAGGGGGTGTGCATTGGCAACGGCAGATGCGGTGAGCCCATGTCGGCTTCTTCTTGCTCTTCGGCCGTTCGTCACACAAACATGGCCGTCGACGCTCCTGCACGTGTCACCATCTTCCTCCGCAGCTCAGTTGGTTGCTGTCGTGGGGCTCTCCCGTGAGCAGGCAAAGACCATCCCACTGTCTTGCCGTAACGAAGGAAGGGCACTGTTCACAAAAGAGAGACTTTGATCAAAGTTTGTTTAAATGTAAGAAACTTATAATTAAGTCCCTCCAGCATATGAATATTAACCATGCAGTTTCTATATATCTCAAGTCCCATAATTTATTAATTATCAAAAGATCTCAATTTTATGTAGGATTGAGATTAATATGAAAAACTTACATAATTAATTATATTTAAGCCCATAAATAATGAGTGTGACATGAATAAATGTACAAAAATATGTAATTATCACACCCCCCAACTTACTCATTGTTAGTCCCTTAGTAATGAAAATATGTTACAAATTAGGGACCAACAAGAGTTTAAAAGTTTCATATCCCACGTTAAGATCCTGCTTCATATAATCAACCAGAGATTAGAAATTCGGAAGCATTAATGCACACTAGTCTTAGATTGGATATTTAGGTACATGACTAAGAATGCAAATCAAAGTTCAATAGCACTTGTGCATGTGTAATACTAAATCCACAGCATAGACAATTGCACCCCTCATTAGCCATTTTAGATAAGTGTCCTTCAACTCTGCACTTCTTGGATCCGAGCATTGAGTACAATAGCTTTTTGTCTGCCTTCGTTCTTCACACATTTTTTTTAATTACACACATGATGCTGCACAACCCTTCACTGTTTGATGTGAACCTCAACTCTTGCCTTAGGAGAAGCATGCCCGGTTACTAAGATCAGGGGCATTTTTCATGGTATTTTTTTTTCCGACAATGTGTTTTTGCACTTATTTGATGGATAACTTTGGCAGATAACTTTATCAAAAAAATCTCATCTCCAAGAAATGCAGAGTATCAAACACTGCTTCAAAATAACAGAAGGCTTGTCCCGCTTGTTTCATTAGCGTGCACGTGATGATTTTTTTTTAAAGTGCAAATGAACGTTTAAAGAGATTCTTAAATCAGTTTTCCATATCTAGATCAAATACATTTTCCTTCATCCCTCTCCCTAGTGTCTTCTATTCAAGAATTACTTTCCGTGAGAGTATGACTCAAGAAAACTCAGTCGGTCTCTCTCTCTCTCTCTCTTCTTTTTTTCAAAATGCGACATCAGATTGTAAGAGATTTTTACAATGATTACCCTTAACCCCCAACTTGAATGACATTGTCTTTAATGATATGAACAATATATAACAATAGAACAATGTAGACATGAAATTTTGTGAAGGAAAGGTACAACCTGGAACGTGTAAAAGTGATTCCCGACGGACTTCTTCTCATGAATATATGGCTGCACTTGACATCATCTCTTCCTCCCTCTAATTTATTCACAACTGTAAAAAGTAAAACCACAATAAAAACTTGGGTTGCCTCCCAAGAAGTCATTTATTATCACACAGAAATTATTAAAACATTGGGTTGCCTCCCAAGAAGTGCTAAGTTTTAACATTTTTAGCTAGATGTAATGTGGCTTACTAACCAACGGGTTGATTTCATGATTAGCCACCATAATATCTCATCCTCCCTCAACTTCCAGCCCTTGTGCCATTGGAGGACAAGCTTTAACATGTATGTATGTGGGCTAGAAAGATGTTGATTTTGCACATTATTGATGTTTTCATTTGGAACATGTGCAAACCATGTTTCCTTCATGGGGGTTAAGTATGGATCAAAGCTAATGATTGCTGCTAGTTTGAAGTCTGTATTGTCCAGAACCACCCCCCAGGTCTTTTCACCTCCATTTTCCCATTGGATGACTCCTTCCATGGCTATTCCCCATTCTGCAATTTCATATATCGGCCAGTTTGGAGTTAGATTGTGATGCTTGTAGGCCGACAAGTCTTCTAATTCTTCCATATGCCCACTACAAGAAAAATCTGAAATATCGACGGCATTTTTTGACGGAAATAATTTCGTCGGACATACGTCGGAACTTTTTTTAATTTCTGACGAAAAACTTATGTCGAAAAAACGTCTGTAATTACGGACCTATTTTCGACATATTAATTCGGTCGGAAATATGTCGGAACTTTTCGATGGAATAAAATTTAGTCAAAAATATGTCACAAAGTTTTGACGTATTTCCAACCGTATTAAATTTTGTCGAAAAGCCCTAAAGAAGGACAAGAAAGTTATCAATAGTTTCCGACAGAAAAGAATATGGTCAAAAATATGTCGAAAAGTTGCGACATTTTTCCGACGTAATTTTATTACATCGTAAATTTCCAACATATTTCTGACTAATCATTTGTCCGTCGGAAACTCTTGATTATTTAATTATAGGAAGCGTGGAAAATTATTTCATTGGGTTCTGACAGAATAATTGTCAGTCGAAAATACGTCACACATTTTCGACATAACTGTTCAGTCGAAAATATGTTGGGACAGTCCGACATATTTATGACCAAATTAATTTTCGTCGGGCATTTTTGACGTATTTGCGACTGATGTTTTTCCGTCGAAAATCTCTAAATAATAGTAATAGACAGAAATTTATCAATAGTTTTTGGCGGAATATTATTCTGTCGTAATTACGTCGGTACTGTTCGACTTATGTCGGAACTGTTCGACCAAAGCAGGCTATCTAATGAGGAAATCAAGTGTCATATGAAGATTATAGGTGACAAAGAGATCATAATCTTGAAGAACGGATCACATTGCACCTAACACAGTCAACACAGCAAAGCACTCAAGCTTCTGAGTCAACGCTGTCAAGGCAGCCATGCGTCAGAGTTAATATAAGTAAGTCAACAGTCAAATAACTATTTCAACACCATCTCATGAGAGGGAGTCAATACGAGCTCAATCAGAGTCAAATCAGTCAACCCAGTCAGCAAGTCTGAAGAATAGTTCACAAGGGTGAAAAATACTTCATATGCTTGACAAAAGGTCATTAAGAGTGACAAATGGGTGTTAACGTGAAGAATATTGCTAAAGGGTGAAGAATGGTGAATAAGAGTGACAAATGGGTCACAAGGCTGACAAATAGACACCAGGAGTAACAAATGGCTAGCTAACGATGACAAATAGCGCTCAAGGGAAACAAATGAGTGCTAGCGGTGACAAATGGCTATTGGCGACGGCTCAATACAAGAGGAAAAAGCTCAATGGCGACAGCTCTTTCGGCCTAAGGCATACATATGGGCAGTAAGGCGGACAAATGGGAAATAAGGGTGACAAATAGGTCCTTAAGGCAGACAAATGGGCAGTATGGCTGTAAAATAGCTTGTAAGGCTGAAAAATAGCTTGGAAAGCTGAATTATAGAAAAACTTGTGTCTACCAGACCCATTAGTGGGCACGTGATTCAAGGTTATCTGTGAAGAGGAATATTCTCTCTCCTATGCAGTGTGGTTTGTGTGTGAGCTTGATCATTATCCTCTAACCCCCCCTTCGCAGGATGGTGTGTGAACAGATTCTATAGTTTGATTTCATCACATGCTAAGTGCCCCTTCCCTTCCTCGAAGGGGTGAACGGTCTACCTCGTCCCGCCCTACAGGCTTTTGCCCGATTATAAGCAAAATGCTTTCTATTCAGACCAGCTCTCTCTCAAGAACCCTCATTTTCTCTTCTTCTTCTTCTTCTCACGAACTCCGCTCTCTCAGATCTGTTTCTCACTCTTCTCTTTTTTTTCTTATAATGCTTCGTAGTAGCCCACTCTTTTCTTTTCTCTTGTGCAGCACCCTTCACGGAGAAGAACACCCCATATATATATAACAGGGGCTCCGTAGACTTCTGGATAAAAATGAATTGATTTCTTCTTTTAACCATTGGTCTACGTGTCAGGAGAGATGATATTCTTTGTTAGATAGCATTGGGATTTGAGTCACGTGCCAGTCCATTTGCTTTCGAACTCGGGCGTGTGGCAGACACAAGTTTCCCTCATTTCAGCTTACCGAGCTATTTGTCAGACTTAATAGGCATTTTACACCCCTATCGGATATTTGTCAGCCTTAGACACCTATTTGTCACCCTTACGTTCAAACGCCGTCGCTGTTGTTCTTTTCCTCTTTTGTCTGGCAGTCGCCTTTAGTTATTTGTCACCGTTACTGCCCCATTTGGCACTGCTATCTTTTATTTATCACCGTTACTGACCTATTTGTTATCCTTGTTGGCTTGTGTGAATTTTACTGATCATAGGCGCACTTGAATCTTACTGAACCTTGATAAGTTGCTGATCAACACGGCCTGCACTTCAGATAAATAGATACTGCCACTTCTGCTCAAACCATTCACAATGAAGAACCCTTAGAACCGGAGAGTACTTTCTTCCTTTGATCTTGAAAGGGGTTAATCATAGTCATCCAAGGCTTAAAAGAACTCCAGATTCAAGATGACAGGGTTAGGAAACCCATACAAGGTTGATTCCTTTGTGCAATCTTGATTGCTATTCACTTTCCACAGGTAGGAGCTATTTTTAAGTGTTAAGGAGCTATTTGTCACTCCTATCGGGCATTTGTTAGCTCTAACAAGCTATTTATCACCACTATTCCATCGCTAAAGTCCTGCATTGAGTAGTTCACATTCCTTCATTTTGGCAGCTCAATAGAGAACGTCAACACAACGCTCAAGCTACGTCAACGTAGCTCAATGGAGAACATCAAAATGGCAGAAAGAGAATCAACAAGCTGGAGATCTTCTTGAAGGAAAAAGCCACTGTGCGAGCAAGAGAAAGGGCGAGAGAAAAAAGAAGAAAAGAGAGAATATGCACTTTGCCAGATCGAGAGAAGACCCATTTCTGTGAAAGCTCTTGAAACAATTTAGAGCTACATTTGTTTCTCGTTCTGATACATTTCGTTTGTTTCATTTTGAGTTTCTTGGTTTGCCTTTTCGATCCAGTTGAGTCATTGTTCTTTGATAGTGCATTGCTACACTAATCAGAGGTGTGATTAATCTTCAGATTGATCACGATCTGGTCTGTGGGCCAGAGTGCGAGGAAGGGTCCTCATGTGCTGGCTTAGTGCAGTGGGTCTGGTTCTACTAGGGTAGAATCAGGGGTCTGCTCACCAGGTCAGGTGTGCACGATTCCCTCTATGTCATCAGAGGAAGGGAGGAGGCTATTCCTCCGTTGGGCAACCTGTGTGATTAGCTGCTGTCACAATCAAAACCAGGGGCACAACATTCTCCCCCTTTTTGATGATGGCAACTATGAGTCATTGTGTTTCAAGTAGCATATTCAAGTCTTTTCATCAACCATATGTTTTGACAAATAGAATCATTCAACAGTAAGCTTCATTTCATATCAAAAAATTTGAATTTACAATGTGGAGCGTGCAGCTTACACATCATACCATGACCTTTAAAATGCATATGCAGATTGACATAGTGAATATGTAACAACCCTATGCAGCAACGCCTAATTGACTTAAGATAATGCAGCACATGACTCTCTGTCACACCCCGACGCGGAAAATCGGAACGTAGCAGTTCATATCATTCATGTCAATCAGAGCATACATTGCCACAAGAGACTAAACCACCAAGCTAATAATAAAGAAAAATAATTAACCCATCTTTATTGATAATAACAAGGGAAAGTACTTAATTACACCCGACTCCTTGTGGACTTCTAACTTATTAACAGAAAATACATCAACTCTAGATAACAACTCAACAACTAATCTAAACTTGACTTGAACATCATTCTAAATGGCTCGCTCCTGGAATCACTCGTTCCCGTCCCTATCGGAGCGCACGTCCTCATCCGAACTACCTGAAAAGGATTGGAAAGTAGGGGTGAGCAAAGCTCAGTAGGGTTTTATATCTCTATCATCAGGCATAATTAAAGTAATTAACCAATCTTTTTTTTTAAGCTCAGGGCGGGCAATCACCTTGTAATATATTATATAAAAGGCCAAAGATTACATGATCAAAGGGGCATACCCCCGAAAGAAATAGAAGTAAAATCTTCTAAGCACCAACACCTCTAGTAGTACCTAAAAGAAACAAGCCCTAGCCTATCAGCCACCAGAGGGCCAAAACATGCTTTTGGAAGCTGAGAAGATGTGGAAAAAGTGTAGTTACATCGAGCACTACACGCGTGAGAGGCTAAAGCATCTGCCACTTGATTACCTTCCCTGAAAATGTGTGAAACAAGAGTCCCTGATTGCCGAACAAATTGTAGAATCTCTCGCCACCACCTAACACAAGTCCAGGAAGAACAGTGCCCCGCCAGCAAGGATGACACCAGGTTACTAGAATCAGATTGGATTTCAGTAATAAGGAAGCCGTGCTGGAGCGCAAGCCAGATACCATCACACATGGCACGTGTTTCAGCAACTAGGCTGGTCCCAATGCCATAATAATGAGTGAAAGGCATAAGAAAAAGACCTCTGCTGTCTCTAATGCAGCCACCACCTCCGCAGTGACCAGGGTTGCCCTTACTAGCGCCATCTACGTTGAGCACCATACCATGGATTGGGGGAATCCATCTCACCAACTTGAAAGCCAGCGGGGAGGATCTATGAGTGAGACCAAAGTCAGCAAGGAGCTGAACTTGCTGGTCCGTGGAGCGTTGCTTGAAGTTGATCTTCTCAAGGGCGGCAGTAATACTGCAAAGAATATTTCGAACAATACTGTGAATTGTAGAACGATGGCGTTCGAACCGCAGCTTGCATCTCGCCTTCCAGACTTCCCACACAATGTGCATAGATGCATAGATGACAATGAATCCATGTGGGGAATGCTTGTTGTGAGAACACATAATAGCCCATAGTCGTTGCGTAATGTGAAGGTGAGCCCCAAGGCCAATTTCTAGCATCGGAGAGAGCCAATTCCAGAGTGCAGTTGCAAGGTCCCCATGAATAAACAAGTGATCTAGGTCTTCATTAGATGGAGATCTACAGCAGTTACAGGAAGATGCCATTTGAACACCACAATATGTAATTTTAGATTCGACCGGAACAGCTTTATGAAGAGCTCTCCAAGTGAACAAGGAGATGCGACGTTGAAAAATCGGTGCCAGATAGCCTCCAAAGGTTTCCTTTGGACGCCGGTTACCCGAAGCTGGTTATAAGCAGACTTCATGGTAAAGCTCCCAGACATGGACCCCGACCAGATGCAATCATCGTCATAGCATGAAAGTTGAATCCCATCCAAATTAATGTTATCAGGCATAAGAGACCTCAGAGGGTGAGCGGCGTTGGCGATGACCTCTCTGACAGTGGCAGACGGGCCTTGATAAGAGCCATGAAGACATTACAGAAGAGGTAAGTTGCCAATCCAAAGGTCATCTAGGAAATCATTCCTGTTGCCGTCGCCCACTATCCACCTGGAGTTCCTTGCAACCACCTCACAAGCAGCCATATATGTGCTCCGTGGGATGCCCTGCATGTAGCGGTTTAGACCATTGGTTCCAGGCACCAACTGAATATAGTGCCTCGCATAATCTGCCCACAGTGATGACCCACGCTGCATGTTCCAAATAAGCTTCACTGCTAAAGATAATTGAACGAGCCCAATGCTTCGCACACCTAACCCACCTTCAGTAATTGGCCGTTGGATAACCTGCCAAGACACCCAATGCCTGCGTTGGCCACCATGTGATTTGCCCCAGAAGAAACCTGCGCAAAGGCGCTCAATATAATTGATAGTATATTTAGGAATAGATTCTACAGCCGCAATATAGACTGGAATGGAACAAAGCACAGAGTTTATAAGAGTAGCTCGGCCAGCTTGAGATAATAGCCTCGAGCTCTAGGAACCAATGCGATCAGAGACCTTCTCGATGAGAGGTTTAAAATCAGACACCAGTGTTCTTCCTTGCCTCAGAGGAATTCCAAGATAAGTGATTGCACCAAGCTGTTGTCGAAAACCAGTAAGCCGAGAGATTGACATCGCCACCCTGGGAGGCACCTTCTTAGAAATGAGAAAACTGCTCTTCGCGGAGTTAACTAGCTGCCCCGAGGAACTCTCATAGATCTTCAAAAAGGCCATAAGCTTCCGAATGTTATGTGCATTGCCATTTAGAAACAGGAGAGTGTCATCCGCATAGAGTAGGTGAGTAATAGTTGGGCATCTCCTGGGAACCGAGTAAGGCTTGATAGTACCTTGCTGATGTAGACGAGTGATTCCCCGGCTTAAAACTTCCTCCATAATAATGAAAAGAGCAGGCGCAAGTGGATCGCCTTGACGGATGCCTCTGGAGGAATGGAAGAAACCAGCAAGACTACCATTGAACAAAACTGAAAACCAGCAATTCGAAACCAGCATGGCGATGTAGGAGGTAAATCTACTATAGAACCCAAATTTCCATAGAACAGCAATGAGAAAATCCCACTCTACTCTGTCGTAAGCTTTCATCATGTCCAGCTTGAGAACCACATTGTGAACGCGCACCTTTCTACCAATTTCAGCGATCATATGCCGGGACAAAGAAATATTATTAATGATATGCCTTCCTTTCACGAAAGCACCCTGCTCCCTTGAGATAATTAAAGGCAAAATGTTTGCAAGTCTAGCACAGAATATGCGTGATATAATTTTATAGCTGAAGTTGCATAAACTAATCGGTCGGAATTCACCGAAATGGGACGGGTTCCTGACTTTGGGAATTAGAGCAATGATACTGGAAGTAACTCCACGAGGTAGAGGAAAGCCTTGAAAGAAATCTTTGATTGCAGCTTCAACATCCTCTCGGATAATATCCCAGCAAGCCGTATAGAAAGCCCCAGAAAACCCATCTGGTCCAGGGGCGCTATCACCGTTCATTCCCCACACATCATCTTTTATCTCCCGAGCCGAAGGAGGAGAGACTAGAATAACATTTTGATGCTCCGAGATGATGGGCGGGATGACATCAAGCAATGAATCCTCAATAGTGTGGCTTTCAGCTGAGAGAAGATGCTTGAAAAAATGCTCTGCCTCAGACCTGAGGGCTTGCTGATCTTCACACCAGGTGCCATCAACCTTGAGTCTGTAAATGTAGCTTTTACGCTGCTTGCCTTGAGCCACAGCATGGAAGAAAGCCGTATTTCTGTCACCGTCCTCAAGCCATTGCACTCTGGCCTTTTGGGACCAGAAAACCTCCTGCCGATGTAGGATTCTGTGCACCTCAGCCTCCGCTGCATTTAATGCCGTTCTATTATCCTCCGTGGGATATTCATCAAAAACTTGTTGCTGTGATCTCAGAGAGGATTCCGCAGCTTTTAGCGTATCCTCCAACCTGCCAAAAACATTCCTATTCCACAACTGTAGAGCTAACTTAGTAGCTTTAAGTTTATATTGCAACGTTATAAAAGGATTATAACTGCAATTTCTAGTGGAGGTCCAGGCATCTCGAACACTTTGAAAGAAAGTAGGATGATCCAGCCACATCTTCTGAAAAGTAAAGCGTGCAGGCTGCCGTTGGATTTCCTGATAGCGTAGGAGTAGAGGGGCATGATCAGAGGAATGGCGAGGAAGATGTTCGATAACAATGCCCAGAAAGGACGATTGACAGCAGATGTTAAGCAGGACGCGGTCAAGCCTAGCCAGAATAGCAGCAGCACCAAGTCTATTAACCAATCAATTAGGAATAACGTTGCAACGAAAGTAATGATAAATAATGACAAAAGATAGATAGAAAAAAATATGAACTTTTAGGTAAAGAATATAGCAATTATAGCAAGAACTATTCATGAAAATTGCACGAAAATGATATATGGAATTGGCCATGACAAGCACGCATGTCACGCAGGAATTTCAAGTAAATGAGTAGAAGTGGAATGTCTCAGACCAATCACGCTAGTCATGCACTTCGGTGCAATGCCACACCTTGTCATTACAAACTCCCCGGGACACAAGTACTTTCGGGCGCTCCTCCCAGGACCAGACCGGGCCCTTTATGATGCGTTTGCATTGAAGGGTTGGATCATAGATCCTAGTCTAGACATTCATCACATTAAATGGCCAAGAGTTCCAAGGTTTAAGCTCACGAACTTACTTCTAATATTGAGAGAAATTCCAACATCGTTGAAATGAACATTTGGTAGAAAGACAAGGATGCAAACAAGGATCACACATGATTTCACAGTTCAAGGCCAACCTTGATGACTGCTCCACGATAATAAAACAAGGGAACGTATGAAATATCTTACCTGTGGTGGTCGATAGCTGGGCCGCTACAGGAACGTGACGGTCTGACCTTAGTCTGTTACGGTGACGTGATGGTCCAACATTGGGCCGTTACAGTTCACAGATCAGTCCAGTTTGGACTGGCCCAATACACGATTCAAACCATGTTCATGGGTTCAGGTCTTTGGGGTACAACCTGCCCGGCGTCCTGGTGGGAATCCCAGGCTCACGGGGTCTTACGGAGGTCTCATAATAGTGGTCCTAGTCCGACGGAAGGAATATTCGGCGGAGAGTCCCATCTATTACAAGAATTGAGGCTTAAACAAACACGGAAAACCAAGACGGTGCGGTCAGTCAATCCCACCAGAGTGGAATGACTGTAAAACAAAAATGCCAAGGCCAATATACATCTAGCATGGATCAGAATTTATACAAGTATTAAGGGTTTTTATCAAATTTCATATGATCATTCATCTTAGGATTATCTAACAACTTTCATGTAGAGAATAAGAATTTAATGTTTATGATCATGATACTAGATTATCATCACGTTCTGCGTTGTTTACAGATCAAGATGTCATACTAAAACATAGCAGGTTCTTGGTTCAAAATGCATGAATTAGAGTTTAAATCACCCTGCCAGAAGAACGTGACGGTCCATGTAAGGGGCGTTACAAGCATGTAACGGTCTATTGTAGGGGCGTTACACAACAGAAATAATTAGATATAAATCTTATAAATTTAAAAAATACAGGGCACGTGACGGTCTATCGTGGCGCCGTTACACCATGGTGACGGTTTATCGTGCGACCGTCAGAGTTGTAACGGTCACTGAAATGGCCGTCAGATCAATCCGAGTCCTGCCAATGGCGAACCTCGACATGCCACGATAAAACATCGATTTCTCACGATAGAGTGAACAAAATTTAGGGAAAATACCACCGTTCGAAAGAGCATTAAAAATCGTACAAGATAGCATGCTTTGATTAAGACCTAAAATGATTAATTTCAACATTAGACTAGTTAACATGGAAGTTACCCTTTTTGTATACCTCAGAGTAAAACATGAAATTAGAACATCATGGTGTACGAAAATTAGGAAATTAGGTATCAAAAAGAAGAGCTCAGGAAGATGAACAAGATGGTATCATTAGATTTTTGTTTGGCCTGAGAGACACCTACCTTTGCTTGAAGGAAAGAAAGACGAAAGGAAGGGTCGCCGGAACCCTAGGTACCGCTCCTAGAACGCCCAATTCTCTCCCGTCCAGTCACGATCAGCTACGCCACCCGCCGCTGGTGCAAATAGGGTTCTAGAGCGTCGAAAGCCCTCAATAAAAAGGACCTATAGGGGCTCCTAGCGATCGAATTTGGTTGAAGAGTCCAATGTAGAAACTCCGGCGAAAATATCGGATGGGGTTCTAATCCACCGCCGCCGCAGCTAGTAGAAGCATCTAGACTTAGGGTTTCGAAGAGAAAATAAGGACCTATCAATGGGCTAGGGTTTGGCTCGAATTGGAGCGCAAATGGGCTTAAATTGGACCCAAATTGCGATGGTTAAACTAGGTCTTCTAAACCCACGAAAAATTGCTAAAACATGAAATTGGGTCTTCACGAATTTTATTTTGGGCTCTTACCTGAAGACAAAGTTATCACAAACTCAATTTTACACCAGATACATATTTTTCTAGATTTTTAATAATTTCATTAGAAGTTGAGCCAATAAATATTTAACTTATATGGAATTATTATAATAATAATAAAAATGCATGATGCTACACCCTCTCACCCCCTTTGACATCATCAAAACACTACATGGGTGTAGATGTTTTATCTACCCCGCCCCCAAACTAATAAATTATTGTATTTATTGATTATCATTTTTATGATTTTTTTATGAATTATTATCTTTTTTTTCTCTTTTGGGTTCAGCTTCTGTATGTGAGAGCAGCAGGGTGAAATGAATGATAAGGGTGACGAATGCATATTAGTGGTGACAAATAAGTTGACAGAGGTAACAAATGCACATTAGTGGTGACAAATAGGTTGACAGGAGAGACAAATGCGCATGAGGGGTGACAAAAGGCTCTTAACGGTGAAAAATGCATAAAGGCGATGGCTCCTGCATGCTAAGAGTGAAAAATGCCTATTAGTGGTGACAAATAGATCAACAGGGGCCACAAATGGATCCTAACGATGAACAATGAGCATGAAGATAAGCCCTACTAATATTAGAACCATCGACAAACCCTGCTACTTATAGGGGAAGAACTCTCCTTCGTAAAGGTAACCCCTACCTGCGATGGATGGTATCCTTCATTTGACTCACACATCAAGGGAAGGTATGGATCTATTAACAGCAACCACATCACACAAAGATCAAGCATCCATCATGCAAAGAAAGGTTGCAGAAAAAAAAATTATATTGATTGGGGAAGAGGGTACAAGCGGTTACTCATCCTCTTTGGGACGGAACCTGTCAGGTTGGAGGCCCAACACCCCCTTGTTACAAAACAAGCGGTCCACCTTTGCCAAGGTGTCCTGCCACCCTTGCAGGTACCCCTGCTTGTATTCCTCCGAAACGTCATCGCCGCTGCTTTCCCCTGATGGTTGGTCCGGCACCGGCAAGGCTTCCTTTCGGAAGTACATCCGTTTGTGGGAAACCTCCTCTGATGAAGAATCTGACTTCTCAGACGACATCTTCACGAGAGTGTCTTTGACAGCCAAAGGAACTCAGGATGTCCTTAGGGTTCCCCACAGAGTCTCTATTTATAGGAAGGAGATGAAACCGCCAGAAGGGGCAAAAGAGTCTTCGTGCCTCCCCAACTTTGTGAAAATCGAAGTGACGGGACTACGAAGATCGTGCCATATCACACCAACTTTGGTCGCCCCCAACGTTTTTGAGTTGCCCCTCTTTTTCTGACAGGTGAATCTGACTCTCGGTCCTTCCTTTTTGTCGCCTTTGTTGACTCCGACTGATGAGATCCACTGGCAGATGCATCTCGATCATGAGATCACTTGGACCGAGGTTCCTTTCATCCGAATACATCAGCCGTAGGCTGTTTCTCTGAGACTGTCTGCTTTCCTCTGCTTCTTGTAGTTGGCGAAGACATTGAAGTAGACAAGAGGCCGGAGAGAGATACTGCAACGGCTAACACCGCATAGTGGTGACAAATAGTCATCAGTGATGACAAATAGGCTTCAAGGCTGACAAATGTCTCGTAAGGGTGATAAATGGATAACAGAAGTCACAATATGTTATGAAGCGAAACAAAGGCGAAGACTAGCGAGCGATAAGGGTGACAAATAGCTCATTGTAAGTGACAAATAGCCGTTAGCAGTGACCGAGAGCTCTGTAACGGTGACAAATAGCTCATGACAGTGAAACTTAAAGAAACTCAAGTTTGTTTGAAGGATTTAACCGTGTATAGGATTCTTAACTCTACCAACATGGATCTGAAGCTTTCCTAATCATCAAACGACACTTATTAACGTCGACCTGTCTTTCTAACTCGATCTTCACTTCTTCTACAACACATGGACGTCAAAGGGCTCAGTGTCAAAGCTGTGAAGCCTCAACAGCTCTCTAAACTCAAAGTTTGGAAAGGGTGCATCGACCTATCCTTCAATGCATCGATGCACCAGTACATTCAAGACTTGCAACAATTGAGCTGCCTCGACCTGTCCTCCCAGCATGTCGAAGCATCAAGCCTTTTCTATGAGGCGTGATGAACTTATCGAATCATGTCACCTCGAACTCTATTGGCTGGAACTTGTCTCTTATTCACCTGGCGCACTCCCAGATACTTTCTGAAAAAGAATATTCTTATTTGGCAAGTGAACCAATGGGAATTCAGAAAAATTAAATATTTTATCCACTTGAATTCCCTTTGATGTTGCTTGAGTGTGGCTCTGCCTTCTTCTTGTAGACACACAAAAGTCACCCTGGTTTTTCCGGTTGTATGCCCTTTCTTCTCATTTTTTTTGTCCATGGTTTTCTCTTCGTTATATAAGCACTCTCTCTTCGCAGGGTATGGAGACCCATGGAGGTTGTTATGACAAAGAAGGACTCTTGACAGAATCATGATAAAAAATTCTTTCATCTGTAAACATAGTAGTTTATCTGTTCAGACACTTATCTGGCTTGATCCCACCGTAAATTAGTAGAACTGGAGATAAATCTCGTTCCTTGATCTTAGATGAGTTTAATCAGTGTCGTTTGATGACTAAGAAAGCTTCAGATCCGTGTTGGTAGAGTTTGGAAACCCATACACGGTTAAACCCTTCAAACGAACTTGAGTTTCTTCAAGTTTCACTGTCATGAGCTATTTGTCACCGTTACAGAGCTATTTGTCACTTCTAATGGCTATTTGTCACTCATAACGAGCTATTTGTCACCCTTATCGCTCGCTAGCCCTCGCCTTTGTTTCGCTTCATAACATATTGTGAATTCTTTATCCATTTATCACCCTTACGAGACATTTGTCAACCGTGAAGCCTATTTGTCACCACTGATGATTATTTGTCACCATTATGCGGTGTTAGCCGTCGCACTTGATTTTAGTTTATCTCACTTATTGGCTCTAAAACTTCAAAACTTGTTCTTCTTTTTATCTAATAGTGATAATTAAGAAATATAATTATATAATTATAAGAAAATACATACAAAAATGATAAAAAACATAAAAACTGAAAACCAAGGGTTGCGATGTTGCCACCCAACTCTCTAAACAGAGCATGAAAACCAAGGGATAGGTGGTGCCATCTCCTCATCTTCCAGTTGGTCTAAAATAGCTGACACAATGTCGATGAACATTTCATCATCCTCCATTACGAATTCCATTACAATCTGATCAAAGTCTACACATCACACAAAGGACATCCATCACCAAGACATCAAAGATGAAATAACCAAGTCGTTGACAATGAGTAAAATATCCAGTATATTATTTCCCTATGCAGACCAAGCGTAGTATACTTCCTTATCTACAACAACAATAATAACAAAGCAACTAATATGAAGAGGAGCAACACTACTAGAGTACATAATAGAACAACAACAATACAAGGCACATTTGACATTTGTGTAGTCTACTGGCGTAGTGCATGGTTCCTTGAATCATAGTCAGGCCCGGGACTTGCATGATATGTAGGCATGGGCCTTTCCTGTAGTTGAGGATGATCAACATGCGTATGACTGCTATTGCCAACCCCATTTATAGCAGCACATGCTTCCTCTACTGAGTGAAAACCCTTATAACGAGCTCCAGGGTATCCATTCACTTGGACAAAGCATTCAGGCCAACTATAATATACACCGAGTTCGCGACCAACCCACACTACATAGCATTTATACCTTCCCATTTTTTGAACCTCAATTCCCTGCATGTAAGGTGTTATAAAAGACAATAGGTATGACAGACATAATAATTGCAGCAAATTTAATATGAAGTCTAATCCATAAGAACAAGTTTGTAGATCAGAAAGCATGTAGGTTTAAGGTTACACTGCATGATATAGTGGGGTAGGGGATTTAAGTCTGCTAGTTCAAGTGCATGAACAAGGTTTATGTCATGTGAATTAACACCCAATAAGCCCAACATGTAGTTCCATAATTTGCATTCTACAATGTATAGAACATTTTTTTTATATATAAATGAGACCAAGGATTACTCTTGGGGGAGTGCACAATTTGTGCTATCTCCACCAATAATATCCGACCCTAATTTTATTGAATCATGTACAAAGAGACTTCAGGGCATACCCCTGAAGAGATAGCAAAAGTAGCCACAATTCAATTAGGGAACAACTTAAATCCGCCAGCTAGGAAGACCAGTAGCATCCACGGTGACACATCCACGAGCCCGACTGGGAAGATCTTTCTAGCACTTGAAGTCCTTATTGGTCTGGGTAGTGCAAGCTAAGGATGCAAGAGCATCCGCGATAGAGTATAATGTATAGAACATATCCGAGGTTTGATACATATAAAACTTTTATGATATATGGGAAAAAATGAAGATGGTAAAATTTAAAACTTTTTAATTAAATTGTAAGCAATAGTATGCCATAATGTGGTGGAATAAAATTTGAACATATTTACATGCTTTCCTGGCAAGTAATAACAATATGAAAGTCCATTTTCGTGTGCTCTTATCAAAGCAAGGTAGATGTTAGGCCCAATACAATGTACAGAGCATACACAAAGCATGGTAGAGGTCCAACGAAAAGATTGGGAAAAATAATACATGTGCAGAGGTTAAGAACAAAACAACCACTGTATCCGCCACATATGAAACTATCCAGAGCATATCATATATGAACATATGAAAGGCCTGTAAAATACATAAACATGGAAGAGGATTAAAAAAAAGGAAGAGGGCATCTGTAGCAGAAACCAGTGACGACAAGGGACTGAGGAGGACGTAGAGGAGACGAGCTCTTCTGCTGGGGAAATCACTGCTACGCGCACTGATGAAGGGGATGACATTGCGGAGGAGCCTTAAGAACTTAAAATAGAAGAGCGGGTGTCATTATAGGGTCACGAGTGGGATCGGTGTGTCGATTTAACACATCGCTGCAATGGAGGTGGTAACACATCCCGTCGGGAGCAGAAAAAAGGGGAACGTGGGAAACCCTAGCCGAACAATCGTCGCTCGATCAGAGCATATTACAGAGGTGATTGGACAAGAGAGGGTGTAGGCTTAATTAGGTTCCCCAACGACCCTTCTGACCTTTCAATCTATCGTGACGGTCACCGTTGACAGGTCGGCTCTCCCTCGAGACGTTGGCCCCGGTAACGCACATCTACTGTGACGGTGAAAAGAAGGCAACGGCTGGTCATGTGGTAAGAGTGATAAATATGCAGTAAGGGTGACAAATGCCACCTTAGTGGTAACAAATGCACACCTAGTGGTGACAAATGGCTAAGGCGACGGCCAAGGCATTACGGTGACAAATGGCTAAGGCAACGACTATTGAACCTAAGGGTGACAAATAGCCCGTATGACTGACAAATGGACGATAAGCGTGTAAAATAGCTAGTAAGGCTGACAAATGGGCTGAAACGGTGAATCACAGGTTCGGTGTATCTGGCACACGCTCAACTCGAAGGTCAAGCTTTGCACGTGATCCGAGGCTACCCTGTCAGAAATATATTCTCTTTCATGGGACATGGATATTTTCATATTTCAGCCTGAGCATCTATTATTCACCCTTTATCGCCTCTTTTACACCCATAAGGCCTATTTTTCACCATTGGCCACCTATTTGTCACCCTTAAAGCATAGCCAAAGCCCTTTTCATCCAGTGGGTGACTTGGGTTTTTCTCTTCAATAGTCTGTTGTGCATCCCTTGGTTTTGATGATGACAATAGGATATGTTTGATTAATCAAGTTCTATCTTGTTTCATAACAAATACAAGTGGTTTGATTGTTCCTTCAAAGTATTGGACTCATTCAATTTACCTCTGATAAGTTAAGTAATTTCAGGTCCACTGAAATCCAAGTGGAATCAACAAATCAGAAGAAGTGTCAAAGGCCGCTTGTCGACCAGGGAAGTGGTTATGGTCGACCAACGAACTCAACCAGAAAAGCATCAGATCATCTGTCTTCTGGAAGCATCTTGGCTGTCGACCAAAGCCCCGCCTCTGGTCGACCACAGAAAAGACAGAAGCAACAGACAGAACTGCTGGCCATCTGGAAACTGCCCCCTGTCGACCAGCGTCCAGGCTGTGGTCGACCAACGGGCGACGTGAGTTTCAGCCAGAAGAACCGGCCGTCTGGGGACTGCCCATTGTCGACCAGCGACAGGGTCATGGTCGACCACGGGTTTATATATCGTCCAAAACCGAACTCTAACCGAATTCTGTTTTGGTTCCTTAAAACCTGCAGATGGTTGTTGCAGGTTGTTGGGCTGCTCAGGAGATAAGCTTCCGCACGGGAATCAAGGAAACAATCTTGCTTAGAAGTGGTCAAACTCGTTCTAACGATTGGATTTAAACCGATCCCTGTTTTCTAGCAGATTGGCGCTCGATCTGAAAATTGAGCGGGAAGAACTTTATTCTTGAAAATAAAAAGAGCTATATGAAGAATATAAGGCAACTAATCACGAAGAAGGAAGCGGTGAGAGAGCACGGAATAGAAGCCAAGGAAGATACACACAGAAGAGGAAGAAGGAGCTCTCCACCAATCAAAAATCTGCAGAAAGGTTAAAGGCAATCTCGTTGCTGCAGAAGGAAGACTTAGCTCAAGACTGTGTGATCTCCAGCAGCAGAACAATCGAAGGCAACTGACTGGAAGATCAACAGGGAGTCTAGGCTTCTTCATAAGCGTGATCAAGTCCCAGGCTGAACACCTATTCTTCTACACACGCCAATATTCAGTCCTGTCTTTCATCACCTGTTCTTATCATCTTTTCATTTCTGATTACAATTATTGTCAAGCTGTGAGGCAGCAGAATCAAGCTGTGTGTCAGCAGGTACAAGCTGTGTGTCAGCTGTGTTTTGGTTGAGATCAGAGATTCTCATAGTGAAGCCTTGCTTGAGTTAAGCAAGGGGTGGATGTAAGTCTCAGGAAGAGACTGAACCACCTTAAAAATCCTTTCTTGTGGTGTGCTTGTGTGTGTTTGATTTCCTATACGCATGCTTGCATCTTTACTATCCGCATTAGTTCTATGATTCATTAATTACCAGTAGCTCATCTGGTCGATAGTCAGTAAATTATCAAAAAGGGGGAAAGATCTATTCACCCCCCCCTCTAGATCTATTCAGTCCGTATCCAACACGTGGTATCAGAGCAGGTTCTCCAAAAATGTGGTCTAACAACCAGGAGAGACCGGGCGGACTGAACTCTAAAAGCCTCATAGCTGAGGGGCACTCTGTAACTAGACCTCCATATTTTGATGGAACTGATTATTCTTATTGGAAAAATCGTATGCAGGTGTTCTTACGTGCGCAAGACCACGAGATGTGGAGGGTAGTGAGCCGCGGACCTTTTGAGCTACCGGAAGATGAAGAAACCTGGACCAGAGAACAGGTCAGGAAATCAACTGTCAACTGGGGAGCCATGAACGTGATGCAGTGCTCACTACACCCCACAGAATTCTCAAGAGTTTCCCAATGCGCAACAGCCAAAGAAATGTGGGATCGTCTAAAGGTAATCTACGAAGGTACTTCCGAGGTAAGAGAGACAAAAGCAAATATGCTAGTCTCAGAATATGAGATGTTTAGGATGAAAAATGATGAAAGTATTTCTGAGATGTATGCCAGATTAGTACAATTGACTAATGGCTTGAAGAGCTTAGGGAAGACATACAAAGAGCAGGAATTAGTGAGGACGATTTTAAGGTCTCTCACATCGATGTGGCATACCAAGGCCACAGTCATTGAGGACTCAAAGGATCTCACAACAATGACAGTGGATGAGTTAGTAGGATCCCTGATGGCCTATGAGGTCAATCTGAAGAGAAAGGAAGATGAGGGCAAGAAAAAGAAGCAACTTGCCCTAAAGACTAAGACAAGCACCTCTGAGGTGTCTGACAATGATGACTCATCTAGCTCAGGTGAAGAATCTGGTGAGCTAGCCATGCTTACAAGAAAATTTAAAAAATTCCTGCGGAAGGAAGGTAAAGGATTCAGAAATCCAAAGGGCATGGTAAGGAAGTCATCCCAGTTTAAATCTGATAAACATAAGGCTCCTTCTAACAAACTCATTTGCTACAATTGCAGGCAGCCTGGACATATGAAGGCTGAATGTCCAGAAGCTCCTAAGAAATCAAGCTTCAAGTGGAAAGGCAAGAAACCCAAGGCGATGATTAGCACTTGGAGTGAGGAGGAAGAGAGCAGTGAAGAGGAAACAACTTCCGAGGAAGAAGAAGGAAAGCTCTGTCTGATGGCCAAGGGAGACAACAGTGATCTTGAGGTAAGTTCCCCATTTCAAGACTTCTATAGTTCGGATTGGGAAGAAGTATATTCAGAATTGCTTGATACTTATGAAAGAATAAGAAAGGAAAATAAACATTTGAAGAAGAAGATCAGTCAACTGAATAAAGACAGCAATTCAATGGAAAACAAAACTGAACTAGAAATGGAAATCAAGTCACTGAAAAACAAGCTGAATCAAATGGACTTAGATGAAGAAAACCACAAGAGAATGTCCGAAGAGAATGAAATGCTAAAAAACGACATTGATGAGTTAAAACTAAAGACTCAAGAATATGAACAGGAAACTAAGTTAAGTCAAGAAAGAAACAATTCACTCAAGGAAGAAAACAACCAACTCCTAAGAGAAATAGAAAGAATTAAGAGTGACCTGAAAAACAAACAGGAGACCTTGGAAAAAATGACTCAAGGTCAAGAAAACTTAAATGCTGTCTTGGGAATAAAAGTAAACTTTCAAAAAGAAGGGTTAGGATACAATCCTACGGCTAAAAAGGAATTCCAAATAAAAACCGTAACTGGGATTGCTGACTCAAAAGGAAAAAGGCCCCTGATTAATCTATACCAAGATAAACAAGAGGATGTAGCTGAATGCTCCTCCAAAAGGAACAATGTCACCAAGGAAGAGAGAAATTTTAAAGAGAAAACAGTCAATCAATATAAGATTCAAAATAATAAACAAGAAACCCAAATTCACAGAAATCACCAAACAAACCAAGGACTAAACCAAGTTAAAAGACATAAATCTGGAAAACAAGATGTCTGGAGACAGGCTGGTCGACAACAGACCCTTCATCTGTCGACCAGAGGATCTGCCAGAACAGGCGCTGGTTACTGGAGAAGCAGTGGTCGACCACAGGTACACCAGATGTCGACCAGAGGTGCTGCCAGAACAGACGCTGAGTTCTGGAGACGCGATGGTCGACCACAGACATACCAAAAGTCGACCATGGCCAGACAAGCAAACAGAAATCACAGGTTTTCTCGGGTAAAACAAAATGAAAACTTGAATACACAAAGGTGGACTCAGATTAAAGAAGCTTTAGAACAAAAGCAACCCAACCTGAACAAGTTCAGAAATAAAAATTTACACTGCTCTAACAGAATCTGGGTTCCCAAAGGATTACTGCAGCAATTTCATAATTTCACAAGCTATCTTGGACCCGGGTACCATTGGGGTCCAAAAGTTTCTGTGTAACTTGTGATGCAGGTGTGTTTAGCAGCTATACACAACAAGTGGTACTTAGATAGTGGCTGCTCAAGACATATGACAGGGGACAAGGCAAAATTCTCCGAGCTAAACTCAAAAGATGGAGGACATGTGACATTTGGAGGAAATAACAAAGGCAAGATCATTGGGAAAGGTAAGGTAGGTAAGACATCTACAAATTGCATTGAAGATGTACTGCTAGTGGATGGCCTGGAATATAATCTTCTAAGCATCAGTCAGCTATGCGACAAAGGCCATCAAGTAGTCTTTGATTCTAAGATCTGTAAAATTCTTGAACCAAATTCGGCTAAAGTTAAGTTTATGGGCAAGAGAGTAAATAATGTCTACATGATAGACTTGGATGATCCAGCCCACTCCAACTTGTGCCTCACCGCCAAGAAGGAGGACCTGACTTGGTTGTGGCACCGAAGGCTAGGGCATGTTAGCTACAGGGTGCTGCACAAATTGGTTAAGAATAAAATGGTTTCTGGTTTACCTGAAATTTCGTTTGCTCAAAATGTCAAAGTATGTGAATCATGTACCCAAGGTAAGCAAACAAGAAAATCATTCAAAGGTAGAACTGAAAGTCAATCTTCTAGACCACTAGAACTTGTGCACATGGACCTTTTTGGCCCAACAAGAACTGCTAGTCTTAGTGGTAAGAGGTACGGTTATGTACTAGTTGATGATTTCTCTAGATTCACATGGGTAATGTTTTTATCACATAAAAACGATGCCTTTCATGAATTTCAGGATTTTTACAGAAGAATGAAGCAGGATGGTAAGTCCAAAGTGTGTTCAATAATATCTGATCATGGGGGAGAATTTGAAAATTCAGAGTTTGATGAATTCTGCAGGAACAAAGGAATAAATCACAGGTTCTCCTCACCAAGGACGCCAGAGCAAAATGGAGTGGTGGAAAGAAGGAATCGCACACTTGTTGAAATGGCCAGAACCTTGTTAGTTGAAGCCAATCTTCCAAGAAGATTTTGGGCTGAGGCGGTCAATACAGCATGTTATATTGTAAACAGGGCAATGGTAAGACCATCTAGTGCGAAAACTCCATATGAGGTGTTCAAAGGTAAGAAGCCATCTCTAGCTCATTTTAGGATCTTCGGTGTAAGGTGTTTTATTCATAACAATGACAAGAGATCATTGGACAAATTTGAACCAAAGAGTGACCCAGGAATCTTCTTGGGATACTCTGACCGATCAAGAGCCTATAGAGTCTACAACACCAAAGATCAGCTAGTTGAAGAATCCCCACATATCACATTTGATGAAAATAATGACTTTGACAAAACTGGACAGGTAGGCAAAAATGAAGATGGGGAATTTCTGGAAGGCAAAGAGGAACCAATGGAGACTGAAGCAGAACCAAAGCAAGGTGATTCCAATGATCAACCCGAAGGAGAGATCATCCCAGGTAACAATTCTGAAAATCTGAGATTTCTCAGAGATCATCCTCTAGATAACATCATTGGAGGAATTAATGAACCGAGGAAAACTAGATCTCAGCTTAAAACAGTTGATGAATTAGATCAGCTAGCCCTTGTATCTCAAGTTGAGCCTAAAAATGTAGAGGAAGCTTTAAGAGATGAATCTTGGATAAATGCCATGCATGAAGAATTAAATCAATTTGAAAGAAATCAGGTTTGGAAACTTGTTCCCAGACCCTCATCTCATCCTGTTATTGGAACCAAATGGGTTTATAAAAATAAGCGTAATGAAGAAGGAGTTGTTATGAGGAACAAGGCTCGGTTGGTGGCTAAGGGGTATAACCAAGAATTTGGAGTTGATTTTGAAGAATCATATGCTCCAGTTGCAAGGTTAGAAGCCATTAGAATATTGTTAGCATTTGCGGCGTCCCATGGAATTAAATTGCAGCAAATGGATGTAAAAAGTGCCTTTCTAAATGGCTTTGTAAAGGAAGAAGTCTTTGTGGAACAACCCCCTGGTTTTGAAAATGATGATCTTCCTAATCATGTCTTTAAACTGCATAAGGCTTTGTATGGTTTAAAGCAGGCTCCTAGGGCATGGTACGACAGACTGAGTTCATTCCTCACCAAAAAGGGCTACACAAGAGGTAAAATTGATCAAACATTATTCTCCAAGACCCAAGGTAAGAATATACTAATTGTGCAAATCTATGTGGATGATATTGTGTTTGGATCCACTGAAGCTTCATTATGTACTGAATTTGCAAATCTAATGACCAATGAGTTTGAAATGAGTTTAATGGGTGATTTACAGTTCTTTCTTGGATTGCAGATTCTACAATGTAGAGAAGGCTACTTCATAAATCAATCCAAGTACATAAAGGAGATGCTGAAAAAGTTTGGCATGGAGAGCTGCAAACCAATAGAGTCACCCATGGGGACAAATGCAACATTGGAGGCTGATGTAAAAGGTAACATGGTAGATGCCAAGAAATACAGAGGTATGATCGGATCCCTACTATATTTAACTGCCTCTAGGCCAGACATTCAGTTCAGTGTATGCATGTGTGCTAGATATCAATCTAGCCCTAGAGATTCACATTTAGGGGCTGTCAAGCGTATCCTTCGTTACCTTGCCGGTACCCAAGAATTGGGTTTATGGTATCCTACTTATTGCAAACTAGATTTAATTTCATATTCAGATGCTGATTATGCTGGTTGCAAAATTGATAGGAAGAGTACTAGTGGTTATTGTCAAATATTAGGTGGATGTTTAATATCATGGGCTTCTAAAAAACAGCATTCTGTGGCACTCTCCACTGCTGAGGCTGAGTATGTCGCAGTAGGGAGCTGTGGTACACAGGTTTTGTGGATAAAACATCAACTCCAAGACTACAATGTAGATCTTGGATGTGCACCTATTTTCTGTGACAACACTAGTGCTATTAATTTGTCTAAAAACCCCATTCAACACTCTAGGACAAAACACATTGAGATCCGTCATCACTTTCTAAGAGATGAGGTCTCCAAAGGAAATTTCATGCTTCATTTTGTAGAAACTGAAAAACAACTGGCAGACATTTTCACAAAACCCCTTAACAATGACAGATTTTCAACTCTAAGAAGGGAGTTAGGAATTTGTAGAATTTCTCCTGAAAATTCTTGAAATAATCATATTCATGTGTTCACTGCATAGATTCTGTCATTTCTGTCTAAGTTATGTCAACTAGGTCTCTAGTACTGGTCAAGTTTTTGAGTTTGGAAAGTCTTGTGTCGGGTGCTACTTCAGCAAGTTCTACAGAATACTGGTTCTCTACGGCTCATCTCTTGTGGTCGACCACAGACAAGGCGCTGGTCGACCAAGGCATCAGGACAGGAAATAGTTAGCTCTGGGAATTCGCAGCTGTCGACCACAGGCGATCCAATGGTCGACAACAGGTTTGTCAGAACGCAGTCTTCTCAACAGGCAGGTTCTGTGTCAGCACAAAGGTCGACCACAGGCCACTCCATGGTCGACAAAGGACCTGAAAAAGGGAAATTGGATCTAATCAAGCTGCTGGCTTTGGTGGGAAATCTTCTGAACTTTTTGGACTCTGAGCTCAGTTTTGCTTTACTCACTCATCCTTGTTCACACTTCCTATTCCTTGTGTCTCTATATCTCTTTGTGGCCAACTTATTGTTTTCTATCTTCAGCAAGGACTCACAAATTGAGGGGGAGTAAAAAGTGTAAACTCATTCCTTAATAAATCATTGAACAACCTAACCATATCTTACAAGAAAATCACCAAAGTCATCAATGAGAGTAAAGGTTAAGTGTAGTAATGAGAATTTGACCTGTACTACTGCAATAAATTCAAACCATAACTATGACTCTGACTCAAGACTATTGAGAACTTATGTTTTTAGTAATGAGACTGTTTCTCTACCTGTGTCTGTGTTGGACAGTGAAAATAAACGCTGCTATAGCATGAATGTATATGGAATACGCCATAATTCTGCCTTCTTGGTAGAGCAATGGACTGAGTTCTGAGAAACTACTGTTCTCTATCACAAAGCAAAATTGGCTGAAAAATTAAGTGGGAGACATGTATGTCATGAAGACTCAATCTACCTCTGCCACTCTCAAAATTATTAATTGGGCATCCTGAGTAACTGGGGATATTGGCGTCTGATAAACGTATATCCTCAAGGATAAAAAGTGTGTCCCAGTTAAAAATGGAATGGTTAGGCATGCTAAGTAGCCGGGGTTTCTGGCGTGTAAAAAGCGTGTCTCCTCGTGTGGAAAAGCATGTGATAAACCTGACCACAGCTCTTAAATATTTCAAAACGAAAAGGCAACAAAAATGGTTGACCTAATGCACTATATGCAAATAGAGGCATAAAACACTGATCAGCTTGTTCAGCTAGTAAAATTATCTCATGAACAATATTATAAGTTTAAGGAGCCGTGAGTAAGAAAGTGGATATGGGGAGTCAATTTATTGGGGCAATACTTTCAAATTCTTTGAACCACAAGACCCACTCGAATTTGTCACAAGGTGGTCTTTGAGAAAGTGAGGAAAGGTTACTTAATTGTCTTATTAAAGAAAGGGGGTACACTTCAATAATTTCCCAAAATATGAGTTATGCTGATTAATCGTGACCGCTCGTTCTTTGCATCGCGATGGTTCACTGTCCTCCTCAGAGGGATTGTTCAAATGATCTTCTTTTTGCTGTTGACAAAGGGGGAGATAGACTTTATGTGTCATTGTGTGTCTAGTTGTGTGTCTAGATGTGAGTCTAGATTGTCAAATTTACTTTGTCTACGTGTCCTCAGTGTCTTTATCCTTTTTTGAGTCTCTCATGTAATTAGTGCTATTGTTTTTGAAAGACACATCAAACGAATTGACTGAATGAAATCTGTGCTATGATAGCCTTGCATGCAATATCAAATGAATTTTATAATCTGTTGTTTGTCACAATGACTCATGGTTGTCATCATCAAAAAGGGGGAGAATGTTGTGCATCCCTTGGTTTTGATGATGACAATAGGATATGTTTGATTAATCAAGTTCTATCTTGTTTCATAACAAATACAAGTGGTTTGATTGTTCCTTCAAAGTATTGGACTCATTCAATTTACCTCTGATAAGTTAAGTAATTTCAGGTCCACTGAAATCCAAGTGGAATCAACAAATCAGAAGAAGTGTCAAAGGCCGCTTGTCGACCAGGGAAGTGGTTATGGTCGACCAACGAACTCAACCAGAAAAGCATCAGATCATCTGTCTTCTGGAAGCATCTTGGCTGTCGACCAAAGCCCCGCCTCTGGTCGACCACAGAAAAGACAGAAGCAACAGACAGAACTGCTGGCCATCTGGAAACTGCCCCCTGTCGACCAGCGTCCAGGCTGTGGTCGACCAACGGGCGACGTGAGTTTCAGCCAGAAGAACCGGCCGTCTGGGGACTGCCCATTGTCGACCAGCGACAGGGTCATGGTCGACCACGGGTTTATATATCATCCAAAACCGAACTCTAACCGAATTCTGTTTTGGTTCCTTAAAACCTGCAGATGGTTGTTGCAGGTTGTTGGGCTGCTCAGGAGATAAGCTTCCGCACGGGAATCAAGGAAACAATCTTGCTTAGAAGTGGTCAAACTCGTTCTAACGATTGGATTTAAACCGATCCCTGTTTTCTAGCAGATTGGCACTCGATCTGAAAATTGAGCGGGAAGAACTTTATTCTTGAAAATAAAAAGAGCTATATGAAGAATATAAGGCAACTAATCACGAAGAAGGAAGCGGTGAGAGAGCACGGAATAGAAGCCAAGGAAGATACACACAGAAGAGGAAGAAGGAGCTCTCCACCAATCAAAAATCTGCAGAAAGGTTAAAGGCAATCTCGTTGCTGCAGAAGGAAGACTTAGCTCAAGACTGTGTGATCTCCAGCAGCAGAACAATCGAAGGCAACTGACTGGAAGATCAACAGGGAGTCTAGGCTTCTTCATAAGCGTGATCAAGTCCCAGGCTGAACACCTATTCTTCTACACACGCCAATATTCAGTCCTGTCTTTCATCACCTGTTCTTATCATCTTTTCATTTCTGATTACAATTATTGTCAAGCTGTGAGGCAGCAGAATCAAGCTGTGTGTCAGCAGGTACAAGCTGTGTGTCAGCTGTGTTTTGGTTGAGATCAGAGATTCTCATAGTGAAGCCTTGCTTGAGTTAAGCAAGGGGTGGATGTAAGTCTCAGGAAGAGACTGAACCACCTTAAAAATCCTTTCTTGTGGTGTGCTTGTGTGTGTTTGATTTCCTATACGTATGCTTGCATCTTTACTATCCGCATTAGTTCTATGATTCATTAATTACCAGTAGCTCATCTGGTCGATAGTCAGTAAATTATCAAAAAGGGGGAAAGATCTATTCACCCCCCCCTCTAGATCTATTCAGTCTGTATCCAACATAGTCTAAACTGGAGTTGGCTCCAAGGTCGACTCTAGTCGACACTTGTGCAAGTAAAGCATTCATCTTTTCACACTTCAGCCCAGTTCCTTAACCAAACTTGAATCTGTCTTCAGAAAACTCATTGATATTCATGAATTAACATTATCAAGCACACATTAACAGCATTAAAAAATATGAAACTTTGAAGATCAAAATGTATGATAAAAGAAATACCAATCAAGACAGGTATGCCACATTCTGAGGTTTAAGACGTGAAATTATTTAAGATCTTGTATTTCCAAATGTAATGAGTTCAGCTCCAAACCGGGCTTTAATCATATTTCAATCACCCTAAGTAAATGTCCATGATGTCTCCCTCTTCCTTGATAATTCATCAACATATTTCACTATATAAATGGCACAGTTGAGGCTTCTAGCTGCCAGTTGGGGACATTCGTTGTTGAACACAAGTTCCCATTCATCAACTCCCTCGAATGTCTCATATTCCTTCAGTAACCCCCATACAACAGCAGCCTACAAATGAAATATTTGACATTATTAAGGAATAATTAATAGACACATTATAAATATCTTTAATACATGTACATGGATAAGAAAAAGTACCCATTTTCTTGTAGTGACTTTATGGATGGCCATGCCTATCATGGAATTGTATGAGACAAAGCGGCGATTCTCTGGGTCAACAGTAAATAGATGCCAATGATTACTTGAGTGTAACATAAAGAATAAATATTTGTTCTGCTCCAGTTGTGATAATTCATCATTCTCGAATACGCACTGTAACAAATCCATGGTTTTTGAGTCGTTGACCACTGTCTTGTCATTGATGTGATTCACTACAATGGTGGGAAAACAAACTCACTGATGAAAGATGCCAGATTCATTGCATTTTGAGTGTGGGAGGTACATCATGGCATCGATCACCTGCAAACAATCACGATTCTATTAGCAGTAGAAACACAAGTTCAAGATAAGGCGAGGCATAAAATTGCACAATTAATGAAAGAAAGTACCGTATCATCTATCATCTGGCCGTATAATAGATCAATGACATGACGACGTTTCAAAACAATCCCGTTGTGTAATTGAAATATGGGGCGACTATATTAGATAAAAATTTTCATGGTAGTCAGAGTAAGGCGAATCAGGATAATTATAGAAACTATAAGAGGACAACTTACTCAATATCCCCTGAGGCACAAGAAAAAATATATTCATTCACAGACTTGTTATCTGTTAGCTTCAGCCGACCTTTGCAGATCCAATCAGTACTCTGTAGGAGCTTTTTGATCTAGTCGGCTTCATCTCCCGTCTACATTTATGCCAATATACCAATCTTAGATTCTATACTGTAAGAAGTAGGAACAACGCAGACTCACTTTCTTCTTCCCCCGTCCTGTTTTCTTTACAGGTGACCTTGGTCTCTTCACGGGCTTCTCGTCCCGTTGATGAAGGGACTGAGAAAAGACACCTGGACGATGGTCACCATGCCCATTGGTCGCCTCCACCTGAGCTTGAATATCGCCTTGCACATCCTCTTCAGGGGCTGCCTTAGATGGCACAATATCATCAATACTTTGTTGAAGGGGCGTTGGAGGTGGGACATGGGTGGCAATGTCCACCAAAGTTTGATATTCTCTTTGCTCAACATTTTCAACCCCTTGCACTTCCTCTGCCTGAGGTGGCATGGCATCACCCGTCACCTATTCGACGGGCCTAGGAGGTCCTGCATGAGCGGCAATGTTTTCCAAACTTGGATGCATATGTTCCGCAACATTGTGAGCCCCTTCCACCCTAGTCAGCTAGAAGGCCCTCATTTCCTCACGTAGCTGCTGCTGGATCTTCAATGTAGCGGCAATATCCTGTACCACAGACATGTATGGAGCTGATGAGGACGTCTCCTCATCACGGGGTCGGGTCATCATCTGACCACCATGCACCATGTCCCTTTCACTTGGATCAACAGGGAGCTCTTCAATCACCTACATTTCAAACCACATCACTTCGGTTTTTCATTAATGTTGAATGACAAAGAATAAGTTTTTAGTACTCATAATACATGTTGGCCTCGTAGGGATCCAATGGAGAATTTTAATTTCTTATCTAGAAATGGTCCCCACCTAAATATTCGGGGAAATGCCACCTGCCTTAGTGGCTGCCGCACCCGCGTGTGCTAAAAAAATCAGACCTGTAATATGAAATACATCAAGTTATTTTACAATACAGTAGAATTAATGATTGACACATTATTACACAACAAAAATAAAAAAACTTACAGAAAGTGCGGCAGAACAACCAAATATAAATGTATGGGCCTGGGATGCATCCCCGGCTCTTCTCTTAGCACGGCCAATTGTACTTGACCGTCGTTTCGGGACTGTGGACACTAATTGCTCAAACTTGTGCATCGTTACCTGTTGCACGGCGGTTGCCCAATTGTAATCTGAAACTCTCTCAATGTCATCTAAGCATGATAGCATCTGTTGTGGACAGGAATACGTCGACCGTGGGCAAAGGAAAGTGGACAATAGGAGTACAATCCATAGCTGAACAGTGTCGGTCACATCCTGCTCTTCATCGGACCCAATAATTTGCTGGATGAGAGAGCACACTTTCTTCCGGTCAAATGTTGCTGCAAACCGAAATCGATGCTGCAACTTGGACTTCTGTTTTACGGATACATAATGTTGAACCGGCTGACCGGATCAAGATAATCATAAAATTATGGCCACATCTTCCACACTGAATGCGACCTCCTTACTACCCATACGGAAGTAATTTTCTCCACTATGGGCGCAAATAATCTCTTCCAATATTGTCATGGTGAAGGTGACGGGAGAAGAATTGTCAACATATGGACCAAAGGGTGTGGTCCTCATCAATGACTTGTGACATTCCCGAAATGCCATCTGATCCCTATCCTTCATGTAAATGTCCATAGAACACCGGGCCGAGATGACCTTTGTGTTCACTAGATTCAAAAAAATATGTAAAGAAGATATTCAGTTAATTGACTAATCAAGAAATATGAAAATATTAAGATTAAAACAAGGGTGACAAATGTATAGACAAGGGAGTTTAGGTGTGGCAAATAGGTGCTTAAGGGTGACACATGTATGAAATTCGGTGATAGGTAGGTCTTTAAGAGTGACAAATAGGTAGATAAGCGTGAGAAATAAATAGGTCATTATCTAGGGGGGCAAATAGCTATGTAAGGGAGATAAGGAACCCCCCTACCTTTAACTTGTCGTCATGAAGTGGAGCCCTTAGAAACCCTAGGTTCCTCAGATGTTACTTCTTCGGCCATAGGAACCGTAGCTTCCTGAGATGTAGGGGGGACATCCAGTTTACGGCGGACCGTGTGTTTGTTGGGTGTCTCCTTCGGCTCCATGCCTGTCAGTGATGAAAGAGTAGTGACAATTGAGGATGACCGCACAACAAATGACGGAGAGCTCGCAAATGGCTTGTAGGGGAGACGAATAGCACCGCAAGGAAAAGGAGACGCTGAGCACGATGAAGAGATGAACCGTCTTTTGGTAGGTTTGTTAAGAGGCAAGACATGGTGGGAAGGGTAAATAAGGAATTGGGGATTTTTAATTTCGAGGACCAGTTCAGCGTCATCATTTCTATTGATGTGGCCTGCGGCGTTGCATGGGTGGCAATATGCGAACATCACCCACACGTGGCCGACGTGTCCTATTTTCCACATGGACCAATTGGAGCTTAAGGGCGACAAATGTGTCTACACGGGTGACAAATGGGTTAACAAGGGTAAAAAATACTCTGCTAATGGTGACAAATAGGGCTCAATAGAAATATCCCCCAACGCGTAACTTTCAAGGCAGTGTAAGAGTAAGGGCGATGACTTCTGGACTTTAGTGGTGATAATTAGGTGAGTATGGGTGACAAATGCTCAACTGGAGTAACAAATAATTTCACATTGGTAACAAATGAGAAGGAAGCTGAAGGTGAAGAAGAACAGAAGAAAGAGGAACTGGAGGAGAGAGAGACGTGCTCACTAGAAGACAAAGGACCTATAGTGCTCACAAGAAGACAAATGTGAACAGTGATCTCAAGGGCTCTAAAGCAATCTGAAGAACAAGCGAGGGCTGACCATAGTCATCAAAGTCAACGCCAGGACAAGGAAGGCTCTAGTCAACTTCAAGTTTATGTTGACCCAATGCACCAATACTCCAGGCAAAGTCAATAGTCAAAGTCAAGCTTTTGCAACTTCTGAAGTCCAGCCAAAGCCCGGTTAAGCTTTGGCCAGTGACAGTGGACACAGAAAATGACAAAAGAGGAAGAACAACAGAAGAAGACTAAAGGTAACAAATACTCTCCTAAGGGTGACAAATGAAGCTTCAGCGGTGACAAAGAGATATATAAGGGTGACAAATGGCATTACTGTTAAACTCTTCAAGCTTCGAAGGCGAAGGCTTCAACAAATAAGGCAAACAAATATCTTCATAGGACTGACAAATATTAGTTAAGGCCGATAAATAGAACATCAAGGGTGAGAAATGCTATGCATGACTTTGAGTAACTACATAACTACATCACATGCATGACTAATGACTACAAACTTTTTAAGAGTTAACCTTCGAAACTCTTATAAAATATGCTTCATGAGATATTGCAATAGGTACTCAAAGAATGCAGACTCATGCATATTCATGAGGACAAGCAAAAAGGTGTGAATGAATACATTAAACTATTCAGATGCGTCGATGCATTAGGTAGGTGCATCGACTTATCTATCCAATCATGATGAACAGTTGCAACAAGACAACATAATTAGCGGCATAAGGGTGACAAATGTGGAAACAATGGTGAAAATTTTCAAGGCAGCGGCGACAAATAGAGCGCTAAGGGTGAAAAATGAGTTAGCGTGATGGCTTCAGTGTAACTGGGAAAATGCTAAGGTGACGGCTATCAGCCGTCAGGGTGACAAATAGCCGTTAAGGGTATAAAATGGGTTCGCAAGGGTGACAAATAAAAAATTATGGAAATCTTACGCTAAAGATGAGATTCGAAGCCGGAGAAACCCGTTCAAATGGCGGAACACTTAACCAAATGAGATAACATATGATTTGAATTAGTTTATTCCATTATATATATATATTATAGTTTTCAGTATCGGTATGTAACGGTACCATCCTGTCCCGAGCCGTGGCCGGGACGGCCACACCTGCCTCAAATGATGTGCACGTGATTCAAGAGGTTGGCACAAGATCGGAGATCTTCCACGTGGCATTCCCTGCGAGGAGCCTTAGCTCCCGAAAAATCAGTATAGACGTGTTGGTAAAATCACAACACATGAGTTTGAGGGGGCACGAAACAATAAGGAAATGGTCAACATGTGACCGATACGGCTCTGAATACCTTTTCGCATCTCGACGTGGGGCTTTCAAGGATTTTCAACACGCTCTCTCTTCTTTTTATAGGAATCGACTTATTGGCCATGCAGCCCCATTGCTTGACGATTAATCAAACGTTTTCCCCTCTTATCGCCGTGATCGACCTTTATGGCACGGCGGGTCTCCAGTCCTGACCCGATGCTCATCATCGTCTGCTTAGTGATCAGAAGGAGCACACCATGGGTTAGTCCAGACCATCCTAGTCTTGGAACTTGAACACATTGTCACACACATGACCGGCATGCCCTATCGTGAGTAAAATCGATAAAAGATACAATGATATTTTATTATTATCCTGAGTGCTTCCACATGGCAATACCCGTGAGAAGCCTTAGCTCCCGAAAAATCAGTATAGACGTGTTGGTAAAATCACAACACATGAGTTTGAGGGGGCACAAAACAATAAGAAAATGGTCAACATGTGACCGATACGGCTCTGAATACCTTTTCGCACCCCGACGTGTGGCTTTCAAGGCTTTTCAACACGCTCTCTCTTCTTTTTATAGGAATCGACTTATCGACCATGCAGCCCCATTGCTTGGCGATTAATCAAACGTTTCCCCTCTTATCGCCGTGATCGACCTTTATGGCACAACGGGTCTCCAGTCCCAACCTGATGCCCACCATCGTCTACTTAGTGATCAGAAGGAGCACACCTTGGGTTAGTCCAGACCATCCCAGTATTGGAACATGAACACATTGTCACACACGTGACTGGCACGCCCTATCGTGAGTAAAATCGGTAAAAGATACAATGATATTTTATTATTATCCTGAGTGCTTCCACGTGGCATTCCCGGCGAGGAGCCTTAATTAGCTCCAAAAAAATCATTATAGAGGTGTCGGTAAAATCACAACACATGAGTTTGAGGGGGCACGGAACAAGAAGGAAATGGTCAATATGTGACCGATACGGCTCTGAATACCTTTTCGCACCCCGACGTGGGGCTTTCAAGGCTTTTCAACACGCTCTCTCTTCTTTTTATAGGAATTGACTTATAGGCCATGTAGCCCCATTGTTTGGCGATTAATCAAACGTTTTCCCCTCTTATCGTCGTGATCGACCTTTATGGCACGGTGGGTCTCAAGTCCCGACCCGATGCCCACCATCATCTACTTAGTGATCAGAAGGAGCGCACCTTGGGTTAGTCTAGACCATCCCAGTCTTGGAACCTGAACACATTGTCACACACGTGATTGGCACGCTCACTAGCTCTAACATTCATGGGTTCCGGAGGGTTTCCGTGCATGGGTACCGTGTTTCATTTCATAAAAAAGTTAAAATTTTCAAAATTACAGATCTTCGGATCTCTAAATAATAAATAATATATTTTTAGATTTAATGATATTTTATATTGAGAGAGATTTTATCCTATTAGAAGAAATGAATGAATGGAAAAACATCACGAATGAAAACATGGCGCCAAATTAAAATATGGCGGCAAATAAAAAGAGACAAGAATTAGAAAAAGCGTCCCCTCTCCTCTCCTCCTTAGTCCTTCCCCCTTCCTCCTTCTCCCGGTCTCCCTTTCCTCTCTCACGATCGCACCCCCTCTCAATCTCTCACCGACGGCGGCGGAGTGGCCAGGGCGGGCGAGCACTGTGGAGCTACCCTAGGATGCCGGTGAGGGGCGAGCGGAGGCGGCACCCGCAGCGAGGGCACAACAGCGGCGGTGAGCTCCGACAGCGGCGGCGGTCAAATTCTTTCCGGCGGACACCCCCCACCGCAGGTATTCCCCTCTCTCACTCTCAATCTCACTCTCACAGACACAGACACAGGGAGGGGGAGGGGCTCGGTTGCTAGCAAAACTAAAACTAGTTGGTGCAGAATATCCTGATGTAAAGATTTTACATTCTCAGTTGCCAGCAAATGGGTCCTTCCCTTTTGGATTCACCACCTGACAATCCTGTTCTTGTGGATACTTTGGCAGATTCTGTTATCCATATTACCACGACTGAGTTGCAAAATCATGACCCTTTTACTGTGGCTATGACGGATTTTGGAGATAAGGCTCGTTAAAGAGAGACTGATGCAATTGTTGCAATATTTGAGGATGGAAAACCAGTAAACATTGTGCAACTCGAAAGGCCATACCAAGAGTGGGCTCTGTAAATGCAAGATCAATAGGATGAATAAATACATGGCGGTGAAGATGAACCTGTCCTTGTTGATTGTCCATCCACTAAAAACATGGGCTTGAAATTTCATCTCTTTTTTTAAGAGTACACCAGGTGATAAGGAGAAAAGGCTCATCTTGAATATCAGGCATGAAGGTTAAAATTCTCAAAGGAGTAGTTGGTTTTCTTAAAAGTAATCTCTATGCAACTCTTGAGTACATATTACCCCCCAAGTAATATGTACTTGAGTTGCATAGAGATTACTTTAAAGAAAATCAACTACTGCTTTGAGAATTTTAACCTTCATGGCGGTGATATCCAAGACGAGCCTTTTCTCCTTATCACCTGGTGTACTCTTACAAAAGGAGATGAAATTCCAAGCCCCTATTTTTATTGGGAGGGTGGGAAGAGGGATGCGGATATAAATGTGTGTGCGTAAATGTGGATATGACCCTTTTTTTTTCATTTTTGCCTGTTCAAGACTTTTGTTATGATATATGTGATTAGTATGCTTGGATGTGAATTAAATTTGTAGACAGGTGTGGATGTCGATATGTGAGAAAATGTGTATGTGAATGCGAGTATGATAATGATTTTTTCCAGAAGATGATGTCGATGTCAACGTGGGTATGTGAATATGGAAGTGAAAGTGGATGTGGATATGGATGTATATGTGACCAAACATGATGTACAAATGTGAAAAATAGTCAATATTTAGGGGAGATGTTGTCAATATTTTTTTAGAAGTAGTGATAAGACATATTGATATGATTTTTTTAATTTGTTAGGTAAATATGGCTAGAATTGATCATTCATGGATGAATCGCAGAGTAGTTGACGGAGTGATGTCAGAGGAGTTTAAGGATGGAGTTGATAGTTTTATTCAGTTTGTATTGGGGCATCTAACAGTAGTGGACCAGCGTGGTAACATTCGATGTCCTTGTTTACTTTGTAAAAATAAGAGATTTCTTTCGCTATGGGATGTGCAGGTTCATTTATATAGGAAAGGGTTCACGAAAGGTTATATGAATTGGGTGTGTCATGGTGAGGACTTCTGGTCGTATGAGCCCGGCAATGTTGCAGGCACAAGTACCTATATAGACATGGTAATCGATGCTGCTGGCCCTAACTTTAATTTACAAGGGGAACATGTATACAACGAAGAACCACCAAACAAGTCGGCTGAAAGATTTTATCAGTTACTTCGGGATGCTGATGAGCCGCTGTGGGATGGTTATAAAAATCACACTCGGTTGTCTGCTGTCTCACAGTTGTTGAATTTGAAATCCGAATTTCACCTTAGTGAGAGTTGTTTTGACTGTATGCTCCTCCTTATCAAGAGCATGCTGCCTCGAGATGAGAAGCTGCCTAAAATTTTTTACCGTGCAAAGAAGATGGTCAATGAGTTAGGGCTTGGATACCAAAAAATAGATGCATGCCCTAATCACTATATGCTATATTATGAAGATAATGTAGATAAAAGATCATGTGATATTTTTCAGCATGATAGATTTAAACCTAAGAGAGGGGACATTTCAAAGCAGAAGGATGTGCCTTACAAGTCACTGCGATACTTCTGTCTCATGCCCAGATTACAGCGGATGTATATGTCGTCAAAGATAGCTCGGCATATGATATGGCACATGGAAAGAGCACGTCATGCAGATGATATAATGAGTCATCCCATCGATGGTGAAGCTTGGGTTCATTTCAATCGTACTTATACTACTTTTGCTCACGAGCCACGAAATCTTAGGCTGAGTTTATGCACATGCGGCTTCAACCCTTTTGGAGGTTAAGTGGCATCTTACTCATGTTGGCCAGTGTTCCTGTCGCCATACAACATTTCGCCAGGCTTGTGCATGAAGCGAGAGAACCTTTTTTTAACTTTGGTGATTCCAGGTCCAAAAAATCCAATAAAAAATTTAGACATATATCTCAGGCCACTGATTGATGAGTTGAAAAGATTATGGAATGATGGAGTTGTTACTTATGATGTGTATAGAAAATAAAATTTCACTATGAAGACTGCATTGGTGTGGACAATAAGTGACTTCCCTGCATATGGAATGCTATCTGGCTGGAGCACACACGGGAGGTTGGCATGTCCTTACTGTATGGCTGATACCAAATCATTTGTCCTAAAATATGGTAAGAAATCATGCTGGTTCAATTGTCATCGATGGTTTATACCAATTGACCATCCTTTCCAAAGGTAAAATGACTCATTTATTAAGAACACAGTTGAAATGGATGAAGCAGACTTGGAACGCATGTCTGGTCGACAAATGGCAGCACAGGTGCAAAACTTACCAGATATAGTGCAATTGTCAGGTAGTACACGACATCTTCGTGGATTTGGAGAGGATCACAACTGGGTGAAAAAAAGTATCTTTTGGGAATTGCCTTACTGGTCAGCCCTTTTGATACGGCACAACCTGGATGTCATGCATGTTGAGAAGAATGTCTTTGATAATGTGTTTAACACCATCATGAATGTGAAAGCCAAAACAAAGGACAATGCCAAGGCGCGAGCGGACTTGAAGATACTTTACAAACGACTAGAGTTGGAATTGCGGCAGGTACAGGGTAAAGTTGTGCAACCTAAAGTAGCTTACGTGTTGAAAGACACACAGATCAATGAACTGTGCCAGTGGCTGAAGCAATTAAGATTCCCTGATGGATATGTGTCTAACATAGCCCGTTGTGTGAATGTCAATGAGGGAAAAATATATGGATTGAAAAGTCATGACTGCCATGTGTTCATGGAGAGACTTCTGCCCATTGCATTCCATGACATATTGCCAAAGCCTATATGGGGAGCATTGACTGAGTTGAGTCAATTTTTCAGGATTCTATGTGCATCAGAACTCAAACTTGGGGACGTGCAAACTATGGAACAGAATGTGATCACGACGGTATGCAAGTTGGAGAAGATATTTCTCCATGTGTTCTTCGATTCCATGGAGCACTTGATTATCCATTTGCCATAGGAGGCCAAAGTTGGAGGACCGGTACAATTTCGATGGATGTATCCATTTGAGAGATAATCAGTTTGTATTTACTGATTATTTGACAGTAGTTACATGTGTATGTCATTATCACTGTATGTCATTGTCATATGAATTGTTGTCATAGGTGTATGCATGACCTGAAAATGAAGGTTCGCAACAAGACTAAAGTAGAGGGTTTGATTACCGGGGCATATATTATTGAAGAAATTTTAAACTTTTGTTCGATGTACTTCGAACCCGAAATTCAAACTCGCTGCAATCGACCTCCACGTAATGATGATGGAGGAGAGGCTGGTCCGTCCGACCGGTTGTCCATATTTAAATATACAGGACGTGTATTCGGACGTTGTTCGAATCGCATATTAGAGGACAGAGAGTTGTTGACCGCAGAGATATATGTTCTCCTGAACTGTGCTGAGATTGAACCTTATGTTGAGTGAGTCCTCAACTTTGCAGGTGCTAAAATTTATAAGTTTCTTGACGTTCTTCCTCCCATTTACGGTGATGTTGCATTCATCATTGCAGGCAGTTTGATTCAGAATTAATTACTCAATGTCCACGCCTCAATGACATGGAGGTTCAAAAGGAACGAGAGAGATCTTTTGCCAGATGGCTTAAAGGTCAAGTAAGTGCCGAAGTTAAGTTCCACAAAGCTTGAGGTGTGTGCCTGTTCATTTTAAATAATGTGGTTTATATTTATAGGTTGAAGAAGGTTATGTTACTGATGAAAGAGTCTGCGTGATAAGTTATAGACCTTCGACGGTTGCACATGCCTATCCAGGATTTTTTGTGAATGGTTATAGATTTCACACCAGAGATTATGGACGAAATAAGTCTACGATGAATAGCAGCATATGCGTGAAAGGTAGTACATACAATGAAAATGATCTTGATTACTATGGTATTCTTTAGGAGGTCATACAATTACAGTATCTCGGACAAGACAACCATATATTCCTTTTTAAGTGTCATTGGTTTGATCCAAATTCAGTTCAAAATGACGCAATATATGGGATTGTCAATGTCAAACATAGATCCAAATTGAATACCTATGAGCCATTCATTTTGGCCGCACAAGTCCAGCAAGTGTATTATTCAAGTTATTCATCGTCCAAGAATAAAGATTGGTGGGCAGTCTGTAGGGTAAAACCAAGGCTTGTGCCTAATGATGAGTTAGACCTCATTGAAGCTGTCTTAGAGGATTCTGGTGCCGAATTTTTTCAATCAGACAAGGGTGACACTGCAGAGTTGGTTGCTTCTAATCTTCATCTGATCGAATCTGACGATCCACTTCGGTTGTCTATAGAGGACGAAGTGGAAGAAGTCGATTCAACTGAGCTAAATTAAGCAATTATTGGGCATGAGGAGTCCTCTGAGGAGGAAGAGTATGAATCTAGTGAGAATGAGGAAGATGATGAACATGACAATGAGTTTGATATATCTTCAGCATCTGAAGATGTAATAGATACTGGTTGAATATTTTGTAAGAAATTTAACATATATACACTTCTTATCATTATTACTTACCACCTCTCCTCGTAATTAGTTGTGGACTAATATGCACTACTTTAATTGTTGTCAATAATTAGATGGTTCAAGGTCGTACCGAATCTTCGAGGAGAGGTGGTTCCGGGAGGGGTTCTATTGGTATGTTTATTTAAATTCTTAGATAAATGAGTAGTGAATATGCACTTTATTTTGGTAATGATATTTTATGTCTCTGCACCAGGTACACAGATTACACCGCCCCCACCACCTGCTGCGGGTATGTTTATTTCAATTTTTAGATAAATGAGTAGTGAATATGCACTTTATTTTGCTCATGATATTTTATATCTATGCATCAGGTACACATAGTACACCGCCCCTACCATGTGCTACGGGCATGTTTATTTAAATTCTTAGATAAATGAGTAGTGAATATGCACTTTATTTTGGTAATGATATTTTATGTCTCTGATCCAGGTACACAGATTGCACCGCCCCCACCACCCGCTGCGGGTATGTTTATTTAAATTTTTAGATAAATGAGTAGTGAATATGCACTTTGTTTTACTCATGATATTTTATGTCTCTGCACTAGGTACACAGAGTACACCACCCCTACCACGTGCTGCGGGTATGTTTATTTAAATTCTTAGATAAATGAGTAGTGACTTAGCACTTTGTTTTACTCATGGAATTTTATGTCTCTGCACCAACTACACAGAGTGCACCACCCACACCAACAACTCTGGGTATATTTATTTAAATTCTTAGATAAATGAGTAGTGAATATGCATTTTATTTTGCTCATGATATTTTGTCTCTGCACCAGGTACACAGAGTACACGGCCCCCACCACGTGTTGCGGGTATGTTTATTTAAATTTTTATATAAATGAGTAGTGACTTAGCACTTTGTTTAATTTGCTCATGGAATTTTATGTCTCCGCACCAGCTACACAGAGTGCACCGCCCCCACCAACTATTGCGGGTATGTTTATTTAAATTCTTAGTGTTGTGTCCCTGTGTTTTGATGCTGTCAAAACCATGAGTCATGTATACTCTTCATGTGGATAGTCAATGTGTTTTGTTGATGTAGAATCATGCATGGAGCTATAATGGTTTTGTGTGTGCAGTTTACTACTAAATTGCATAAAGAACAGGTTGACAGTTGCACATAGAACAGGCTGAAAGCCAGTAATTTTTTGAAGAACTGAAGAAAAGTCAATGTGGTTAACAAAGTCAACGCACATTCAATGGAGCTAAGACAATGATCAACCCAAGTCAGTGCAGTCAAAGTCTTAATTCTTTAGAAATGGGTCACAAATCTGTTAAGATTCATACAAGGGAAGGCAGGAAGATAAGGTAGGCAAATGACTCATTAGTGGTGATAAATAGGCAAGTAAGGTTGACAAATAGCTCTCTACGAGTGAAAAATAGATTGTAGCATTGAATATGTGTGAAGTGTTGAAGCTGCATGAAGGGGAAGTCGACTTGTGTTTATCCGCTAGTAGAAGAAGCTAAGGGAGAAAAATAGACTTCTATGGGTGACATATAACCTCTTAAGGGCGAAAAATAGGTCTCAACATAGACTGGACAAGGCAGAAAAATAGCTGTGTTAGGCTGACAAATGGGCAGCAAGGGTAAATGCTTGGAAAGAAACAAGGCACAGTCGACGCATGAAGCTGTGGCGTCGATGCAGCAAGGAAGCAAGGCAGAGAAAGGAGCTGTGGCGATGGCTAAAGAGAAGCTAAGGGTGACAAATAGCTCCCTAAGGCAGACAAATAGCTGGTTAAGGGTATAAAATACCCGATGGGAGTAACAAATAGCTCGCTAGTGCAGAAAAGGGTCAGACACGTGAGGAACATGTGGGATCTCTTCACACCTTCGATTGTCACATGCCCCAAGGTTGAAAAGGCAAATCATATGGCACGTGATCCAGTTCAAGCTTTTATTTTATATCACTTTCAGATCTGTTCAATAGAAGAGCTGCATGATTTGCCTCTCTCTTTCCTTTTGTGGGTATTGAATGCTTGCTGTTTGACATTTGTTCTGTGCAAAGCATTACTCTTATATTGTCGTTAGATCTGTTAGCAAAAGTGCTACTTAACTTTCATTTCATTTCCCTCTAGTGTGCGTTGAGTGCTTAAGTGTTCGATGTATGTTCTATGCAAACTCTTGTTAACATATTGATTATTCTATTTTAAGATTGGGTTGCGCCAGATTTGTTATTTTAATTTGGGCACAGTTTTTAATCGGGGGATATATTCACCCCCCCTCTAAATCCTATCCTTCCGCACATAACTTAGATAAATGAGTAGTGAATATGCACTTTGTTTTGCTCACGATATTTTATGTCTCCACACCAGGTACATAAGGTGCACCGGCCCCACCACTTGCTGCGGGGGAGTTTATTCAAAATTTTGCTCACGATATTTTATGTTTACAGGTTTGAGTGCCTCTACATCAGGTGTACAGAGTACACCACTTCCATCACATTCTACTGTTATGTTTATTTAAATTCTTAGTTAAATGATGAAAATTCTATATGTTTACTTGTTGGATAATTTTTTTTAATAATGAGCTAAATTCTGATTAACTACTTCTATTTTACTTGTAACAAGTACGTCGGGCACACCACCTATGATAGTTGGCTCGTCCGCCCACCCGGGCACACAACCGGCAGACGATGCTGTTAGCCATCATGAGGGCAAGCAGGTGGTGTTGCAAGAGGGACACAAGCCATGTTGGGTCTCTAGGTAAATATTTAAACTCATGAATTATGTTCGTTATCTATCCATCAACTATATAATTGTTGGCCATCATTTTAACATCCGTAATTGTAGGGATAAAGTAGAGATAAAGTAGAGCCCAATGACGCTTCTCATTTTATTACCAACATTATTGAGCGACATGTGACCGGCCCATATAAGTCATTTTGACAGTTTCCTTAGGATATCCGCCATCGATTGTACGACGAGTTCTTGGTATACAATTTAATCTTTTAAATTACATATTTCCCAACTCCACAATTTTAATTGACAATTTATAAAATTTGAATTCTTCACAGCAAGGATATCAGTTTGTGAGGTGAGCTGACACCGGATGAGCTCGACTTGCATGGGAGGCCATAACAACTATAAATTATAAGCATCAATTACACAGTTGTCGGGACCGTGCCAAGGCTCTAGCCAGGGGGAGCGAGGACTGTGACCTTTGGAAGGCACACGGCCCCACATGGATGAGGAGGGAGCACTGGGAGGACCTCTGTGATAGATGGGCCGAGCCTAATTGGATGGCCAAATCCGTAAAAGCCAAAGCCGCATGTGCGACACATCCAGATGTGCATCTCCATACTTCTGGATTCGTTTCCTTCGCGACCCAAAAGGAGAGATTAGTAAGTAATAATCTTAATTTTATTATATTTTATTTCTTATATATCCTTATTTATTCTCTATAACATGTATAACAAGAAAAGAAGAGGGGTGGTACGGTCTCGTACCGCGATTTATTTGCTACAGTTCACCAGAAGAAGGGGACCGATCAGTATGTGAGCGAGAGAGCTCACTCGATAGTGTTAAGATTATATACATACACATTTCTTTTCTATTTCAATTTTTAAATATGATTGATTAATATGAAATTTATAATATTTTTTATTCAATTTGCAGGAGTCATATGCAGGTATATGACTGAAAAGTACGGGGAGGAGGAGACGCAGCGGCCGCAGCTAGATCCTGAGGCATGGGTAGTAGCAGCCGACCCACCGAAGAAAGGACGAGTATACGATTTTGGGCAGAGCTTGGACACCTGCCCGATTCTAGCATCTTCTTCGGCCTCAGCTTCATCCTACCTCGGTAGCAGTTCCTTCTCTACTCCCTTCATCGGCGCTTCTACGAGCCAGATTACATCCATTGTCCAACATGCGATAGACGGCATCGAGGAACGCATGGAGGCACACTTTACTCGGGCGGTTGATACCCTCCTGACCCAGGCAGGGATTTTGACTTAGGGAGCACCCTCAAGCACAACACAACCCTCTCATGTGAGTATTTAATTTAACTTTTAATTTCGTAGACTTTAGAGTTATAATAGAGGAGTATCTGTGATACCAATGTTGTGTGCTCTATAGGTAAAGCCGAAAGTAAGTATATGATAATGTGTGCGCAGCAGGATCTAGAGGGGGGGTGAATAGATCCTATAAAAATTTTAACCTCAATTTTTAAGCATAAGACAATTTAACACTCAGCTATCAAACCACGAGCTCAGATGATATCTGTGAGAATAATATAAATGAAAGTGACAAGAATGCACTAACTAAGAGAATGCTATCTCATAGAATCCACTCAGATCAGACAGATCTAATAGAATGCAATACAACCACTTAGCGTATAGGGAAGACCAGTTCATATGCAAACCTGTGAATGGAGGAAGATGATAAGGGCCAATCACACCAATGCAAATCACGGCACACAGAATTTTTAGGTGGTTCGATCTGCCCCACACTCAAACCTGAGTGTGACTTTTCCTTACAATAGTAAGAACCGCAGACTCAGTCTGCAAACAAACGCTGACTTACAGCTTGACCTAGAAAAACACTCTCCTCTCTTCTTTTGATAAAATCAGAAGGAACCGTGAGTAACACCCAGTTACCCACAACTAGAGGACCAGTCCTCTCTTCCTCTGAAGCACAGAGGGAACCCCGTGAGCAACACCAAGTTACCCACAACCTAGAGATCAAGATCTCCCTTCCTTTGATACCACAGAGGGGACGATGGAGGAAACACCTCCACACACTCAGGTTACCCAGAGCAACACACTGACAGTACCTGTGAGCAAACACCTTGAGTGCGCTGGGCACTACAAGGCAAGAAACACAAACCAAACAAAAATGAGAAAGAACAAAACAAAAGGTAAAATGTTGAGCACAATCGACACAGTGCTCAAAGATCTGTATGCAAGCCGTGGCTCCATAAGTCATCCAAACAGCCATAGCAGAATGCTGTATGACTGGAGTGTAGCTTTAACTAAACCCAACAAGAACACGATGCCATGTTCAATGATTTCACCATTGAAGGCTAGTAGAACTGAAGTCCAAGTCAATTTCTTGACTTTAAACAAGGATCATCAGGGTCGTTTGATGCTCAATGATTCTCCAGAATCATCATGGAGAAGCTGGGAAGCTCATGGACAATCATTCTCTTCAACCAGTTTGATCATTCTTCAAATGTCATAGCCATTGTTGGCCCGGTTAGAAGGCAATCGAGAGGGGGGGTGAATTGATTGCCCACCCTTTTAGGACAATTTTTGACTTAATTAAAATGATGGAAGAAAAACACAAATGCTCTTTCAATAAACTGTAGAGATGAGAATATAAAATGATGAAACTCACTAAATCATGCTTGATAAAATATTTAAATGTTCAGCAAGCAAGCACTCACAGCTTCACAATGCTAGACGATGATCACTCGGATGAAGATAAATGTGCGGACAGTTGATAAACACTCGACTCACCGAATCACAGTCGTATATGAACGGGTGATATAAACAAGCAACCACACAGAGCAAACCATGGCACAAGCAGTTTTTAGGTGGTTCGGACTCACCCAAGTGACGTCCTACGTCCACCCCTCTCAACCCGAGAGGATTTCACTATAAACGCTGCACAACGGCAGCAAACCACCACACACACGGGCGCGACAACCCACACACGTGGGTTCTTGCACGACGACGAGAAACCGCACACACATGGAGCAAGCTCCAAAATAGTTTAAGACAAACAAAGATGGAAAATACAAAGCCCAGTCTGAGAATGAAAATCCAAGCTCAAAATATGATAACCAACATGATCTTCCCCATACATCCTCAACCAAACATAGAGATTAGGGAAGGGAGCACTAGAATGATAGAACCGAGAGATGGAAGAAGCCGGTGTTGAAGATTGGTGCGCCCGAGGCAGTGGACGAAGAGGACGCCGACTGCGGCCTCCAGATCTTGGCTCGGGCTCGTGAGGGAACAATCTCATCGTTGCCTTCCTTCTCCTCCAAAGGTGTACGAAAGCCCTTTCTTCTCCTACAAGAAAAGATGAACTCGTTAGAAAGCTCAAGGTGTTCTCCTGATCAGACAAGGGGCGGCCATATATACTTAAGAGAAAACACAACATTAAGACATAAAAGCCCTTGCCAAAGCCTCTTCATACCACATACAAAAGATGGTGGATGCCCTAAGGCCAAAATAGTAATCAATCAAGACAATCGGATCTCAGATAAGTGGGTTCGAAACTAGATCCGAAATACACGATCGGAACGCTCGGAGCAAGTGTCGACTCATAGAGTCCACTCTTGCTTCACGAGTGTTCAGCCAGAACACATAAATAAGAACTCAGCTGAAAAGTGTCAACTCTTGAGGTTGACACTTTTTCAGACTCATTCTGTTTTTATGAAAAACAGTATACACGGTGAAAAGTGTCGACTCTTGAGGTCGACACTTTTTCACGAAGGTTCTGGTTGTTCAAAGAACGGCCAAACTTACCTGAAAGTGTCAACTCTTGAAGTCGACACTTTTTCATGAGACTTCTGTTGCCTGCAAGGACCATCAACTCCTACAAGTGTCGACTCATGGAGTCGACACTTTCTACCAGCGATAGCAGAAACAACGTACAACAAAGAAGTTAAACAAAGTGTCAACTTCTAGAGTCGACACTTTACCTAACATGCTTGAAAACTTAATAAAATCAATTGAAGCACCACAAAATCTCAAACAACCATTAAAACCTATCAAATAAACATTTATAAGAGAGATTGTCATGTGTAAAATTGGATTTGAATCTATAACATTCCATCCACATTGAAATCCAATTAAACCAAGACTTCTTACCTTGAACCTGCACAATAAAGATTTGTCCTGCTACTACACATGAAGAAGCATTCTTACATTTCCAACCCAGATCACAAACTCCATTTCAAATCATGTTGAAGAATGGGAAGCACAACTAAAGTGAGAGCCAACCAGATTTCCATCTAGCAATTAGAACTTATCCTTCAATCAGACATTATGGCAAGATCTGAGCTGCCAATGTAACATCCACATTGATCAGAGGCAGTCTAGCTTTATGAAAATTCAAACAGCAAGAAAGGCAACTATTGCACCAAATGATCAATCAAAATTCACATGGCTGCTCTCAAATCAACCAACACACGATTGGTCCAAGGTTCAGTCAAATAGAACTCAATTTAAGATGAAATGACTCATTCATGCACAAGCTATTCAAAGCTCACATTCATCAAATATATATCAATGCAAATTGTATAAACTGAACTCATGACTTTTTCACACATGATCTTCGTCAAAACAGTCCGGGGCACAACAGCCATGAGCCACTTTACAAAACTGAACATCCCTTTGACACTGCTATACAACCATTTGTCTACTTTGTCCACCCATTTTCACCCTTAATCCGCAGCTAAAAAGTCTTCTTTCATTCTGTGAATTCTTCTGTCAGAAGTCGACTTGTAAGCCCTTCCGAGTCGACTCCTCTTCTTGGTTTTCAGCTGTTTCACACTTGCTGCCTATTATTCACCTTTGCACTGCTATTGGTCATCCTTGTTGCCTATTATTTACCTAGCCCATATATTTGTTACTCTTAAAGTAGTATCTGCACCCGTAATACACATTTGTCAGCCTTAAGGGATATTTTTCATCCTTATTCTTCAGCGGGTACAAAGTCTATCTTAAGGTGATATATCAGCATGTTTCTTCAGCGATTGGAGGCTTCTTCTGTAGAGTTGCTTCTAGGGCTGCTGTGACACTGCCATGCTTATGCTTAGCTGAATTCTTCAGATATTACAGTTCTTCAAATAGACATTCTTCAACCATACAGACATAACAATTCAAGCATTCATAGCATTGACATTACAACTCTTCAAGCCTTCATATGAAAATATTGTTCAAGGCATTAGCAAACATATGGACATTAGCCAGCACACATCAAATTCATGATATCAAAAACCCTGATCATAATATGATTCATAGTGTTAGACATCATCACAACCATATGGCACAATAATAACATTACTACTTAGTTCAAAGAATTCAACTTTGAGAGTCAAAGAAATCATCTTCATGTTATCTACTTTCGAATTTAGAAAATCAAAAAGATATTTAACTAGATTTATTATTAATTATTTTTATTTAAATCTATTTATTATTAATTTTTTGTGATGTAGGATCTTCCTGCAGCCCGTGATGGTGGAGATGCTACGAATGATGAATAAGGATAATGTAGCAGATATCTCTTGATTTTTTTTAATGATATTGTGAAAAAATGATACATTTCAATTAATGTAACTGTAACTTTTTTTATTCATTGAGTTATGTGTTGTGGACGTTCTTCATTGTAATGTTCGACGGATTTTATCCTATTGTGTATTGTATATGTTGTTTATTACGTGTTTTATGTTGAGTTGTGTAGATTGTGGTGTATAATTGTAGCTTCAAACAAGTTTTTAAAATTTTAAAATTTTAAAATATATATAAAAAATATGGAGAAAGTTTTCGACAAAATTTTGACCAACTAACAATTCGTCGGAACCAATTTGACCCACTTATTTCCAACATATTAATTTTTCGGCGCAAATACGTTAAAAGGTTCATACGTATTTTAGTTCTGATGTATTAATTATCCATCTTAAATACGTCGAACATTAACGACGTATTTTAGACCAACTAACGTTTCGTCGGAACTAATTTGACCCACAGGTTTCCAACGTATTAATTATCCGCCTCAAATACATCAAAAATTAACGACATATTTTTGACCAAATTAACTTTCGTCAGAACTAATTTAACCCACAAGTTTCCGCCGAAATAATTTTTCTGTCGCAAATACATTGGTAAGTTTTGAATAATTTAGAAACCTATAGGTCAAATAATTTCCAACAAAAAAAGTTTTAGTCGAAAATACGTCGGTAATTTTTGGCTCGTCGAAAATATTTTGGCCCATTGTTTTCCGACAGAATAAGTTTTAGTCAGAAACATGTCCAAAATTTTAGATATTTTTCAACTAAATTATGTTCCGCTGCAAATATTAATTAATTTTATTATTATTAATTACCAACATAAATATCGATGATAATGTCGACGGCATCTCTTCATCGATAATTTCTGACGTATTGGAGACGCAATTATATTACGTCGAAAATTAGTGACGTAATCGTGCCAACGTCCATATTCAGTCGCAAATACGTCAGAAATCCGTCGAAAATTGACTTTCTGACATATTTTCGACGTATTTGCGACGGAATATGGACGTCGGAATAATATGTTTTCCTTGTAGTGTAATGATGAAAATACTTGGAGGAAAAATGATGATGGAGAATTTCTGAACGTAAAAGGAAAAGAAGAACTTTCACACGAGGAGACACAAGGAAATGAAGACCAAGGAGAGTCAAGCCATGCTCGGGTCACTGATGCAGATAGAGGTAACACTCAGAATGAAATAAGATTGCTAAAAGACCATCCTTTAGAAAATATTCTGGGTATTCTGCATGACCCACCTAGAACTAGGTCTCATTTTAGAATTATGGATGAAATTGAACAACTAGCACTTGTGTCTCAAATTGAACCTAAAAACATTGTAGAGGCTTTAAAAGATAAAAACTAGATAAACTCCATGCATTATGAATTAAACCAGTTTGAAAGAAATAATGTGTGGCATCTTGTTCCGAGGCCCCAAGAGAAGTCTGTCATAGGTACTAAATGGGTCTATAGGAATAAACTTGATGAAGATGGTAGGATTATAAGAAATAAAGCTAGATTAGTGGCCTAGGGGTATAATCAAGAGTTTGGCATAAATTTTGAAGAGTCTTTTGCCCCAGTAGGCAGATTAGAAGCCATTAGAATTTTGCTTACATTTACATGTTCTCATAAAATCAAACTACAACAAATGGATGTAAAGAGTGCTTTTTTGAATGGTTTAATAAAAGAAGAAGTGTATGTAGAGCAACCCCCTAGCTTTGAATGTTCTCATTTTAAAGATCACGTTTATAAGTTGGACAGGGATCTATATGGCTTGAAACATGCACCCAGAGCTTGGTATGATAGACTAAGCTCATTCCTCACCGAACAAGGCTACACGAGAGGTAATGTAGACCAGACACTATTCACAAAAAGACAAGGTAAGGACATCTTGTTAGTTCAGATTTATGTAGATGATATAGTGTTTGGATCCACAAAACCTTAGATGTGTGAGGATTTTGCTAAACTAATGACTAATGAGTTTGAGATGAGTTTTATGGGTGAGCTTTAATTCTTTCTTGGCTTGCAGATAAATCAAAGCAATGAAGGATGTTTCATTAGTCAAGCCAAATATGTGAAAGAGCTGCTGAAGAGATTTGATCTGACCAACTGCAAACTAATAGGAACTCCTATGGGGACTGCCACTTCACTGGATGCAAATGAACAAGGTACACCTATGGATGCAAAGAACTATAAAGGTATGATCGGCTCATTACTCTATTTAACTGCTTCTAGACCAAACATTCAGTTTAGTGTTTACCTTTCTGCTAGATTTCAGTTTAGTCCTAAAGAGTCCCACTTGACTGCCGTTAAGCGTATCTTAAGATACCTTGCTGGCACTCAAGATATGGGATTATGGTATCCTGCATCTTGTGAGCTTTCACTTATTTCATATTCAGATGCAGACTATGTAGGACGTAAACTAGATCGCAAGAGCACTAGTGGCTACTGCCAATTTTTGAGTGGGTGTTTGGTTTCTTGGGTCTCCAAGAAACAGCACTCGGTTGCCCTCTCCGCTATAGAGGCAGAATATGTCGCTGCAGGGAGTTGTGACACCCAAGTGCTGTGGATCAAACACCAACTCCAAGACTATCTAATAGATCTTGGATGTATCCCTATTTTGTGTGATTACACCAGTGTTATAAACCTTGCAAAAAATCCAGTTCTGCACTCTAGGATTAAGCATATAGAGATTATGCATCATTTCATTAGGGATAAAGTCCTTAAAAATCATTTTGAGCTCTAATTTGTTGATTCAGAAAATCAGATTGCAGATATTTTCACCAAACCTTTAAGCAATGATAGGTTTTCAACATTAAGGAGAGAGCTAGGTCTATGCAGACCTCAATCAACTCAGGTTTGAGCTGTTGTACTATTTTTGATGCTTAAAATACTTATCTTTGCTATGATGGTTGCTAGCATACCTAATTTGTCTTAAAATGGTCTATTGATTGATGAATTGCAACATGAATGTTGGTCACATTCAGGGGGAGTTTGTGTGCATATACTACCTTGTGTGCATTTTGAATGTTTGCATTGCATATCATCTTTTGACCTCATGGTATGTCAAATGTCGAGTTGTGGAAAGACATGTTACGCCTGTCCGAAAACTCTCCCCATACGTGAGGACTGACCTCCACCAAGTACCATGAGTCAATGTTGCATTTTAGGAATTGCATGTAAATCTTAAATGCTTAGGCATATTTAAAGCTTTAGAATCAAATAAGCATATCTCTCAAGCAGAAAGTAGGTGGATTCTATTGAATGATTGAAATCAGATTTGTTTGAGTATCAGATTTCAGAAATTGGCAGAGTGATTTGAAATTTTAAGCAGAAAAGGAAGGTTCGAGGTCAGAGTGTTTGGCTGAGTTAATGCATCTGAACAGGTCAACAAGTTTATGTGAAGTGTCGACACTCTCTCTAAAATGGTCAAGATTTGGTTTCTGTTTTGCATCAGGAGCTCGACACCTTCAGATGGAGGGTCGACACTATCGTCTAGCTTCTCTGCCCTCTTGTGTATGGAGAGTCTTCCCATCCAATCCTTCAGGGCTTACCTTGAGTTCTTGAGTGGAGATTATCCTATATATTCTTTATCCAATCTCTCACTTTTATACCATTGTTCAGTCACCGGCCATTAATTCAGGGGGACTTGAGAAGGATTCAATCCCTTCATTCATCCTTGGCTAAGTTATTCTGTTCTACCTCTATTAAGGAAATGGTTTAATGTTTATATGCCTCAATTTTGTTGAAAATTATCTTAAGTTGCACCCACCTTGCGCTCATAATAGGGTTAAAACAATCATCAAAATTTTTGACTACAACCATGGCCTAAGCTTCTGAAAGTTGATTGTAAAAAGGTTTTGGTTGGTTAAAGAATTGTTAGCTTGTATTGTCCTTAAACAAAACACTTAAATTGAAGCCATCTAAAGAATACGCCTCCAAAACAAATTATACTGTAATAATTTCAGAGCAATGGCATCATCTTTAGAGAAACTAGATCCTGCATCAATGAAATGCAACAAATCTAGTCATGATGAAGAGTGCTAACTCTGTTAAAAAAGAAACAGAACGGTAAGCTACACTCAATAACCAGGGACTCTAGCATCTGAACAACGTGTTTCCTTGTGTCAAAAAGTGAATGCTATATTAGACTATTTAATAAAAAAATAAAATAAAAAAATGGGGCTGGCTCTAGGTTTTACTTCAAACAGATTTTTTTTGTTTATTTTCAATACCCGCTTATTTTTCTCCCAATCTTGCCTAATGAACTTAATGAGTAAGATTAATAGGCTTGGTTAAGACATTTGAATTCATTTAACTATTGTAATCTTATTATTGATGTATAAATGGTTTTTCTTAAACCTTTATTCTTCAAAATTGAGCTTATAGGCTTTAAACCATTGAAATTTAATAAAAGAGGTATTTCAGCCACTTCTTATCTAAAGGGTGTTCTTTTAAAAGGAAAAATCTCTTCTCCACCTTTTTACTGACCGGGGAATAGCTTTTTCATTTCTTTACCCATTCAAACCCTTCTTTCCGCAAAACCCTATTTAGGAGAGTCTGCACATCTCCACCGCGGAAGGTCGACACTTCTTCCCGTCTCCCTCTGCGAGTGAGTCCTCGTACTCCAGCTAGCTCCATTGTCTGGTGCGACCCTCCAGCATCCCTTCTCTTCCATCCCTTGCCACATTCCTCCGATTAAGCCATGACTCCTCTGGTCACCCGAGGCAAAAGGAAAGATATGGTAACACCAAAGAAGGCTCCCATTCAAGCTCCTGTAGCGGGGGAAATAAGAAAGGAAGGTCGCTCTAAACGCATTCATGATAGACCAACTGCAGCTACACCAGGAAAGAGGAAAGAAGCACCGTCTAGGGACACCGTGGCTGACGAGGGACAGTCGTGAGGGCAACCAGCCAAGAGAAAAAGATTGTCTACTGTAGGAAAAGGGAAAGAAAAATAACAACCAGCTCCACCATAGCCCAGTACAACTCCAGCTATCAGGGAAGAGGAGAGTGATCCTACAAGAATCTTGTTTCCGAGGTATGTGGATTTTGATGACCACAAGATGCTTGACATTTTTCCTGAGTTACTTCCACTTATATAATTCCAAGATTGGAGGAATTTTTATCAAGACACAGGGTCTACTACCCTTTTCTAGTCCAACAGTTCTACAAGAACCTTTTTTATGACCAGAACCAAAAGGCTTTCTGGACTGAAGTCAAGGAAGTAAATATTAAATTGTCAACAAAGCTTCTTCACAAAGATTTACGTATACCCCGGGATGGGTTGTTGTAGTCTGAATTTCAAATTGATTTATTTGATGCATACACTATATTGACTGGGAAGCCTAGCAATCCTGAGGATGAAACTCAAATTCATGTGACAAATTTCAACACTAACCGGTTTCCCCCATTGCAACGGCTACTGCACCACATGTGTACCACCATCATTACCCCACAAGGGGGTGGCAGAAGTCGGATTACAGAAACCCAGAGGTTCATCTTTTACTGCATGTTCAATAATTTGCAAATATGTCTTCCAGAAATTATGCTGCGGATAATAGGAAGTTGCACAGGGCAAAGAAGAAACCTGCCATATGCAGCACATCTTACTACCATTTTTTAGAGAGTAGGGATATCTTTGGAGAATGAAAAGAAGAAGGAAATCCCTCAAAGCAATGTCTATTGCTTGAGGTTTATTGAGAACTTCATGCATTTCAAGAAAGAAGGGGACAATGTTATAAGAAATCTGCCCGGTCATCTACCAGAACAACCAGAACAGCCTGCACAGTCAGTACAACAAGAGTTACAAGGTCATCAGCCAGCTCATGATGAGTATTTTGAACAACATGAGGAATAATTTCATGTGGATGCTCATTTTGATCAAGACCAACAGCAGCAACATGTGCCACAGGAAATTCCTCCTTCTTCTATGATAGGTTTTGGTATTCTTCCACCACTTTCTCCAGAATTTGAACCTAGAATATTTGCTAAAGGAGATGCTCCTTCTGGATCTCATGCAGAAGCCTCCACTTCAAGAGGAACATCATTCGCTGCCATTGAAGGTCTGATGGGTATTCACCCAACACTGATAAGCTTTTTAACTGCTCAGTTTGCAAATGTAAATTCCTCAATTATGCAACTTAACATGAATGTTGAGAGACTGGATGCAAGGCTTGTTCACATTGAACAAACTCAGAATAGCAGATGGGAGAAGTTTGTAAGAGATAAGCACAAGTCTGATGGACAATTGAATGCCTTTATGAACTCATTGATGCACGTTTGTGAAAAAGTAGGGACTTTGATGAAAAGACTGAGAGAGGTTCACACTGAAACCCAAGAAAAGACAACTGAAATGCTTATGCATGCATATGGCATTCGTGAAGATCAAGGCAATATGAATCTCAAGTATGCAACCCTTATTGATACCTCTAACAGAATTGAAGAAAGAGTGGATGTTGATTCTATAACAATCAGAGAAAAGGTGACTGCTGAGGCTGAAAAAATTTTAGAAGTCACCAATAGTCTGGAACCAGCAGTACATGCCAACTCTGCACGGGTCATTGGTGAATCCATAAGGCTAAAAGGAAAAGTTCATACTGACTCTAACAAGCTCATCGATGCCTCCACCAAGCTTGCAGAAAAAGTCAATGCTGACACAGCCATGATGGTAAACATCTCCACAAGGGATGAAGAAAAGATGGATGTTGTATATAACAAATTGGATATGGTTGGAGAAGAAATTCTTGAATTGATTCATCTTCACAAAGCTCAACTTCCACCTAATTTGGAAGACACTGGTGAAGCTTTCTACCTACGTCCATCTGAAGCCACATCCTCCTATGTCTCTGCACAGGGCTCCCAACAGAAAGCCCAAACAGAGTATATCTGTGAAATGTTACACAACTAGCTGGATGCTATAAATGACAACATCAAGTCTCTTCACCATTTTGTGCAACAAAGAGATGAGCAGCTGACTCAAAAAGTGGATTCTCTGGCTACAACTGTTCTCCATCTACAACAACAACTCTCAGAGGCACACCAATTGCCTGGTAGCTCTAGCACCATGCCTCCACTAGTGCCACCATCTTGTTCACCCCCTCCTTGCTAATGCCAAAGGGGGAGACAAGTCTTGCTACAAGCTTGGAAGCATGCTGTGATCATTTCATATAGCATTAGGCATATAGCATTAGTCATCTAGTTAAGTCATGCACAATTTTTGATTGATGTAAATGAAACTTGTTTATGAAACTTTTTTGGTTGATCAATGGACTTCGTATCCTTGCTAGTGATCACAGATTGTATGAAACTCCTTGTCCAATGTGAATGAAAAGTTCTTTCAAATGGAATGCCTTAAATGCCATATGAATGTTTGTAAATAATGACTCATGGTTGTCATCATCAAAAAGGGGGAGAATGTTGTGTCCCCTGGTTTTGATGATAACGAACAATAAATCATTATTATATCATTGTGGTATGTCTAACAATTTTGTTAAAATTCTATTTTGGACAAGTACAGGTGAAGTACATTCAAGGTGTCAACCTATCAGCAGGACGTGTCGACATGTCAAGAAGAAACTCGTTATTTAGCCGCTTCTGTTTGAGCTCTGGCATGAACAGTGTGTCGACACTTCAGTCCCACCTGACGGGAAGGTCTCTTTGTCTGGTGCCCATGACTCGACACTTCAGTAAGATGCCCCGACCCGGAGGCTCGAGCCGCACGCGAGTGTGGCACCCGTGTCGACCTGCGTATATTGAAGTGTCGACCTATTGATGAAGGAAGCCATTTTTCTTCAAGTCTTCAATGAGAAGTGTCGACCCTTCAGCTAGAAGTGTAGACACCAACAAGTTCGCCCAGAACGGATCTGAATTCAATAACGTCCGCTTTTCAAGATCAGCAATCGGTCTTGGAGGATCCGTTCGTACTTGAAAATCCTTCTGGAAGCTCACCTTTTCAGAGGAATTGATTGGGTGTTAGAGGAATCTTCCAGGAGTGGGCCCTTTTGCTGTTTTGGTTCTCTACCTAACCACGTACATGGGGCGCACGACATAAAAGATAAGGGATGGTGAAACAAATGAGGAAGGGGGCGTGCGACGCCCTGGTGCCAGAGGAGTTCATGCAGAAAAAGCTTGGAGGATAAGCAGAGGAACAAGAAGATAAGGTAGAGCAGAGTAACAGAGCAGTTTTTGGGTGGAGATCTCGCCTTCCTCTTGCCGCTGGCATGAAAGCAATGCTACATCTCATCTCCTTCATCTTCTGGAGCTCGGACTGAAAGGGAGATAGCATTTTCAGTTGCCTGTGAATCAACTGTGAAGCTCGTCCACCATTCTTCTTGTGTTAGCTGTGAAGATCCGAAGAGAAAAGAAGGAGCATCCAGGCGTCGCCCATTTCCCAGACAAGATTCATGTTTTCTCCCACTTATTTCTATAGTCATACCCTGTCTGTTTTCCTTTCTAGATTATTTTTCTCAAAACTCATATTCCTACTTTGTTCCCTACCTGCGTGTAGGAAGACGGACGGTGAGTTCACAAGTCCGTGAGTTTTGGGTTGTGTACCCGCAAGCTGTTAGACAACGGATTGGAGAGAGTTTTCTCTAAGTTGGAAGTTGTGAATCAGCGGTAGTGCTTTTGCACTAGTGAAGCCTCACTCAGTCGAGTGAGGGGTGGATGTAGGTCTCTAGATAGAGACCGAACCGCCTTAAAATCCCGCGTCTCTGTGGTTTGGTTATCCTCTTGCCTTGTCACTAGATGCTTGTGTAGGATCGTTGTTGATACTTTATCCGTGCATTTAGCTTACTAGCTGGCATCTGCCCTTGCTTTACTGCTCTTTAGTTTATATCTTTTTATAGTTTCCGAAAAGAAGGTGCTGATCTATTCACCCCTCCCCTCTAGATCCGCCTATCACTACACATCAAGCAGCAACAACGTTTCTTTGGCTCCTTCTTTGGCGGGATGCTGTCTTCTTGATGGTCGAACCCGTGTCGAAACGGAGGTGGTGGACAAAATAGCCCACGGTCTTGATCGACGTGCTATCGGCAGTAGTTGTTGGTGACCCGACAGCAGCGGGTCGGGTGATGGAAATCCCCGTGGCGGGTATGTGGACTTCGACGAGCTTGGGCCCTTCGATCTCCAGCAGGTTGACGAAGGCCACCCCCAGAAGTTGGGGAAGCCCACCACCGGAGAAAAGTCGCCGAACTTGATCGGCACTGCAAGGTAGCCATGGTTGGCATGGCTAGCGACGACTAACGGTCCGAAGCTGACGACCATTGTAATCGTCGGGATATAATCTTGCATTTGCAAGCAAAACAATTAGAATTTCAAGAAGAGGCTGTAGGGCCCCTAATCTCGGCGAGGAGATGAAAGGAGGTCCTATCCCACCGGGCGTGCCAGACTTGTGGATGCACTTTCGGGGCACTTCTTTTGTTTATTTTTTTATGCGTTTGTTTATTCATTTATTCAATTTATTGAGTGCGAGGGCGTGTCAGTTGATAAGTGATATATTTCATATCATAAGTTACATCACATTCATCACTTTTGAGCATTTAATGAGTATAGTTGTGCATTAATGTGAATACAACTCATTCTCACACATTATTTGAGTGTGCATGTATTTTACCACCAATTTTGAGTAAAAATGACAATGTGAGATTTAATTAAGAAATTGCATAACTATTTTTATCAAGAATATTGATTATCTTTAATTTTTTTGAATTTACAGGAATGAGCGATCGAGATCCGGGCGCTATTTAATGAACGCCCTTCTGCAAGGGCGCAAATTCAATAAACTGCGACAGTTTGACGGGTGCCCATTTATTTTGATCAGAAATAGAAAGAAAACGACGGTTTGAAGTGTTGCCCATTGAAGAAATTGCGACCGCTTACATAGGCACTAAATCCTGATGTACAGAAAAGATAAAATGCTAAAAAAATATTAAAATAAGAAATGAAGAATTTGCGCCCGAGTGAAGAGTCGCTCATTAAGGAATAAACGACGCTGATGAGGTCGCTATTTTCAGTCTGAACCAGAAACGGAACCGATCGAAGTTATCTTTTCATATATGAGCTTATCTCCTCCTGTTTGAGGAAAGGAGGACTCTAAATATGACAAGAGACCTACTTTGATCAATCTTTGATGCTGATAAGGTGGATTCAAGCTAAACATGGAGAGATTTTCGTGGATTTTCTTTGAACCCTATTTAAACTGTCCAAGAGCAAACTGATGGAGGAGTTAGTCTTTTCTTCTAGCCTAGTTTTCATGCCCTTCTAGTCGTATTTTTAAGTTGCTTTCTTCCACAAAGTTCTTCGATTTTAAGTTCTCTACAATTTCTTCTTTTTCATCTTCTTCTAATTCTCTCCCGTTTTCAAGCTATTCTTAGTTTTTCAAAGCTCTATCTCTACATTTTTACTGTTCACCCGTTTTCACACAACTCTGTTCTTCCTCCGTTTTCTTCTTCTTCTACTACTCTTTTCATATAGTCTCTTCATAAAAGTTCTTCATCTTTCCTAGATATAAATTTTCTTCTTATTCCTCTTCCTCCAATTCTCTACCATTTTCAAGTTATTAATTATTTTTCAAAGTTCAATTTTTTAGGCTTTTACTGTTCATCCGAGCAGATAGACCCCTATTCTTCCTAATTTTTCACCCTCTTCCCTATGTTTTCTCTCTCTATGTTATTCAGCAATCTTCTTCATCTTTTTCAGCTCTACAACTTTCTTTTCTTTCACTTCTTCTAATTCCTTCTAGATTTAAAATTATTCTTCTTTTAATCACCCTCTGTTTTCATCTTATTTTCACTGCATTTTCATCTTATTTTAAAATTTTCTTCTTCTTCATCCATCTCTTCCTCTTCCATATTTCTTCCCATATCTCTTTGGTGGATCTTCTTCCTTCGGTGCTCTTAAGGCGGTGTCATCTCTACGGCAGAGCGGTTTCTTCCAAGGCTTGGCAAGGAGGCGGCGGCGTTAATCTTCATCATCTTGACTCTTATTTCTTCCCTTTCTCTTATTTGCAAGTTATAATTTTACTTTTCATAGAGTTGTAATTGTCACTTCCTTTAGCAATAAAAATTGATTTTACACAATTGTGTCTTCTTAGTTTTCCACTTCTCTTTCCAATTTCTCTTCTTTAACCCTCTCATATTCTTTAGATAGGTTTATTTTCATGCAATTTTCCTTTTCTTTAGTTTAGTCTCACTCAAAAATTTGTATCTTTCAAATATAAGAGTTTTCTACCATACTTAATTGAAATATTTCTTCTCCGTGGGATCGACCCGTATTCATTATTTTACTTTAATTCAAATCTTTTTAAGTGAGTGAGTTCGGTTAATTTTAAATTGTGGCACGGCTTTTCAACAACGAGTTTGTGGCTATCAATTTTTGATGCCATTGCCGGGGAAGAAATTATTTTTAATGGTCAGAATTTCTTGTGTTTGATGTATATATGTGAATACTATTTTTTTGTTTTTATTTTACAGGAAAAAAATAAAATAAAAATCAGAAAATCAGAAAATTCACAAAAATTCGGACCTGAAATTCCAAGGAAATAAACTATCATAGGAAGTGTTGCTAAAGCCTAAAACTGTCACAGAAAGTAGAAAGTCAGAAATTCTAGGAAATTCAAGCGTCGCTAAAGGTCAGTAAACGTAGGAAAAGCTCATGTTTTGGAAAATTCTGAAAAATCCCAATTTTTTTTGAAAAAATACTTGAAAAATTCAAAAAAAATTAATAAATCTAGAAAAGTTCAAAAACATGATTTTAGGCTTTATTTTTCAGTAGAGTTGCATGTTATTTGTTATTTTTAGTTGTTACCTGCTTTCACTTATCTCTTTTTGAAAAATCTCAAAGTTCTCTGAAAATATATATCAGAAAATAGAAAATCAGAAAAAAATCTCATCATGCTAACATGTCTTCATCTTAGCTGCATCCTTTCATGCATTGTGCATTTTAGTTGATTTCTTATTTACTTGTATCGTCATTTGAAAAATAAAAAAAATCTCTCTCTTATCTTCTACTCCTTCTCCAGGGCAAGTTAGGTTCCTTACACCATTCTTGAAATTAGAAAGACCTTCCATTGAGCACTCCGTCTCTTTGTATTAGAATTTTCTTTTCCAAGACCTCCGTAAGTCCCCGCACCCGTGGATTCCCTCACGGACGTCGGGTCGGTTGTACCAAGAAGTACTTCGAAAGTAGATTGCCCTTAGAAGGTTTCACATAAAAAAATAAAAATAAAAATAAAAAAATTGTTGGGTTCGTGGCACACCCTCCTTGTCTTTGATAATGGTTTTGATGATTCCAATATATTGTGTGTTTTACGTATGCTTTATAGTATAAATATTCTGTGTAAGTTTTGTGGAAATATGCATTGATCATCTTGATCTGGATGCTCACATGTTGATATCTTGCTTTTCAGGTTTGGGATGCATATCATTTATAGTTGCAATTCTGTTCTATGGAGTGGATGTTTACTTCATATGCTTAGACCTTGGGTCATATGCACTATTCTTCCTATAGTGTTACATTATATGTGTTGACTCTCGTCTCTTGATGCACTCCATACATGATGTTTTTCATTGGTAAGATCTTATGTTTTGAACGTATTTCATATTAGCTAGATGGGGCTTGATCCATTATTCATGTTATTGAGGTTATTCGGACTGCCTTTACCTTTAGGCAGTTTTGCACCTTCCCTCTGCAAGAGTCGACTCTCGGTGTTGACATTCCTTGCTTTTAATATATATGCACCGTCTCATAATGTGCACAGACCTTGGGTTCTATGCACAAACTTTGCTTCATATGCATCGACCTCAGCTATGGGGTTTACATTCTTTGCACCGACCCTGTTCGGTTGTATGCATTGAAATATGTGAGCTTGGTTTTGCCTTAAACAACATTATCAATTTAAAAGTGGCTAATGTTTGCTTGATCTATATTGAAACTGGATTTTCCTTGCTCTGAATCTGAATTTAACTGAACTGAACCCTGAACCTTGTGTTCTTGAACTTGAGGGTTTTGGTGACCTTTAATGTGGTCGATGGCTATCACTGAACTGAACTTAATATGCTATACTGACTTGGAACTCTTAAATGGATTGCTTGCATCTATTTGATATGTGAGGGTTATGTAGTTTCAGGTTTGTTCTGGACTGAATCAATGTTCTAGTATGGTTTGCATTGCAAATAGTCCTACATGGATGAAGCTATATTCATGAAGCATTAGTTTAAAGTTGACATGCTTCTGTATTTTGAAAAGTGCAGGTTAACAAGCCTTCATACATATCCGTCATGCAAGACTAATATGGAGGTAAACAAATGGGGTTTACTGGATTAAACACTTGCTTTGGAGTTTGGACTACCCTTAATTGTCTTGAACTGAACTTGAATGTCCTAGACTAACCTTGTTTGACCTATATCAGTATTAAGTTCTCCATGCATGATCAATTGGTTGAAATGTGAGCTTGTGAAGAAAATGGTTGAAATTGTGCGAATCACTCTTATAGTTGATTGCATTTCCTGATGTTAAGATGCAGGTTAAAGGAACCTTTATAAAGGGTTTATGGATCTCATTTGCTTTGTTTAATGACTGACATGAGTGATCTGTCTATACAAGTGAAGGTTCATTTAAGCTCTCTCACCTTGGAAGATATGGTAAGAACTCATCTTTGATGAATCTTTATGAAGCTTAATTGGATGAGATGCATCCGTATGATTTCTGGGTTTGACTCATTATTTTCTAAAGGGTTCATGTTGCTACATGCTTATTTTGGTTCCTAAACTTCCCTTCAAAATCATGTTTGATTTGTGTCTAAAAGACCCTTCATACATGTCATTCTATTGTTTTTGAATAGGGTGTAATGGTGTTTTATTGGTCCTTAATATTTTTGGGGTTTCAATTGAGTTTTACAATGTTTTCTGTTCTGACAGTAAAAGTGTCGACTCTATGAGTCGACACTTGTTTCAAGATGTTCTTTCTGATGCGTTGTTTTACTTGTCCAAACAGAAAGTGTCGACTCTAGGAGTTGACACTTTCTAGCCAGCTTGCTGGCTGGACACTGCTGGCTGCAAGTGTCGACTCCTAGAGTCGACACTTACAGGCCAGAGGTCTGTTTTCAACGAAAACAGAATCTCTGGTGAAAAGTGTCGACTCTATAAGTTGACACTTTCACCTAGATCCTGTTTTCATATAACGAGACAGAACGTAATGAGAAAAGTGTCGACTCCAAGAGTCGACACTTTCTCTGGTTCGTTCGGATCGCGATTTCCAGATTGTTTACGAAATGCCCATTATGTGATCCGATTTGCTTGGCCTTTTTACCGTATTACCCTTAGGGTTTCTCCTATAGATTGGGTGTGGTTTAGAAAGGTTTTTAAGATGGGTATTGTGGTCTTTCATTATTGTCTTCCCTCTTGTATATGAAGGTCGCGATTTCCATCGGGAGAGAATAATCCCCTTGCGCTAACCTTGCCCTATCTGCTGCAGGTGAAGAAGAGAAGGTGAAGGCGTGTGGATTTGCTGGAGTAGGAAGAGAAGGCTGCTTGAGGTGGTATCTCACGAGCCCAAGTGCAGATTGGAGGGCGGCTGCGGTCGGTCTCCACCAACTGCTAACTAGGCAATTGTATTGCAGCTGCTGTTCCTTCCACTCTCGGGTCGTTCAATCTCCAATGCACCTTTCCACCTCATCTCATTGGTTGAAGACAAAACGAGGGATATCTAAATCATTCATTTCTATATTCTTGTTTGAGATTGGTTTAAAGTTTGGGGTTATTAATTCTGTCTATTCTTCCAGGTGAAGAAGAATAAGGAGGAGGTGCTGCATACCTTGAAGGAAGAGGAAGACAAGGAGGACACCTTTAGCAAGACTCTTTCTGCAGATCTGAACCTGCTTGAATGACACTGCCATACATTCTACCAGGGCGGCTCCCACGGCTTTGGCCGGCTTCCACTTCGTGAACAAAAGTCTCTAGCGCAACCATCCATCCTATCTATGGACTGTATTAGAGATTTGAGGGAGTTTCTTTAGTCTTTCATTCCTACTCATTTTATTTGATCATAGATCAATATCCCTTGTGGTCATTGCATATCCTTTGTGCTTGTTAAACTCCGGATATCATTGTGTATGTGGGCGAAGCTGCATCTTAGTGTGGTTTTAGTGTCCGGGGTGTGTTCCCCGACGTTGTGTGTGTGTGTGCTGCAGTGGCAGCATTTTGGGGCTTGTCCCCGTGTGGATATTACTGTGGAAGCAGCGTGTGTGGTGTTGGGGTTCATCCCCGTGTTGCTATGTTTCGTAGCGTGGAGTGAAGCCTCACCGGGTTCGGTGAGGGGTGGATGTAGGGAGCCCATCGTGGTCCCGTACCACCTAAAAATCTCTGTGTTGCATGTGGTTTGCCTGTGTGATTGTCCTTTTCTCCTATCTCCATTCACATGTCAATTTGTTGATTTTTATTCACGTCACCTCCACACATTTCTACCTTCGTTATCCGTGTTTGGTTTGAGTTCAATTGTTATTTGCATTGTCAAGTCGTGTGGGATCAGAAAGATCGAGAGAACCTTTTAGATCTCACGTTTGTTTAGGCTAATGAAGGTAGTTAGTTTTAATTCCACTGTGTTCTATTAAGAAAGTGTTTAAAATCCGCCATCTCGGGAAGGGGACAATTCAACCCCCCTTCTTGTCCGCCATCTCTCTGGGCCAACAATTGGTATTAGAGCCCAGTCTCTGATTTTTTAGCGGACCTCACGGTCTATGAGAAAAGATCGTTTCATGATGGCTAGTGTAAATGTACTTCCTGTCTTTGATGGTTTTGATTTTGCGTCATGGCTAGGAAAATTGTGTGTATGGATTTCAAATATAATCTGAGGCTTTTGAATCTAATGACTCACGGTCCTCATGCTCTACCAAAAGATAAGTCAAATGGACCGATGAGCACAAGAAAAAGGATTCTGACAATCTTTTTGTTTTGAATACTCTTAAGGCTGCAGTGAACACTAACGTTTATCCTTTTGTTTTATCTTGTAGGTCAGCCAAAGATGTCTTGGATGGGCTAAGCGAGGCCCAATAAGAAATATGCAACAATGGCGAGTGCCTCGTGGCAAATAAAGAAAACGAAGGCCAAAGCGAGGAAAACTCTAAGGTAAACTCCGATTCCGAGGAATAAGATGAACTTAGCTATGATGAGTTGATGAATGCATATGATGAACTGTTTGACAGATACAAAGCATTAAAATCTGAAAATAGGAAACTGAAAAAGAAACTTGATGATTCATCGCATGTTAACTCACCATGTACTAAATGTTCTGAAGTTGAAAACTCCTGTGTCGTTAATTCGTCATGTAAAAAATGTTCTGAGCTTAGGAACTTGAATGGAAGGTTGTTGCATGATGTTGATGTGCATAAAGAAACCATTTCAATTCTGAAAACTGAAAATGAAACTTTGATGGCTAAAATTTCAGAATTTAAAAACGTTGAAAAAGGACCTAAAGGAAAATTGAGCTATTCAGATAGTGATCAGTTCTTGCTTGATGAACTTATTCAAAATGAAAAACTTGCTGGAGAGATTGAAAGATTAAAAGATCAAAATAATGTGCTGATTGAAAAACTCAATTCAATTGAAAAAGGAAAAAGTGTAGTTATTGATGATCTTGAAAACATTCATGTTTTAGAACAGGAAGTCGCAAGCTATAAATCCATCAAGTGTCTGTTGAATGATAAACTTGCATTGTATGAAGAACAGCTTGCTAATTGTGGAGTAAATATTTCATCATTGAAAAATGAGATCAAGAACTTGAATGAGTCCATGTGCTTGAGTGATAAAGAAAATCAAAAAGAGAAAAATGTCATTGATCAATCTTGTATGCATGCAAAATTCTCATCTGGTAAATATAATCATGCATCAAGGAAAAGAAGAGATGTTTCATGTTTTTACTGTGGGAACTTTGGTCATGACATGTACGACTGCTTTTTAATGAAGTTTGATGATGATGTAGCTTCTAAGTCTAGAGTGAACATGGTTGATGATTCTAAAAATTCTAAAAAACCAAAGAAGAAAATTTTCAATGTTCATTGCCTCTATTGTGGTTTGCATGGCCATGTAATGGAAAATTATTTCATGAAGAAAAATGATGATGAATGGTTTGTCAACAAGAATTTTTCATGTCATTATTGTGGTGAACGTGGACATGTAATGAATACATGTTCTTTAATGGAAAAAGATGATAACTGGTTCATGAAAAGAAAATATTCTCATTATTTTTACTGTGGCAAGAATGGTCATTCTATGTTTGATTGTTCTACAATGAAATTTGATGATGATTGGTGTTCTAGGAGATACAAGAATCCATCTTCTCATGCTAGGACTAACCCCTCGGGACCCAAGATGGCTTCGGTACCCGAATCACCAAAATGAGAATCTATTTTACAGGGGCGCCTTAAGGACAAGGAAGATGTCGATAAATAAAGGACTCTCAAGGCGAGAAACAAAAATGATTTGTTTTGAAACTTGTTTCGCTTAGGTTCTCTTTGAAAAATCTGAAAAGGTAAAATTTATGTTTAGAAGAAAGTGTTTGCAATTAAACAGTTGCATTTCTACTTCACTGACTTTGGCATCTTTTGAAATGTTCAGATCTTCTGAGTCTAATGAGTAGTTATCTTGAATGCTTCTCTTTGCACATCTTGTGAATAATCTTGGTTCTCGAATGCTTAATCTTGCACATATATGGTTCTTTATACACACCTTCCTCTGTTTTTGCAAATAACAATTCAGGTTTGAATGCCTCGGTCTGTGCATAGAGTCTTTTACTCTTTTACTCACATCCTGCAAACAATGGTTTACTTTTGCATATACAGCTTACACACTCACTTGCATGATACATACAGCACATATCATACACATCTTTACATACTTGTAAATAAAGAAAACTTTCAATCATCTTTTCAAGTTACATGCATACACTTACATATCATTGCATACTTCTGTGCTTGAATGCCACGATTGACCGGTATATAAAATGACGTTAGTGGAAAGGTGGATTACATCCACCTGGAAGCTTTCCTTATGCGTGAGTAGGGTCTTTGGACCTTTATCTCCGCCACGTACTGGTAATCAACCCATGTGAAAAATTCATCCCAATGCATGCTTGATTATATATACAATATCACCCACCTTTTTGACTCCTTCTATGACTCATCCCTTGCTAAATGAAATTGCATTGATTTAGACATGTTTGCTATATGGCATATATTAAGGGGGAGATTTTTTATAACCGTGCATACATTTAGGGGGAGACATTACTGTGATGAGACTAATTCATCTTTTACATTCTATACAACCACCCACACAAAATGCACCTTTTTGAGATAATGATTCAATCTAATAAGGATTACTATTTTCTACTCTACACTTTTGAGGACTATTGATTCTATACATGGAAATCACATGTCTCGTGAGGAAAGAGCTGTTCACCCCATCAAAAGTCGTATAAGTGGAACGTGGATCCGAGTAGCCGGGAATCTCTCCTGAAATAAAGGAGGAAACTCGCGTTGAAAAGAGAAACTAATCCACATTTAAAATAAGTGTGATTTGTCACCAAGTAGCTGGGAAGTGCCCCTGAGACAAAGGATACAACTCGCATCGAAAAGTGTCTCATCCACATCATAAAAAGTGACGAAACTGAGTAACCGGGAATTACCCCTGAGACAAAGGGCATGACTCGTGTCAAAAGGTTAGTCACACCATCTATAATAATTTAAAAAAAATTGGGGTCATACGTAGCTACCAATATTCGAGCATTGTGTATGGAAGTGTATGGATGATATGCTCCGTTTAGTGTTCTTTAGAAAATATGATTATCCATGTTACCTTGAAACTCATTGCTCAATCTTCACATATGCACTTTGGGTTTGATTGTTTGAATGTTCTTTATGAATCAATCATCTTTCATGGTTAATGTAGTACTTTATTTATGTAAGCACGACTTTCTTAGTATTATTCAAGCACATCATGTTCTATAATCGATTGCATCATCCTTACACCCGTCCCGAAGGGACTTGCATGAGTCTATATCTTGTTATGCATGCTTGAGTGCTTGATTGCTTGATCTGTATTGATCATATCATATTTCATTCCATAGTTTGCATCTTTAGGATATACATGTAGATAATAGGTTAAATAACCCATTGTCAGTTGGTTTTTGTTCTTGACAATTGGGGGAGAATAACGTGCTCTTGAGCACTATACATTTTGTCCATAGCTTAGTTTCACATTCTGCATTTAGTCTAATTAAATCATTCACTTGTGCATAGTTCAATCATACTTTCTGCACATAGTTCAAAAACTGAGCATTTGCACATATAGCTATCATCTTGCATGTTGCACGACAAATATCATTCGCTGCTTGATGTTGCTTGTTCATAATTCTCACACCTTCCTCTCATGGGAGGTTAATTGTTGGGTTCGTGCACCATAGGCTTTATATATCCGTCTATTTCTGTTTGCACTTCTCCATCAGTTCTCCTTGGTCCCCCATTTTTTGATAATGCCAAAGGGGGAGAGAGTTTTGGGATGGTCACAATATATTGTCATCATCAAAAAGGGGGAGATTGTTGGGATCGTGGCACTCCCTCCTTGTCTTTGACAATGGTTTTGATGATTCCATATATTGTGTGTTTTACGTATGCTTTACAGTGTAAATATTTTGTGTAAGTTTTATGGAAATATGCATTGATCATCTTGATCTTGATGCTCACATGTTGATATCTTGCTTTGCAGGTTTGGGATGCATATCATTTATAGTTGCAATTCTGTTATATGGAGTTGATGTTTGCTTCATATGCCTAGACCTTGGGTCATATGCACTATTCTTCCTATAGTGTTCCATTATATGCATTGACCCTCGTATCTTGATGCACTCCATACATGATGTTTTTCATTGGTAAGATCTTAGTTTTGAACGTATTTCATGTTAGCTAGATGGGGCTTGATCCATTATTCATGTTATTGAGTTTATTCGGACTGCCTTTACCTTTAGGCAGTTTTGCACCTTCCCTCTGCAAGAGTCGACTCTCGGTGTCGACATTCCTTGATTTTAATATATATGCACCGTCTCATAATGTGCACAAACCTTGGGTTCCATGCACAGACTTTGCTTCATATGCACCGACCTCAGATATGGGGTTCAGATTCTTTGCACCGACCCTGTTCGGTTGTATGCATTGAAATATGTGAGCTTGGTTTTGCCTTAAATAGCATTAGCAATTTAAATGTGGTTAATGTTTGCTTGATCTATATTGAAACTGCATTTTCCTTGCTCTGAATCTGAATTTAACTGAACTGAACCCTGAACCTTGTGTTCTTGAACTTGAGGGTTTAGGTGACCTGAATGAGGTCGATGGCTATCATTGAATTGAACTTAATATGGTAGACTGACTTGGAACTCTTAAATGGATTGCTTGCATCTATTTGATATGTGAGGGTTATGTAGTTTCAGGTTTGTTCTGGACTGAATCAATGTTCTGGTATGGTTTGCATTGCAAATAGTCCCACATGGATGAAGCTATATTCATGAAGCATTAGTTTAAAGTTGACATGCTTCTGTATTTTGAAAAGTGCAGGTTAACAAGCCTTCATACATATCCGTCATGCAAGACTAATATGGAGGTAAACAAATGGGGTTTATTGGATTAAACACTTGCTTTGGAGTTTGGACTGCCCTTAATTGTCTTGAACTGAACTTGAATGTCATGGACTAACCTTGTTTGACCTATATCAGTATTAAGTTCTCCATGCATGATTAATTGGTTGAAATGTGAGATTGTGAAGAAAATGGTTGAAATTGTGCGAATCACTCTTATAGTTGATTGCATTTCCTGATGTTAAGATGCAGGTTGAAGGAACCTTTATAAAGGGTTTATGGATCTCATTTGCTTTGTTTAATGACTGACATGAGTGATCTATCTATACAAGTGCAGGTTCATTTAAGCTCTCTCACCTTGGAAGATATGGTAGGAACTCATCTTTGATGAATCTTTATGAAGCTTAATTGGATGAGATGCATCAGTATGATTTCTGGGTTTGACTCATTATTTTCTAAAGGGTTCATGTGGCTACATGCTTATTTTGGTTCCTAAAGTTCCCTTCAAAATCATGTTTGATTTGTGTCTAAAAGACCCCTCATACATGTCATTCTATTGTTTTTGAATGGGGTGTAATGGTGTTTTATTGGTCCTTAATGTTTTTGGGGTTTCAATTGAGTTTTACAGTGTTTTCTGTTCTGTCAGTAAAAGTGTCGACTCTACACTTGTTTCAGGATGTTCTGTCTGATGCGTTGTTTTACTTGTCCAGATAGAAAGTGTCGACTCTAGGAGTCGACACTTTCTAGCCAGCTTGCTGGCTGGACACTGCTGGCTGCAAGTGTCGACTCCTAGAGTCGACACTTACAGGCCAGAGGTCTGTTTTCAACGAAAATAGAACCTCTGGTGAAAAGTGTCGACTCTATAAGTCGACACTTTCACCTAGATCATGTTTTCATATAACGGGACAGAACGAAATGAGAAAAGTGTCAACTCCAAGAGTCGACACTTTCTCTGGTTCGTTCGGATCATGATTTCCAGATTGTTTACGAAATGCCCATTATGTGATCCGATTTGCTTGGCCTTTTTACCCTATTACCCTTAGGGTTTCTCCTATAGATTGGGTGTGGTTTAGAAAGGTTTTTAAGATGGGTATTGTGGTCTTTCATTATTGTCTTCCCTCTTGTATATGAAGGCCGCGATTTCCATCGGGAGAGAATAATCCCCTTGCGCTAACCTTGCCCTATCTGCTGCAGGTGAAGAAGAGAAGGTGAAGGCGTGTGGATTTGCTGGAGTAGGAAGAGAAGGCTGCTTGAGGGGGTCTCTCACGAGCCCAAGTGCAGATTGGAGGGCGGCTGCGGTCGGTCTCCACCAACTGCTAACTAGGCGTTTGTATTGCAGCTGCTATTCCTTCCACTCTCGGGTCGTTCAATCTCCAATGCACCTTTCCACCTCATCTCATTGGTTGAAGACAAAATGAGGGATATCTAAATCATTCATTTCTATATTCTTGTTTGAGATTGGTTTAAAGTTTGGGGTTATTAATTCTGTCTATTCTTCCAGGTGAAGAAGAATAAGGAGGAGGTGCTGCATACCTTAAAGGAAGAGGAAGACAAGGAGGATGCCTTTAGCAAGACTCTTTCTGCATATCTGAACCTGCTTGAATGACACTGCCATACATTCTACCAGGGCAGCTCCCACGGCTTTGGCCGGCTTCCACTTCATGAACAAAAGTCTCTAGCACAACCATCCATCCTATCTATGGACTGTATTGATGATTTGAGGGAGTTTCTTTAGTCTTTCATTCCTACTCATTTTATTTGATCATAGATCAATATCCCTTGTGGTCATTGCATATCCTTTGTGCTTGTTAAACTCCGAATATCATTGTGTTTGTGGGCGGAGCTGCGTCTCCGTGTGGTTTTAGTGTCCGGGGTGTGTTCCCCGACGTTGTGTGTGTGTGTGTGCTGCAGTGGCAAGGTTTTGGGGCTTGTCCCCGTGTGGATATTGCTGCGGAAGCAGCGTGTGTGGTGTTGGGGTTCGTCCCCGTGTTGCTACATTTCGTAGCGTGGAGTGAAGCCTCACCGGGTTCGGTGAGGGGTGGACGTAGGGAGCCCGTCATGGTCCCGAACCACTTAAAAATCTCTATGGTGCTTGTGGTTTGCCTGTGTGATTGTCCTTTTCTCCTATCTCCATTCACAGGTCAATTTGTAGATTTTTATTCACGTCACCTCCACACATTGCTACCTCCGTTATCCGTGTTTGGTTTGAGTTCAATCGTTATTGCATTGTTAAGCCGTGTGGGATCGAAAAGATTGAGAGAACCTTTTAGATCTCACGTTTGTTTAGACTAATCAACGTAGTTAGTTTTAATTCCACTGTGTTCTATTAAGAAAGTGTTTAAAATCTGCCATCTCGACAAGGGGACAATTTAACCCCCCTTCTTGTCCGCCATCTCTCTGGGCCAACAATCATCGTCTTGCAACCATATAGTGATTAATTCATTTCATTTGCATTTAGTGGTTCATTTATTGCATTATTTTGAAAAACTTTAAAAAAGAAAAAATAAAAAAAACCTTGAAAAAATGTGTGAGAAAACACCAATCTTTGAGTGAGCTCATAAATTCAATGAGGTGGACAATTTGGCCCATTTTCTTGATCCATTCTTTGGGCTATGAATCTAAGCTCCTTCATGCCACCTTATTATCAAGATCATAATGACATGTGGGCCGGACCGGCCCATTATGTTGATAATTGCCCAACTCAACCTTTATCATTCACCCACAATGGCCCGACCCATTATAAAAGCCCATACTCTTGGTCGGCCCACAATGAAAGCCCATCACTCATGGGGGCCAAACTTTATTCCTTTAACCAATATCATATCCAATCCACTCAATTCTTTCATGGACCCTATAATTCATTTCGCCCCCAAGAACTAGCCCAAAATTTCTCTCCCTCCATACCTTCTTATGATTCTTATGGGGGAGGACAATATAATAATTCTTGGGATTCTTATCAAGGCCTGGCACAAAATCCTCCGGATCAATTCTGTCAAAATTGGGCTCCATCTTTACATAGCTTTCATGATCAAGCCCACTATGGAGGACAACTCAAATCCTCTTCCCTACCTCACTATCAAGTTGATCATTATTCAACTTCTTATCCTTCAAACTCTGCTTCTCAACTTACAACTCTATCTCCTCCACGTTCAACTCTTAATCAGGAGGAGAGAATTAAGAAATTTTATCAATTTCATCAAATCATGGCCCAAAATCAAGCCCGAATAGATCAACTTGCTGAAACCATCAAGGGCATGGTATTGGATCAATTGCCTAGCTACTCCAATAACAATTATGATTACCAACTTTCATAATTTGACAATATTGACAGCTTTTATGATCAACCAATGGTTTCCCATCGAGCACAATACTCAAATCACTCTCGATTTAGATCATGTGGGAAATATGGAGGAATCTTATCAGAAAGTTTTTGAGGGAGTTAAGTATAGTCATAATGACGATCGAAAAGATGAATTCAATGAGCATGAGCTTAATTGCCATTATGAAAAGGGTTCTAAAAAAGTTGACGATCTCAAGTTGGGGGGAGAAGAAGAAGAAAGTAATGTGCTAGTCCATGATCAAATCCCATTCGCTTCCCTTCTTGAATTTGAGGAGACCTTGTTCCAAGGGAAGGATGAAGAGGATGGGCGGGTACAGAATGAATTGAGTAAGGCTATTAATGATCTCTCTTGGATAAAAGAGGAGGCAGGTACCTCTCATGACCTTACTCTTGATTGGGCATCTCTAAATCAAGGGGAGGATATTGATTTGCTATCTATTTCTGACATCGACAACTATCACTTTGTGTTGGACACTTTCATGTTGGCCGAATTGTCTGATTCCATTGAACCTTCCAAACTTCATGATGTTCAGGAGTATGCTTCTTTCACTGTTGATTCTCTTAAGCTCCTTGACACTGATCCTTTGCTTGAAACTCCTCTCCCTCTGATCCCTTCTCACCTCACTAATGTTTATGAAATCTCTAAAAGTGAGGAAGAGTAGGACATTTTGCTTGATAATAAGGTCTTCATTAATGTTTTCAACACTTACAAAGACCACAAGTGGGAAGCAAATTTTCTGATTATTAATCGGGGGAATCCATTTGGCCTAACTGATCCGTCATGGTATTTACCTCAGGACACCCAATTTAAAGTAAGGTTGTTAACCCATGCATTGCATGATCAACTTAATGGTGATAATAATCACTCTAGCCCCTATGCTATCATGCTCAATCTCGTCTTGTTGTGATATAATGGTTGGCTTTTTAATGAAGATGAGATCAGGTGGTGGCTTATTCATAAATCTACATGTTGGTTATGAAGCTTTCATGCGTCTGGCTGAAGACGCAAAACTTAGCACTTCTGGGAGGCAACCCAAGATTTTTGTTGTTTGATGTTTTTATTTAAGTATGTTTCAGTAGTTAGGTCAAGGTCAAGGAGAGGAAGTTGTCGCCGTCCATATCTTTGATGAAGGTTTCATACAACAGATTAGTTTCTCTCTTTCCTACTCAGAAATATTTATTGTTACATTGTTCTTTTACTTTCAATTCTATATGCCATTGAGGACAATGTCATTCAAGTAAGGGGGGAGAGAAAATTTCAAAATTTTAAAATACATATATAACAACCTGATAGAAATTCTTGCATGATCATATTGTCTTGCATTTTTGCATAAAATAAAAAAAAGATGAAATCCCCAGTTGAGTTTTATTGATTCATGCTTTTTATTGAAAGTAATTCTGGAGTAAAAAAGACTAGAGAAATAAGATGCTGAAAAATTCATTCAATCTAGCCATAGAAAACTGATATAAGAATCTCTTTAAAGTTCATGTGCACTTTAGAAAAATAAAAGTCACCATGCACACTAATGAAACAAGCAGGACAAACCCTCTGTTATTTTGGGTATGATTTCTGATGCTCTGCACTTCTCAAGAAAGAGATATTTTTAAGCTTTCTGCCAAGTTATCTATCAAATAAGTGTAAAAGCACATTGAAAAAAAAGAGAAAGAAAAGAACACCATGAAAAATGCCCAAATTCTTAGTAATTGGGCCTACTTCACCTAAAACATGTTGATATTCGCGTCAAATGAAAAAGGGAACCCTGACCTTAGTAACCGGGCTTGTTTCACCTAAGACGTGTTGAGGTTCGCGTAAAACAGTGAAGGGGTAGTGCAGTATCATGTGTGGAATAAAAGATCCCAAAAGGACAAAGAAATAAGATAGACAAAAAAGCTAATATGCTTAATGCTCTGGTTAAGAGGTGCAAGGTTGAAAGACACATGCTTGGAATAACAAATGGGGGATGCAATTACCTACGCTATGGATTTTGTATTACAGATGCACCAGTGCTATTGAACTTTGCTTTGGATTCTTGATCATGTACCTAAATTTCCAAACTAAGGCTAGTGTACATTATTGATTCCGGATTCATAATCTTTGGTTGGTTCTATGATGGAAGAGCTTGATATAAAGATATGAACTTTGCAAACTCTTGTTGGTCCTAAATTTTAATTAATTGCATTACTAAGGGTCTAGCAATTAGTAAGTTGGGGGGTGTGATAAGTGATATATTTCATATCATAAGTTACATCACATTCATCACTTTTGAGCATTTAATGAGTATAGTTGTGCATTAATGTGAACAAAACTCATTCTCACACATTATTTGAGTCTGCATGTATTTTACCACCAATTTTGAGTAAAAATGACAATGTGAGATTTAATTAAGAAATTGCATAACTATTTTTATCAAGAATATTGATTATCTTTAATTTTTCTAAATTTACAGGAATGAGTGACCAAGATCCGAGCGCTATTTAATGAACGCCCTTCTGCAAGGGCGCAAATTCAATAAACTACGACAGTTTGACGGGCGCCCATTTATTTTGATCAGAAAATAGAAAGAAAAGAAAATGATTAAGTGACGGTTTGAAGTGTCGCCCATTGAAGAAATTGTGATCGCTTACATGGGCGCTAAATCCTGATGTACGAAAAAGATAAAATGCTGGAAAAATATTAAAATAAGAAATGAAGAATTTGCACCCGAGTGAAGAGTCGCTCATTAAGGAATAAACGACACTGAGGAGGTCGCTATTTTCAGTCTGAACCAGAAACGGAACCGATCAAAGTTATCTTTCCATACATGAGCTTATCTCCTCCTGTTTAAGGAAAGGAGGACTCTAAATATGACAAGAGACCTACTTTGATCAATCCTTGATGCTGATAAGGTAGATTCAAGCTAAACATGGAGAGATTTTTGTGAGTTTTCTCTGAACCATATTTAAATTGTCCAAGAGTAGACCGATGGAGGAGTTAGCCTTTTCTTCTAGCCTAGTTTTCATGCCCTTCTGGTCATCTTTTTAAGTTGTTTTCTTTTACAAAGTTCTTCAATTTAAGTTCTCTACAATTTCTTCTTCTTCATCTTCTTCTAATTCTTTTCCATATTCAAACTATTCTTATTTTTTCAAAGCTCTATCTCTGCATTTTTACTGTTCACCCATTTTCACACAACTATGTTCTTCCTCCATTTTTTCTTCTTCTGCTACTCTTTTCATCATAGTCTATTCATAAAAGTTCTTCATATTTCTTAGATATAAATTTTCTTCTTCTTCTTCTTCCTCGAATTCTCTACCGTTTTCAAGTTATTAATTATTTTTTTAAAGTTTATTTTTTTAGGCTTTTACTGTTCATCCGCACAGATAGACCCCTATTCTTCCTAGTTGTTCACTCTCTTCCCTACGTTTTCTCTCTCTGAGTTCTTCAGCAATCTTCTTCGTCTTTTTTAGCTCTACAACTTTCTTTTCTTCTACTTCTTCTAATTCCTTCTAAATTTAAAGTTATTCTTTTTTTAATCACCCTTTATTTTCATCTTATTTTCACTACGTTTTCATCTTATTTTAAAATCTTCTTCTTCCATCCATCTCTTCCTCTTCCATATTTCTTCCCATATCCCTTTGGTGGATCATTTTCCTTCGGTGCTCTAAAGGCGGCGTCATCTCTACGGTGGAGTGGTTTCTTCCAAGGCTTGGCAAGGAGGCGGCGGCGTTAATCTTCATCATCTTGGCTCTTATTTCTTCCCTTTCTCTTATTTGCAAGTTCTAATTTTGCTTTTCATAGAGTTGTAATTGCCACTTCCTTTAGCAATAAAAATTGATTTTGCACAATTGAGTCTTCTTAGTTTTCCACTTCTCTTTCCAATTTCTCTTCTTTAACCCTCTCATATTCTTTAGATAGGTTTATTTTCATGCAATTTTCCTTTTCTTTAGTTTAGTCTCACTCAAAATTTTGGATCTTTCAAATATAAGAGTTTTCCACTATGCTTAATTGAAATATTTCTTCTCCGTGGGATCGACCCGTATTCACCACTTTACTTTAATTCAAATCTTTTTAAGTGAGTGAGTTCGATTAATTTTAAATTGTGGCACGGCTTTTCAACGACGAGTTTGTGGCTATCACTAGTCACCTAGGTGACGATTTATTTGAACTTCAATGAAGCCCATGGTGCGTTCGATCTAACTAATCAGACGATTATGTGTGACGTGTCGGGATAAAAACCCATCACGCTATAAAGGTCACGACGTTAATTACATCCCCTCGGAGAGGGGAAAACCTTTGATTAATCGTTAGGAAAAGGGGCCCTATGGCCTGAAATTCATATTAACGAGATAAGAGAATGAATCTCGAGCTGCGTTTAGACAGACCACGCATCGGGGCGCGAACGTTCAAAGATATGTCGGTCATTCGTGGACAATTTCATGTTCAAACGAGGGTCCGCATTTGTAGCGTAAAAGACAGCGATAGGACTGCACAAATGTCAGCCGAGTATGCGACAAGTTTAAAAAGAATGCGGGATTAAATCCTGATAGAGGGACGATTCGAGTTCGATGAATTATCGGCCCAAGGCAACGCCGGGTCATGACCATATCGGGATGGTTCCCAGGGTCCAATCCGACTAAGCGGGGCGTCATTGATATTATATTCACCAAGTCCAAGGGAGCGGGGGTTCCGAGACGGGCGATATTATGTGTTTTTTTGTAGGCACGCCGGTTTAAGGCAGGCAAAGGAGCATGTGGCTAAGACGGTATGGGGATATGAAGCAGGCATTGGGTGAAACCGGCATAGAGGAGAGGCGCGCCGACTTAGAGGGTCAAAGGGTTAATGCGGCGTGAGGATGACAAGAGGTAGGGTAATCTGGCGCGGCTGAGGGGGCGCCGGATTAGCCCCATGCCGTTTTAGGGAGTTGAAGAAAAGTTGAGATTTGAGAGGGGGACAGATCCGACGCGGAGAGGGAGCTCGCCGATTTAGGTGGCGCTAATTTAAGGCGCGCTGGTTTAGAGACAAAGTGTGATGGCATCATCGGATATGAATTTCAAAGACTTGATTCTGGTTTTCAGATTCTTCTTCTTTTCTTTTTTCATTTGGTAGGATGGATTAACAAGGGACTTAGAGGTTGATTATAAGAATTTGATGTGCATATGTTTGGTAGAGCCAAGGTCATATTACGTCAAATTCGAAGGGGGCTCAGGCATATATTTTTTTTTGTCGAGTATTCTTTCTGTTCATTCAACCAGTTCTTGTTCTAAAGACCATCACCGCATCGCCGTTCTTTCTCTTTGTTGTTTGCGTTCCTAGTGAAAAATGGGCAGCACCTCCCCTGGACTGCGGCTCGCTAGGTGTAGAATGGGGAGTCGTCAAACGGAATGCTCCGGGACGACCCCCAAAATTCGGGTGAGCTAACAACAGCTGCCCGATGGCCCAACGGTGAGCATAGAAGCCCGAGGACTAGCCTTCAAGGGGCTCTAGGGGCTCATAGGCCGTGACTCCAGAAGAGTTTACAGGCACATATGTTCTCCACGTTGCTGAGCAAGGGGCTGTTAATGTTCACTCTTCGAATGGGTCATTCAAAAGCCATACTACAAGAAGTAGACTTCTGAGAGCCCTGAGTGAAGAGATGAAGGGAGGGAAGAGGGACCCCAGTAAGATAGGCAAAACATGCACAAACTTAGAACAACTTTTCTTTTTCATTCATTCATAAGAACAAAGAGGGCAACGGAATAACAAACACAAAGGGGGAATCTACCACATAACCGAAGATACAACAAAAAGAAAGAAAGAAGATGGATACACCGACAGAGAACGAAAGAACCCAACTGAAACTTCGCCCCCCTTTCTCCCTCTCACCTCTCTTTTTCTTCCTCTTCGGCTTGCTAGCCCTTCTTCTCTAGCCTTCTTCTTTCTGCAGCTCGATCTCTCTTTTTTTTGTTCTTGCTCTCCCTCTTTTCTTTGCCGACCTGAGCCGTCTTCCAGCTAGCTCCCTCTCCTTTTTCCCTCCCTCTTTTTTAGCTTTATCTGCATCATATATAGAACGAGCGACTTCCTTCGAAGAAAAATTCCCGCCATCTTCTCCCTATTCGCACAGGGGTGTCAGGGGTTGACTTGTTGTGCTGGCTTCTTCTAATTTGCGTAGTACGCTAGCACCCGTCCAAGGATAGAATGTCAGTGGATTGTCCGAGGGTTATGTTGTTGCTGCCACTATCCCAGCTTGTTGTCATTACTGCTGCCGTTGCATTGTCAACTTGAGGTGCAGACAGACCCTTGGATTTACCTGGCTAAGTGACGGGCATTGAATGCTATGTTCCCTGCTTCCTCGCGTGAGATTAATAGGAAAATAGAGTGTTAGAGTTCGGATGGGACTACCTTGGGTTAGACCGGCTTGGCCAGGGGGCGCGCCGGTTTAGACGACGCCTGTTTAGATGTGCATGAGGTGATTGGCGCACTGGTTTAGCAGCAGGGGCACGCCGGTTTAGGAGCAGGGCTCGCCGGATTTGGAACTGAAGAGGCGTTATCTCGCGCTGGACCTGAGCTAGGGGGATGATCACCGAACAATGAACTGCAAGGAAGGGAAATGGATCAGGGGGCCCAGGGATAGTTCCCTATGGTAAACCCTCCGATGCCTAAGTCAGTAGAGCAATGGTGGAAGCTATGAAGGGAGGAGGAAAGAGAAGCGCTAGATCTCTCTACACTAAGGTGGTGAAGTGGTTCCTGCTCAGGGAGTTTTAGGCGTGTCTTGGCCTTACCTTTTGCTAGAGGGAGTCCCAGGTTTAAATAGTGCATCGGCCTCATGAGTCCCGTAAGCTGAGGAGTTTCAGGCGGGAGTTACGTCCTCAATGTGGGCTCTTTATGTCCTCATCGTGGGATCTTTATAGCCTTGAGGGGTCGTGGGTCCCTTATCCTCGTAAACTCCTGCTCATAAAGGGCTCTCAACGGCAGTGTTGATAAGTAATCGTCAGTCAACCCAAGCATGAAGAGTGCCAACCCTGTCCGAGCGATAGGCATAGCTCAGATGAGGATCGGTCGGAGTGGGCACTGAGCGCTAGCCTTTATCCCGGCGGGGGGATAGGTCGGGCATGGGTCTTCCTCCGACCTGACCGACGCTCGGGCCTTCCAAGCCTAAGGGCCGCCGAGGAAGGGTTTGATCCCGAGTGATCTTATTGGGCTTTTTAGTCTGAGTGGGCCCTGCGGGGCTGTCACTTAGATGTGTTGGGCCTCGTTTGGTCTTGATGGACCTAGTTCGGCTGCTCTTTGATGGGCTACAGAAATCCCCCTCTCCACTTGTCCCCCTCATACTCCCGAGCTTTGGTAAGCTCAGGAGAGTAGCCGTTAGGGTTTTAGACCAGCGTGGCTCGGGTGGGTGGAGATCTGGCAGTGTTAAGAAGCCACGTGTCGTGGTCACCTGGGCCCGTAATAATGATGATCCTGATGGATTTGAACTGAAGGGGCCCCCCTTTCTTGGAGGTCGGAACTACGCGCCACCTTCCGCGTGGGAATAAAGGCGTTGTGCGCTTGTCGTCGCTCCAGACTCCCTCCGTTTTTTGGGTTTGGCTCTCCTTCGTGCTTGCTTTTGGGGCTCTTTGATGCGTTGTGAGGATACGACGGAAGAGTAGAGGCTTGCAGCGGCGTTCACGGAGTTGGCAGAGATAACTGTAGAGGCAGTCCGACAGCTTCCTCTTCCTCCGGAGTCTTCGGGGTCCCGGGAGCATCTTTCTTCAAGTTCCTCTCCGGATTCCATGGCGGATAAGCGTCCGGATGTCAAAGAGTGGGAGGGCGAGCCTGCGGCGAAGGTGACAGTTCCAAACTGCAGTGAACTGGGGGAGGCGGAGGTAAAATGACTGGAGCTCCAGTTTCATCTGCCCCATAAATTTTATTTCACCGCGGCTGCCCCGCACGAGGTGAGCTTGGATTCTCGTACGGGCCACATCTGCACCTTTCTTCTATCGTGGAAGGGTGGGTTCCGCCTCCCCTTCGAGCCCTTTGTTCTTCAGCTTCTCAATTTCTTTCAGTTGGCGCCCATACAGTTGGTAGCCAACTCTTATCTTGTTCTTTCCGCCTTTCGCATCCTCTACCGTCAACGCAGAGTTCCTCCTTCCTTGGACCTCTTTCATTATTTTTTCGAGTTGAAGGCGCATCCCTCGGCCGGGAAGGGCTTCTATTTCATCCAGGCGAAGCGGAATAGGAGCTGTGTCTCCTTGTCCGCGAAGGATTCTTCGCACAAGGGGTGGAAAACTCAGTTCTTCTGGGTGAGGATTTTCTCGATGGAGGAGACTTGGAGGTGTCCCGTAATCCCCAATTTCCATCCGAACATTCTTCCGAGGTAGGATGAGTTTCCTCCGGACGTGGAGGAGTACGCGACCATCTTGCTGGAGCATCGTCGATCCACAGAGGAGTTGGTGACTCCGGAGAACATCGAGCGGTGTCTTCTCCATCGGCTAAAGCCGACAGGTACGGACATCATGAGCTAGCCTTCTCATCGGGCGATGAGGCCTTCGTTTCTTCTGACCATATCTTTCTTCTGTACAGACACCAGGCGGCCGGGTTTGGAGGAGACCGCAGAGGTGATTGATCTCAGCGATGACTCGACTGCTCCCACGGGTCACTCCCGAGCCCGTGATAGGGGCAAGGGAATGGCCCAGGAGGGGTCTTCCGGGTCACGGGGGTCCAAGCGCAAGGATCCCGTAGAGGGCATGATCCGGGACGCCGTGAAGGCCAGGAAAAAGGCCAAGAAGGTCGGGGCCGCCCCTGCAGTCGAAAGTGACCCTGCCTCGGCTCACCCCTCCGCCGAGCATGGTGAGGCCGACCCTATTGGGCGAGCTCCCCCACCCGTCGAGCAAGAGGGGGCTGAGGAGGTTGGAGCTGCTCCTGTGGTAGGCGATGATGCTGGCTCGGCTCCCCCCTCAGCCGGAGCAGAGGGGGCCGAGGTTGCCTCTGCAATTGGCAGCGGTGCTGGCCTGGCTCTCTCCTCGGCAGGAGCCGAGGGGGCCGTAGATGAGGCAGGTGACGTTGGGACCACGGTCGATATTGGGGTGTTGATTGAGGCAGGTGACGCTCCAGGTGGCGGTGCTGGTGCCGAACCAGTCCAGGCTGTGGGGTCGCAAGAAAAAGCGACGCATCCCCAACCGACCGAGGCACGAGGGGTGAACGAAGCCGCGGCTCGATCCGGGCCGTCCGACGGGACGCCGACCGAAGAGGGGGTCTCTATTCCAGTGATCTTGGAGAGGCTCGGCATCCAGGGCCCTCTATATCAAGTATGTCATGGTATAGCCGTGAAGGTGAAGGGGGGAGACATGCAGCACTCCCCGTCTGTGGCCCTCGAGACGGTTATGGAGGGCGGCTTGGTCTTGGCCCAGATAGGGGCCACTCTGGCAGAAGCTTATGCCCGGTCGGAGTCAGAGCGTGCGAATCTGGCCTGGACCCTTGCTGGGTCTGATAGGAAGATGGCTCGACTCACCGAGGAGCGTGATGGGCTTTGGCGGGAGCTTTCCTCAGTTAGGGAGCTGGTGCGGGCGAGCCAGGTGAAGGCCCGGGCACTAACCGAGCAGCTAGCTAAGGCCCACGAATCACTCGAGAGGAAGAGCAGACTTCTTGAAGAGGAGTGCATCATTCGCATCGAGCTAGATGGCCAGTGGGAGGCCGAGCGTGCCGAGCTGGTGGACCGGGCGGAGGAAGCCGAGTGCCTTCGGCGGGAGGCCGTGGCTGATCGGGCCGAGGCGGAGAAGCAGGCGGCGGAGGCCGAGAAGCAGACGGCTGAGGCTGAGCGAAGGTTAGCCGAGGCGGAGCAGAAGAAGGCCGAGGTCGCTGGTAGGGTGGGATCGGCCGGGGGGGAGGCGCTCGAGCAGTACAAATGCTCGGAGGCCTACCGGGTCGACCTTAAGGAGGCTGCCCTCCCTTACTACGAGTCAGCACTTCGCCGAGGCATCCACAAGGGGTTCAAGCAGGGCTACGACCGGGCCGTCTCTTTTGCTGAGGAGCAGGCGTCTGGGACAATCGATTTCCCCTCCGGGTAATGCTATGACTCGGACTTGTCATCCTCCGGTTCCTCTGCTTCGGCGTCGGAAGAAGAAGATCAGGAGGGCTCTTCGTCCGAGGGGTCACCAACTCCGGATGCCTCGGGAGGGCGTGCAACCGAAGCAGTTCCCACTCCGATGGGGTCATTGTCAGGGTCGGCCGTCGCCGAGGGTGCCGGGGGCAGACCGTCTGAGCCCTCCACTTTCGAGCTTCAGGGTGGGCCAGAGGCCTAATGTCTTTACTTTCTCTTTTTGTATGTCTTTCCTTTTTTGAAGGAAAACTTTCCTTGTTGTGTAAGAAAAAAGTAAGGCAGTAGCATTATGATGAAGACTTAACTATTTCGTATCGCCATTGCCGTATTTTGTTCCGTGTATCTACAGTAGTGGGAAAGTGCCGATATTTTCTGCGTGGATCTCGCACGATGGTTGGGTGAGCGTCTGACAGGGTGTCTTCCCATTTTCTCATGCTTTGAATGTTTGGCCGCTTCATGTGTCCCGCTGGGGCGAAAATGAGGAGTTTGAGGTGACCGTTCGTAGGGAGAGGTCCCTTTGGCGTGTTTTCGAGGGGAGAATAATTTAAGGCAAATAGCCTCCCTTCGCCTATAAAAGGTCTGAAGGGCATCCCTTCCTCTCCACCGCTTAGGGTTTTCCCCGACAGTCTTTCCTCATTCTCTCTTCACGTAGCGTTGTGTCGTTATATTTGAAGCATGGAAGACGCTCTGGAAGATGAGGCTGCCGACGACGGAGGGTAGAGAATCTTTTCTGCTTCGGGTTTGAAGGGAGATCGACGGCCGGCGGACAGGTTAGAAGGGGGTTCGACATGGGGAAGCACGTCGCCTTCTTTTATCAATTCCGACGGCGCTTGCGGGGGGGGGGGGGGAGATGGTGGATGGATGGGGGCATTAGGCATCCCTGCCGCCTGTCCCTTCCCACTCGCTCCATGGAGGGGAGGAGGAAGCCAATTAAGCTCCCTCCTTTTCGGGCATTCCCCTGCCTCATCGTCCAGCTCTGCTGGTTTCTTTTTCTCTTTCACTCTTTGGAGGGTGCTTGCACTCTCTTCCTTCCAAAGAGTTGGCAGAGAGGAGACCTTCATTCATATTCCCTCTTCCCCTTCCTTCATCTCTGTCAACTTGGAAGGTAGCCTTCTCCTTCCTAACTCCTCTATCACCTTTGTTCCGAGCTACCCGAGCCAACGGGGTCGACTACCCTTTATTCGAGCCAGTTTCTGCATGAGGCAGAGTCAGTGGCTGGACGCAGGAAGGATAACCGAGTCAGCCAAGCAATGGGCTCATACGGCGGCGCTAGATGGATTTTTTGCTTTTTTGACATGTATTTTCTTGGCTTCGGCCTTTCTGATGTACAAGCGAGTTGTTTGAATAAAGGAAAGGAAGCTTTTGTTTTATTTCATGTTGCTTACACAATGCTCAGTATTCAGAAGTAGAACTTGCATAGTGTAGTCGCGTTCCAGGTCCCAAGGATGGGCTCTCCTTCCATCGTAGATAGTCGGTATGCTCCTTTCCCGAGCGTCTCGACCACTCGGTAGGGGCCTTCCCAATTAGGGGATAGCTTGCCCGCCGCCTCAAGTGGTCGAGAGGCTTCGGCTTTCCTAAGGATGAAATCTCCTGATTGAAAGTGTCTATCTCGGACTTTGGCATTGTAGTATCGAGTAAGGCAGCGTTGATATTCCGTTGCTCGGATGCCGACAATCTCTCGGAGTTCATTCGCTAGGTCGAGGTTTCGAGCAATTTCTGGTCGTTTGCCTCGGGCGAGAAACAGATGACTCGGAGGGAGGGATTGGCAATCTCTAATGGGATAACGACCTCGGTGCCATACACCAACTGAAAGGGACTTTCACCGATTGCCGTTCTGGGAGTCGTTCTGTGTGACCAAAGTAAGTTCGGCAATTCTTCAAGCCAGCTGCCCTTGGCTTTGCCGAGCCTGGTCTTGATGCCTTTTAAGATAGTCTTATTGGCATTTTCAACCAGCCCGTTAGCCTGAGGGTGGGCGACCGAGGAGAAGTGATTGTGAATGTTTAGGTCGGCACATCTGTCTCAGAAGTAACAAGAATCAAATTGCCGACCATTATCGCTCACTATCACCCGGGAGATGCCGTAGCGACAGATGATCGACTTCCAGATGAAACTCCAGACGACTGTCTCGTTGATTTTGCTATGGCTTCGGCCTCGATCCATTTGGTGAAGTAGTCGATGGCGACGATGATGAACTTCTTCTGGGCCTGAGCTGTAGGGAGCGGCCCGAGGATGTCGATTCCCCAGCGAGCGAAAGGGTATGGCTCGGCTAGGGTGATGAGCTCTGTTGCCGGTTGATGGACCAAGTGGTCAAATCGCTGGCATCGGTCACAGTGCTGTACGTAGGTCGAGCAGTCGCACTGTAGAGTGGGCCACCAATAACCTTGCCGTAGCAAGATCCTGGCGAGCGACCTTCCTCCTAAATGCTCTCCGCACTGGCCTTCGTGAACTTCTTGAATTGCTCGGTTGGCTTCGTCAGTGCTGAGGCACTTCAGGAGAGGACCAGAGAAGGATCTTTGGTAGAGAGTGCTGTCCAGAACGATGAATCGCCGAGCCTGGTACTTCAATCTCCGGGCTTCCTGGGGGTCGGGAGGCTCCTGAGAGTCTTGGAGCCACGACAGGTAGGGGGTGCGCCAGTCGCTTGGGGAGGTCGGGTCGACAGCCAGGAGCTCTGAATCGATGCTCGATCGCTCTAGCTCTTCGAGAAGGACCGATCGAGTACCCTCGGGGTCAAGAGAGGAGGCCAGCCGAGAGAGGACGTCCACTCGGGAGTTTTCTTCCTGAGCTATTCGGACTACCTCAAAACTCTTGAACTATTGTGCCACGGCGTTGACCAGCTAGAGGTATTTGACCATCGGTGCTTCTCGAGCTTCGTAATCGCCGTTGACCTGGCTAGCGACTAGCTGGGAGTCAGTGTGAATTCTGACTCGCTCAGCCCCCAGCCGTCGGGCCATGCGGGCTCCCGAGATAAGGGCTTCGTACTCGGAGGCGTTGTTGGATGCCTGGAAGTTGAACTTCAACGCATATTGTAGCTCTGTTCCTTCGGGGGACTTCAGAAGGATTCCAGCGCCACTTTCGGCCGACTTGGAGGATCCGTCGATGAACAATTCCCTGGTCGGCCCGGGTGAGGACGGAGATCTTTCTTCGGTCGGGATGGTGGTGTCGGCGATGAAGTCGGCGAGCGCCTGTTCTTTAATAGCCGAGCGAGGTCGGTTCGATATATCGTAAGCTCTGAGCATGATGGCCCACTTGATGAGGCATCCCGAGGCTTCAGGGTGAGCGAGGATCCTCTTCAAAGGTTTGTCGGTCAGCACGGTGATGGAGTGCCCTAGGAAATAGGGTCGGAGGCGCTTGGCCGAGGTAACCAATGCTAGCACGAGTTTCTCGGTTGCGGGGTACCTTCCTTCAGCCTCGTTGAGCACCTTGTTGGTGTAGTAGATCGGTCTCTCAACTCCCGAGTCATTTCTGACCAGGACCGAGCTAACTGTAGATGGAGTTGCTGTGAGATAGAGATGCAAGGCTTCACCTGGGACAGGCTTGGAAAGCACCGAAGGCGAAGCCAGGAACTCCTTAAGCTAGGCGAATGCCCTTTGGCATTCCTCGTCCCACATGAACGTAGCATATGCCATTTTGGGCCCCCTCAACAGTTTGAAGAAGGGTAGGCATCGTTCGACCGCACGGGACAGGAATCGGCTGAGCACGGCAATGCGCCTAGTAAGGCGTTGAACGTCTTTGATGCAGGTGGGTGGGGGCATGTCCAGGATGGCCTGGACCTTGTCGGGGTTGGCCTCGATCCCACGCTGGGTGACTAAGAAACCCAGGAATTTCCCGGATCTTACTCCGAAGGTGCACTTGGTGGGATTGAGCTTCATATTGTACCTCAGGAGGGTGTTGAAGGTCTCAGCTAGGTCGGCGAAGTGATCCTCGGCCATGGGGGTCTTGACGAGCATGTCATCAATATAAGCCTCGACATTCCGGCCGAGCTGTCCTTCGAACATATGATTGACCAGCCTCTGGTACGTGGCTCCAGCGTTCTTCAACCCGAAAGGCATCCGGGTGTAGCAGTATACACCGAAGTCGGTGATGAAGGCGGTCTTCTCGATGTCTTCTGAATCCATTCTGATCTAGTGGTAACCTGAATAGGCGTCCAAGAAACTAAGTATCTCGTTGCCCGAGGTTGAATCAACCAGTTGGTCGATGCTCGGTAATGGATAGTAGTCCTTATGGTGTAGCCTTGTTCAAGTCGGTGAAGTCCACGCACATTCGCCACTTTCCCGAAGCTTTTGGCACCAGGACGACGTTAGCCAGCCACGTCGGATATAGGACCGGTCTAAAAAGACCAGTCTTTTGCCCCTTGGTGACTTGCTCCTTGATGATCGCCTGCTTATCTGGCGCGTGCTTCCTTCTGCGTTGTTGTACGGGCTTCACGGTCGGGTTGAGGTTGAGCTTATGCATCACCGTCTCCTCCGGTATTCCGGGGAGTTGATCATCAGACCATGCAAAGACTCGGATGTACATGGAAAGAAACTCTTTGTATTGCTGCTGAACCTCAGACGGTAGGTCGGCTCCAATCTTTACTCCCAGGGTCGGGTCGTCATTTAGGAAAATCGTTAGCAGCTCGCCTCCAGGCTCGGAGGTTGCAGGTTTTTCCTCGACTTCCCAGGGACCCTTGTTCTTCCCGTTCGGCCTTGTGGCTTCAACCGAGATATTATAGCACCTTCTGGCCATCGCCTGGTTACCTCGGACTTCCCCCATCCCGTTTTTGATGGGGAACTTCATCTTTTGGTGATAGGTAGAGGGCACCGCTTTCGTTCGGCTAAGGATTCCTCGGCCGAAGATTGTGTTGTATGCTATCATACCCTTGATCACTATGAAGTCCACCATGATCGTAACTATTTTGGGTGGGGTGCCGAGAGTAACCGGCAGGCTTAGGGCTCTCTCGGGATAAGTGGCCTGGCCATTGAACCCGCAAAGGGGGGTTCGGATCGGGCGGAGTTTAGACGGATTCTCCCCCATCTTAAGGAAACATTCGTAAGATAATACATCAGGGGCACTTCCATTATCAACTAGAATCCTGTCTAGGTTACAATGGTTTATTGTGGCCGATATGACTAGGGCGTCGTCATGCGGGGTGGTCAGCCCTTCCAGGTCTTGGTCGGAGAAGACTTGGACCTGAGGCTCACTTGGCGGGGCCTTGGGAGGCTCGACGGCTCGGCTCGCCTGCTCAGCACGACGCTTCCTTCCTCGGCTACTGTCCCCTCATGATGCAGCTCCTCCAGCGATGACGTTGATGTGGACCCCGCGAGGGGCGTTGTCGATTTCCTCTGGGGCGCCTCGGTCTTCCTCACGCCCAGCCACGAACCGGGATAGGTGTCCCTGGCGGATGAGGTGCTCGATCTCATCCTGGAGCTGGTGGCAATCGCCGGTGTGATGCCCGTGGTCGCTGTGGAACAGGCAATGCTTGCTGCGATTGCGGTTTTTCGACCTTATTGGCTCAGGTTGGCGGAGGAGGCCCGAGCCTTTGATGTCTTCATATATCTCGTACACCGGAGTGGTTAAAGGAGTGTACTGCTCGTACTTCCAGGATGGCTCCTTGTGTTCTCCGTCTCAGTTCCACCTTTTTCCTTGGCCTGAGCTTGACTCGAGTGCCCGCTTCTTATCCCCCTCCCGACCCGAGCCGGTTGCGCCTCAGCATGCCCTGAGTACTTCTTCGCACTCGGCGTGGCGCAAAGCCAGAGTCACTAACTCGGCAAGGGTCGAGGGAGGGTGGAGGACAAGTTCACGGTGGAGGTTCTCATCCCGGGTGCCCCCGGTCAGTGCGGTTATGGCTGAGGCTACATCCAGGCGGGGCATTCTCAGGGCTTCCGACTTGAATCGGTTGATGTAAGCCCAGAGTTTCTCCTCTTGTGCCTGTTTGAGAGCCAATAGCCCTGCTACCGACCTTGGGGGGCCGCTACCGGTGAAACTCTCCTTAAATATTCGCCTGAATTACTTGAAATCCCGGATGGATCCGGGGGCGAGGGCCCGGAACCATGCTTGGGAGCCTAGGACCAGGGTGGTCACAAAGGCTCGGCACTTGATGGCATCGGACGCTCCGTGAAGGGTCATCAGGGCATCGAAGCTGTCGAAGTGGTCGGCCGGGTCACCTTGGCCGTCGTAGGACTTGAAGGTCGGAATGGAGGTTCTGGGAGATACCTCTACCTTCAAGATGTAATCGGAGAACGGGGATTTCTCCTCATCCTCTGCCGAAGAGGCCTTCTGCAAGGCGCGTAGGGCGCGCTCCTGTTCTGCGAAACGCCTCTTGAACTCTCGCAGTTGGAGGGATAACTCCGACTGTCGTTGCGCCGTGGGGCTGGGGGGGCTTCCTAGGCGCTCCCCGGGGGCTTCGGTCTCTGGGTTCGGACGGCGTCCCCCAGGTCTTCCCCTCTTCAGCGTGGAGGAGGCCTCTTGCTCCGGGGGAGGGGCTTATGAAGGTCCTCCTGACCTGTTAAGAATAATCTGTCGGCCTCGGAGGGTGAAGCGGCCTCCGGCAGTGTGCTGGGAAGCGTTCTCGCGAGGAAGGCTCTCCGGAGGGACGCGTAACCTTCCTTCCCTGGCCGCCTGGGTCCTCATGAGTTCCATGAGGATGTCCAGTTTTCCATTGAGGGCTTGGAAAGCGTCAACTCCACTATTGAGTGGTAGCCCCACCGCCGCGGGAGGAGGGGGTGGTCCCTCGGCTGGGGTGTTGGCGTTGGAGGGAGGGTTTTGTGAGGCCTGAGAGGGGCCTTCTCCCGCCGCCACCATGGCCTTTCCCCTATCGCCGGCGGACCTCCTCCCTGAACTTCTTCGCACCATACTGGCTCCTTGGTCGTTTCCCACAGACGGCGCCAGATGAAGAGGCGTTATCTCGCGCTGGACCTGAGCTGGGGGGATGATCACCAAACAGTGAGCTGCAAGGAAGGGAAACGGATCAGAGGGCCCAGGGATGGTTCCCTAGGGAAAACCCTCCGATGCCTAAGTCAGTAGAGCAATGGTGGAAGCTTTGAAGGGAGGAGGAAAGAGAGGTGCGAGATCCCTCTACACCAAGGGGGTGAAGTGGTTCCTGCTCAGGGAGTTTTAGGCGTGTCTTGGCCTTACCTTTTGCTGGAGGGAGTCCCAGGTTTAAATAGTGCGCCGGCCTCATGAGTCCCGTAAGCTGAGGAGTTTCAGGCGGGAGTTACGTCCTCAATGTGGGCTCTTTTGGTCCTCATCGTGGGATCTTTATAGCTTTGATGGGTCGTGGGTCCCTTATCTTCATAAACTCCTGCTCATAAAGGGCTCTCAACAGCAGCGTGAATAAGTAATCGTCAGTCAACCCAAGCATGAAGAGTGCTAACCCTGTCCGGGCGATAGGCATAGCTCGGATGAGGATCGGTCGGAGTGGGCGCTGAACGCTAGCCTTTATCCTGGCGGGGGGATAGGTCGGGCATGGGTCTTCCTCTGACCTGACCGACGCTCGGGCCTTCCGAGCCTAAGGGTCGCGAGGAAGGGTTTGATCCCGAGTGATCTTATTGGGCTTTTTAGTCTGAGTGGGCCCTGCGGGGCTGTCACTTAGATGAGCTGGGCCTCGTTTGGTCCTGATAGACCTAGTTCGGCTGCTCTTAGATGGGCTACAGAAATCCCCCTCTCCAGGAACAATAAGGGGGCACACCAGTTTAGGCTTGGGGAGCGCCGGTTTTAGGGCCAAGAGGTAGGCCGCGCCAATTTTGGCACTAGGGGGTTTTGCCTAGGCTCCGAAGTGGTTCTGGCAAACGCTTGTCCTCCAGTACTATCTTATCTTTAATGCACCGCCTCTGGGGTGTCCATTTCGAAACCCCAGGCCTCGGTTCGCGACTTTGAGTGATTTTCGATGCGTGTCGAATCCGTGTCAGACTACTCGGGTTTCTCTCTGATCCGGCCTTTGGCACTGTGAGTCATGCCCTTAACCCCACACCCTGCCTGCTGAGAGTGTCTTTATTGAGTGAGCAACCGTCCAAAGTATTTTCACTTTCATTGTGTAGCTCTTCGGCCTTCTACGGACCTTTCTAGCGTAATGTGTGCCCCGATCGGGTTACTCAGGTTTGTGCTGATTCGGCCTCCAGCACCGCAAACTGGGGAGCCAGGGCCATCTGTTCTGCTTAAGAGGCTTCCCTATTAGGTGGAGGACCACCAGGCGTATGTTCATCTTGATCGGACGAGGTATGGGGTTTATTCGGCCTTTTTGTCTTTGACAGGTTCTCGGGGGCTGAGACGTACATGCCGTATGATCATTTTTTGACGTCCACAGTGGCCCACCTCCACTCCACCACCGGAGCCGTTGGTGGACGGGAGTGTGGGTACCTCCTTGCTTCAGCGAGCGCAAGGGTACCTTTAGGGTGACCCTCTCCTTTCTCTAGTGGACTTGAGGTAGCGTCTGACGGAGTGTACCCGAGGCTACCACATCCTCGGCTTCCCACAGGCGCCTTGGATGTCAAGGCTGGTAGCGATATGGGGCGAGTACTTGCAGCTTCGGTAGGCACAGGAACGTAGAGCTCAGAGGTTGACTGCCATTCAGGAGGATCAAGAGAGGCAGGACTGGCTGGAGGCAGCCATGGCCGAGTAGAGGGGCCACGTCGAGGTGCCGTAGACACTCTTTCGAGACCGAGCTGTTCAGCTGGGGGAGGCCGAGAGTAGGACTGAGGCCTTAAGGAAGGCCCTAGAGGAGCAGCAGACGGCCACAGAGCCGTTAGGGCTGGGTGGCTACAGGCTAGGAGCACGGTCGAGGCCAGTACTCAGCTCTTGTCCACCCTCTAGCGGAGCTTGCGGCTGCTCAGTCTCGCTTATCGGTGTTGGAGGGGAGCGAGCCGTGACTTGATTATATCTTCTTTTTGTTCTGCTATGTGCTCGATTGTACAAATTTTTTGTTACCCCAAGGGCATGTCTTGGGCTCCTTTTATAGAGTATGAATGACAAAATCCTTGATTTCTTTTGTCATTTCTTGTGTCGTCCCACCTTTTTCTCTTGTGGAATAATGCTGGGTGCATGAGCTGCCGGCCACGCACTACTAGTCGTGGTTGATCCTTCTGCTATATGCTGATGCCGATGATAGGTGACTGGATACCGGGTGCATTGGAGGTGCGCACAGGATACTGGAAGGTGTGTTCAGGGTACTGGAGGGTGTGTTAGGGGCTGAGCTCTGGGGAGTGGGCTGAGTATAGGATATTAGGGGCTGAGTATTGGGTGCTGGGAGCTGGGAACCAGATACTGGGTACTGGGGGTTTACCCAAGTAGGGTATGTTGACTGGGGCTAACTAGAAACTGGGGGACTGGGAGATAATACATACGAGTTCTATAATTCGGGGGACTGGGAACTTCAAAATGGCGGCTGGAGGCTGACCCCTAAGGGGTGTTGGCCTGTGTTTCTAGGGAGTAAAAGCTGAGGGCCAACCCATAAGGGTATGTTGGCCTATGTTGCCAGGGACTGGGGACTGGAGGCCAACCCGTAAGGGTATGGTGGCCTGTGATACTGGAGTTGCTGGTTGGTTCGGAGGTATGTTAGCCAAAGACCGGTTACTGGCAAATCGACTATTGACATGTTATTAGCCAAAAATGTAGTTCACATTGGTCTGGGAAACTAGAGCTGGGGCTTGGCCGATTGACCATTGAAGGCATTGTAGCCAAAAGCTGGGATGAGCCGGGACTGGAACCGGGGTTGGCCGACTGACTACTGAAAGTGTTGTAGTCAGAGGCTGGGACTAGGACTGGTGTGGAAATTGGAACTGGAGCTGGCCGACTGACCGTTTAAGGTGTTGTAGCTGGAGGCTAGGACTGGGACTAGAACTGGAGCTGGCTAGCTGACCACTGAGGTGTTATAGCCGGAGACTGGGACTGGAGCTGGAACTAGAGCTCGCCAGCTGACCGTTGAGGTGTTATAGCCGGAGACTGGGACTGGAGCTAGAACTGGCCGACTAACTGCTGATGTGTAGTAGCCGGAAGACTGGGACTGGTCGACTGATCGTTGAGGTGTGTAGCCGAATGTTGGAACTGGAATTAGCGATGACCGACCCTCGGGGGGTGTAGTGGCCACCATTATCGTGGAGTAATGTTGAGCTTGCCGTCGACAAAATATCAAGGTCGACGACTTTCGTCAGTGAGGAGTAGAGAGGAAGAGAGTTTTTTTTTTATTCCCTTTACCCGCTCTACCGCCCTTGCGGGTTTTTACCAGAGTTGACCCCCTTTTACTTTTTATGATGTGCCCTTGTGGGTTTTTGCCAGAGTTGGCCCCCTTTTATCTTTTCTGATGCGCCCTTGCGGGTTTTCACACCGAGGGGTCACCCAAATTTACCTGAGGCGCCCTCACGGGTTTTCACCTCAACTGGGTTGATGGCAATTTTTGCCCTCAGTAATCTCGTGGAGGGAGTTGACTGAGGCCGCCGGGGTATCTCTATTTTTAACCCCATTTTGTTATCTTTCTTCCTTTTTTTTTCTTTACCTGGGAGCCCGAGGGCTATATTGTCGCCCGTGTCGGGCATCCTCGCTCTTGCGGTTGCGGGGACAATGCTGGGAGGGTAGCCGTCACAAGTATATGGTGGTGACGCTCGGAGGGCCTGTCTGGTCATGTTGCTTCATCATAGAGAAAGAGTGGAGGAAGTGACTGGTCCCACCCTTTAGAGGGCGTGGCTACTGGATCACCGATGACGGCTGAGGCGCAGGTCTTAGTCAGGGTGGCGCACGAACTCGTGCTCTGGAGCGTGGTACAGCTTCATGTGTTTACCGTTGAGAGGTGGGAACGGCTTATTACCCTTGTGGTCTATGACCATGTAGGCCCCACCCTTGTAAACATTGTGAATGATGTATGGACCTCACCAATTATGTTGTAATTTTCAATTGGAGCGCCCTGCCATGACTTCCTTTTCCTTAATCATGACAAGATCGCCTTGCTTGAAGGATCGTTGTTTGATGAGTTTATCATAGGCTCGTTGTTTGATGAGCTTATCATAGGCTCGCTTCATGCGGGCCTGGTACACTTGTAGATGCTTGTAGGCTTCGAGTCGCTTGCCTTCTAGATTGGCAAGCTCTTCTAACCTTCTCCGGTATTCATCTTCTTCTGGACCGACAAAGCCGGTGTGGACTACCACGCGGTAAGATGCCAACTAGATCTCGATGGGGATGATGGCTTCTGCCCGGTAAATGAGAAAGAATGGTGAGCATCTTGTAGGGGTCTTTTAAATCGTCTGGTAGGCCCATAGTGCCTCGAACACCTTTTCACCCCAATCGCGCTTTCGGTGGCTAACAATCTTAGCCAGAAGCTTGCAGAGGGTTTTGTTGAAGGCCTCTGTCAGGCCATTAGCTTGAGGGTTGTAGACCAAAGAGGTTCTCCAATCGATGTGGAACTTGGCCGCTAGTTGGTATACGGCCCTATTCTTGAAGGGTGTGCCGTTGTCTGACACTATGCGGCTGGGAGTACCGAATCGGTAGATAATGTTGTGCCGGAGGAATCTGGCTACCACTTTTCTGGTGACCTTTGGCAGGGGAATGGCCACAGCTCATCGAGAGAAGTAGTCGGTGGCGGCCAGAATGTACTTATGGCCCTTGGAAGACGGCGGGAAGGGTCCTGCAATGTCCATGCCCCATTCGGAGAGTGGCCATGTGCGGGCCGTTGGGCGCAATAGATTTGGAAGTCTTCTGGGTACCGGGCCAAAGGCTTGGCACTAAAGACACGTACGAGCATACTGGGTACAATCCGCGTACATGGTTGGCCAATAGAAGTCTTTGAGCTTAATGTTATTCTTCATTCTGTCTCCAGCCTGGAGAGCGCCGCATAATCCTGAATGGACTTCCTGCATGATGGCTCGAGCCTCGACTGAGGAGACACATCTCAGAAGAACCGACTTGTCCTTCTTGTGGAAAAGTGTATACAAAGAGTCGCCGATTAACTCATATGATGTTGCTCAGCGGATTAGCTGGACCTTTGAGCTCGATCAGGAGGGAACCAACCTTGCTTGAATTTAATGATAGGCTCACACCAATCTTCTTCTTCTGGAGGAGTGTTCTGGTCGAGGCTGTGAACCTCGTAGACGGTGAGGCCGGACTTGTCTTCGAGTGTACTCAGCATTAGTCTTCTGTGCTTGACAGTGATGTCGACTTCACCCTCGGGTGAAAGTTTGATGGCCGCAGCCAATTTTGCCAGGGCATCTACGTGGGCGTCGTTGCTCCTTGGAACATGATCTATTTCAAAGAAATAGACCTTCTGGGTGAGCCTGGTTGTAATACCCTGGATTCTTATCGGATCTTTCGGATCCTTTTCGGAGAGTTTCGGATCGCTTTTGTAGGTCCCGAGTTGAGTTTTACGATTCGCGTGGATTTTTCTCTCGTACAAGTTACGGAACCCCGTGGTGAGTTTATTTCTCAGTTCATCGACTCGAGGACGCTACCGTTGCGATGTACTGTTTGAGAGGATCGTTTCAACAATTTTGGCATATTTTTCTGAATTAGTCCGTTTTCGGTTCAAAAATCGGAATTTTCAGAAATTAGGAAAATTCCTAATTTCTTTTCCTTTTCCTTTTCCGTTCCTCTTTCCCATCTCATTCGCCGCCGTGACCCTCTCTCTCTTCGATTTTCTCTCCTCTCTCGCCCTTCCGGCTCCGACTGAAGATGGAGGAGGTAGGGGCAGGCAGTGGAGATGCTGTGGCAGTGATCGGGTGTGCGATGGGGCGAGGATTGGACCGTTTCTGGCGCGATCTCGAACGGTGGATTCAAAGCCGACGATTGAGCTCGCGACGTGGTTTTCGGCGTGGTTTAGTCACTACGGTGCACGGAATCTTCGGCGGAGATAGGGAGATGGAAGCCCTGCTTCTCCTCTGTGTTTTCCTATAATTTTGTGTCGATCGGTGTGAGTTTGAGCGGGTTTCATTCAATTTCGGGAAAAGCATGCTTTTGGGGTGTGCGTCGGGTTCGCCGAAAAATGGTGACGATTTTTGAATAAATTAGTTTCATTGTGACCCCCAGCATGTCTGTATTCCATTTCCGCCGATTTCGTGTTGATTGGTCATCATTTGGGGCCGGTACAAGTCCGGGAACCCCGGTGACCCAATTAGGGTCGATTTGTTGGAATCGCCCGTTTCTTGCGATTTATATGTTGCATGGACCCCTTCCGGCCTGTGGAAGGTTATTTTGGTCGTCTAGGTTTGTTTCCCCTGTGTTTAGACGTGTATGGGGAGTGGAACGGTCGAGATCGGCCATTTCCCCTATTTTCCCGTCGTATTGTGCTTGTAGTCATTTCAAAGACCGCTACAGGTCTCTGGCGGCCCCACGATGGACCGCCACACTCCATAGTGTGTCGGTTAGTTTTAGGTTGGTTTAGGTTGGTAGCCCAACCTTTGACTGCTTATTGCCTCTGGCGGCCCTATAGTGGTGCGCCAAGCTCAGTCATTTCTCGATTCTAGCGTATGTCGGTTCAGTCTGGCGATTCTATCTTTGACCGCCAGAGCCTTGTAGCGTGTCTTGCTTAGGCCGCTACTATCCATTTGACCGGGTCAATGTTTTAAGTCGGTTGGCTGTGGCGGACCAATCTTCAACCGCTTCTTCATTGTAGCGCGCCTTCCTTAGACCGCTATAGTCCGTTTATCTTAGGTCAATGTTTTTGGGCGGTTAGTGTGGCGACTCATGTTTACACCGCCTTAGTCCGTGTAGCGCGTCTATCTTAGACCGCCATGGTGGTTTAACTGGATAAGTCGGTTCAAGGGTTGACTGGGTGTAGCGGCCATATCTTTGACCGACACAGTCATCTCACGGCCTAGTGTAAGACTGCCAGAGTCTTTGCCTCTGTGTGTGTAGCGGCTTCTTACTTGACTGCTTGTGTTGCTTAGTGGCTGAGTGATGTACCGTTTGCATCCCAGAGGATGGTTTATCGGTATTTTGGTTTCCGATTATCTTGGCTTGACCTTGTGGTTTGCCCACTGACCCGTGGATGTCTGTTGACGTCCTATGAGGGCTATGACCATGTTATAAGGTAGTTGAGGGTGCTTGTGTGTGAGGTCAGGTTCTGTGAGTCATTTTTAGGTTCTGGTCAACCCGGTGTGACCTAGTGGTTGACATGTGACCTTGTGTGTGTCTCGACTATTCTGGATAGCCCGAGACAGTGGTTCTGGATGCCTCGAAGTATTATCTTACCTCGGTCTGTGTGTCCAGGTGTGCTGAGGGTCTTGGTGATTCCTCAGGTCTCCTGGAGTCGTTTCCCCCGGATGTGTCAGTTTCTCTAGCTTAGGATTAGGCTGATTGGCGGCTTGTCACAGTCGTTACGTGACGATTTTGACTCCGAGTCGTGAGACTCAAGGATCATTGTGTTAGAAGGTCTAGTTGTCCGGTCCTGAGTCTGTTGGCAGTTTGGTATGCTGCCTTGGTGCTTCGTAGTACGTGCGATAGTGCTTTCTCAGCTTGTCTGTACTCCAGCACTCGTGTTTCTGAGTCTCTATGTCTAGTGAGCCTCCACTAGTCGTAGCCTTACGACCTCGAGTGTCGGCCCACCTAGGAGTGGTGGTTGAGGCAGTTCCCGAGATACGGTTTTTAGGCTAGTTTCCGTGGGCCCCTGCTTTACGGTAGCATCCTGCTGGGGGGGGGGGGGAACTAGCTAGAGGCCTGGCTCTAGGCATGAGCTGGTGTGTGCACACGTGGTCAGGGGCGTTTGGACGAACGCCGACGGGCGTGACCCTGACTAGTCACTCGTTACTGTAGTTCCCGTTCTGGTTCAGTGAGTATCTCAGTCTCCGTCATTCTCGGCGTCCGTAGCGAGATACCTGAGGCGTAGTGTAAGACGTCAGTGGATGCATCTGGCTGTTCTTCTAGTGAGGTGGTGCTTCCATCACGTACATGTGACTCTCGCATTTCTCGTGCGTCGTGACCTCTCCAGGTTAGTCTTTTCTTGGCCTTACCCGAGGTCAGCGCTGTGTGGCATGCATGACGATCCAATCGTGTATGCGTTTGCGCTTAGGGGGCGTGCACGACAATCCAGTCGTGTAGGCTTTAGTGTTTTATGTCTGTCTAGGTCTTTTCTAGGCCTTTTGTCTATTTTCGTCGGCCTTAGTTCTGAGGCTGGTGTTTCTTCGACGGATCGGTAAGTCCTGACTTTGTGAGATCAGGGTTCACCTTTCTGTCGCTGTTTGGAGTAGCTTAGGGAGCTAAGCTTTTCTCGATAGCCATGTTCTCATTCTTTACGGCTTTGCTTTTCCCTTTTCTTTTAGCTGTTTCTACTCCTTCTGTTCTGGCTTTCTTTTACAACTTTCTAGTTGTAGTTTAGCTTTTCCTGCTTTACTACTCCTGCTGTTTTAGCTGTTGTTCCGTGTTACTACGTGTTTTTCAGTGGGGATCCGCGTGACCCCTACTGAGCCAGTGACACGAGGCTCACCCCTATTTTTCAGGTGTGGCGCTCTACTTCCTTGGCGGTTCCTGGTGTGGCGTGTTCGTAGTTGCCAGCAGTACCTGCGTCGGGCTTCCCCCGACCTTAGTGTACGTCTTTCTTTCTGTCGATTGTACTTATCTTTCCTTTGGACTGGACTCTAGTATAATTGTTAATTTTAACTGTTAATTAAAAAGTAATTTTATTTCTGCTACTTTAGCAAACATGATTAATGAAATTTAATTGCTTATTGTTATATCTGCGACTTCAATGTACTACACAACATTCCTTTTATCCCTTCGGAGCTTTACAGCTCTTGGGAGGCTTCACGGGTTCCAAGTGGTATCGGGTCTACTCGGTAGTCCTATCGGGTATATCCGATATCTGGAGTCTGGGTCGTCACAGGTGGTATCAGAGCAGTTGTTGTGTGAAGTACATGGGAATCCAAGATATACAGTGTCCAGAGTCCTGAAAGTCCAGTACAGTCTTTCGCTGGCTTAGGTTTTGTGATTCTTTGTCACTTTGTTTTTCGCATGTTGTCTTGTACGTGTTGTGTCAGCACTGTGCGAGATGGTTTTGCTCTCGTCAGGATGTGACGGGATGTCCTTTTTATCGTGGTGTTCATCTCGATCATGCTGTACTTTGCAGAGTTTGCCGATAGGCTTGAATCTGCAGTTCATTGTTCGAGATTTTTTCGTGGTTTGTTCAGGTAGCTGATGACTTGTCGAGTTGTTATGATGGCCGTACACGTTCTTACGCTGTTTTGGTCATCCCAGCTTAAGTCTGTGCAGCTCCTAAGGTGTTTCGCTTCTGTTGAAGTGATTGTTATGTTACCTCGACTGAGAAGATGCTCAAGCGAACCTAGGATTTTCCTTCCTGGTGAGCTACTGTTAGTGAGCTTGATGCTTCTCATCCTGTTTGGTGGAGTCTTTTCGAGGTAAGCCTTGGAATTGCTGTCTTAGTGAGACCTTTGTCCTGTGTCTGCTTAAGTGTGGACATTATTTTTTCTGAGCCTGACCTGCTCTTTGTTCTACGGTTGCTTGGCTTTGGACCTAATCTTTGTGTTAAGTGCCATTGTGCACCATGTTCATCATGCCGTGTCTAGCGGCCGATGTGTTGTGAAGGCTCATTTATTCTTTCAGGACGTAATGGTAAGCTGAGATTAGCCTTTCTTTGTGCTTTGTGCTGAAGCTGGTGCTCTTCTTGATGTGCACTTAGGCGACTTGTGATCGGTTGTTAGCAGAATCAATACTCGTGGAAAGATACGTTGCAATTTTCATGAATTGCGATGGCGCCGTGTGTGTTCTGAGATGCGGATATCGGGATGTTTCTGATGCCTGTGTGCATTGTAAGAGTGCGCAGCGGAAGCGTGTGGGCTGATAACCCACAGGTCGAGGATCGTTGGCTGTAAGATTCTGACTGGTCGAGAGAATTGTTTTTCTTGATGTGACTTCATCTTGGCTTCGTGTGCCTTGATGCTGTCTGTTGCCGTGCCATTATTCTTGGAGGCATTATGGTGTTGGCGCTGGCATTTGTGAGTATTGGGAAATCTGTCGGCATTTTTGCTGGTTGAGTACCCTCTGCTCTGTAATTCTTTCTTGGGTGTTGTGCTCTCAGGGCGTGATCGTGGTCCTTGAGATGCGTTTTCCCGAGATTGTTATTCTCGTTGTCGTGGGTCTTTCCATGGTAAGCTGCTCGTTGCAAGACTGGTCCATGATAGTCGTGTGTTCAGCTGTTGTTGTGCCTTGATGTGACCCAGCTTGCAGTTGTGTTCCGTGATTCTGTGTTCAGTATGGAGCCGAGATCCTACAAGTGCTGCCGTTGTTGTCGTTTTGTCGTTGTTTCCCTGTGAATCTGTCTTGGCACTATGTGGACCGTGATCTTGTCGGTTAGTTGTGATGTACTCTTCTTTCGTAATAGAGTTAGCATGCGACTCGATCAGATGTAATATCTGAGTGAGGACTGACTTAATTATGCTTGTGGTCCGGTGCTGTCGTTGGCATCCTGTGTGCCAGGTTTCGTCATTGCCTTAGGCACTGGAGCCGATGTGTCAACTGTCAGCTGAGAGGACTATGCTTCCTTGTTTAAGCGGATGCTTGCCGTGTCTGTCGTTTTGTTTTCCCGATAGTTATTGTCGTGGCATGAGTCGTGTCTCCTTTCCTATGAGACGTAAGCGACGTTGCCTTGTTTCGGAGGTGTCACACTTGCGTTCACTTGCGTGCCATGCTCATCTTTTGGATCGATTTCCCTTGAGATCCAGAGCGTGTGCTTGTGATTATGGTCTGGCGGTGTCCCTCTGAATTGTATTTTTCGAGATTCGTGCTGTTTCAAGTTGTGTCTTTGGGTTGGTTCGTCCCTGCTTCTTCTTGTTTGTTCCTTAAATTTCGAGGATGAAATTTCTTGAAGGAGGGGAGGCTGTAATACCCTGGATTCTTATTGGATCTTTCAGATCCTTTTTGGAGAGTTTCGGATCACTTTTGTAGGTCCCGAGTTGAGTTTTACGATTCGCGTGGGTTTTTCTCTCGTACAAGTTACAGAACCCCGTGGTGAGTTTATTTCTCAGTTCATCGACTCGAGGACGCTACAGTTACGATGTACTGTTTGAGAGAATCGTTTTGACTATTTTTGCGTATTTTTCTAAATTAGTCCATTTTCGGCTCAAAAATCTGAATTTTCATAAATTAGGAAAATTGCTAATTTCTTTTCCTTTTTCTTTTTCTTTCCTCTTTCCCTTCTCATTCGCCGCCATGACCCTCTCTCTCTCTCTCTCTCCCGTTTTCTCTCCTCTCTCGCCCTTCCGGCTCCGGCTACAGATGGAGGAGCCATGGGCAGGCAGTGGAGATGCTGTGGCAGTGATCGGGTGCACGATGGAGCGAGGATCGGACCGTTTCTGGCGCGATCCCAAACGGTGGATTCAAAGCCGACGGTTGAGCTCGCGATGTGGTTTTTGGCGTGGCTTAGTCACTACGGTGCACAGAATCTTCAGTGGAGGTAGGGAGATGGAAGCCCTGCTTCTCCTATGCATTTTTCTGCAATTTCGTGTTGATCGGTTTGAGTTTGAGCGGGTTTCGTTCAATTTCGGGAAAAGCATGCATTTGGGGTGTGCGTCGGGTTCGCCAAAAAATAGCGATGGTTTTCGACTAAATTAGTTTCATTGTGACCCCCAGCATGTCTGTATTCCATTTCTGCTGATTTCGTGTTGATTGGTCGTCATTTGCGGCCGGTACAAGTCAGGGAACCACAGTGACCCAATTAGGGTCGATTCGTTGGAATCGTCAGTTTCTTGCGATTTATATGTTGCATGGGCCCTTTCCAGCCTGTGGAAGGTTATTTTTGTCGTCTAGGTTTGTTTCCCCTGCGTTTAGAAGCGTATGGGGCGTGGAACGGTCAAGATCGGCCATTTCCCTTATTTTCCCGACGTATCGTGCTTGCGGTCATTTCAGAGAGCGCTACAGGTCTCTGGTGGCCCCAGGATGGACCGCCACACTCCATAGTGTGTCGGTTAGTTTTAGGTCAGTTTAGGTTGGCGGCCCAACCTTTGACCGCCTATTGCCTCTGGCGGCCCTATAGTGGTGCGCGAAGCTCAGTCGTTTCTCGATTCTAGCGTATGTCGGTTCGATCTGGCGGTTCTATCTTTGACCGCCAGAGCCTTGTAGCGCTCCTTGCTTAGGCCGCTATTGTCCGTTTGACCGGGTCAATGTTTAAAGTCGGTTAGCTATGGCAGACCAATCTTCAACCGCTTCTTCGTTGTAGCGCGCCTTCCTTAGACTGCTACAGTCTGTTTGTCTTAGGTCAATGTTTTAGGGCGGTTAGTGTGGCGGCTCATGTTTAGACTGCCTTAGTCCATGCAGCGCGTCTATCTTAGACCGCTATGGTGGTTTAACTGGATAAGTCAGTTCGAGGGTTGACTGGGTGTAGCGGCCATATCTTTGACCGCCACAGTCATCTCACGGCCCAGTGTAAGACTGCCAGAGTCTTTGCCTCTGTGTGTGTAGTGGCTTCTTCCTTGACTGCTTGTGTTGCTTAGCGGCCGAGTGATGTACCATTTGCGTCCCAGAGGATGGTTTACCGATATTTTGGTTTCCGATTATCTTGGCTTGACCTTGTGATTTGCCCACTGACCCGTGGATGTCTGTTGATGTCCTATGAGGGCTATGACCATGTTATAAGGTAGCCAAGGGTGCTTGTGTGTGAGGTCATGTTCTGTGAGTCATTTTTTTGTTCTGGTCAACCCGGTGTGTCCTAGTGGTTGACACGTGACCTTGTGTGTGTGTCTCGACTATTCTGGATAGCCCGAGATAGTGGTACTTGATGACTCGAAGTATTATCTTACCTCGGTCTATGTGTCGAGGTGTGCTGAGGGTCTTGGTGATTCCTCAGGTCTCTGTGAGTCATTTTCCCCGGATGTGTCGGTTTCTCTGGCTTAGGATTAGGCTGATTGGTGGCTTGTCACCGTCATCATGCGACGATCTTGACTCTGAGTCATGAGTCTCAAGGATCGTTGTGTTAGCAGGTCTAGTTGTCCTGTCCTGAGTCTGTTGGAAGTTTGGTATGCTGCCTTGGTGCTTCGTAGTACGTGCGACAGTGCTTTCTCCACCTGTCTGTACTCCAGTACTCGTGTTTCTGAGTCTCTGTGTCTAGTGAGCCTCCACTAGTCGTAGCCTCATGACCTCGAGTGTCGGCCCACCTGGGAGTGGTGGTTGAGGCAGTTCCCGAGATACGATTTTTAGGCTAGTTTCCGTGGGCCCCTACTTTACGGTAGCGTCCTGCTGGGGGGGAAAACTAGCTAGAGGCCTGGCTCTAGGCATGAGCTGGTGTGTGCACACGTGGTCAGGGGCATTTGGACGAACACCTACGGGCGTGACCCTGACTAGTCACTCATTACTGTAGTTCATGTTCTGGTTCAGTGAGTATCTCAGTCTCCGTTGTTCTCGGCGTCCGTAGCGAGATACCTGAGGGGCAGTGCAAGACGTCAGTGGACGTATCTGACTGTTCTTCTAGTGAGGAGGTGCTTCCGTCACCTGACACGTGACTCTCGCGTTTCTCGTGCGTCGTGACCTCTCCGTGTTAGTCTTTTCTTGGCCTTACCCGAGGTCAGCGCAGTGTGGTATGCATGACGATCTAGTCGTGTATGCATTTGCGCTTAGGGGGCGTGCACGACAATCCAGTCGTGTAGGCTTTAGTGTTTCATGTCTGTCTTGAAGTCCCGCGATCAATGACACCCAAGAGGGGGGTTAATTGGGTGTTTACAAATTTTTACGAAAACTTTTGGCCTTTTTGAAATATGTGATAGAATGCTAGTTAAGAGATTCAAAACTAATTGTACGCAAATTGGATTTATCAAACTTTATATGATGAGATATAGATTATTCAAGATATACGTAGATAAATCTGGAACAACAATTAACACTGACACTCACTTAGAATGGAGGTTGAAGAAAAGGACCAAACCACACAATTCAAACCATAGTGCACAGCGGTTTTCAAGGTGGTTCGGATGCAACGATGCCAATCCTACGTCCACTCCTCACCAAATCCGGTGAGGCTTCACTCGGGGATAAATCCCCAAACGGAGATGACGCTCCAAACACACACGCAGGACGACGCCTGCACACACACACGGGGACGCGCCCCAATACACACACACACACACACACACATACACACACACAGAGACGAAGTCTCCAACACTATCCAACAAGTAGATCAACAAAACACACACACGCTGTGACAAGTGCGGCACTCCACACACACAAACACTAAGATCTGGATAAAACCACACACACACGCAGATCTAAGAAGACCGACGCATACACGAATCAAATATGACACACATGACCACGGATCCAACAACGATCCACACACACACAAGTTCTTTTAGTTTATGACGAACACAATTACAACACCCAAAACATAAAGACGATGAGGCTTAGTTTAGAAGACTCCTGTTTTGGGTTCCCCTTGAATGCATGTTGCGGATGTTGAACATATCTTCACTTGATCGGAGCTTCAATCCGTGCTTGCTTAGCTTTTCTTCTTTCTTGCTTGCTTGGCTTCTCTTCTTTCTCCCTTAGGCACTCTTCTTGGAATCCTTGCTTGCTTGCTTGGCTCTACTCTTCCTTGGAGGAGGTTGGCTTCAGATATGCCTTCAATGGGTTGAGAATGGATGAAGAACACTTGCTGCACGGAGTACTGTTCACGGCTACAGTACCCTTCTTCTTCTTCCTTGGACAGCACCCTCTTGATCTCCCGTTGAAGCCCTCTTGGATGGTTAGGGTTTATGGCTCCAATGAGATGTTTTATAGCCCTTGAATGGTCCATAGACAAGCCCCAGGCCAGATCCACAAATCATGGTGTAATTGGGGTCATTGGGATTAAACAAATGGGAAGAAAGACCTCTCCACGCGCTTGAAACACAAAGTCAAACAAGGCTGCATCGGGGCTGGCGGTCGACCTGTAGCTTCGGGCGGTCGACCAGAAATTTATAGGAATTGTAGTTTTGGGTGCTGGGAAAATCGGTCGACCGCCCCTAGGCTGGCGGTCGACTAAAATCTGGAATTTTCCAGATTTCGAACATCGAACCTCTTAAACCCATTTGCAGTCCGTGGATTCAAATTCCTTTGACCTTGTGGATTTATACTGAGTGTTTTGACCTGCAAGAGCATAGATAATTGATTAGAACTATAGCTCAAACATCCATATGATGAATGCATGAACTTCATGTAGATAATTAAGAGGAAGTGAGAGTAGAGTATGAAAACCGTTTGCGAGTCTTTCAGTTTATTGATCATGGTTAAGTCAATAGTTCCATCAATAAACAAATCCACATGTTAATGCGTAGGGAGCCTTTGAACATCAGACCAAATCAACTTCCCATGGAGGCAAGTTAACTAATTAAAGGAATATCGCCCCTATAATCGAAATTTTGTTCTGGTGGCTCTGCCCCCAGAAACCCACGCAAGGGGCGCTACCCCCTTGATCCCCACAACCTGACCGCGCAGGTCGATCCGCGTGCGAGGGCGCACGATGGCGAGTTTTACAAGGGCTTGAAACCTCATGAACTAGGTGCATGTGAACACTTTGAAACACACATGTTCTGAGGTAATGATAAAGTTCTGGGCTAGGAATCAAGAGATAAAACTCAATCATCCCAAGTAAATTATTCATGAAATAACCTCATGGAACACTCAATAACAAGAAGTGTATAACAGGGTAAGAGCCTTACCAATGGTTCTTGACAGTACATGACATATACCACCTGTTATGGATTGTAGAGGAGCAGGGTGCTTACCCACACGTTTGGTTCACCAGGTGACTGCCATGAGTTTGATCCTGCAAGCAAGATAGTCAGGGTTAATACCATGCTTGTTCACATTAAAGAGGTTATGAAACCTCTTACCTCTTGTAAAACCAAATCAATAAAGCAAGAATCAAGACCATGTACCGTTGCCATTTGCCATCTCAATCATATTTAAACATGAATGTACACAGTCATCAAGAACATGTGCAATCAACCATAAGTTTACTTATCATCACTCAATCACACATTAAGTTTTGTTATCATCAAAACCATAACACCAACAATCATCAAAACCATAACTCAACATGTCTAGGTCTTTTCTAGGCCTTTTGTCTGTTTTCGTCGGCTTAGTTCTGAGGCTGGTGTTTTACCGACGGATCGATAACTCCTGACTTTGTGAGATCAGGGTTCACCTTTCTATCGCTATTTGGAGTAGCTTAGGGAGCCGAGCTTGTCTTGGTAGCCGTGTTCTTGTTCTTTATGGCTTTCCTTTTCCCTTTTCTTTTAGCTATTTCTACTCCTTCTGTTCCGGCTTTCTTTTACAACTTTCTAGTTGTAGTTTAGCTTTTCCTGCTTTACTACTCCTGCTGTTTTAGCTGTTGTTCCGTGTTACTGCATGTTTTTCAGTGGGGATCCGTGTGACCCCTACTATGCTAGTGACACGAGGCTCACCCCTACTTTTCAGTTGTGGTGCTCTGCTTCCTTAGAGGTTCCTGGTGTGGCGTGTTCGTAGTTGCCAGCGGTACCTGCGTCGGGCTTCCCCCGACCTTAGTGTACGTCTTTCTTTCTGTCGACTGTACTTGTCTTTCCTTTGGACTGGACTCTGGTATAATTATTAATTTTAACTGTTAATTAAAAAGTAATTTTATTTCTGCTACTTTAGCAAACCTGATTAATGAAATTTAATTGCTTACTATTATATCTGTGACTTCAATGTACTACACGACATTCCTTTTATCCCTTCGGAGCTTTACAGCTCTTGGGAGGCTTCAGGGTTCCAAGCGGTATCGGGTCTACTCGGTAGTCCTATCGGATATATCCGGTATCTGGAGTCCGGGTCGTCACACTGGTGAGGGCGGCGTGGTAAGGAACTAATTCCTGCTTCCGCATGTCGTAAACACTGAGGACTTGCCGGACTATGAGCTGGGAGTCCCTGTAGGCTTTGAGGCACTTGATGCCCATGTCGAGAGCCATCTGAAGCCCAATGATTAGAGCTTCATACTCAGCTTCGTTGTTGGTCGGGGATTTCATGAGGGCGCATGAGTTGTACAAAACTCTCCCCCGAGGAGTCAAGAAAATAATGTCGACACCTGCCATGACGGCTGGACTTTGATTATTCCGGGTAGTTCCCCGGGAAGCACCATCGAAGTAGAGCTCCTAACAAGGTGTTGTGCCCATGTGGTTTTGATGATGGTTTTAATGGTGGTTTTGATGATTGGTCTTTGATGTGAGTCACTCAAAGTGAGTCATCTTGCTGTGTGTGTCATCATGCTATTATTCAGTCATTCTCTGATCATAATGTTATTTTATCATGTGAGTGAGTACAGTTCATATGGTTGTCAGATAAGCATGCTATCTTGATTCTGTCTACACTCTGCTTAGTTAGAATGAACAGTAGTGGGTCGACCCACCCTTACTGATGCGTCGACCCATCAGAACTCTGCCTGTCTGGGTATCAAGTATGTACATCAGCTTGATCGTAGTAAGTCTGTACAACATGCCTTAGTGTTCATATCATTAAGTCTGTACACTGGCATATCATATTCAGAGTCTGTACATCGGTCCTTCAGCGTCTCATGCATCGTCTCACTCTCGCAAAGTCCATACACTAGCTCAAGCTTGTCGAAGTCTAGACATCGCCGTTGGGCATCAAAGTCTGAACATTGGCCTCATGCTTCAAGTCTATACATTGGGTTGTCCGACCACAACTCTATATATTCGGTTGTTATATCTTGAGTCTATATAGTGCTCACAGCACACTCGTTCCATGTCTATACAGTCTCACGCTCAAATCCTTCAAAGTCCATACATTGGACTATAGCGTCCACTGTTCATGCCTTATTCCAAGTCTATACAGTGCACTGTGCAGCCTGTTCGTGTTCGAGCTTGTTGGTGAAGTCTGTACATCCGGCGTTTCAGCTTGCAACCAAGTCTGTACATCGGACTGCTTCTTTTGAAGTCTATACATTCGTTTCCTTGGGCAAAGTCTATACATCGTGGCCTTGAACTTTCAAGTCTGTACACTCTTTATTTCAAAGTCTGTACATTGTTACCTTGAAGCCGTTCCAAGTCTATACAATGCCCAAGTCTGTACAGCCATCAGTGAACCCTCCAAGCCTATACATCCAGTTGAACGCAAAGTCTACACAACGCCTCACATCTTGCAAGTCTGTACATTGGCGTCATTACACCAAGTCTATACACTGCACTCATGCATTGTCCTTTATGGTAAAGTGTATACACTGTCCATGTGCTAATTGTTAAAATGTATGTACACTCGCTGTTATAAGAGCCTGAACTAACTAAGTATATACATTCCTTCCATCTCTGTTTGCAGACGATTCAGACTGATGATTGAGCCAACGCAGTTGCACAATGCGTCAACGCACTCCACACGAAATGTGAGAGGGCTGAAGCCATCTAAGTTCAGATGATGGAACACTAATGCGTCAACGTAGCATGATGAGAGCGTCGACGCAGCACGCCCATCTGCTGAAGACTTGATCATTGGATCATCAATGCGTCAACGCCACGGGTTGGAAGCGTCGACGCAGCAGTTAAAAAGGCTAGGCTGTTTGTTCACTGGAACGTATCCATGCGTCAATGCCACTGCTAGACAGCGTCGACGCAGCCATTGAGCCTGATAGGCATCTAGCTCGGAGACAGTTTAGAAGGTTAACGCTGGAGTTCTTAGCGTCCACGCAGCATGCAAACAAGCCAAACTATTAGTTGCAGAAACACACCACTGCGTCAACGCTTTAGCCTAGCAGCGTCAACGCAGCATGTCTATCCGCCAAATACATTGATCACTGGACTGCCGATGCCGATGCGTCAACGCAGCAAGCTGATGGAGTCAACGCAGCAGACTTGAGTTTTGCTGGTAGAATGTCCTTGAAGGCTGCGTCAACCCCTTGAAGCAAGTGCGTTAACGCCACCTGACTCTAGTTGCTGAGCGTGCTAATGAAGGGCACATGATCCGAGGTGCCTGGCTCGTGAACCAGGATGCTGCCACGTGGTCTGAATTTCTAGGGCAGGAAATGTGGAAGCCACACGCGCCCAGTGTGCCTGCTGATGCTATATATACGAGTCTTCATCCTCTGTAGAAGACTGATCGAAGAAGAAGCCTGAAGAGCAGAAAGCCCTTCGATCCAGAAAAAGAAAAGAAGAAGAAAAAGAGAATAAGAAGAAAGAGAGTGAGAGCAGAAGAAAGAAAAGAGAGAGATAGTGCTCGTGAGAAGTGAGAAGAAAGAGAGAAGAACGTGAGAGAAAAGGAGAGCAGAAGAGAAAGAAAGAGAGATAGAGAGAGAGAGAGAGAGAGTTCGTGGAGAAAAAGCTTACCTGAAGATCTGTCTACTGGACCGTGGATCAAATCCAGGCCAGTCAGCTCCAAGCGAGCCACATCTGTGTTATCCTTCTTTACAGCTTTCTGATCGCTGTGTATTTTTCCTTTCTTATTTTTTTCTTTTTCATTTGGTTATTCTTGTTCTTCCGATCCTCTGGTCAGAGGTCGGGTTCCTCTTGGTGATCAGGAGAAGGGAGATCGTGGGATCTCCGGTTTGCTCGCAGCAGGGTGCCGCGAGTGGGTTCCCTCCGGCTGAGGAGGAAGAGAGGCTAGGCCTCTGGTCTGCCAGCAGCTGGGTGCTGCTAGGTGTTTCCCTCCGGGATTGGAGGAAGGGAGGTTGATTCCTCTGGTTGCAAGTGGCTGGTGCCATTTGTGGGTTCCCTCCGACGTGGAGGAAGAGGGAAGGCTGTTCCCCTAGTCAAGCTGTGAGGCAGCGTCTGTTACAGACTGAGTCTGCTTGTCTAGCATTGGCTAGTGAAGCCTCACTCCGGTTAGGAGTGAGGGGTGGATATAGATCTGGAGGACCGAACCACCTTAAAACTATTTGTGCAGTGGTTTGCCTTGCGTTAGCTCCATATCTTCTACCTCCCATTCACAGGTTGTGCATGCTTGGCTAGTTGCATTATCTAGAGAGTTATTTTTTGAGCATTATATTCTGCTAAGTGTGTTTGGGTTGTTTAGCTCTGCCTTCGTTTCTGATTGATCAGGTGGCTGCATTGTTGCAGTCCAACTGTTTGTTCATTCGTTGCCTTATCATTTCATCTTGGAAAGCTCATTAGTCCTTATTCCGCATATCTGAGCTTTAGAGTTTTAATTTGGGCTATATTTTCTAGAGAGATACATTCACCCCCCCTCTGCATCCGGGCCTAGCACCCTAACACAAGTTACATTGGCTATGAGGGCGTCTTGATGCTGGTAATGCAAGGCATCTCCAGTCTTTTCAACTGGCGCTGGTGACTGGGAAGCAAGGGACTCCTCATCGGGGAGTTCCGTGTTGAGAAATGAGTCGTCTGGTACCGGATGGGCAGCCAAAAATTTAGCCATGCCCTGGCCCTTGATTTAGGTGATATCATACTCCATTAACAGGAGAGCCCATTTCCCCAATCGGCCTGAGAGGACAGGCTGCCTGAGGAGATACTTGAGTGGGTCGTGCTTAGATATGAGCTCAACCTGATGTGACAGATGGTAGTGCCGCAGCTTCTTGACGGCGAACACCAATGCTAAGCAAACTTTCTCCATAGGGAAGTAATGGTACTTTGCACCAATCAATTTTCGGCTGAGGTAGTAGGACGGCTGCTCTTGGCCCTCTTCATTGATCTGCACCAACAGGGCTCTTAATGAAGCGTCCATGGTGGAGATGTAGAGTACAAGGGGTTTTCCCTTGACTGGTGCCCCCAAGACTGGGGGAGTGAGGAGGCACTCCTTAATTTGCTCGAAAACAGCCTGGCATTCTGGGTCCCATATAAATGGGGCATCTTTTTTCATAAGCTTGCTGAAAGGCGTGCATCACCCAGAGAGATTGGAGATGAACCTCCAAATGTAGGCCATTCTTCCTTGGAAGGACTTGAGCTCGGTGTGGTTCTTAGGTGGTGGAAGCTCCCGGATTACCTTGATCTTGCTGGGGTCCACCTCAATTCCTCGGTATCTGATGATGAAGTCGAGAAACTTGCCGCTGAATACGCCGAAGGCGTATTTCATAGGGTTCATCTTGAGCCCATATTTTTTTTTATTTTTTTATCTTGAGCCCATATTGCCGGAGTCGGTTAAAGACCTGGCGTAGATCATGTAGATGGTCTTTCTGCCTTTTAGTCTTGATGACGAGGTCATCGACATAACACTCGACGATGTTGTGCAGCATCTCATCGAATATTTTGGTCATGGCCCTCTAGTAAGTAGCACCAGCATTCTTCAAACCAAAAGGCATGCACTTGTAATTGAAAATCCCTTTAGGGGACCGGAAAGCCGTGTGATTCTTATCTTTGAGGGACATCCAGATCTGGTTGTAGCCAGACGACCCATCCATGAAAGATAAGGCTTCATGTCTGGTGGTCATATCGACCATGGTTTCTGTGATTGGGACTGGGAAGTCATCCTTCGGATAGACTTGGTTGAGGTCCCGAAAGTCGACGCAAATGCGGACTTGACCACTTTTCTTTTTTACTGGGATGATGATGGCGAGCCAGATCGAATAGATACACGGCTCGATGAAGTCGACCTCCGCCATTTTGTCGACTTCGGCCGAGACTTGGAGTTCCAGCTCATGGCGCACGCGCAGCTATGGCTTTTTGATTGAGGTGGATGAGGGAGAGATGGCTAGCTCATGCTCTGTTTCGGAGGGGTCTAGCCCTGCCATCTCCTTGTATGTCCAAGCGAAGCAGTCCTTGTATTTGAGTAGGAGTTGCTTATAGTCTTGCCTTTCTACTTCGGTGAGGAGAGCGCTGACGAATGTTGGCTGGTGAGCTTCATCTTTACCCAAGTTGATTTAAACAAGTTCGTCAACGGTTGCTTGGCCACTGTCTGTTGAGTTATGGTTTTGATGATTGTTGGCGTTATGATTTTGATGATAACTAAACTTAATGTGTGATTGAGTGATGATAACTAAACTTAAGGTTGATTGCACATGTTCTTGTTGGCTGTGTACATTCATGTTTAAATACGATTGAGATGGCAAATGACAATGGTACATGGTCTTGATTCTTGCTTGATTGAATTGGTTTTACAAGAGACAAGAGGTTTCATAACCTCTTTAATGTGAACAAGCATGGTATTAACCCTGACTATCTTGCATGCATGATCAAATTCATGACAGTCACCTGGTGAACCAAATGTATGGATAAGCATCCTGCTCCTCTACAATCCAAAACATGTGGTATATGTCATGTACTGTCAAGAACCATTGGTTAACTTCCTTGTATAATCCCTTCAAGATCAAAGGATTTCGATGCCACAGACTCAAATGGGCTGCTAAAGGGGTTAAGGGATTGAACGGGAGAAATATGAGAATTCCCCAGATTTTGGTCAACCGCTGGCCTTGGGGCGGTCGACCGGAAATAACAACAACCAATTTCCTACATTGTTTTTACAGAACGATCGACCGCCAGCCTTTTCCGGTCGACCGCCAGCCCTGAAGCCACTTTTGTTGACTTGGTTTTTCCAATCCGTGGAGAGAACCTCTCACCCATTTCTTTAATCCTAATGCTCCCAATCACCCCAGAGATTGTGGATCTGGTCTGGAGCTTGTCTCCTAACCTTCCAAGGGTTATAAAACCTCTCTTTGAGGTCATAAACCCTAAGAGACAAAAAAGAGAACAAAGGGAGATCAAGGTGGCTCAAGGAAGAAGAGGAGTGCTACTGTAGCATGAACAATAGTCCGTGAATCAAAGCTCCATCCAGCAGCTGAAGATCCAAGGTCCATTTTGAAGCCTTCATCCTCCCATGAACTGAAGAAGCAAGCATCCAACTAGAAGAGATCAAAGGAGAGCCCATCAACCAAGGAGTCTATCAAGGGAAGAAGAAGAAGGTTGCTACAAGGAAGAAGGAACCTCTTCATCCATCTGAAGGTACTCTAGCTCCGTTTGCTAGCTCCGTTTGAAGCCAGAAATCTCAAGGAAGAGAACAAGCTCACAAGCATCAAGGAGATACACGGATTTGCTCAAGGAAGAAGGAAGAGTACTGTAGCCATGAACAGTACCTCGTGCAACAAGTGTTCTTCATCCATCCTCAACCCATTGAAGGTAGATCAGAAGCCAACATCCTCCAAGGAAAAGAAGGAAGCAAGGAAGCAAGGATTCAAAGGAAGATTACCCAAGGAAGAAAGAAGAAGAAGCAAACAAGCACAGATCTGAGAAGAAGGTTGTACAATGGTGAAAAGAGCAAGGTTTTCACAATCCACGTGAAGTCATTCAAGCAAGAGGGAAGGCAACATTCAGGATCAGTAGCATACGTTGAGAAGGAAGCCAAATCAGGGGATTTCTAAACTGTGCCTTATTATTTTTCATGTTCATATTCGTGTCTTGTAGTGCCCCAAAATTTATGTAATAATTTCTGAGTTATTTATAGAACTTTCTAGAATTTATAAGGGCTAAATAGACTAATAAAAGAATTATTGGATTAATAAGTCATTATAAGGCCCAATTATGTTAAATAATTAACGTAGCCTATTTAAATAAAATCCAAAAGGTTTAAGGACCAAGCCCATTAAGTTTGGTCCATATTCTAGAAGTTTATTTAGCATATTTTACGTATTTTAAGGATAAATACCATTTTTTCATGGATAATAATATGGATAATTAACAAAAGAGTTTGATTGATGTTGAACTCTGTGCACATTGGATGTAGCGGTCTATCGTGCGACCGCCACAGCCATGTAACGCACCAGTCTTGATGCGTTACATCCTGTTAGTTCCGTGAAAGAAAGAACGAGCAAAAAGATTAGAACTTTGAGATCTTATCTACAAGAGATCGACTTGGGAGAGTTTATAATATTACTAAGGACTCTTAGGGATTAGGTTATGGCAAATTAAGGACTCTAGAATCAATCTAATCTTCAAAACCTTATAAATAGGATCTAGTTCTGAACTGAGCGACCCTTACTTTTGGCTCGTGAAGAATCAAGGTAAGGAGATATAATTTCGGGTAAGTTCTTTAGAAGATTTTGTTTAGTATACTTTAGACTAATAGTTCTCAAAATTTCATGTTAGGAGATCAAGCAACCAAGAAGATTGAAGTTTCCAAAGTTGCTGGTTCGACCATAGTAACTCAGGATTCAGAGTAAAAGACCCCTAAAGATCAAGAGATTAGGACCTCTAAATGAGGTAATTAGAATTTAATCCTTTAGAACTTTTTGTTCACCTTAGTTTCATCTTCTTACCCTCAAAATTTCACATCTTTAGGACAAGAGGTTGGAGAGATAGAGCAGCAGGAAGTTGCGGGAAAATCATTGGAAAAGGAGAGCTAGGGCTCGAATTTCAGACTCAAATTAGAAGCTTAAAGCCTAGTTAAGAGGTAGGTTATCTCATGATTGGTAAAAATATCTTGTTAGGGATAAAATCCCTCTGATTGTACTTGATTTCATGCATTATAGACTATGAATTCCATAATTTTAGTGGGTTCATGCATACATACATATTCTTAGCCATAATCAAAGATCAAAGATATTATCTTGTCAATTCACATCAACCTATGCATCTAGATGACCTTTACTTATTTTTGTCATGATTGGGGTAGTTAAATCTTTTCAAAACATGACATGGTTTTAAATCATAGTCTTTTTATTTCATTATACTGTTAGCAGGGACTCTGACGCACCATACTTAGACCGTCACAGACTGTAACGGCCTTACGATAAGCTGTCACACTCGATGTTGTATTTAGATTACTATGTTGTCTCTGACGCACCATAGATGGAGCGTTACATTACTGTAACGGTCCCTCAATAGACCGTCACAATCACTGTGATGCACCCATTCTAGACCGTCAGGGTAATCATAGACAGAATTGAAAATCAGTCAAGTTAACTTATAAATAAGCCTAGTTATCTAAGTTTTGACCTAATTTCATGTCTTTAAGATTATCTACTGATTCATGATAGAAATTACATAATTAAGATATCTTAAGTTAATTTAAGTTACGTTAATTTCATATGTCAAAATTCTATAGTTTTGTATCTAAATCATGATTTTCCAAAGATGTATTGACGGAGTTTTATCATGATTTCCTATTGTTACACATCCTCTCTCTACCAATAGAGTCATTTCTCTAAGTACATGGCACATATTCCGGTATGTTATCCATTAGTTCATTTTGCACTATAGGAACATTATTCTTGGACATGAGGATCTCTCTATTGGATATTCCTTCCAATGGACTAAGAAATCTTGTTTCAAGGCCTCCGTAATTCTCCGCGAGCCTGAGATTCCCACTAGGACGCCGAGTTGGTTGTATCATTAAAACCCAAGTGATTAGATTACACTCGATGTTTCTGGTTATCAGTAGTGTAACGGATCTATATTGGACCGTCAGGTACATGTAACGGCCCAATATACGACCGTCACATTCAACTAAGTCTGATTTCTTGGTTTAGGATTCAGACTAATGTAACGGCCCAATACTGGAGCGTCACATCATGAAATGGCCCAGTACACGACCGTCACAATGCTTGAGTATTTTAACTTGAGGTTTGACCAAGGGTTGATATTCCAAGGTTTCTATATGGACTCTTGATGATCTAGAACTTATCATATTAATCAAGAAACCTAATATAATGAATGAAGGATAAAGAATGTACCGTTATTCTACCGATTTATTTCCATAAGCATAACATAGTGTAAGTCATTATTGATTTCTCATGATTCTGATTGAAGCATTCATTCATTGAGTTATTGTTATCAAGAGTTTGTTGGAATTGTACATTCTTGGCCATACTTTATTGTTACATGCGTGGAAAAAGCTTGATTTATACTTGAAGATGCGATCGAGCACTGATTGTGTTCAAGGGCTCTATGCTAGTCCCCTCGGCTGATTGTCGGAAACATACTATTATAAACCATGGGATATGATGCTACCGGCGTCGCATTGTGCTGGGAGTACTTTCTTTATAAATAAGTGAAAATCCACAACACAATATAGCATGATTGATACTTGACTTTCTTGATATTCCACAGAAATTCACGAAGTACTTGCTCATAAGCAAAAGATACTGGAGTGATGATTATGTGGCTTGCTAATACATTCTCATTACATTCTTGTTCATGAAAAGCCATATCATGTTCTCATAATATTTTTGCTAGTTCATACTTGCTCTCATTCTATCTTGCATACTTTGGTTTAATCACATGATTGATCGCATTCGCATGATTTTACCTTATTTCTCTAGAGCTAAAATGTTAATTACTTTAATGACACCTTCATGTTGATGCGAAGATACCTACTGGGCAAGTGTGCTCATTACCTATTTCCATTCTTTTTCAGGAAATGGAAGTGAGTCGGGTTCTGATTCAGAATGTTCAAGTAGCGGATCCCCAAGTGAATAAAGAATGAGCGAAGACTTAGGAAGTTTACATTGTTTAGATCGAGTCTATGCAATTTCTTATTTCTTGAGTCCAGCATGATGGAAGTTGAATTAGTGGTTATATTCGAATATTAGATTTGATTATTAATGAAAGTTGAAGTTGAGTAAATATTGTGCGATTGCATTCTTATGTGTGATTGCCTTGCGCTCTGATCGTTCTTGCTTGCAAGAGGCTTACCATGCCGGCTGATCGCGTTCCTCGAGCGAGTCTTCCGCTATAATAAAGGCTCGGGGCTTGACAGTTAAGTTGGTATTAGAGCCTAAGTCTCAGGACTTAGGAAGAAGAGTCATGTGTTGTAACGGTGCGATCGATACAGAGGGGGGGTGAATGTATCCCCTTCCAGAATATTGCCCAAATTAAAAACAATTTGCCTGCTACTAGATATAGTTGCAGAATAAAGGCTATCGAGTTCAAATAGACATTTGATCGACCAGATGAGCTGCTGACTATACTAGTGGAACCTGATGAAGTCTAATGCCAAATGACAGTACAATGCAAACTAGACTCACTTACCAAGATGAAAAGCTCAAGGCCACTGTAACTCAAAACAAGACTATTCAAACAACCTGTGAAACAGATAGAAGTTATGGAAGAGCACACCACAAGCAAACCACAGAACAAAGGATTTTTAGGTGGTTCGGTCCTCCAGACCTACATCCACCCCACACTCAAACCGAGTGTGGCTTCACTAACAACTGGGCAACACAGCTTGCCAACAGACGCTGATACACAGCTTACCCAGGGGAATAGCCTCCCCTCTTCCTCCTACACGGAGGGAACCTCCAGCAACCCACGGTCACTAGAAACCAGAGACTCACGTCTCTCTTCCTCTATACCAAGAGGGAACCCCACTAGTAGCAGCCCCGCTACCAGTGAACCAGCCAGTAGCACTCTGCTACCAGCATTCCACCAGAGGCCTAGCCTCTCTTCCCCCTAGCCCGGAGGGAACCCACAAATGGCACCAGCCACTTGCAACCGGAGGAATCAACCTCCCTTCCTCCAATCCCGGAGGGAAACACCTAGCAGCACCCAGCTGCTGGCAGACCAGAGGCCTAGCCTCTCTTCCTCCTCAGTCGGAGGGAACCCACTCACGGTACCCTGCTGCGAGCAAATTGGAGATCCCACGATCTCCCTTCTCCTGATCACCAGGAGGAACCCGACCTCAGTCCAGAGGATCGGAAGAACATAGTAAATCAGATCGAATAAAAAGAAAAATAAGAAACGAAAATAACACAGCAAACACAAGCTGTAAATGAAGGAACATCAGATGTGGCTCCCATGGAGCTGACTGGCCTGGATTTGATCCACGGTCCAATAGACAGATATTCAATAGCTTCTTCCTTCTTCTCACGAGCACTATCTCTCTCTTTTCTTTCTTCTGCTCTCACTCTCTTTCTTCTTCTTCTCTTTTTCTTCTTCTTCTCTTTTTCTTCTTCTTTTCTTTTTCTGGATCGAAGGGCTTTCTGCTCTTCAGGCTTCTTTTTCGATCAGTCTTCTACAGAGGATGAAGACTCGTATATATAGCAGTAGCAGCAGCAGCTAGCGCGAGTGTGGCTTCCACATCTTTTGCCCTAAAAGTTCAGACCACGTGGCAGCATCCTGGTATCTCATCCACCCTTGGATCACGAGCCAGGCACCTCGAATCACGTGCCCTTCATTAGTACGCATTTGAATTTATCCCACTGCGTCGACCCTGCTATGGATAGCGTTGACGCGTTGAAGACAGCCAGATATAAGTCGCCCCTCTCTTGAACTGCTGCGTCGACGCTGCCAGTTGGTGGCGTTGACACATGAACATGTACATTTGTATATTGGCGTCTCTTAAGCCGCTGCGTCGACGCTCTCAGCATGCTGCGTTGACGCATCGGCAATCCAGTGATCAAGGTCTTCGGCAGATAACTGTGCTGCGTCGACGCTATCTTGCAGTGGCGTTGACGCACTGCAGTATTCCAGTGAGCTATGGACTCTACCTTATTAACTACTGCGTCGACGCTGCTGTAGCATGGAGTTGACGCAGCCAGGTGAAGCTCTGAAATCCTCTTTAGCTGAAGCGTGGACGCATTGAACTCCCAGCGTCGACCCTGTTCCCTTCAGCAACCTGAGTGTATAGACTTAGTGTTAACGTGCCAGAGAAACCAGTGTACAGACTTCATGTTAACGTGCCAGACAAACCAGTGTACAGACTTGCTGAGCTTTCGCTAAGTCTGTATAGACTTGATGAAAGAGTGCCTGGAAAGGCAGTGTACAGACTTGATGGCGTGAAGGAACGAGTGTATAGACTTCGTGATGCCAACAGACAATGACTGTGCAGACTTGTTAAACCATGCACACTGTATAGACTCTTCATGCGACAATGTATGGACTTAGAGGTTAACACTCGAATGTATAGAGTTGAAGACCTAACAATCGAGTGTATAGACTTCAAAGGACAAAGCATCCACAGAACAGACGATGTACAGACTTTGCCAATATGAGACACTGTACAGACTTTGTCAAGTGACTGGCTGTACAGACTTCAGAAGATGAAGACTCTGTATCGACTTGAAGACCATGACCCAATGTATAGACTTGCCTTAACAATGAATGTGTAGACTTTGAAATAGGAGTTAGGCAAACGGATGTATAGAGTTGGCCAAAGCAGCAATGTATAGACTTGGCTTTGAACGCTTGAGCTGAAGACAATGATGTAATGTATAGACATGAATAAACTGTGCACATTGTATAGACTTGAAGAAACAAGGCAACGTTGTATAGACTTGAAGAGACAAGGCAACGTTGTATAGACTTCAAGGATGAATGATCAGACAATGTATAGACTTCACAGTTCAACAGCCATTGTATGGATTTTGAAACAGCAAATGAATAAGTATGTACACTGAGTAGAAGAGGCAGGCTGTATAGACTTGGAGTTTAACATGCATGAAAACCAATGTACAGACTTGCTATCGTCACAGCTGACGACTCCAGTGTATTGACTTGACGGCCTGAAGGCGATGTGCATACTTGCTGAGTTGACGCTGCAGCCCAATGAGTTGACACTGCAACGTATACACTTTTCGTTCAAGTGATGATATGTAGACTTGAAGTTAGACAAACCAGACAATCAGTGTTCTGATGGGTCGACACATCAGCAAGAGTGGGTCGACCCACTACTGTTCATACTAACTAAGCAGAGTGTAGCAATGAATGCTTTATGCATCAGTTAACATGACTGAACATCAAAAAATGTTAAACTAAACTGAGCAGCAAGATGACTGAACATTTGATAGACTGAGTTGATGAGAACATCACCTCCTATTTCATCAGGCCAGGTCTAGTCATTTAATTTTGAGTCCTATGTAATTTTTATTTGAGTCATTGATGTAATTTTCATTTTATTTGAGTCATTTCCCTAGGTCTAGCATTTATTTTCCTATGTTTGAGTGTCATTAGATTGTGTAATGTGCTAATTGGGCCCATTTCTTTGGGCTTGGCCCAATGAGCTCCCCTACCCCTTCGGTTATTTGTCAATAAGTCTTTTGTCAGGGTCTTTTGTAGAAATGTGGGTTTCCTATATATAGGACCCCATTTCCTCCATTTGAACTTAATCAACAAATGAATGAATCATTGAATGAAAAATGCCATTTGAGAGTCCAAAGCTTAGTTTAGTGGAGTGATTCCAACATTTCTTGGGTGAGATGCCCTAGGGGAGAGATTCCCCACCCTTCCCTCTCTTAATCTCTCTTTTTCACCCCACTTTCTCTCTCCTCAACACCCAATTCCGAATTTCCTTCTCTCTCCTCCCTCCCAACCACCTCCACTCTCCCACCTACCCCATTAAAGGCCACTCCCCTTCCCCACACATCCCATTACTCCACCCCCTAGTCCCAAGAGAGCTTCCACCAATCCTAGCTCCACCTCCCAACCCCCAACTACCCCACCCACTTTCCCAAGCACCCTTCCCACTACCCCAAGCACCCTTTCCCTTCCCCAACACAACCCCTCCCATCCCCAAGACCACCATTGAATACCCTTCATTAAGCAAAAATCAAACTCACCTTCCCTCCACTCACTTGTGCCCCCCTTCACCTTCTCCTCTCACCCACCTTCCCAAATTCGTAGCTCCTCCTACCACCATCTATTGGACCCTCTTCCAGACCTTATTCTCCACCTCCCACATCTTAGAACACCCCTCCAAGACCCCCTTACAACCAGGGGTCACTCCCACACTCATCTACCCCCTTTCTCCTTCTTCTATCTAGGCATTGGAAGCTGCCCCTTGGTTGCTGCTTGCAGTCCAGAAATTGCAGAAGAACTAGTCTCTTGCAGCGGCCACCACGACGCCATCTGGACGAGTTTGAAGATACAAGAGCCATCGTTAGAAGCTTCTCCGGGTCTTCTTCACAACAGAAGTGGTTTCGTCTTCATCGGAGCTCGGGGCTGTTCACAAACCCCGTTCTCCCCCGACTGCGCGGAATCGATCCTGCTGAGCACCAGAACCGGATTGAGAGCCCTGCCACGACAAACTTCGAAGGAATCAGTCCACCATTTCTTCTACAAAGTTCTACTTCTCTCTGTCTATTTTCAGAATCAGGAAGCGGAGTTCCATTCGGATACCGTTGGCCGGAGATACCATTTTTCTCCCTCTGCTGCATCACCCTGCTACAACACAGCCTGCTTCGACCTGTCAGCAGTGTTCAGCATCCTCAGACCTCCCCCGACATCAGAAAGCTTCCCCGTCTGTTTTGCTGCGAAGATAACTTGACTACGATTCCAACGACTCTGACGGCGGCCAATTCCGACAACGGGAGCAGCTGGGGTACCCTCTGCAACATGCTGTTGGAAGTCAGTCCCTGCTAGTCCGCAAAACAGAGGTCCTGTTCCATCTACTGCCCCGACCAGTAGCTTCTCCAGAAGAAATCACAAAAATTCTGAGGCATTCCCCTTCCTACTACGAAGATTTCGCCGCCCGTCTCACCATCAGCAAAATTCTTGAGCAAGATCTACAGCAGTAACATCATCCCCCTGTCCCTGCTCGCAGATGGCTAGCAGATTTGGTACCAACACTTAGTCTTCGTTCTTTGCTCTTCTTTCCCCACCCCGCTTGGCCGGCTGAAGGCCCCTCCCTGCGTGGAGGTAGTATTGATTGTAATTTCATTAACCCCCACCCCAAGATCCCCCCCCCTTGCATGGGGTGTAGTGCATGTAATTTAAAATTTCAGATCGAAGCTTCTCCGGCGCGGCGTGCGGGTAAGCCCACGCTTCCTCGCTCGCCCTCGTCTCCGATCGGGATCGGTGTCTTCACACCGACTAGGTGAGCCACTGCATACTCCTCTTTGCTGAAATTCCCTTGCTTAAGTAGTATCGCATCTTAGTGCCGTCGGTGGTAAGTGAAGCGCCCGAACCCAAATTTGCTTGTGATTGAGTGACTACCGCGGGTGAGTTGCGAGAGAGCCATTAACACCCACGCCCTCGGCGTGCTAGCCGCCTATGAGAATGGGCATCCTAGGACCCTTGAGAGGTCCAATCCAAAGCTAGCCAACCCCCGGAGCAGCAAGGGCCCGTCCCGGACCCTCACCACTATCACCGGTTTGCCTACGGGTACAAGAGTGCGCTTAGCGGGTGAGTCCGCCCGAGTAAAGTCACCGGTTCGTGCATTGGTTGCTTGCTAGGTCCAAGGGTCATTTGATCATGTGATGATCACCCCTAGGCGTTTCACATCAAGTGGTATCAGAGCAAGTCATTGACTTGTCTCTATCAAGTCAAGTCCATGGGCACGCTTGCATTAGAGTTCTCATCGGATCGTTCCATGCATTATCCACCTCCCATTGTCATTGAGTCTACAGACCAAAAGGCCCCAATTCCCATCATATCCCAAGCATACCTACCTAATGGGAGCCCCACAGAAATTGACTTCATCTACATGGTAGAAGATAATTGGGTATCCCCCGGCATTGTAGCCACCCTCTCTACGACCGGACAAATTGTGCACAACGGAGACCTAGTCTTCGTTGAATTCCATAAATGGTTTGGAGAGACCAAATACTTTGATGGAGCATGGTGTCAAATTGGAACTTTGGAAGGCCCTTGCATAATCCTAGGGAAACAATGGCTTGATGAACGAAATACCACCTTCCACCCATTGCGTTGGTCTTGCCTAGTTCATCCCCCACATCTCCCGGGAGCCTATGGTTTCAACAACCTTTTGTTCCCTCACCCACCGGGGCCCCATACCCGGCCACCATGCCCTCTCAACCCACTTCGAAGAATGAACAAGGTCATGAGTGAACATGAGGAAAACCCGGCCCACAAGACCAAATCCCCGGGATTGGACCCCAATCCAAATCTCTTCCCCACATTCAAGGAAATTCATACTCCTATCAATAAGGAAGAAGGACATCAACTCATCCCCGTCCAAACAAACACATACATCCCCAAACCACTCAATCTCATGCAAAAGGTGGTGACCCTAGGAGAACTTATCATCAAATGGCTCAAGCAAAATCCCATCCCTCATACCTTGTACTGTCAAAACCCAACCATGGAGCATCCTTTCCAATTAGCACCCATTAACTCCTATCATACCACATTCCAATCCTACTATGAGGTAAATAGTTGGGATGATCTCATCAAGGGTTTAGAATGGCAACTAAAGTTGACTTGCTTATTGACCATAGGAGAGGCCCACCCAAGAAGACTTAGTCTCATCCTCCCATGTGTTGGTTCTATCACCTCAGTCTACACCATTGGTTGCTACACTAGTGACCTCCTTCTCATTCTCCCCATGGATGAAGAACCCATCATGGTCCACTCCACTACCATTATGATCCCAAGTACCTTGACCGACTGGCCCACTAAAGATCTTGGTCCACTTACCATGGGGAAGGATGACCCACCATGTGTGGACCATGTGGACATAGAGTTCCTTCCTCTAGGAAGCCCAGTCCATGACCCCTTTGATCCCTTCCAATGGGAGTCTAGTTACCCATGTAATACACTCACCTTACCCACAACTCCCCTTTCCCTACCCCAACCAACCATATTGGACCAAGAACACCACTTCCAAGACTTGGGCCACACAAAGGGAACCATCACCATAGACAACATATGCCTAGGAAGCAAAGAAGAGCCCCTCTCCATAATGCCCACCTTCCTAGATCCTTTTGACCCTTTCACATGGAAGTTCAAAGGCCATCCCACACCCATACACATGGAAGTCATCTTTGGGAAAGGAATGCATAAGTCTTGTCATAACACATCACTTGGCATGATTCATAAGACGGGTTCATTCATTCACAACACCCACATGTCAAGTAGGAAGCATGAATGGACCATTTTTGGATGTAATGGTCCACCTCCATTCATCATGAGTCTTAAGCATGAGAGTTCCATATTCGGATGTAATATGCCACCGTCATTCATCATAAGTCTTAAACATGATAAGAGCATTCACGGATGTCCGGGTCCCCCGGCACTCATCACACCCATACATGAAAGGGACACCTATGGATGCCCCGGCCCTCCCTCACTTCACATTGGTGATACACATGTCAAAGGCATCTACGGATGTCCGGGTCCCCCGATATTTACCACCACTTTGCATGATAGGGCCACCTACGGGTGCCCTGGCCCACCTAGGTTGACCAAAGTCTACACTGCATCATTACATGATAGGTCTACTTTTGGTTGCCCCGGTCCCCCTTTGCATACCACACACTTCCCACCCACACCGCACCGTAGCTCAAGGCATACTCATTCAAGCAAGCATCTAGCAATGGACGGTGAGGATCGTAATGAGCGGACAAAAACTCACGAGTGGCACTTTGAAGGTAACCTCACGATGGTGGCTTTGGAATGGCCCTACCATAGGGCCACCTCCAAATCGAGGGCACGAGGACTTGGACCTTCCATGTTCCAAGTGGCTTTTGGCAACCTGGCTTACGGGTTGGATTTACTCATAGGACTTTGGGATATACCTCACTTTTCATGTAACGGATCTAGCACCCTCTTAGGGCACCGCGGTAGATCCTAGTGAGCACCTTGAGCCTACCCCCATCTATGTGAGCGACACCCTCGGAGAGCTTCCACATAAAAACTTGAGAGCCCGACGTGTGCACACGGAGGCAATACTGGGCAAGCAAGGTACTATCATCGGCAAGAGGGTGTGTCCAAGCCACCTTGAGGAGTTGAAGCGCCGTCCCCTGGTTGCGAACGTGAGGTTGAGTTTGGACGTTAAAGCTTGCTCGGAGTTGCGTCGGAGGACCTCTTTCCCCCCGGTGGACTCTTACTCGACGGAGTCGAGTTCTTCGCACCCCGGGAGTATGATGAGAACATCACCTCCTATTTCATCAGGCCAGGTCTAGTCATTTAATTTTGAGTCCTATGTAATTTTTATTTGAGTCATTGATGTAATTTTCATTTTATTTGAGTCATTTCCCTAGGTCTAGCATTTATTTTCCTATGTTTGAGTGTCATTAGATTGTGTAATGTGCTAATTGGGCCCATTTCTTCGGGCTTGGCCCAATGAGCTCCCCTACCCCTTCGGTTATTTGTCAATGAGTCTTTTGTCAGGGTCTTTTGTAGAAATGTGGGTTTCCTATATATAGGACCCCATTTCCTCCATTTGAACTTAATCAACAAATGAATGAATCATTGAATGAAAAATGCCATTTGAGAGTCCAAAGCTTAGTTTAGTGGAGTGATTCCAACATTTCTTGGGTGAGATGCCCTAGGGGAGAGATTCCCCACCCTTCCCTCTCTTAATCTCTCTTTTTCACCCCACTTTCTCTCTCCTCAACACCCAATTCCGAATTTCCTTCTCTCTCCTCCCTCCCAACCACCTCCACTCTCCCACCTACCCCATTAAAGGCCACTCCCCTTCCCCACACATCCCATTACTCCACCCCCTAGTCCCAAGAGAGCTTCCACCAATCCTAGCTCCACCTCCCAACCCCCAACTACCCCACCCACTTTCCCAAGCACCCTTCCCACTACCCCAAGCACCCTTTCCCTTCCCCAACACAACCCCTCCCATCCCCAAGACCACCATTGAATACCCTTCATTAAGCAAAAATCAAACTCACCTTCCCTCCACTCACTTGTGCCCCCCTTCACCTTCTCCTCTCACCCACCTTCCCAAATTCGTAGCTCCTCCTACCACCATCTATTGGACCCTCTTCCAGACCTTATTCTCCACCTCCCACATCTTAGAACACCCCTCCAAGACCCCCTTACAACCAGGGGTCACTCCCACACTCATCTACCCCCTTTCTCCTTCTTCTATCTAGGCATTGGAAGCTGCCCCTTGGTTGCTGCTTGCAGTCCAGAAATTGCAGAAGAACTAGTCTCTTGCAGCGGCCACCACGACGCCATCTGGACGAGTTTGAAGATACAAGAGCCATCGTTAGAAGCTTCTCCGGGTCTTCTTCACAACAGAAGTGGTTTCGTCTTCATCGGAGCTCGGGGCTGTTCACAAACCCCGTTCTCCCCCGACTGCGCGGAATCGATCCTGCTGAGCACCAGAACCGGATTGAGAGCCCTGCCACGACAAACCTCGAAGGAATCAGTCCACCATTTCTTCTACAAAGTTCTACTTCTCTCTGTCTATTTTCAGAATCAGGAAGCGGAGTTCCATTCGGACACCGTTGGCCGGAGATACCATTTTTCTCCCTCTGCTGCATCACCCTGCTACAACACAGCCTGCTTCGACCTGTCAGCAGTGTTCAGCATCCTCAGACCTCCCCCGACATCAGAAAGCTTCCCCGTCTGTTTTGCTGCGAAGATAACTTGACTACGATTCCAACGACTCTGACGGCGGCCAATTCCGACAACGGGAGCGGCTGGGGTACCCTCTGCAACATGCTGTTGGAAGTCAGTCCCTGCTAGTCCGCGAAACAGAGGTCCTGTTCCATCTTCTGCCCCGACCAGTAGCTTCTCCAGAAGAAATCACAAAAATTCTGAGGCATTCCCCTTCCTACTACGAAGATTTCGCCGCCCGTCTCACCATCAGCAAAATTCTTGAGCAAGATCTACAGCAGTAACATCATCCCCCTGTCCCTGCTCGCAGATGGCTAGCAGATTTGGTACCAACACTTAGTCTTCGTTCTTTGCTCTTCTTTCCCCACCCCGCTTGGCCGGCTGAAGGCCCCTCCCTGCGTGGAGGTAGTATTGATTGTAATTTCATTAACCCCCACCCCAAGATCCCCCCCCCCTTGCATGGGGTGTAGTGCATGTAATTTAAAATTTCAGATCGAAGCTTCTCCGGCGCGGCGTGCGGGTAAGCCCACGCTTCCTCGCTCGCCCTCGTCTCCGATCGGGATCGGTGTCTTCACACCGACTAGGTGAGCCACTGCATACTCCTCTTTGCTGAAATTCCCTTGCTTAAGTAGTATCGCATCTTAGTGCCGTCGGTGGTAAGTGGAGCGCCCGAACCCAAATTTGCTTGTGATTGAGTGACTACCGCGGGTGAGTTGCGAGAGAGCCATTAACACCCACGCCCTCGGCGTGCTAGCCGCCTATGAGAATGGGCATCCTAGGACCCTTGAGAGGTCCAATCCAAAGCTAGCCAACCCCCGGAGCAGCAAGGGCCCGTCCCGGACCCTCACCACTATCACCGGTTTGCCTACGGGTACAAGAGTGCGCTTAGCGGGTGAGTCCGCCCGAGTAAAGTCACCGGTTCGTGCATTGGTTGCTTGCTAGGTCCAAGGGTCATTTGATCATGTGATGATCACCCCTAGGCGTTTCACATCAAGTGGTATCAGAGCAAGTCATTGACTTGTCTCTATCAAGTCAAGTCCATGGGCACGCTTGCATTAGAGTTCTCATCGGATCGTTCCATGCATTATCCACCTCCCATTGTCATTGAGTCTACAGACCAAAAGGCCCCAATTCCCATCATATCCCAAGCATACCTACCTAATGGGAGCCCCACAGAAATTGACTTCATCTACATGGTAGAAGATAATTGGGTATCCCCCGGCATTGTAGCCACCCTCTCTACGACCGGACAAATTGTGCACAACGGAGACCTAGTCTTCGTTGAATTCCATAAATGGTTTGGAGAGACCAAATACTTTGATGGAGCATGGTGTCAAATTGGAACTTTGGAAGGCCCTTGCATAATCCTAGGGAAACAATGGCTTGATGAACGAAATACCACCTTCCACCCATTGCGTTGGTCTTGCCTAGTTCATCCCCCACATCTCCCGGGAGCCTATGGTTTCAACAACCTTTTGTTCCCTCACCCACCGGGGCCCCATACCCGGCCACCATGCCCTCTCAACCCACTTCGAAGAATGAACAAGGTCATGAGTGAACATGAGGAAAACCCGGCCCACAAGACCAAATCCCCGGGATTGGACACCAATCCAAATCTCTTCCCCACATTCAAGGAAATTCATACTCCTATCAATAAGGAAGAAGGACATCAACTCATCCCCGTCCAAACAAACACATACATCCCCAAACCACTCAATCTCATGCAAAAGGTGGTGACCCTAGGAGAACTTATCATCAAATGGCTCAAGCAAAATCCCATCCCTCATACCTTGTACTGTCAAAACCCAACCATGGAGCATCCTTTCCAATTAGCACCCATTAACTCCTATCATACCACATTCCAATCCTACTATGAGGTAAATAGTTGGGATGATCTCATCAAGGGTTTAGAATGGCAACTAAAGTTGACTTGCTTATTGACCATAGGAGAGGCCCACCCAAGAAGACTTAGTCTCATCCTCCCATGTGTTGGTTCTATCACCTCAGTCTACACCATTGGTTGCTACACTAGTGACCTCCTTCTCATTCTCCCCATGGATGAAGAACCCATCATGGTCCACTCCACTACCATTATGATCCCAAGTACCTTGACCGACTGGCCCACTAAAGATCTTGGTCCACTTACCTTGGGGAAGGATGACCCACCATGTGTGGACCATGTGGACATAGAGTTCCTTCCTCTAGGAAGCCCAGTCCATGACCCCTTTGATCCCTTCCAATGGGAGTCTAGTTACCCATGTAATACACTCACCTTACCCACAACTCCCCTTTCCCTACCCCAACCAACCATGTTGGACCAAGAACACCTCTTCCAAGACTTGGGCCACACAAAGGGAACCATCACCATAGACAACATATGCCTAGGAAGCAAAGAAGAGCCCCTCTCCATAATGCCCACCTTCCTAGATCCTTTTGACCCTTTCACATGGAAGTTCAAAGGCCATCCCACACCCATACACATGGAAGTCATCTTTGGGAAAGGAATGCATAAGTCTTGTCATAACACATCACTTGGCATGATTCATAAGACGGGTTCATTCATTCACAACACCCACATGTCAAGTAGGAAGCATGAATGGACCATTTTTGGATGTAATGGTCCACCTCCATTCATCATGAGTCTTAAGCATGAGAGTTCCATATTCGGATGTAATATGCCACCGTCATTCATCATAAGTCTTAAACATGATAGGAGCATTCACGGATGTCCGGGTCCCCCGGCACTCATCACACCCATACATGAAAGGGACACCTATGGATGCCCCGGCCCTCCCTCACTTCACATTGGTCATACACATGTCAAAGGCATCTACGGATGTCCGGGTCCCCCGATATTTACCACCACTTTGCATGATAGGGCCACCTACGGGTGCCCTGGCCCACCTAGGTTGACCGAAGTCTACACTGCATCATTACATGATAGGTCTACTTTTGGTTGCCCCGGTCCCCCTTTGCATACCACACACTTCCCACCCACACCGCACCATAGCTCAAGGCATACTCATTCAAGCAAGCATCTAGCAATGGACGGTGAGGATCGTAATGAGCGGACAAAAACTCACGAGTGGCACTTTGAAGGTAACCTCACGATGGTGGCTTTGGAATGGCCCTACCATAGGGCCACCTCCAAATCGAGGGCACGAGGACTTGGACCTTCCATGTTCCAAGTGGCTTTTGGCAACCTGGCTTACGGGTTGGATTTACTCATAGGACTTTGGGATATACCTCACTTTTCATGTAACGGATCTAGCACCCTCTTAGGGCACCGCGGTAGATCCTAGTGAGCACCTTGAGCCTACCCCCATCTATGTGAGCGACACCCTCGGAGAGCTTCCACATAAAAACTTGAGAGCCCGACGTGTGCACACGGAGGCAATACTGGGCAAGCAAGGTACTATCATCGGCAAGAGGGTGTGTCCAAGCCACCTTGAGGAGTTGAAGCGTCGTCCCCTGGTTGCGAACGTGAGGTTGAGTTTGGAGGTTGAAGCTTGCTCGGAGTTGCGTCGGAGGACCTCTTTCCCCCCGGTGGACTCTTACTCGACGGAGTCGAGTTCTTCGCACCCCGGGAGTATGATGAGAACATCACCTCCTATTTCATCAGGCCTGGTCTAGTCATTTAATTTTGAGTCCTATGTAATTTTTATTTGAGTCATTGATGTAATTTTCATTTTATTTGAGTCATTTCCCTAGGTCTAGCATTTATTTTCCTATGTTTGAGTGTCATTAGATTGTGTAATGTGCTAATTGGGCCCATTTCTTCGGGCTTGGCCCAATGAGCTCCCCTACCCCTTCGGTTATTTGTCAATGAGTCTTTTGTCAGGGTCTTTTGTAGAAATGTGGGTTTCCTATATATAGGACCCCATTTCCTCCATTTGAACTTAATCAACAAATGAATGAATCATTGAATGAAAAATGCCATTTGAGAGTCCAAAGCTTAGTTTAGTGGAGTGATTCCAACATTTCTTGGGTGAGATGCCCTAGGGGAGAGATTCCCCACCCTTCCCTCTCTTAATCTCTCTTTTTCACCCCACTTTCTCTCTCCTCAACACCCAATTCCGAATTTCCTTCTCTCTCCTCCCTCCCAACCACCTCCACTCTCCCACCTACCCCATTAAAGGCCACTCCCCTTCCCCACACATCCCATTACTCCACCCCCTAGTCCCAAGAGAGCTTCCACCAATCCTAGCTCCACCTCCCAACCCCCAACTACCCCACCCACTTTCCCAAGCACCCTTCCCACTACCCCAAGCACCCTTTCCCTTCCCCAACACAACCCCTCCCATCCCCAAGACCACCATTGAATACCCTTCATTAAGCAAAAATCAAACTCACCTTCCCTCCACTCACTTGTGCCCCCCTTCACCTTCTCCTCTCACCCACCTTCCCAAATTCGTAGCTCCTCCTACCACCATCTATTGGACCCTCTTCCAGACCTTATTCTCCACCTCCCACATCTTAGAACACCCCTCCAAGACCCCCTTACAACCAGGGGTCACTCCCACACTCATCTACCCCCTTTCTCCTTCTTCTATCTAGGCATTGGAAGCTGCCCCTTGGTTGCTGCTTGCAGTCCAGAAATTGCAGAAGAACTAGTCTCTTGCAGCGGCCACCACGACGCCATCTGGACGAGTTTGAAGATACAAGAGCCATCGTTAGAAGCTTCTCCGGGTCTTCTTCACAACAGAAGTGGTTTCGTCTTCATCGGAGCTCGGGGCTGTTCACAAACCCCGTTCTCCCCCGACTGCGCGGAATCGATCCTGCTGAGCACCAGAACCGGATTGAGAGCCCTGCCACGACAAACCTCGAAGGAATCAGTCCACCATTTCTTCTACAAAGTTCTACTTCTCTCTGTCTATTTTCAGAATCAGGAAGCGGAGTTCCATTCGGACACCGTTGGCCGGAGATACCATTTTTCTCCCTCTGCTGCATCACCCTGCTACAACACAGCCTGCTTCGACCTGTCAGCAGTGTTCAGCATCCTCAGACCTCCCCCGACATCAGAAAGCTTCCCCGTCTGTTTTGCTGCGAAGATAACTTGACTACGATTCCAACGACTCTGACGGCGGCCAATTCCGACAACGGGAGCGGCTGGGGTACCCTCTGCAACATGCTGTTGGAAGTCAGTCCCTGCTAGTCCGCGAAACAGAGGTCCTGTTCCATCTTCTGCCCCGACCAGTAGCTTCTCCAGAAGAAATCACAAAAATTCTGAGGCATTCCCCTTCCTACTACGAAGATTTCGCCGCCCGTCTCACCATCAGCAAAATTCTTGAGCAAGATCTACAGCAGTAACATCATCCCCCTGTCCCTGCTCGCAGATGGCTAGCAGATTTGGTACCAACACTTAGTCTTCGTTCTTTGCTCTTCTTTCCCCACCCCGCTTGGCCGGCTGAAGGCCCCTCCCTGCGTGGAGGTAGTATTGATTGTAATTTCATTAACCCCCACCCCAAGATCCCCCCCCCTTGCATGGGGTGTAGTGCATGTAATTTAAAATTTCAGATCGAAGCTTCTCCGGCGCGGCGTGCGGGTAAGCCCACGCTTCCTCGCTCGCCCTCGTCTCCGATCGGGATCGGTGTCTTCACACCGACTAGGTGAGCCACTGCATACTCCTCTTTGCTGAAATTCCCTTGCTTAAGTAGTATCGCATCTTAGTGCCGTCGGTGGTAAGTGAAGCGCCCGAACCCAAATTTGCTTGTGATTGAGTGACTACCGCGGGTGAGTTGCGAGAGAGCCATTAACACCCACGCCCTCGGCGTGCTAGCCGCCTATGAGAATGGGCATCCTAGGACCCTTGAGAGGTCCAATCCAAAGCTAGCCAACCCCCGGAGCAGCAAGGGCCCGTCCCGGACCCTCACCACTATCACCGGTTTGCCTACGGGTACAAGAGTGCGCTTAGCGGGTGAGTCCGCCCGAGTAAAGTCACCGGTTCGTGCATTGGTTGCTTGCTAGGTCCAAGGGTCATTTGATCATGTGATGATCACCCCTAGGCGTTTCACATCATGAGTTATGATCAGAAAATAACTGAATAACAGCATGATGACTCACACATCAGGATGACTCACAGTGATTAACTCACATCAAAAACCAATCATCAAAACCACAGGGGCACAACAATCTCCCCCTTTTTGATGATGGCAACACTTTCAACACATTGAGTCATTCTGATGATGTGAGGCATTCTAATGACTCAAATTATTCTCCCCCTTTGACTTCATCAAAAAGAAAATAATTTGAGAAATTAAAGCATGTATAAGAAATCAGTCAATTCCTCCCCGTTGCAAGAACAAAATGCTCCCCCTTTTAAGAGTTGCAGCAAAAACATGAGTCAAAGATGATCAAAAGGAGCTTGCATGCAAAGATTGAATGAAATTTTCCCTTTGGCAAACAATCAACATAAACAGATACCAGAATGCAAGATCTCCCCCTAGAAATATGAATGCAAGAGCACAATTCTCCTCCTTCTATGCAGCATGATGCATATGACACGGAGGCTCCCCCTCTATAAATGGAACCTTATGAAATGAATGAGAAGGAGACCACAGGGGCATGCAAGAATTCTCCCCCTTAGATCAACAGTCAGGTTTGAAATAATGGAGTCCAATGTGAGAAAGTAAGTACTCAGAATGAATGTGAAAGATTTTTAATGGGATATCAATTTCATAAATCTGATTAAACAAGTATTTCAGACTCTTCTATTATAGAGATTTATGAATGATCTTCATTGACAAGTCAGATCAGAATATGATGTATGCAAGGCTTGTTTATAAGTTTCCTGTACTCATATCTGAAATCAGTTTTAATAAAAGTGAACCTTGTTTTCATATTGACAGTCTTGTTTGATCTTCTTTTTTCTTACTCACTCAATTTCAAAGATTCCTTTAAGAGATGCAATCAATAGTAATGAAGTTAAACACATAAGAAAAATATTTGTTTCTGTCAAGGGTTCCAATAGAATATTTCTTTTGCATATATTTTTCAAATGGTATACTAGATTAGCAGCAATTTTCATAACATTCTTCATGAGCACTTGAGTTTAGTACACCCTTGTAACTAGAGGATACACGTTGTTTAGACGCCAGTATCCCTAAGCACTTGGATGGACTAACTGTCATGCTTCATAGGAACAGAGATTGCATTTACACTTCATGACACACTACAGATCATTTCTTTGATGAGTGAGATGTATTTCTCAGTATGCATGCTGTTGCTCTGCCAGATTATCAATCATTTTTAAGCAGAGTTAACTATGTCACCTCATGACACAGTCCCTTGGACATGGTTTCTCAGTGACCAAGGTCATTGCTCTGACAGGATTTGCCCTTAGACATAATCCATATTCTCAGATGTTTAAAAATCAATACTAATTTCATACATATCAATCAAGGAATATCATGATTTCAGAATTTTCAGAATTCAGAAGAGTTTAAAAGACTCAACATGAAAATGTTGGTTAAAGTTTATTAAGGCCAACTCAGATATTTTCAAGATATGTTCATAAGCAAACACAAGACATACATGAATCATCAACCGGCTGAAAGAATCAGACATTCATAATCCTATATAATAGAAGATTCCTTTTTAATTTATTTTCAGATTTATGATCAGGATATGTACAGAGAATACTTTCTGAGTGTTCAGGGAAGGCCGAAACATTTTAAAGAATAACCAATTCAACAGATACCAATGGATAGGTTGAGTGAAAGTGGCTAAAAATAGTTGAAGCAGGAATTTGAAATGTGTTGCATTACACATTCATCACAGGGATTTGAGCAAGATAGCAGTTCAATCTGAAGATGGGAAGTTCAGTTGATAGAATATGAATGATGCTCCCCCTAAATGTATGCATGAGCTAGCATTCCTACATGTATGCAATTCTGACCTATGGTACCAGGCGGAGGACTTGGTCTAAAGACCACCTCACACACAGTAAGTACTTCTAGACAGAATTCATCAGCCCTTTAGTATCTCACTATTTATATACCAAAAGTCATGCATGACAATCCAATGCATATGCAGTCCTACATGCATCTTAAGCTGACAGAGTGCTATTTATATGCAATTGTGAATGCATGTGCATGTCAAATGTGCAGATGAACAATTTTTGAGCATGAGACATCATCCAAGCAACAGATTTATTCAATTCAGCTTTTCAGATTTTTCAGAATGCAATTTGTTTTCAGTGATTGTGCATTTTAACAAATATCAAACAACTGCAATTGTCATATGTATGTATCAAATGCAGACAACCTTTAAATCTCATGTATGCACCAGTGCATGATCAGACAGAAAGAAATTACAAATGGCAGATGCAGTTATGGACATGTATGCATGAGATCTTAATTGACATATTAAGCATGATGTTCAGCTAGAGCAAAAATTCAGGTGAACAAGCATTTAATCAGTAGAGTTGGGGTTTACCAAACTTTGGATGCCTTGGTTTATTTGACCCCCTTTTATTCCTCATCCTCAAGGCATACCTGCAAAGCACATATCTCATTTTGTGTTTCTAGGTACCCAAGACTTCTTGGGTCCTACTTTGTTAGTAACACCTCTGATAGGTGCTTTCCATAATCTTTGGGCATGTAAGTCATCAGACTTCATTAAATTACACTCCCTCATGGAGTGCCCAAACTACCCACAATAATGACAGGAAACAACAGATCTTGAATTCTTTTTATGCACAACATTGTTAGCATAGAATCTGTGTGCATTATCATGAAAGTCTCTGTTATTTGCATGCATATACTGTTTTCCATCTCGTGCCAGCCAGCATTCAGAAGCTCGGTGGCCAGGTTTTCCACATTCAAGGCATGTAGAAATCTTTCTCTTAAAGGCAGATTTATTTCTAACAAAAACATTTCTATTTGCAGGGAATTTTATATTTTGAGAAAATGTTTTCCCTGAGCATGCCAGCAATTCTTGACTGTATGCCCATGTTTTCCATAATGAGAACAATTAGAGAAGGTATTTCTATGAGGGCCTAACCAGCATTGTGCAGCAACATGTCCTATTTTTCCACAGTTATAACAATGAATTTTCTTTTCCCTAAGGACATGATTTCTACCCTGATTATTTTGAGCAGCTGTTAGGTCATCTTTTTCCATCAAATTACACTCATGCATCAGATGTCCATATTTGTGACAGTAGTGACAGATCATTTTCTTTCTAGATGCATGTGAGTGTGTGGGTGAAACATGCAGAGTGGGAAGAGGAACTTATTGATTCTTTTCTTTCTATTTTTCTGTTGTTTTCTTTTGAGCAGTTGACTGATAACCAGGAAGATTCTGAGGGCTTTGAGAAGTTGAACTGGACACAAAGGAAGTTTGAACTTTATTTTGAAAACTCTTCTTATTTGAGGGATTATAGCCCAACCCTTCCTTCTGAAAATTTACCTTAGTTCCTAGAATTTTGTCCAGATTATCTTTTCCGTCCACAAATTTTGACAAGGAATTATTCAAATCTTCAATTTCATTTTCCAAAGAAATGATGTGTATTTCATAACTGGCAATCTCTTGTTCATTGCAATTTACACATTCGCTTAGTACCTTGTTTGCAATTTTACATTCCTCAATTTCTTGTTCCAGATTTCTCAATTTTTCAGACTCTTCAATGTAAACAGTTTTTCCTTTTTCTAAGAGAAGAAGTTTCTCTGACATAGTAGTGTTCAACTGCTTCAATCCTTCAACCTCTTGAATTAGTTTGTCATTTTTTGATTTCAGATTTTCAATTTCTTCAACAGAGTCTTTATCAATCTGTTCAAGCTCCAGAATCTTGTTTAACAGATCTTTGTTTTCTTCCATTAGGGAAACAATAAACTCCTTCTGACATTCTGAATTTGAGTGAAGATCCTCATTTATTTCCTTGAGAAATGGACACTCATTGCATGCAGATTTAACAGAACATATTGTTTGAACCTGGAGTTTTTCACATTGTTTCCTAAGACATTCATTTTCAGATTTCAGCCTACTTAGTTCAAGGCAAACACATTTAAGTTCATTCATCAATTTTTCATTCTGGTTTTTATGCATATGGATATCTGACAAATAGGCATCATGAGATTGCTTTGTATTCAAACAATTTTCACATGGTGAACTTGAACTACCCTGATCACTTTTCTTTTTCAAGTTCTTGTATCGTTTTCTTAATTGTTCATGAGACTCAAACAGCTCAGCATATGCATTCTCCCAATCATCTAAAGAAAAATTCTCGAAGATGTTTACCTCCTCCTCATCATCTTCTTCTTCATTTTGGCTGCTGCCTTGATTGCTGCCACTTGGATTACTTCTGTTAGCCATCATGCAGCTGTCCTCGTTTACCCGGTGAAATTGCTTCAGCCTATCCAGGATGTCCTTTGCTGAGCTGCAATTATGAAGACAAGAACATAAGGCTCTATCAGTAGCTGCTTTCATCAGGTTAAAGGCTTTCTGATTTTCTCCATCCTTTGATCTGTGTCTGTCGGTCCATTTGGACACTTTCGTTGGTAAGGTGTGAGGACCTTGTGAAATTAATTTCCACAGATCAGGTTTAGCAAAATTAACATAAGCATGTAAAGCAGTGTACCACTGACTGAAATCAGAACCACTAAAGACGGGTGGAAGAGCCATTGAAAACAAATAGCGAGTAAATTCAAAACAACAGGAATATTTATGCACTAAGAACAAATTAGCACCTAAGACTGCAAGATCGAATCTGCAAGTCGCTGGACCTTGTATGCAGACACCGCTCTGATACCAATTGTTGTAATGGTGCGATCAATACAGAGGGGGGGTGAATGTATCCCCTTCCAGAATATTGCCCAAATTAAAAATAATTTGCCTGCTACTAGATACAGTTGCAGAATAAAGGCTATCGAGTTCAAATAGACATTTGATCGACCAGATGAGCTGCTGACTATACTAGTGGAACCTGATGAAGTCTAATGCCAAATGACAGTACAATGCAAAAGAGACTCACTTACCAAGATGAAAAGCTCAAGGCCACTGTAACTCGAAACAAGACTATTCAAACAACCTGTGAAACAGATAGAAGTTATGGAAGAGCACACCACAAGCAAACCACAGAACAAAGGATTTTTAAGTGGTTCGGTCCTCCAGACCTACATCCACCCCACACTCAAACCAAGTGTGGCTTCACTAACAGCTGGGCAACACAGCTTGCCAACAGACGCTGATACACAGCTTACCCAGGGGAACAACCTCCCCTCTTCCTCCTACACGGAGGGAACCTCCAGCAACCCACGGTCACTAGAAACCAGAGACTCACGTCTCTCTTCCTCTATACCAAGAGGGAACCCCACTAGTAGCAGCCCCGCTACCAGTGAACCAGCCAGTAGCACTCTGCTACCAGCATTCCACCAGAGGCCTAGCCTCTCTTCATCCTAGCCCGGAGGGAACCCACAAATGGCACCAGCCACTTGCAACCGGAGGAATCAACCTCCCTTCCTCCAATCCCGGAGGGAAACACCTAGCAGCACCCAGCTGCTGGCAGACCAGAGGCCTAGCCTCTCTTTCCTCCTCAGCCGGAGGGAACCCACTCGCGGCACCCTGCTGCGAGCAAACCAGAGATCCCACGATCTCCCTTCTCCTGATCACCAGGAGGAACCCTACCTCAGTCCAGAGGATCGGAAGAACACAGTAAATCAGATCGAATAAAAAGAAAAATAAGAAACAAAAATAACACAGCAAACACAAGCTGTAAATGAAGGAACATCAGATGTTGCTCCCATGGAGCTGACTGGCCTGGATTTGATCTACGGTCCAGTAGACAGATCTTCAATAGCTTCTTCCTTCTTCTCACGAGCACTATCTCTCTCTTTTCTTTCTTCTGCTCTCACTCTCTTTCTTCTTCTTCTCTTTTTCTTCTTCTTTTCTTTTTCTGGATCGAAGGGCTTTCTGCTCTTCAGGCTTCTCTTTCGATCAGTCTTCTACAGAGGATGAAGACTCGTATATATAGCAGTAGCAGCAGCAGCTAGCGCGAGTGTGGCTTCCACTGCTGTTGCCCTAAAAGTTCAGACCACGTGGCAGCATCCTGGTATCTCGTCCACCCTTGGATCACGAGCCAGGCACCTCGGATCACGTGCCCTTCATTAGTACGCATTTGAATTTGTCCCACTGCGTCGACCCTACTATGGATAGCGTTGACGCGTTGAAGATAGCCAGATATAAGTCGCCCCTCTCTTGAACTGCTGCGTCGACGCTGCCAGTTGGTGGCGTTGACGCATGAACATGTACATTTGTATATTGGCGTCTCTTAAGCCGCTGCGTCGACGCTCTCAGCATGCTGCGTTGACGCATCGGCAATCCAGTGATCAAGGTCTTCGGCAGATAACTGTGCTGCGTCGACGCTATCTTGCAGTGGCGTTGACGCACTGCAGTATTCCAGTGAGCTATGGACTCTGCCTTATTAACTACTGCGTCGACGCTGCTGTAGCATGGAGTTGACGCAGCCAGGTGAAGCTCTGAAATCCTCTTCAGCTGAAGCGTGGACGCATTGAACTCCCAGCGTCGACCCTGTTCCCTTCAGCAACCTGAGTGTATAGACTTAGTGTTAACGTGCCAGAGAAACCAGTGTACAGACTTCATGTTAACGTGCCAGACAAACCAGTGTACAGAGTTGCTGAGCTTTCGCTAAGTCTGTATAGACTTGATGAAAGAGTGCCTGGAAAGGCAGTGTACAGACTTGATGGCGTGAAGGAACGAGTGTATAGACTTCGTGATGCCAACAGACAATGACTGTGCAGACTTGTTAAACCATGCACACTGTATAGACTCTTCATGCGACAATGTATGGACTTAGAGGTTAACACTCGAATGTATAGAGTTGAAGACCTAACAATCGAGTGTATAGACTTCAAAGGACAAAGCATCCACAGAACAGACGATGTACAGACTTTGCCAATATGAGACACTGTACAGACTTTGTCAAGTGACTGGCTATACAGACTTCAGAAGATGAAGACTCTGTATCGACTTGAAGACCATGACCCAATGTATAGACTTGCCTTAACAATGAATGTGTAGACTTTGAAATAGGAGTCAGGCAAACGGATGTACAGAGTTGGCCAAAGCAGCAATGTATAGACTTGGCTTTGAACGCTTGAGCTGAAGACAATGATGTAATGTATAGACATGAATAAACTGTGCACATTGTGTAGACTTGAAGAAACAAGGCAACGTTGTATAGACTTGAAGAGACAATGCAACATTGTATAGACTTCAAGGATGAATGATCAGACAATGTATAGACTTCACAGTTCAACGGCCATTGTATGGACTTTGAAACAGCAAATGAATAAGTATGTACACTGAGTAGAAGAGGCCGGCTGTATAGACTTGGTGTTTAACATGCATGAAAACCAGTGTACAGACTTGATGTCCTCACAGCTGACGACTCCAGTGTATAGACTTGACGGCCTGAAGGCGATGTGCATACTTGCTGAGTTGACGCTGCAGCCCAATGAGTTGACGCTGCAACGTATACACTTTTCGTTCAAGTGATGATATGTAGACTTGAAGTTAGACAAACCAGACAATCAGTGTTCTGATGGGTCGACGCATCAGCAAGAGTGGGTCGACCCACTACTGTTCATACTAACTAAGCAGAGTGTAGCAATGAATGCTTTATGCATCAGTTAACATGACTGAACATCAAAAAATGTTAAACTAAACTGAGCAGCAAGATGACTGAACATTTGATAGACTGAGTTATGATCAGAAAATAACTGAATAATAGCATGATGACTCACACATCAGGATGACTCACAGTGATTAACTCACATCAAAAACCCATCATCAAAACCATCATCAAAACCACAGGGGCACAACATCATGTCATAGGATAAATCCAAGGTTTGAGGACCCCTACCTATGAACTAAGGAAGAAATTTTCACACCCATGTGAGAATTGGGTAGATCCCGAGATAAGATAGTTAATTAGCTTTAAGATTAATTTTCCTTCCAATTCCACGAGAAATTACAAGTTGTTATTTTTCTCTCAGGTACCCTATTATTATCATGGCACATCACGTAAATTGGGATGGCATGCAACAAACTGTTGCTAACCTCACTCAGGCATTACAAACCATGGCGCAAGCTGGCGCAGGAGCAAGGGCTGGTGATTTACATCGCAACTTTCGGAGCTTAAACCCTCCGCGTTTCTATGGTTCTTCTAATCCTGACGAAGCAGAGAATTGGATAGACGAAATGAATCGTATCTTTGATGTTATCCAATGCACCAATCAAGAGAAGGTGCGTCTCGCAACCTTCCAACTCAACAAAGATGCCCGTACATGGTGGAAGTCGGTCCCGGCACCTCCGGCTGATGCACCTCATACATGGGGTGGTTTTCTTACCCTATTCCGTGCCAAGTACTTTTCTGGGCACGTAAAGGAATGAAAGGCTATGGAGTTCGCCACTCTTTGGCAAGGAATGATGACGGTGGCCGAATATGAACTGCAATTCTCAAAGCTTGCAGCTTACGCACCGCATCTTATCAGCACCGATTTATTGAAGGCTAATCAGTTCATGGACGGGTTACGGCCCAGTTTCATTCAGCAGCTCGGAACCCAAAACATCCGTACTTATGCGGAAATGGTTCAACGAGCGTATTTGTGTGAAAGGACCTTAGAGAAGGTCAAGAAATTAAAAGGGAAAGGAGAAGAGTCTAGCCGACGCTCAGATCGGCGTTATAAGAAGGAAAAGTTCAGCATCACGGAGCCGTACAAGAGCCGTGATAGTAAGAAGAGATCCAGGAATGGGAATGGTGGAAGTTCCCATAAGCAAAAGAAAATCAAGGAGGAGGAGCAAGTTGCTACAGCTTGCACGTTTTGTGATAAATTTGGCCATTCGGCTGAGGAGTGTTGGAAGCGCCTTGGCGCTTGTTTAGGTTGTGGAAGCAGGGAGCATCGCACGTCAGATTGCCCCCTTATGAAAGACCAATCATCTGGTGGAGGACGTAGGAGGCAGGCTCGCCTCAATGCCGTCTTAGAAGAAGAGGAAGCGCCCAGGGATGGTGGGCTTATGGAAGGTACTCTTCAAATTTGTTCTCGTCCTACATTTATGCTATTTGACACTGGTGCCTCTCATTCTTTTATCTCCACTACTTTTGTAAAAATATTAGCAATTGCATCAGTCCCCTTACCTTCTGATCTCGCTATTTCCACACCCTTAGGTTCTGGAACAAAGCTTACCGACTATTATCCTAATAGCAAAGTGATAGTAGAAGGTCACAATCTCCCCGCAAACTTAGTATGCCTTGACATGAAAGGTTATGATGCCATTTTAGGGGTAGATTGGCTTGTAGATCATGATGTTTATATCAATTGTCGAAATAGGATTATATCCTTTCGAAAGCTCGATCTTCCGAGATTCTCTTTTCTTGGCATCAAGTACAAGAAGCATCCTACTATTATATCTTCTCTTCACGCATGCAAACTTATCTCGCAAGGATGTGAAGCTTTTCTTGCTTCTGTCATTATTACCGAATCCAAGGTGATTATCTTAGCAGACATTCCTATTGTAAGTGAGTTCCTCGATGTGTTCCCGTCTGAATTACCCAGTTTACCACCCGAGAGGGAAGTGAACTTCACTATTGAACTCATTCTAGGAGCAGCACCTATTTCTATAGCTCCTTACATGATGTCCCCCACATAACTCAAGGAATTAAAAAGGTAGTTGCAGGAATTACTAGATAAAGGCTTCATTAGACCTAGCACATCCCCTTGGGGTGCGTCGGTTCTATTTGTCAAGAAGAAGGATGGTTCTCTCAGGCTATGCATCGATTACCGGCGACTGAATCAACTCACAATTAAAAATAAGTATCCGTTTCCGTGTATTGATGAACTCTTCGATCAGCTTTCAGGAGCATAATATTTCTCTAAGATAGACCTCAGATCAGGTTATCATCAGCTTAGAATTATAGAAGAAGACATTTATAAAATAGCTTTTCGAAGTCGTTATGGCCACTATGAATTCGTGGTAATGCCATTCGGATTAACTAATGTCCCGGCAGCATTCATGCAACTTATGAACAATGTCTTCCAGCCATATCTGGACCAGTTTATCGTCGTCTTCATTGATGAAATCTTGATATACTCCAAGATAAAGGAGGAACATGAATAACATTTGAAAATAGCTTTGTAAACACTTAAAGAACATAAACTCTATGCCAAGCTAAATAAATGCGAATTCTGGCTCAAGGAAGTTTCATTCCTAGGCCACATTATTTCAAAAGAAGGTATCGCTGTGAATCCTTCTAAGGTAGAAGCTGTCAAGAATTGGTGCCGGCCAACGACCGTATCGGAAGTACGAAGTTTTCTGGGTCTAGCTGGTTATTATAGAAGATTCATTAAAGATTTTTCAAAGATTATAGTTCCTTTAACTAGACTGACGAGAAAAGAAAATCCTTTTGTCTGGTCAGAGGAATGTGAGGAGAGTTTCCAAACTCTTAAAAATCATCTTACTACAGCTCCTATTCTAACACTACCGATGGAAGGTGGTGGATTCGAAGTATACACGGATGCATCAGGTATTGGCTTAGGGTGTGTCCTCATAGAAAATGGAAGAGTAATCTGTTATTCTTTAAGACAATTGAAACGTCACGAAGAAAATTATCCTGTACATGATTTGGAATTAGTAGCTGTCATTTTCGCCTTGAAAATTTGGTGTCATTATCTCTATGGAGAAAAGTTTACGGTCTACTTAGACCACAAAAGCTTGAAATACTTATTTTCTCAAAAAGAGCTAAATATGAGGCAGAGAAGATGGTTGGAATATCTAAAGGATTTTGATTTTTCTATTCAATATCATCCTAGCAAGGCTAATGCTGTTGCGGATGCACTCAGCAGAAAATCAATGGGTATGCTATCAATTCTTATGATTAGTATGACTAATCTTATTCCTCAATTTGCTCAGTTGAACTTAGATATTGACAGGAAGGAAGAGGATTGCTTCATGGCTAATATCCGAGCTCAACCTACCTTAATAGAGGATCTAGTCAAGTTGCAAAATGATGATCTCGTCTTACTAGAAAATAAGGCTAATATTGAACAACGGCCGGATTTCTCTATTACGGAGGATGGAAGATTGCTATTCAAGGGCCGAGTGTGTGTACCGGATCATGAGGATATGAAGAAATTAATTCTAGAAGAAGCACATAAATCCAGGTATACCATTCACCCATGTAGTACAAAAATGTATCAGGATCTCAAAAGAAATTTCTGGTGGCCCAACATGAAGAGAGAAATAGCTGATTTCGTGTCTCGCTGTCTCACTTGTCAACAAGTAAAGGCAGAGCATTTTAGACCCGCAGGTAAACTGCATCCCTTGAATATTCCCGAATGGAAGTGGGAGAGTATAGGGATGGATTTCATTATGGGGTTACCTAAGACAAGAGGTGGACACGATGATATATGGGTAATCATAGACCGATTAACTAAATCTACACATTTCATACCAATCAAAAGTCGATGGTCTGTGGATATCCTGGCAGCATTATATATAAGGGAAATTGTTAAATTACATGGTGTCCTAGTCATTATTTTATCTGATAGAGATCTTCGATTCATATCACAGTTTTGGAAGGGTCTACAACAGTCACTAGGGACTAGATTGAATTTAAGCACCGCCTTTCATCCACAAACTGATGGTCAGACAGAAAGAATGAATCAGGTGGTAGAAGACATGCTCAGGGCTTGTGTTATTAATTTTGGAGATAGTTGGCATGATCACTTGCCTCTGGTAGAATTTGCATATAACAACAGTTACCAGGCCAGCATACAAATGGCACCTTTTGAAGCTCTATATGGAAAAAGTTATCGATCACCAATATGTTGGAGTGAAACAGGGGAAAGATAATTCTTAGGCCCCGATATTATCAGAGATTCTACAGAGAAGATCAAGCTTATTCAAGAGAGAATAAAGATGGCACAAGATAGGCAAAAGTCTTATGTTGATAATCGAAGACGCGACTTAAAATTTCTAGTAGGAGACCATGTGTATCTCAAGGTTTCTCCAGGTTGTGGTATTCGGAGATTTGGCATTAAGGGCAAACTAACTCCAAGGTTCATTGGTCCGTTTGAAATTCTCGAAAGGGTCGGTGAAGTGACTTATAGACTGGCTTTACCTCCATAATTAACAGGAGTTCATGATGTATTTCACGTCTCTATGCTAAAGAAATATGTATATGACCCTGACCATATTATCACTTATGACAATCTGGAGATTCAGAAGGATATGACGTACGAGCAAACACCAATAAAGATTCTGGAATGAGAAGTGCGTCAACTAAGAAATAAAGTTATTCCTATGGTCAAGATTCAATGGAAGAAAGTATGGCCATATGAAGCAACATGGTAAACCGAAGAAGCCATGCGAAAAAGATTTCTAGAATTATACAACTGTAAGTACACTCTCCATGTATTGAATTTGGGGACCAAATTCTTCTAAGTAGGGGAGGGTGTAGTGCCCCAAAATTTATGTAATAATTTCTGAGTTATTTATAGAACTTTCTGGAATTTATAAGCGCTAAATAGACTAATAAAAGGATTATTAGATTAATAAGTCATTATAAGGCCCAATTATGTTAAATAATTAATCTAGCCTATTTAAATAAAATCCAAAAGGTTTAAGGACCAAGCCCATTAAGTTTGGCCCATATTCTAGAAGGTTATTTAGCCTATTTTACGTATTTTAAGGATAAATATCATTTTTTATGGATAATAATATGGATAATTAAGAAAAGAGTTTGATTGATGTTGAACTCTGTACACATTGGATGTAGCGGTCTATCGTGCGACCGCCACAGCCATGTAACGCACCAGTCTTGAAGCGTTACATCCTGTCAGTTCCGTGAAAGAAAGAACGAGCAAAAAGATTAGAAATTTGAGATCTTAACTACAAGAGATCGACTTGGGAGAGTTTATAATATTACTAAGGACTCTTAGAGATTAGTTTCTGGCAAATTAAGGACTCTAGAATCAATCTAATCTTCAAAACCTTATAAATATGACCTAGTTCTGAACTGAGCGACCCTTACTTTTGACTCGTGAAGAATCAAGGTAAGGAGATATAATTTCGGGTAAGTTCTTTAGAAGATTTTGTTTAGTATACTTTAGACTAATAGTTCTCAAAATTTTATGTTAGGAGATCAAGCAACCAAGAAGATTGAAGTTTCCAAAGTTGTTGGTTAGACCATAGTAACTCAAGATTCAGAGCAAAAGACCCCTGAAGATCAAGAGATTAGAACGTCTAAACGAGGTAATTAGAATTCAATCCTTTAGAACTTTTTGTTCACCTTAGTTTCATCTTCTTACCCTCAAATTTTCACATCTTTAGGACAAGATTTTGGAGAGATAGAGCAACAGGAAGTTGCTGGAAAATCACTGGAAAAGGAGAGCTAGGGCTCGAATTTCAGACTTAAATTAGAAGCTTAAAGCCTAGTTAAGAGGTAGGTTATCTCATGATTGGCAAAAACATCTTGTTAGGGATAAAAACCCTCTGATTGTACTTGATTTCATGCATTATAGACTATGAACTCCATGTTTTTAGTGGGTTCATACATACATACATATTCTTAGCCCTAATCAAAGATCAAAGATATTATCTTGTCAATTCACTGCAACCTATGCATCTAGATGACCTTTACTTCATTTTGTCATGATTGGAGTAGTTAAATCTTTTCAAAATATGACATGGTTTTAAATCATAGTCTTTTTATTTCATTATACTATTAGCAGGAACTCTGACGCACCATACTTAGACCATCACAGACTGTAACGGCCTTACGATAAGCCGTCACACTCTCTGTTGTATTTAGATTACTCTATTGTCTCTGACGCACCATAGATGGAGCGTTACATTACTGTAACGGCCCCTCGATAGACCGTCACAATCACTGTGACGCACCCATTCTAGACCGTCAGGGTAATCGTAGACAGAATTAAAAATCAGTCAAGTTAACTTATAAATAAGCCTAGTTATCTAAGTTTTGACATAATTTCATGTCTTTAAGATTATCTACTGATTCATGATAGAAATTGCATAATTAAGGTATCTTAAGTTAATTTAAGTTATGTTAATTTCATATGCCAAAATTCTATAGTTTTGTATCTAAATCATGATTTTCCAAAGATGTATTGACGGAGTTTTATCATGATTTCCTATTGTTACACATCCTCTCTCTATCAATAGAGTCATTTCTCTAAGTACATGGCACATATTCTGATATGTTGTCCATTAGTTCACTTTGCACTATAGGAACATTATTCTTGGACATGAGGACCTCTCTATTGGATATTCCTTCCAATGGACTAGGAAATCTTGTTTCAAGGCCTCCGTAATTCTCCGCGAGCCTGGGATTCCCACTAGGACGCCGAGTTGGTTGTACCATTAAAACCCAAGTGATTAGATTACACTCGATGTTTCTGGTTATCAGTAGTGTAACGGATCTATATTGGACCGTCAGGTACATGTAACGGCCCAATATACGACCGTCACATTCAACTAAGTCCGATTTCTTGGTTTGGGATTCAGACTAATGTAACGGCCCAATACTGGAGCGTCACATCATGAAACGACCCAGTACACGACCGTCACAATGCTTGAGTATTTTAACTTGAGGTTTGACCAAGAGTTGATATTCCAAAGTTTCTAGATGGACTCTTGATGATCTAGAACTTATCATATTGATCAAGAAACCTAATATAATGAATGAAGGCATAAAGAATGTACCGTTATGCTACCGATTTATTTCCATAAGCATAACATAGTATAAGTCATTATTGATTTCTCATGATTCTGATTAAAGCATTCATTCATTGAGTTATTGTTATCAAGAGCTTGTTGGAATTGTACATTCTTGGCCATACTTTATTGTTACATGCATGGAAAACGCTTGATTTATACTTGAAGATACAATCGAGCACTGATTGTGTTCAAGGGCTCTATGCTAGTCCCCTCGGCTGATTGTCGGAAACATACTATTATAAACCATGGGGTATGATGCTACTGGAGTCGCATTGCGCTGGGAGTACTTTCTTTGTAAATAAGTGAAAATCCACAACACAATACAACATGATTGATACTTGACTTTCTTGATATTCCACAGAAATTCACGAAGTACTTGCTCATAAGCAAAAGATACTGGAGTGATGATTATGTGGCTTGCTAGTACATTCTCGTTACATTCTTGTTCATGAAAGGCCATATCATGTTCTTCTAACATTCTTGCTAGTTCATACTTGCTCTCATTCTATCTTACATACTTTGGTTTAATCGCATGATTGATCGCATTCGCATGATTTTACCTTATTTCTCTAGAGCTAAAATGTTAATTACTTTAATGACGCCTTCATGTTGATGCGAAGATACCTACTGGGCAAGTGTGCTCATTACCTCTTTCCATTCTTTTTCAGGAAATGGAAGTGAGTCGGGTTCGGATTCGGAATGTTCAAGTAGCGGATCCGAGAGTGAATAAAGAATGAGCGAAGACTTAGGAAGTTTACATTGTTTAGATCGAGTCTATGTAATTTCTTATTTCTTGAGTCTAGCATGATGGAAGTTGAATTAGTGGTTATATTCGAATATTGGATTTAATTATTAATAAAAGTTGAAATTGAGTAAATATTGTGCGATTACATTCTTATGTGTGATTGCCTTGCGCTCTGATCGTTCTTGCTTGCAAGAGGCTTACCATGCCGGCTGATCGCGTTCCTCGAGCGAGTCTTCCGCTGTAATAAAGGCTCGGGGCGTGACATGTCTTGTATAAACTGTGAAAAGTTGTGTCTATGTGGATCGTTCTGGATCCGTGTTTGTGTGTGGTTGTCCTGGTGTTCCATTCATGTGTGCGTAGGTCTTCCTAGATCTGCGTTTGTGTGTGTGGGTCTAATTAGATCCGTTCTGTCTCATGTGTGTGGATTGCTGTACTTGTGGCAGCGGGTGTTTGTGCTGATGATCCGGTTGTTGGATCGTGTTGGAGACTTCGTCTCCGTGTGTGTATGCAGGCGTCGTCCTACGTGTGTGGTTGGAGCGTCGTCTCCGTTTGGGGATTTATCCCCGAGTGAGGCCTCACCGGGTTTGGTGAGGGGTGGACGTAGGACTGCCGTCGTTGCATCCGAACCACCTTAAAAATCGCTGTGCATTGTGTTATGATTTGTGTGATTTGGTCCTTTTCTTCTACCACCATTCTACGTGAGTGTTAGTGTAATTGCGATTCCGGATTTATCCACGTATATCTTGCTTAATCTATATCATCATCTAATTAAGTTTGATAAATCCCATTTGTGAACAAACAGTTTTGAACCTCTTGATTAACATTGTATCACATATTTTAAAAAGGCCAAAAGTTTTCTAAAAACTTGGCAACACCTAATTCACCCCCCTCTTGGGTGTCATTGATCGCGGGACTTCAATTGGTATCAGAGCCAAGGCTCTAATTTCATAGATCTAACGATATAGAGTGATCCAGATCAATGACTACCATGATGTACATCTTAAAGTCTTCACCCGTGTTTGATGGTTGTAATTTTGATTTGTGGTTAGGTAAAATGTGTAGTATTGTCAACTCATATGACCCAAAGCTATGGAAGCTTATTTCACATGGTCCATATGAATTGCCTGAGGACAATAGTGTCTGGACTACAAATCAAAAGCTTAAACATGATCAAAATTGTTTAGTTTTAAAGTTGCTTACTGCTGCAGTTGATTCTGATTATTTCCCTTTTGTCTCCCATTTCAGGTCCGCGAAGGAAATGTTAGATGGATTAGCAGATTTCAAGGAAGAGCTTAAAAATAGATGTCCTGTGGTAGGCACGAGTGAACAAGGGAGTGATCAGCCAAGTGGATCAAGCTTAAAGGTAAACTCTGACTCTGATAATGAAGATGAATTTGACTATGAAGAGTTGTTGAAAGCCTATGAAGAATTGGTTGATAAGTACAAGAAAATTAAGTCTGAAAACACAAAATTGAAAAAGAAATCTGAACTTGCTTCTCTTGAGAATGCTTCTTGTGATACATGCTCGGAACTTGAAAAGGAGATTGGTGCTTTGTTAATTCAGAACTCCTTACTTGAAAGCAATGTGAAAAACCTTGAAAAACTTCAAAAACAAAATTCAAGAAATCTGAACTTGCTTCTCTTGAGAATGCTTCATGTAATAAATGTTTGGAATTCAAAACTGAGAATGAATCTCTTCTGACTGACATCAAAAACCATGAAGAAGTCAATTCAAGCATGAGAAAAGAAAATTAAGAATTGAAACAGTTGAACAATGCCATTTCTGAAAGATTGTTTACTTTTAAAAAAGAAAAAATTGTAAATCTTCATGGATCTGAAAAAGTGCATGCTTTGTTGCAAGAAATTGAAAGTCATAAAACCATCAATGCTACTTTACATGAACAAGTCAATTCGTGTGAAAATAAGATAGTTTCCTATGAATTGCACGTTGCATGTCTTGAATCTGAAATTGTTGATTTGAATGCTTCATTGTCTAGATTTGTGAATGGTCAAGAAAACATGGACAAATTGTTGGAGACGAAAGTGAATTTTCAAAGGGAAGGGCTGGATTTTAATCCTGTGAACAAAAAGAAGTTTGAAAATAAAGTTTATACATCTTTTGTGCACAATTCAAACATATCCAGCATATCAAATGGGTCCCCAAATCAATCTTCTTCACAGATAATAAAAAGATCAAATGAAAATCTGAAAAAGAAAAATCATGTTGCACACACACATGCATCCACAAAGAAAATCAATTTACATCAAAAATCCAAAAATGCTGCTAGCACACCCATGCATGTTAAACATACTTCTGCCACACACACACAACCACCTAGAAAGAAACTCTCATATTTTTACTGTGGTAAATCTGGACATACCATGCATGATTGTTTCATTATGAAGAATGATGATTTGAGAGCATGTAAGAAAATGAATGACTTCAAAAATGCCAAAAAGTTTTCAATAGGGAGAAATGGATTTGAGAATTCTTATGTTCATGCTAAAAGACCACATGGAAAAATGGCTTCTGTGCGTTATTTTTATTATGGTGAATCTGGGCATACTAAGCATGATTGTGAGTTGATGCATAGTTATCTTTTGATAAAAAATGATAATTTGAATATTGTCAAAAAGTGGAAACCATGTGCAAATGTTGCTACTAACCCACAAGGACCCAAAAGGATTTGGGTACCTAAGAATGGCAAATGAGAAATATATTTTGTAGGTGTGCCTTGGAAATATGAAGTATGAAACATGTTTTCAATCAAGGAGGTAAGGCTTTTCATTCAAGAAGGTAAGGCACACGGGTCAAGTGGCATGAGCAAGGTTAAAAGGACAATAAAAATGAAATCTGAACACTCAGGTGATATCTCTCATACTCTCTCCAGTGATTGTGTAAAGTTTTGATTCATTTTGTGTCGTATAGTCATGTAATCTTGCACATATCTGTACATACATTCCAGTCATAGTTGTTTGCATATTTGTGTGCATATCCATTGTCATATAGCATCTTGTTGTAGGAGAGCTTGAAGATTCTTCAGATCATGATTTCACTACATATATTGAGCTTGCATACACTTTCATACTCTGTCATGCAAAAATTGAACATTATGTATTCATGCCATAATGCATTGCAATCCTCCTGCCTTCGTCATCCATGATTACATAGTATATCAAATGGTGACATGTGGAAGGACGGGTTAAGCCTGTCTGAAAACTATGACTACGCGTGAGGTGATCTTCAGATCTAAGTTCTCCGCCTGGTACTATGAGTCATTTACTTAAAAGGCTGCATATGGTATTGGATTGTTACTGAACATTTTATATTCATGCACACACTAAGGGGGAGCAACCACATTCATCATATGGGCTTAATATTTAGGTTCACACATGAGTCATGCATTGCATCTAGAGCTGTCTAGGGGATGTTGGTTGTTAAAATAATTTGTCATGCAATTGTTAATAAATCTGAATCATAATTGACAAATCAAATCCATTTTTTTATCCTTGGATGTTGATTACACTCCCAAAATCAAAATGATGATGGGCTAGTCATGGCCAAGCTTGAGTCAATGAAAGGAATACCTTGCAAGGATGAAAATGATGAGAACCCTCTCAAGTTGCCACAAGAAGATGGGATACTTTGTGTAGAACAACCTCCAGGATCGACTCAAGTACAAGGTGGTGAAAGTCTTGTACGTGTTGAAGCAAGTACCCAAGACATGATTGCAGGTGAAAGGCTTGGAAGAAAATGGATTCTTAAGGCAAAGGTAAGAAATCAAAAGTTAAAAAATCAACCTTCGTGAGGTTAGTAATTTTAGTGATTGAAGGCCTCCAATCTTGTCTCCTGAACTAAGGTAACTCACCCTTGCCAATTCATGCAATGGCCCTTTTTTGTCACTTGGTAACACCTTTAGATGACAGGTATTGATTCCAAAAACTTGAATTGTCATTTACTAGCATGTTGTGATGAACTTGTCTAAGTGGTTGAACTAAATTGAAAATCATGAGAGATGTGTACGAAGTGATTGCATATTGAATAATCTCAATTTGAATTGCATGATTGTTGACACCCGTTTTTTGCCGATAAGTTGAGTCATTCCGCTTACTCCCATTTGTTGATGTCTCGAGTTGTCCATCACTCATCGGGGCTATTTTCAGGCACGTTTTGGGCCAGTGTTATGGGTTGCCTCCCTCATTGGCTAGGATTGTTTCATTTCAGGGCTTAATGGGCCTTGGTTTTGGTTGATTGGGCCTTGTTATGAGTTTCAACGTCCATGTGCATGCACGGTTCACCCACGACCGCTCAATCCATGTGCGGTCGACTATGGGCCATCCATAAATTTTGGAACATTTTGGTTAATTTTTTGAATTTCTACCGACAAGAATTTATGCGGTCCTAATCAAGCCGTTCAACGTAATGGACGGATGGATGGTAACCGCCCATATCTCAGAGTCCTGCGCTCGATGGTTTTCTCAGATAATTATCCAAATAATTGAATTATCACCGACAAGGATAGAACGGTGGGTCCTTGGTCGCTCTACTTTTGGACAGTCTTATCTAAGCCGTTCATCTATGAGAGTCCAACGGCGAACGTTTCGGTCAGTCGAGGGATAATCTGGATTATTTCATATTTATTTTAAATCTCCACCGACAGGGTTGGACGGTCCGGACATGGCCGCACGTCCCGTTGAGCGGTCTATTGTAAGACCGTTCATCTGTTCGATTCCTGAATTTCAACTGATTTTATCCCTTTTATCCGTGGTTTTATCCCCAACTTCTTTCATCATTTTCTCCTCGGATAATCAACCATTTTAAGTGCCGTTTCGACTGGATAAAAGATGATTCATTTATCTATGATTGTTGTTTGATAATCACGACCTAAAAATGACTCTAAACTCTAATTTCGAGCTAGGCTTTCTAGGCTCTATAAATAGACCCTAAAGGCCAAGCTTGAAAAGGGGGGGAGATTTTGGTCGACGGCGAAGCCCTGTTGCATTCTTAAGCGACCTAGCACCAAGGAGGGAGGCTTTCTACGTCCATACAAGCCTTTGGTCCAGGGAGTAGTCTGGTTTTGAGTCGTTTGTGTTTCATAGCTTTCGTCATTTCTCATTATCTGCATTACTTTCACTACTTTCCCCCACGTTTTTCTTCATTCCCATCATCATGCACACATCCACCCACGTTTTTGACACCCTAGGGGTCTAAAACCCCCCAGGTATCCCCTTTCCACTTAGTCACGTTCACTCCTTATTGTTTTGTAGTTACTACACCATTCAGTTCTAATTGAGGTTTTCTGTGTGTTTTTACGTTGTTTTGCAGGTCAGCAATCATCAGCACAAGGCCCATCCCCTCTGGCCGGATGGAGAGGGTAGAGGTTGGACCCCTTTGCGACTTCTGGCTCGGTGGTCTCGAGCGGTTCTCTTCTGTCCGTGCAAGGAGACGTGCGGTGCATCTTCGACCGTTCTTCTTCGTCCGGCGGTCGTTACAGAGCCGTTCAACATCCAGGAGCGCTTCCTCCCGCATCTTCTGCAGCACCCTTAGGCAGTCTATCGTAAGACCGTGCGTCTATAGGCGATTCTTCGTCAACCGCTCATCTTCCCTGTGCTGTAGCTAGGCGAGTGTCTCCCCTTCCTTTCCAAAGCACGGCGTGTTCATCACGTTCGGCGCTTTGGTGGCGATCACGGTCATTTTCATTTTCTGTTCTCCTCTTACTATCTTTCACTTATTCATCGCATGTTGATGTATTCATAACACCATCTTCCTTTAAGTAAGAGGAGAAAATATATCTACACCCATCTTTTATGGCGATCACGGTGGGACACCTAGTGCCCATTGTGCTTGTGAGTTGCTGACCCCCCTTTCCTTGTTTTAGTTCTCTTCTTGGAGTGATTTGCAGGTCGGGAGCCTTTTTCTACCTTCTAGGACGTGAGCAGTTCTCACAGAGCCGTCCATCCTCTGGAGCGGCTGATCATCCACCGTCCTTCCCCTGCGACCAGTGCCAGTTCTACTCCAGCGTCCTGTCGTAGACGGTGTCCAATCGACCGTCCATCCTTCTGCGCGGCCTGTCTCTGGACGTTCATCTCTTCGGCATAGGTACGCTTCGGTGTGTTCTGACTGTAGGCACGCGGCTGTTGGAGGTCCGTTCCAGAGATTACACGGCTGGTTACAGACCGTTCTTTTGGTACGTTCCTCATTACTGCTATCCCATATTTATAGCATTCTGTGATTATTTTGCAGTCATTTTGTCGTTCTGTCACTCCCTAGATTATACGGTCCTATACAGACAGTCTGACTCTTTGAGCGGTCGCATCCAGACCGTTCTTCTGGTGCCGCAGTACACTCATAGTCCATTTTGATTGCCATATTCCATGCGATTTATCAGTTTTGGTGCTAGTTGTTGATCTCCCCCTGCTCTCTTACCATTGTTGCATCATTGTTTTTATTGCTCATATGTTTGCTTGAACATTGTTTGATAGTTGCTATGCTAGATTTTGCATGCACTCCGGTGCGCATAGGAGCATCCATCTCTTTTCGTAGTAGTTGCATTCCTATCGAGGTAGGGTTTCCTCTCGTCTCCATATTCCTTGGAGCTGACTAGGGACCTTGCTGAGGACCTCCGTAAGCCCTCGTGAGCAGTGGATTCCCACACGGACGTCGGGCAGGTTGTACCGTACCCACCCCAGTCTAGGGTTTGCATCCGCGAGTGAGAGGTCCCTATAGAGTCACACAGTTCTTCATTTCTTACCCTAGTTAGGCACCCAGTGGTTGAGTGAATTTACAGTTTAATTAAGCCAGTAAGGTTCAAAGAGGAATTCATAAGAATCTGACGGGCATCATTTAATAACTTGATTGTACAATTGAGTGATTCTCCTCTCCTCTCTTCCTTCCATTGCATGCTTGTGGTTTACTTTGTTGCTTTGTTTGGTAAGGTTTGTTTGTCCTAGTCCTAGGTGCTTAGTGTTTGTGGGGTTGTTTCTTTCCCTCAGGATCATCTCCTAGGGACAGTTCTCATTTCCATTCTTACTTCAACCCCTTGTTTGATTCATCATCTCCTATGTCGTCATACGACTTCTCTCAGTCTCACGAGGACTCTCTTCCTCGTGGCCTTCTTGAGGACCCGCCTAGGGTCGCCCATATGCAAGGGGGAGAGGGGACTGCCCCTCCGCTCCCGACCATTCTTGGTGAGGGTTCCCAACCCTCTCTTTCAAATCCATCCATTCAGAATCCGGCCAATCAAATTCTCAATATGATGGCCCAGCTAGACCCTACCCAGCTCCATCTCATCCGGCAAGCCTTGCAGGGGGCCGATGCCCCGACTTCAGTTCTTTCTCGTGGCATGACCGACGTTGCCACTTCAGCTGCTGTTGCTGGGACCACCTCTGTGGCCCCCATTGACCTTACTCCCCCTCGTCCTCAGATCCTTCGGTACTCTGGCATGGAAGCGGGCCAGGCTTCTACCTCGGCCCATCAGCAGCTCGATAAGGGAAAGTCTCCAATCCCCTCTGTTCCTTACCTTGATCCCTATGCCACTGTTTCTCCATCGCCGTAGGCCCTCGTAGCCCTGACAGACTTCATTAGGTCGCAACCAGGGGCTACCCAGCTGGCTCATGCGGATGTGGGCCCTTCCCCGGCCCATTATCCATCTTACGGGCCGCCCCTTCAATCGGCTTATCCCTTGGCTACATATCCTGGTACTACTCCTCCTGCTCCTTCTCCTCCGTCCCGGGAACGGGAAATTTTGGATAAATGGGCTGCTATGCAGCAACAAATTGATCCCTTCCATAACCGGGTTGGCCCGCAATCTTTGGCTGACGTCCCTATTCCTAACTTCAGGGACATTCGTTTTCCTTCTCAGTCTGAGCTCCCCGTGTACCGCAAATATGACGGGAATGGCAACCCGTTCATCCATGTTCGGGAGTTCCTATACGAGTCAGCACAGTTCCAGTAAGACGATCGCCTGATGGCTTATTTATTTCGCCGATCATTGGAAGGGGTCGCCCTGGAATAGTTCTACACTTTGCCCATGGAGGAGGCCAAGAATTTCAAGACCGTCAAAGAGAGGTTTATTCAGAGATTCCAAGATCGGGTCAGACCCGAGTATTCCTTCACCGACCTGGTAACTGAGAAGATGAAGCCAGAGGAAGATTTTGCAACCTATGCAGATCGATGGAGGCAAATGGCCTCACGTGTGCCCGGGCAAATCCCGGAAGAAGAGAAAGTAAAGTTGTTGATCTCCAATGCTACACCAACATTCAGAAATATCTTGGCAATGAATGACATTTCGAATATGCACTAGTTATACAGTAGAGCTCGTTTCATACAAACCCAGTTTAAAGACTCCCCTATTCATTCGCTATTTGAGGCCCAGAAACCCAAAACCGCCAGGAAGACCCAGGGCCCCGTCACGGAGGGAGTACAGATCAACGAGCAGGTCCAGGCTATTCAGTTCCCCCACCAAGCCGCTCCACCTCGCTTCCCTCAGCCTCTACGCAACCCCCAGTTCGCCACTCCACAAGTTCCCCAACCCACTTTCCAGGTTCCCCAATACCCGCAACAACAGCCACCGCCACCCCAACAGCCTCAGCGGCCGCCACAATATAATAATGTTCCTCCACCCGCCGCTTATGGATCTGCTCGACCGAGTCCAAAGAGGGCCCATTACCCTCCTCTTCCTGAGACCTTGCCCGATATTTTTTCTGCTTTGATGTATACTGGTGATCTTCAATTGCCTCCCGAGCGTCAAAATTGGAATTCGGCCGCCGATCAGTCCCGATATTGCATATACCATCGGCAGCCCGGGCACACGATAGAGCGGTGCTATCAGTTTAGAGACTTGGTGTATGATTTACATGAGGGCCAGAGGATTGATTGGGCCCAGATGCACCAGCTGATTGAAGACATCAAGCAGAGGCAGAGACAAGCAAGGCCGCAGCAGGCGGTGCCCCAGCAGCAGCAACAACAGCAACCCCAGCAGCAACAGCAACCCCAGCAACAGCAACAGGACCTTGGGATCCATCAGAATCCCATGCCGATGCATCAACCCGCTCCTCAGCAACAACAATAGCCGCCGGCGCCGGCACCAGCACAAGTAAACATTGTCCAGCACCCAGCCCCCAACGCTGGGTGGACTTTTGATGATGAAACCCCCGCACACCTTTTGGCCTTCCACCACAACCATTCCCCCGCACCTGCTATCCCCTCCATCCTCAGGCCCGCCATTCTGACCACTACACCACTCATTATTCCCTCCGCATCACCCATCAGGCCCGTCGCATTCCCCTCCGCACCACCAGTCCTTTCACCACCACCCACCATACCCTCCATCATCACCCCTCCGCTTAACCCCTCGCCCATCTCCCCTTCACCAGGGCCCATTAGACCAACCTCCGCCATCCTCACCCCCATTTCTACACCTTCCACCTACCCCACCGGGCCAAGCGGGGGTCCATCTCAGGCCGTGCCGGCACCACATTGCGCCCTTCGGAGCGGGCGTCCCTTCCAAAGAATTTTTCCTCCCTCTGGTGCGTCTGCACCCAACCTCCAAATTCCCTCCCCCACAGCTGAGACAAAAGGAGAAGACCCAGTGCCGGGCATGAAATATGACCTATTGCAGCACTTGGACCGGATGCCGGCCAAGATCTCAGTTTTGGAATTGATTAAAAGGTCGCCACTACACCAAGATGCCTTGAAGACTTTTTTACAGAAGGTTATGGTGAGCGAGGATGTGGCAGTGGATAGCTTGCCGTCGGTGTTGGCAACGATTACCAAGGGGCCTTCTATTTCATTTTCTGAGTCAGAGCTAGCGCCCCCTGAGGCACGGTAGATGCCGCTATGTATTACCATCTCTTTGAACAAAGTGGCCGTGGAGTCTGCCCTTGTGGACACGGGAGCGTCGATAAATGTGTGTCCGTTGAGTACCATTTGTGCCTGTAGCATTTCAGAGGATATGCTCAAGCCAACTCCGACCACAATAGCAGCATATGACAATTCCAGACGTGCTTGTCACGGGGTCGTGACGGTACAGGCCGAGCTAGGGCCTTTGGTTATGGACGTGGAATTTTATGTATTGGACATAGACCCAATGTTCAAAGCTATTCTGGGTCGTCCATGGATAAACATCCTGAACGCCGTGACCTCCACTGCCCACCAGTGTTTGAAATTCCCATTCCAGGGGCGGGTGGTCAAGGTGAAGAGCATTTCCACAGTCTAGAATGTGGATGTGATAGCAGCCAAGATTCTTCCTATATTATGGCCGAGTAATAGGCCAGTTCTGTCAGTTATGGACTTGAATTATTCATGGGAATATGCATCACGCAAGCCCGCCACCGCGCCAATAAATGTCAAGATCAAGTCCAAGATGAGAGACTCCAAAGGGTGGCACATGATTCTGAAACTGGGCTATCAGCCGGACCTGGGTCTCGGCGCACAATTGCAGGGCCGGACCAACCCCATCCCTAAAGGTAGGAAGATGGGCCGCCGAGGCCTCGGCTACCATGATTCCGCAATGTCGATACTTGGAGACTCTGGGCCGTTAACATGGGACTATCGATAGCATTTTGTGAAAGGCCCGTTACAGCCCGTCACTTTGAAGATGTCGCCACCCGATTCTGAAGAGAAGGCAGATGATACCCATGTTGTTGCTGACCCACCACCGCCGCTGCAGGGGTTGGTGAATGATATAGAAGATTTTTCTGATGGTTTTGAAGAATTGTTTCATGAAAGAGAAAGCTAGCCGAAGAAGAAGGAGACGCAGCTGGTGAAGCGTCCTCCAATGCAACTGGTCCGCCGGGGGCCGCGGGAAGTGGGGAGCTCTATCACTACTTATTCTATGTCCCCATCTCGTCTTGCCTCTTGGGTTCAACAATCGGGGTTTATCCCCCGTTCCCCTCCGATCCTGGTCGACCCGTACTTCACGGAGAGACCACCCGAAATTTTATTCGTTCCATGTGCTTGCGGGCATTGCCCGCCTATTGATCTCTCAACCTTATTTACTCCTCCTCCCCCGGGTGCTCAACTCCACGAGATGTGGTTCTCTTCCTCCGATCCGTTCTTTGATTGCATATTCCCTGAATTATTTCCCATGAAACTGCCTCCTCCTCCGTCTTCTTCCTCCTCCTACTGCTTGTTCACCTTCGGCCTCCAAAAAAAATGCCAATTTCAAAACGGAGGTTTCAATGGAAGATTATGATGTGTTCTACTCAGATTCCCAGGGGCACGAGACCCATGTTCCTTTTCCAGTAGATTTCCTCTCTCCTAGGGTAGATGTACAGTGTGCAGGGTCTCCTAGGTTAGTAGAGTCAGTTGGGGTAGAATCTAGTTCGAGTCTAGTCAGCCCGTCCTCATCCGCAGTGCACCTTATGGTGCGTCGTCCCAAATCCATCCCTGATAGGTTTCTACGAGATTTGGCAGAGAGATGCCATGCCCTTCTTAGGTGCCCGGAGTTTGTGGAGACTGCGATTGTTTTGGAAGATGATGAGGAGTTAGAAGGGGTATGGAGCAACGACGGACTAGGGGTATATGAAATTGTGAATGAGAAGGACCCAGCTGACGATGAGGAAAGCGACATGGATGACACTGCTGACCTGTACGCGCAAGGTTTGAAGAGATTTGATGAACCATCCTCGGCAGTGGATGAACCCACTAAGGAAATTAATCTTGGAACTAAAGAGGACCCCAGGCCCATACTTATTTTTGCTAATCTCCCCCCTCAGGTTGAAGAGGAGCTCATCAAGGTTTTGAGGGAGTATAGCGATTCCTTTGCCTGGTCCTATGAGGACATGCCGGGTCTTGACCCCACGATGGTTGAACATCGATTGATTCTTAAACCAGGGGCAACACCCGTTAAGCAGAAAGCGAGAAGACTCCACCCACTGATGGCCTTGAGGATTAAGGAAGAAGTCGACAAATTGCATAAGGCCAGGTTCATTAGAGTTGTTTTATATCCGCAGTGGGTGGCCAACATAGTCCCGATAATGAAAAAGGATGGCAAAATCCGGATTTGTATCGATTTCAGGGACTTGAATAAGGCATGTCCGAAAGATGATTTCCCGCTTCCTCACATTGATGTATTGGTTGATAACACAGCTGGATATGAAGCCCTCTCGTTCATGGATGGTTATTCTAGATATAACCAAATCCGTCTAGCTCCGGAGGATCAAGAGAAGACCTCGTTCACCACGCCCTGGGGCACGTACTGTTATGTTATCATGCCATTCGGATTAAAGAATGCAGGTGCTACTTATCAGAGGGCAATGATGGCTATCTTCCACGACATGATGCATGTCTATTTAGAAGCTTATATGGATGATATTTTGGTCAAGTCGAGGTCTCAAGAAGAACACCCCGCCATTCTAGCCAAAGTGTTGCAAAGGGCTAGGGAGTATAAGTTAAAGATGAATCCAAAGAAATGCGTGTTCGGAGTTACGTCAGGGAAGTTGCTCGGGTTTATAGTTAGTAAACGGGGGATTCAGATCGATCAGAATAAAGCAAAGGCCGTTATGGAGATGCCGCCGCCTAAGAACATCACTGAACTCCGAGGTTTGATTGGGCGTTTACAATTCATCAGGAGATTTATATCTCAACACTCGCAAAGATGCCACCCATTCTATGAATTGTTAAAGGCGGGCGCAAAGTTTGAATGGAATGAACAATGCCAAAAGGCCTATGAGGAGCTTAAGATTTATCTTTCTAATCCCCCGATTCTGCAACCACCCGTCCCTGGGAAACCCCTGATCTTATACATTTCTGTGATTGAGGACTCCCTAGGAGCTGTCTTGGCGCAGGTAGACAATGAAGAAAGGGAAAGGGCGGCATATTACCTTTCGAGGTTGTTTAATCCTGCTGAATCTAAGTACACTACCATGGAGAAGACCTGTGCAGCGCTAGTATGGGTAGCTCAGAAGCTCAAACATTATTTCCTTGCCCATGAGGTTAGGCTGATCTCTAGAATGGACCCCATCCGTTATCTTCTAGAAAAACCTGTCCTTTCTAGCCGACTAGCTCGCTGGCAGAGCTTTCTTTCCCAATTCGACATCACCTTCATTGTCCAAAAAGCAATCAAGGGATATGCTATTGCTGAGCATCTCGCTCATTCTCCCATCCCTCGCACGGATTCGATCCAGGACGAGTTCCCCGATGAACACTTGGCGGTAATCACTCATCTTCCTTTTTGGTCTCTCCATTTTGACGGCGCTCTCAATTCCCAGGGCAGTGGAATCGGCACCGTTCTCCTTACTCCGGAAGGGGTAACCATCCCTGTCGCTTATCAACTCTCATTTCCTGCCACGAATAATATATCCGAGTATGAGGCTCTCCTTGCCGGTCTGAAGCACGCCTACCTCATGGGCGCGCGATACCTTAACATCATAGGAGACTCTCAGTTGGTGCTGCGTCAAGTCCTGTCAACTTACCGCACCCGTGACCCTAAGCTTAAGCCCTATCAAGATTTGGTCACGCTCTTGGCTAGGCAATTCCGGAAGCTTATCTATATTCACACTCCTCGTTCTCAGAACATTTTGGCTGATGCCCTTGCATCACTCGCTTCTTCTCTATCATTCCCCCTCAGTTGCGCTACTGAGACCATTGTGGTCCAGCGGCCATATGCACCTTCTCTTCAGGATCCCTAGTTCGACAAACTTAGGAAATATGTAGAAAGGAAAGCAGAAAGGGAAGAGGTGAAAGAAGTTTCATTAACTGAGCTCGAGGAGATCATAGAAGAAGAAGCGTTGCCATGGTATTATGAAATTGAGCAATATTGCAGGGATGGTTCATTCCCGGAGGCGGCAAATGCCGAGCAGCGAAAGTCCATTAGAAGAGTCGCCGCAAGATACACGATCGTTGCTGGAGAATTGTATAGGCGGGCTCTCAATGGAGTTCTAATGAGGTGCCTAGATGACGATGAGGCTTGGAAGGTAGTAGAAACAGCTCACTCCAGTGAGTGTGGAGGGCACGTAAATGGGCAGGCATTGGCGAAGAAAATTCTTAGGCAGGGCTATTACTGGCCAACCCAAGAAGAAGATTGCTCCACCTATGTTCGTAGGTGTCTTCAATGCCAGCTTCATGCTGACAAGATCCATGCTCCTGCTTCTTCTCTCCATCCTTTTTCTGCTCCTTGGCCATTTCCCATGTGGGCCTTTGATATCATCGGACCTCTCGGTGACCCGAATTCCGCAGTCAAGCAGAAGTCCTTCATCCTAACGGCTACGGAGTACTTCACCAAGTGGGCGGAAGCTGAAGCTTATGCAGAAATCAAAGCCACCATAGTATGCCGCTTCATCATGAAGAATATCATTTCGCGGTTTGGAGTGCCAAGTGATATCGTCACCGACAACGGGCCTCAATTTGTCTCTCAAGAACTCCGGGACCTCTGTAAGAAGTTTAATATATCATTGCATCATTCATCACCATACTACCCCCAAGGTAATGGCCAGGCTGAGGTCACGAATAAAACCCTTCTTAAAATCATCAAGAAAACGTGTGAATCACACAAATTTGCTGATTGGGCCGATAAACTGATAGAAGCTCTATGGGCTTATCGCACCTCCATCCGCACTCCCACAGGGCAAACTCCCTTTGCTCTCACCTATGGGATGGAGGCGGTACTCCCGTACGAGATCCTGATCCCTTCCCTAAGAGTGCAGCTGGACAAAGAACTCAATCTCGATGAACGTCGAGAGGCGTTGCCAGTACAACTGGAACTCTTAGACGAGAAGAGGCTTAACGCGGCCAATCATGTTTCGATTTATCAAAAGCGTGTCTCGCGGTATTTTCAAAAGAAGGTTATCGAACGAAAATTCCAAGTGGGTAATATGGTTTTGAAATGCAAATTTATCAGATCAGAAGGTCCCAGATCTAAGCTGCAACCCAACTGGGAAGGGCCGTTTGTAGTTAAGGAAGTCTACCTGGGTAACGCGTATCGCTTAATCAACGCGGAGGGCGAAGAATTACCAAATCCGTGGAATGGGCTGTATTTAAAACGCTTTTATCCATAGACTCAAACCAGCGACGACTTGGTGGCGGGGTGTGCCTTCGCTTGATCACAAAAGGAAAATCCCCGGTTCAACATTTCACACACTACACAACCCCTCGTGGGTCGATTTCTTTCTTTTGCATAAACACCGTTTCTCCTTTGGCCATGCTTCGGAAAGGGTGAAAGTCCTTGTTTTTTCCTTCTCTCTCGGCTGAAAGTAGGGGTAAAGGGTGAAAAAGAGGCGAGAATCGATCTAGACTCCCCCTATAAAAGAGGTCTCAAATAGGGGCAGTCCATTATGACCTTATTCCGCAGAAGAACAAGAAAGAAAGAAAAGAAAGAAATGAAGAAAAGGGGCAAAAATCAAGGCTAAAGGCTCGCCCAAAGCTCGAAGCCCTCAAAAATTTGAAAGTCCCCAAATAATGAAACTAGGCACAACAAGAGTGGCAGTACAGCTTCCCCGCGAGACGTTATGAGCCCGGTCGTATACGTGCCTAGGGCGGAAATAGGTTCGATGATGAACGTAAAGCCCCGGCGCAACAGACCAAATTCTTTGAAAAGGGGGTGTCGCGAGAAGAACTCAAGCCCTAAAAACCTCTATACCTATTGCCAGCTTTTCTGTTAAAATCTGTTTTATTTTCCAAGGAATGGATCCTACCCCGGGCATGGCCTCGGCAGAAGCACCGTTAAAGCAAGGTTAGCACCGGCCACGGGCGGTCCTTTATATTGCACGTTGAGCCCGGGAGGCCCCTGGTGAAATAGGAGGTTCCCCGTCGTCAGGACTGAGCTGGTTCCAAAACTCAAAAAAAAAATCAAATATTTCAAAACTCAAAAAAATCAAATATTTCAAAACTCAAAAAAATTGAATATTTCAAAATTCAAAAAAAATCAAATATTTCAAAGCTCAAAAAAAAATCAAATATTTCAAAACTCAAAAAAATCAAATATTTCAAAACTCAAAAAAATCGAATATTTCAAAATTAAAAAAAAATCAAATATTTCAAAACTCAAAAAAATCAAATACTTCAAAACTCAAAAAATCAAATATTTCAAAACCCAAAAAAAAATCAAATACGTTCAAAATCCAAAACAAAATCGAATCAGATATTTGCAAAAAAAAGGGGGGGTTCCTTGATTTGCATTCATAGCATCCATTGCATTCATTTGACATTTGTTATTTACCTATTTTAATAAGGCTTACCCCCTTGACCAAAAATCAAGAGCTGGTCGTTTACTAACTTGTTATAGGCAAGGGGTTAAGCCTAAAACAGATTTAATCTATTTTCTGTATTTGTGTATGTGTAGGGGCAGGTTGAAGCCAAAAAGTGCAGTCAGCTCGTGACCATGTGAATGGTAAAGTCTTGTCCCAACCTGTGCAATCACATCATAACCCAAATAAAGCTCAATCTCAAACTCAATCATCAATTTATTTCATATATCAAGCTTTCTAAACGCAAGTCTTATCCAACATCAATACCATCATAAAATCACTCAGTCCTCCGCTGGGCATCCCCGCAGGGACGTATCTCTCTCAGCTCTCTAACATATGCCTGGCGCGTCGCCGGGATCTCTGTAACCTCTGCTGGTAGGGCAAGCACCCTGCTCACCTCCCACATGATCAGGGCACTCCTGACTGCCTGCTCGTCCTCCTCTGTACCAATCCTCCTCGCCTGTAGTGCGGGAAGGTGGGGTAGTGCTGGTAGAACAGTCCAGGGTAGTCCAACCTGTAGGTAGCACTGGTGCGGGCTGTACATCGCCAGTGCGGTGTCACTCACGTGCCTCAAGTCCAAACCCGGACTCCTGGGAACTCTGACAGTGGTATCACGGAGGAAGCCCGGACGCATCACGAACCGATCTAGGGGCAATCTGTTGATGTACAATCGCCACTCATCTCTGGTCTTCATCTCAGTTGTCCTACACTCTACCTGCGGAGAGAATCCGAACGCGCCGCCTATGAAGAAGAGGGGGTGGCTCCCAAAGATCCTGCTAGCTGAAGTGACATCCTCCCTATAGACGAATTTCATCCTAGCACCCATCCAACACTCTAGAAGGATCATAGAGCCAAACAGAGGACCGCATAAGGCTGCTGAAGTAAGGCCCTCGTACAGGTAAGCAAGGATGGCCTGGGAGACAGAAAGTCCCTGCCACAGGCCACTAATGGTACTAAGAAGGGGCATCTCTAGCACATGGTCAACTAAAGGGAACAAGATGGCCCCGCATAAGCAAATGGACACAGCCTTAGCTATAGCTTCATCCCAACCACATCTGTTCTTGCAATGCTCCACTACCCACTGGCTAAGAGGAAGAAGGTGAATCTGGCGTGGACCTACAAAGGTGTGGACATCCCTGCTATCTAGTATGAACCCTCCCAAGATGAGCCTAGGATCTATAGGGGCAACAGTATGACACACTGAGTCTTCCCCTCCCACCTGTGACCTGGGTATAGAGAAGTAGGTCTCTACCTCCTCTAGTAGGATGGTGGCCTCAAATGATGGGAAGATGAAGGTATGAGTTTGAGGATGCCAAATTTCAATTAAGGCTGAAATGCCGTGCCAATCAAGAGAAAGCTTTGGGTAGTTCTGACCTAAAACTAGGAGAGGTTGTAGGTGCCAAGATCTCAGGATGGATGTCACTCCTAGGGGCAAGGCGCGGACCATGGGAGACAACCACTTCAAGGTGGAATACCACCTGGGGCCAGGGAGAAGCTGAGATGAAAGAAGGAAGATGGAAGAAAAGAGTGGAAATAAAAACATGTAAGTAAAGGAAAGAATTGAATGGAATGAAATCATGATTAGCTTACCTCTCTCAAAGGACTCGAGCTCAAATGTCGCGGGATCGCGGTCAGCCGTTGGAGCACTTCCCGTTTCTTCCTGGCCGGCTTTAGCCCTTCAAAAGATGCTCCCTCCATGGAACTTCCTTCTAGGGCTCTCTTCATGATGATTTGGTGGTGAATAGCAAAGGTCTTAAGGCTTTGAAGAAGGAAGATGTGCAAATCACGAATTTAGACTCCCCTCCTACTTATAGGGCTTGTTAGGAAGCCTAAGCCTCTTAAGATTGGGTTGGATAAGTCTAGGACGGGCTAGGATGAGGTTTGGATAGGTTTAAGGCATTCTACCCTCGGGTTAAGGACTCTCCAGGAGAGTCCCTTTTAGGTTTGCAGGGTACCCAGTTGGACGGTCTTACGATAGACCGCATATCCATTTGTACGGTCCTTGACGGACCGTTTATCATCCTTCAGGGAGCTCGAGGGTAGGATTTCAAGCGGTCTTGCTAAGACCGTTCTTATATCTACACGGCTCATGGTGAACCGTCCAGTCATTCAGAACGGTTTTATATAAACCGCCCTATTTTCGTGGAGCGGTCTACTTTCGACCGTGTATCTCTTTGAGCGGCCTACTGAGAACCGTTCTTTGGATCTGAAGCCCCTTGTGCCCCTGTCCAACTAGTAAGTCGTGCAGCCTCTCATCTCACTCATTTGGCGTCACTCATTTCACTCATTTGACGTCTCTTTCTATCTCACTCATTTGACGCCTCTCATCTCACGTCCCTCATCTCACTCATTTTGCGCCCTCATCTCACTCATTTGACGCTTCTCATCTCACGTCACTCATCTCACTCATTTGGCGCCCTCATCTCACTCATCTCACCCATTTGACTCACTCAACTCACTCATTTGACGTCTCTCACCTCACCCATTTGACGTCCCTCATCTCGCTCATTTGTTATCACATTCTCTCTCTCTCACTCAAGGTCGGCATCCCTCTATCTCACTCACGCTAGTGTCACGTCTCACTCGTAGTCGTGTCTCACCCGTAGTTGTCGTCTCTCACCCACGCACTCGTGTCAAGTCGGTAGTCGCATCTGTCCATTCATACATTCATACATTCATTCATCCACAAAATGAAAACAAAAACACGCATATCACTATCATATCATATCATATGTACAAAAGTCGGGCCGAGTGCAAAGTCAAGCCTGTCCCTCACCCTGGCCACCGTCACTGTCTCCACCTCCCTCATGCCTCTTTGGTGGAGGCAACGGTGAAGTCGCATTATCACGCTGACGTCACCGGCGCTGCTCGTCCCCCTCGTTCCTCCGGTGACCGGAGGAACCCGCGAAGTAACTCCTCACAGAGCCATGAGTACCGTGGCTGACGCTCAGAGTCCCGCTGCGTAATCGCCGGCTCATCTCCTTGTAGGCTCGCAGCTCTCCACGTAGCTCAGACGCCACGGTCTTATAGCGCTCCGCCTCGGCAGCGCTGGCTCGGAGTCGCTCTAGCTCCACTCGCAGGAGCGCCGTCTCCAGCACGTCTGCCGGTCGGCTCTGTGCTGCCTCCTTCCGTACACGGGCCACCTCCTCCCGAGCCGCTGCCCGGCTCTGCTCTAGCTCGGTCCTAAGACAGGTCAGCTCAGACGTCTGCATGCACATATCATTGTCAGTCAATTGCATTTTCATACATATCATAAGCATAAATAACAAAGGGAAAGTGTACTGATTTGCGTACCCTCTCAGTGAGCGCCACCTCGGCCGCCTTGGCCCGCGCTACCATCCAAGTGAAGTCGGCCTCCCGCTCAGCCCGCTCTGTAGGAGTCTGGGTAGAGAAAGAAGAAGGAGCATCAGCCCCCTGTCGCTGGGTACCCTCGGCACGCTGCATCCAAAACTCCAGGTCAGTCACATGCATAATCATAATTATAAGCATTTGCATAACTTAGAGAGTTTTAGGGTTTATAAAACTCACCAGTAAGGCCAGGGCCTGTCGAGCCTCATCCTGCTCCCTGATTGTGGAGTGTAGGAGCCCCTGTAGCTCCGCTAGTCGCCCCGCTGGGTCAATCTGCATTTAGAAGTCCAAGTGTAAGTGCATCATATCATAAGCATAATAGATAGAGTTTGAGTTTAGAAGTGGTACCGGTCGGTGGGCACCCCGGAACACCTGGTCCCGGTAGTGTCTGGCGTACGCAGTGTAGTACGCCGAGTCGCTCTCCGCTCGGGCAGTCACCACTCGCCCCAGAGCTGTCCAGTCGGCCACCTGCGCAGCGTTCCTCGTCGACCAATCAAATGCTGCCGCTAGGCCCCGCGTCGTCCTCGTCACTCGCTCCCCGCCTTCTCAGGCGCTGTGAACTCCACCGCTGGCTGATGGACCCCGATGGTCCTCATCACCAACCTGTAGTGTAGTGGTTCCACCACATTCATGCAGTGAAGCCACACGTCTCGTCCGACGAAGGCGAGGGCGCCCACCACCCAAGGCTGGTCCGCCTGGCCCTCCTCCGCGTAAGGTGTCCACCGTACCTGCGAGAAATAGAAAGTCGCGTCAGCATCATCATCATCATATAAGAATTGTATTTAATTAGAGAGTCTGAGTTTAGGAGTATACCGAGGCGTATGGTAGAGCGTCCAAGTCGTCTTGCAGCTCTCGGACCTGTCGTCTCAGGGCTGTCATCTCCCGAGGTGCTGTCCACCTCCGTGCAATCGGTAGGAGCCCAGGACGGGTCTCCTCGCCTCTGCCTAGCCCACGTAGGTACACGTAGGCCCACTCCTGCATCACAACGTTGTGCTAGCATTTAGGAAGCATGTAGAGTTGCATAATTGGGTCTACGCTAAGAGTCGTACCTGGAGTAAGGGGGAGAAGCCCCCGAGCATCATCCGACGGGCCGTCGAACTCAGTGTGTCGAAGAGGAAGGCGAGAACTGCTGCTCCCCCGGCGTAGTCCCCGATGTGCTCCAGCTCCTCGAGGAAAGGAAGGAACCGGCAACTCATCACGTCCGCTCTCGTGGAGAAGAGGAGTCGCCCGAACATCAGCATCAGGAACCGTCGCAGTACTCTGTACGCCTCTGCTCCCGGCCCTACAGCTACTCTCGGTCGCGCTAGCTCTACCAACCGCTGCAAGTGCTCCTTCGGCTGCTCGCCGACTGCAACTCCCGCCCGTCGCAAACCCAGGCTGTCCTGGAGGCCAGCCCGGGGTAGGAGGGTCGACTACCTCTCAGGGCGCCGTAGCTCTAAGCCCAGCAATCCCCGAGCCATCCCCCGGTAGTCAGGAAAAGTGGTCCCGCTAATCGGTGCCCCGTGCACTCGAAGGCCAGTAAGCCTGGCCACGTCCTCCAGCGTGGGGACCATATGCCCCCACGGGAAAAGGAACGTCCGACTCACTGGGTCCCAGCGGTCGTGCAGGGCGTAGAGCAGAGCTGCGTTGAACCGACACACCTCAACGCTCAGGAATGGGGCGAACCCCATGGCAGCCAACCTCTCTCTCTGGAAGTCCGGCAGTGCTAAATACATTGCACGGACCTGCAGCCACGAGGTGCGGGTCCTGCGCTTTCCCTGCATTCATTCATTCATTTTAAATGCATTTTAATATTTTATTTTAGCATTTTGTGTCATATAATTAAAATCACCAAGACTTAATTTTCTATGGGAAGCGCGGTTACACATAGGCCGCTCATCCCTTTGAACGGTCCTATAGGGACCGTATGGTTCTTAGATGTTTGGTCTTGCACGGACCGATGAGGTCCGTTTGACTGTTTGAACGGTGAGCCTCTCACCGTCATTAATTGGTTCAGTTCTATGGTTGTGTAAGTTTAAACGGTCTATCCCAAGCCGTATGAGTTCGAGCGATCTGATGAGGGCCGCGTGTTCTGGTTTCTGCGGTTTCTGTACAACCGCCCCACCGTCGTCTCCCCCGACGACGGTGGCCTTTCCCCACCGGCAGGGAGGCCACTATGGCCCCCCAAACTGCGCCCTTTAGCCCTCTAAAACCCCCAAACTAACATGCATGGCTTAAACATGGAATAAAAATGGAAATGGGAGGAGTTTTAGGGCTCCTACCTCGGGGTCTCGTTGTTTTTTGGCCGGCCTCTCCGACGGCCCGTCTCCCCCGGCATCGCCTTCCACGACGGAGAGCTCTTCTCCGACTTCTTCCTCGGCTACGGGCGGTGGCGGGGGTGCATTTCCCTCAGCCGTGGACGGCGTCGCCACCTCCGTCGGTGATGGTCCTCTGGTTCTCTCCGCCGCGGCGGCAGTCGACGGCGGCGATATGGACTCCTCTTCTCCGGCCATCTCGGGGCGTCAGGCCTGGTGTTTCTGGCGCATAGAGGGAGTGAGAGAAGATTGAGAGAGATGGAGATAGGGGTGAGAATGGGCTCGGTTTGCCCCTTTGTTCCCTCCCACCATCGGTTACGGTGGAGGGAGATGAAGGGTTTAGTTTTTCGAAGTTGCAGACGTTGAGCGGTCTAGCGATAGACCGTCCATTTTTTGTGTGGTTGATCTATGGCCGTTCATCTTTAACGGTAAGCTTCTTTAAGTCGGTTCAAATTCTCTGATATATACGGCTTCTACCTAACCGTTATTGATTGGGCGGTTGGTCCATAACCGTTTATACTTGAAGATTGTTTGCACTTAATGTTTAATTGATGAATTTTGATATTATTGCAAATCCTGTTAACAATTTTATGTGCAGCAACCAAACTTTCACTTGCCGTTTCGCCTGCACAGGTAAGTCAAGTATGGCTTTCTGTCCCCACACTCATTATTGCATTACTATATGGTATTATAGTATACTATCTCAAGAACCAGTTGGTTATCTACGTGTTCCAGGATCTGATGTTCCCCTTCAACAAAAATGATGATGATCCAGGTACATGTATTTAATCTTCAGATAGGCCGTTAGGTTGGGATGTCAAGGGGAGGATGGTTCTGTCCTGCACGCTGTGGTTGCGGATGGTATCTTGACTCTGATTTCCCCAGCTTAGCAATATTATTCTCGAGTATTTTATATTTTAATTTTTCTTCACATTTATTTTAACGATTTCTTTTATTTTATCCCAGCATGCATCATACAAATCTTTTGGGCTTTCATGACCCATGGTTTGCTTGAAAAATGTCCCATCAGTGATGGTCAACTGTACGTTCAGTGTTTGAGTAAGAGGAACTAATTCCACTCTGAGTTGGAAGGTTCTCTTTGGTCGATTCGCCTGGTTTGGTTGATTGAGAGGCCCCCGTCTGGAGCTTTGGCATGTTTCCTTAACTTTTGATGCCTATTTTTTGTGGCCTCTTCATTGGACCGCGAGATTATGTCCCCCATGAGGTTGGTCTTGTCGATTTATTTCATTTAGTTTAGTTCCTCCAGACTGGTGTCGCTTTTGGTTTAATCATTCCTTGCGTTTGGCTCAAAGTTTTTCGGAAGATTCCTGTCACTTGTTGGTAAAAACGGGTGTCGTTTTACCTTAACGCCCGCTTTTCTGGTCCACTCCGCTGCATCTCCGCTTCACCTCCATGTTCCATGTCCTCTCGCTTCACCTCCGCTCGCTCCCCTGTAAAGAGGACGTTAAGGAGGGGCATCTGTTGACACCTATTTTTTGCCGATAAGTTGAGTCGTTCCGCTTACTCCCATTTGTTGATGCCTCGAGTTGTCCGTCACTCATCGGGGCTATTTTCAGGCACGTTTTGAGCCAGTGTTATGGGTTGCCTCCCTCCTTGGCTAGGATCGTTTCATTTCAGGGCTTAATGGGCTTTGGTTTTGGTTGATTGGGCCTTGTTATGAGTTTCGACGTCCATGTGCACGCACGGTTCACCCACGACCGCTCAATCCATGTGCGGTCGACTATGGGCCGTCCATATATTTTGGAACATTTTGGTTAATTTTTTGAATTTCCATCGACAAGAATTTATGCGGTCCTAATCAAGCCGTTCAACGTAATGGACGGATGGATGGTAACCGCCCATATCTCAGAGTCCTGCGCTCGATGGTTTTCTCAGATAATTATCCAAACAATTGAACTATCATCGACAAGGATAGAACGGTGGGTCCTTGGCCGCTCTACTTTTGGACGGTCTTATCCGAGCCGTTCATCTATGAGAGTCCAATGGCGAACGTTTCGGTCAGTCGAGGGATAATCTGGCTTATTTCATATTTATTTTGAATTTCCACCGACAGGGTGGGACGGTCCGGACATGGCCGCACGTCCCATTGAGCGGTCTATCGTAAGACCGTTCATCTGTTCGATTCCTGAATTTCAACTGATTTTATCCCTTTTATTCGTGGTTTTATCCCCAACATCTTTCATCATTTTCTCCTCGGATAATCAACCATTTTAAGTGCCGTTTCGACTGGATAAAAGATGATTCATTTATCTACGATTGTTGTTTGATAATCACGACCTAAAAATGACTCTAAACTCTAATTTCGAGCTAGGCTTTCTAGGCTCTATAAATAGACCCTAAAGGCCAAGCTTGAAAAGGGGGGGAGATTTTGGTCGACGGCGAAGCCCTGCTGCATTCTTAAGCGACCTAACACCAAGGAGGGAGGCTTTCTACATCCATACAAGCCTCCGGTCCAGGGAGTAGTCCGGTTTTGAGTCGTTTCTGTTTCATAGCTTTCGTCATTTCTCATTGTCTGCATTACTTTCACTACTTTCCCCCATGTTTTTCTTCATTCTCATCATCATGCACACATCCACCCACGTTTTTGACACCCTAGGGGTCTAAAATCCCCCAGGTATCCCCTTTCCACTTAGTCACGTTCACTCCTTATTGTTTTGTAGTTACTACACCATTCAGTTCTAATTGAGGTTTTCTGTGTGTTTTTACGTTGTTTTGCAGGTCAGCAATCATCAGCACGAGGCCCATCCCCTCTGGCCGGCTGGAGAGGGTGGAGGTTGGACCCCTTTGCGACTTCTGGCTCGGTGGTCTCGAGCGGTTCTCTTCTGTCCGTGCAAGGAGACGTGCGGTGCATCTTCGGTCGTTCTTCTTCATCCGGCGGTCGTTACAGAGCCGTTCAACATCCAGGAGCGCTTCCTCCCGCATCTTCTGTAGCACCCTTAGGCGGTCTATCGTAAGACCGTGCGTCTATAGGCGGTTCTTCATCAACCGCTCATCTTCCCTGTGCTGCAGCTAAGCGAGTGTCTCCCCTTCCTTTCCAAAGCACGGCGTGTTCATCACGTTCGGCGCTTTGGTGGCGATCACGGTCATTTTCATTTTCTGTTCTCCTCTTACTATCTTTCACTTACTCATCGCATGTTGATTTATTCATAACACCCTCTTCCTTTAAGTAAGAGGAGAAAATATATCTATAATGATCACACTTGAATTGAATTGCATATCTGGTATATATATCAAATGGCGTCTGTGGAATAGTGGATCATGTCCACTTGGAAGCATTCCCTATGCGTTGAGCTGGGTCTTCGGATTAAAATCTCCGTCTCGTACCAGATCTTAAAAATTGGGATTGGTTGATGTGTGAATGAATTCTTGAGCTGAGCTATGTAAATTGAAAATATGTTTCTGATCAAATGATTCAAACATTTGGCTTCTGGATGATTTCTAATTTCAAAACTTGTGAAATGCTCTTGAAAATCTGATTTTGAACAATTCTGAAAATTGGGTTGCATTGCTTAATTTTGATCATTTATGCACCCTTATTCATAAAGGCCATGTCATGAAAAATGTTGTTGACACATTAATATAATGTGAATGCTCCAATGTGGAACTTGCCTCATGGTTTGAAGACCAAGCCCTCCTATGCTGCATTTGCATCTTGCATCATATGCTCATCTAGGCATAGGTTGCATGCATTACAATTCATGCATTAGCTGAAGTTAGTTCATTCATTTGGTATCAGAAGTTTTGCACCACATTGCATTCTGTCTTGGCATGTTGCATTTCATTATTATATGATCAAATGTTGCATTGCATTAGAACTCATGCATTAGCTGCATTCAGTTCATTCAATTGGTATCCATTTGATTGGTATCAGTTACATATTTGCATTGCATGTTGCATACATTCCCTCTGTGTGCTTGCTTGATATTATATGTTATTCACCCCCATCCTTGAAACTCCTATGACCTTATATCTTCTTGATAAATAATGCTATATTTGAGTCATTATTGGAGTGTTTCATGTCGTACACTCTAGGGGAGTTCTTATTTCATAAGTGCATCTATTTAGGGGGAGTTGTACTATTATGTATTCATGATATATTCGTATACATACTGAATCAAATTCACACACTTCATGCACAAAATGTGAAAATGAGTGTTAAAGATAAGGATATATGAATTTCTTTTCAACACTCTCGAGATGTTAAACTTGCTGCATGTTTGTTGAAGAGACAGTTGAGGAAAAAGCTGTCTACCTATCCTTTTTGAAAAATCTCGAATGAAAATGAAAGCCAGAGTAATGCTAAGTCTCACTGAGTAAATTGGGCACATGTCACCTGAGACGTGATGTGGTTCATTTCTGAAAAGTGTTGACTAAAGTACCTCTGTTCAAAATGAGGTGAAATGGTTCAATATTCTGAGTAACCGGGGATTCTGCCATGAGCTCCATGCGTCTACTCGCGTAAAAAGGAATTATTTGAACCTGATCATTCTTAGAAAAAGTCTGTTCATCTGTGTAAAATCGTTGAGGAGAGCGAAGCCTCCAATACGCTGTTCTCAAAATTGAAGTGCAGTCTGTAAAATGTCTCTTTGTGTTAATATGGAAATCTGAATAATCCATATTGAACTATCGTTTTTCATGTTACTCACTTACACATCAGGAAATTTGATTTAATATGTATTCAGAAAGTTGATTGACTACATTAGCAATTGCATGAATCTCCTATATGATTGCACAATCTTCCTTGTGCTACACATGTACATTCCGATTGTCATGACCCTCATGCACCCTTCCTATACCTATCCTCTCTAAAATAAGTACGGGAGAGCTGTGTTGCATGTACATATACGTATTTGTTTGATTGTACATCTCATATGGCGTCACTTGCATGTGTTGCATTTCATGCATTTCAAACTTAAATATTATATTTGAAAATTTGAAAATCAAAATAAATCATTTTGATATGTCCTCCTGCTCTTGCTTGTTGTGAAAATCTGACATGAGATCCAGATTTTGAATGCTATCCTGTTGAACACCTCATCTTGTGAACATCTTCCTCCACTGGCTCATATCCTTGAGACCAATCATTACCTTCAATTGGTATCAATACATGCTTGATTGAATTTACTTTCGATGGTATCATATTGATGTGTGAGAATAATCGCCAATTGGTCTCCTCTGATTGGACACATATTGATTTGTTAGTCCATGATTTACTGTTGCTTCATCTGAATTTTGAGCCATTGCTGTTTCAAAGAGGGAGAAAGATTTGCTCTTGCTTTGTTGACTTCTTCCAGCTTGTTTGATAATGTTGTTGTGGGAGATAGAGTTGCATTATCCCGCTTTTTGATTATGTCAAAGGGGGAGAAAAATTGATGATTGTGTGTGACAGGGGGAGAAGAATATATGTGCTATATGTGCCATTCTGTTGTCTCATCATTAAGTTTGTCATCATCACTAAGTTTGTCATCATCAAATAGGGGGAGATTGTTGTGTTATGGTTTTGATGATTATTGGCGTTATGGTTTTGATGATAACTAAACTTAATGTGTGATTGAGTGATGATAACTAAACTTATGGTTGACTGCACATGTTCTTGTTGACTGTGTAAATTCATGTTTAAATATGATTGTGATGTCAAATGACAATGGTACATGGTCTTGATTCTTGCTTGATTGAATTGGTTTTACAAGAGGCAAGAGGTTTCATAACCTCTTTAATGTGAACAATCATGGTATTAACCCTGACTATCTTGCATGCAGGATCAAATTCATGACAGTCACCTGGTGAACCAAATGTATGAATAAGTACCCTGCTCCTCTACAATCCAAAACAGGTGGTATATGTCATGTACTGTCAAGAACCATTGGTTAACTTCCTTGTATAATCCCTTCAAGATCAAAGGATTTCGATGCCACAGACTCAAATGGGCTGCTAAAGGGGTTAAGGGACTGAATGGAAGAAATCTGGGGTTTCCCCAGATTTTGGTCTACCGCTAGCCTTGGGGCGGTCGACCGAAAATAACAGCAACCAATTTCTTACACGGTTTTTACAGAACAGTCGACCGCCAGCCTTTTCCGGTCGACCGCCAGCCCTGAAGCCACTTTTGTTGACTTGGTTTTTCCAATCCGTGGAGAGATCCTCTCACCCATTTCTTTAATCCTAATGCTCCCAATTACCCCAGAGATTGTGGATCTGGTCTGGAGTTTGTCTCCTAACCTTCCAAGGGTTATAAAACCTCTCTTTGAGGTCATAAGCCCTAAGAGACAAAAAAGAGAACAAAGGGAGATCAAGGTGGCTCAAGGAAGAAGAGGAGTGCTACTGTAGCATGAACAGTAGTCCATGAATCAAAGCTCCATCCAGCAGCTGAAGATCCAAGGTCCATTTTTAAGCCTTCATCCTCCCATGAACTGAAGAAGCAAGCATCCAACCAGAAGAGATCGAAGGAGAGCCCATCAACCAAGGAGTCTATCAAGGGAAGAAGAAGAAGGCTGCTACAAGGAAGAAGGAACCTCTTCATCCATCTGAAGGTACTCTAGCTCCGTTTGAAGCCAGAAATCTCAAGGAAGATAACAAGCTCACAAGTATCAAGGAGATACAAGGATTTGCTCAAGAAAGAAGGAAGAGTACTGTAGCCGTGAATAGTACCTCGTGCAGCAAGTGTTCTTCATTCATCCTCAACCCATTGAAGGTAGATCTGAAGCCAACATCCTCCAAGGAAAAGAAGCAAGCAAGGAAGCAAGGATTCAAAGGAAGATTGCCTAAGGAAGAAAGAAGAAGAAGCAAGCAAGCACGGATCTGAGAAGAATGTTGTACAAGGGTGAAAAGAGCAAGGTTTTCACAATCCACTTGAAGGCATTCAAGCAAGAGGGAAGGAAACATTCAGGATCAGCAGCATACGTTGAGAAGGAACCCAAATCAGGGGATTTCTAAACTGTGCCTTATTGTTTTTCAAGTTTATATTCGTGTCTTGTATAAACTGCGAAAAGTTGTGTGTATGTGTGGATCGTTCTAGATCCGTGTTTGTGTGTGGTTATCGTGGTGTTCCATTCGTGTGTGCATAGGTCTTCCTAGATCTGCGTTTGTGTGTGTGGGTCTAATTAGATCCGTTCTGTCTCGTGTGTGTGGATTGCTGCACTTGTGGCAGCGGGTGTTTGTGTTGGTAATCCGGTTGTTGGATCGAATTGGAGACTTCATCTCCGTGTGTGTGTGTGCATTGGGGCGTGTCCCTGTGTGTGTGTGTGTGTGTGTGTGTGTGTGTGTGTGTGTGTGCAGGCGTCGTCCTGCATGTGTGGTTGGAGCGTCGTCTCCGTTTGGGGATTTATCCCTAAGTGAGGCCTCACCAGGTTTGGTGAGGGGTGGACGTAGGAATGCCTTCGTTGCATCCGAATCACCTTAAAAATCGCTGTGCATTGTGTTTTGATTTGTGTGGTTTGGTCCTTTTCTTCTACCACCATTCTATGTGAGTGTTAGTGTAATTGCGATTCCGGATTTATCCACGTATATCTTGCATAATCTATATCATCATCTAATTAAGTTTGATAAATCCCATTTGTGAACAAACAGTTTTGAACCTCTTGATTAGCATTGTATCACATATTTTAAAAAGGCCAAAAGTTTTCTAAAAACTTGGCAACACCCAATTCACCCCCCCTCTTGGGTGTCATTGATCGCGGGACTTCACTGTCCTCTAGCTCGAGAGGAACGGGTTGGAAGTCGATGAAATCCTCATCATCGGTGTCAGCTTCATGTACTTCTTGGTTTTCAAAGCCACTAATTGGTGCTGATGGAGCTGGAGAATTGTTGTCACTGGGCTCTGGCAAGGATTATTCTGAACTGCTAGCGCCTTGCTGGTAGTTGCCGGCCGGTGCCATTGAAACTTCCTTGGGGTTGCCTGCTAAAGTTGACAACATTTCATGGCCAGTGTTCTGGGCACCCTCCTCATTAGGAATGTTTATCGAGCTAGTTTCTTCGATAGACTGGGAAGCACAGGGAGCTTCTTTAGCCCTAATATCTTCGTAGGAGAGTGACAAAGACCCCCCCCCCCCCCCGATCACTTGAACTGGGGTGCTGGCCTTGGCGGGGAGTGAGATTAGGATCTCCTCTTCCTCGTCCCCGGAGCTGTCAAATTTTGTATCGAGATTAGTTTGGTCGCCAACTGGCTGTGTCGGGCCTACGACGTTGACCACATAGTAGACGTGAAAGTCCGAGTCTTGGTCATAGCCGAGTCCCTTGGTATCTTTACGGGAGAATGGGGGTTGCCCCCGAACCTAGGAAGGGGTCCACAACTGGTGGAAGTATCTACGCCGTATGGAATCTTGCCATTAGGGAATGTGTTGCTTTAGGCACATCTCCCGAATATGCTGCGGCAAGTCATCCATTACTTGGACTACTTCAGGGGTATCATCGGCTCACTTGGGCCAGCCGAAGTCATCTTCAGGTGGGGCTCGAGGGGCCATGTCTCCCTTGTAGAAAATAATGGGCTTGTCCCTGTTATCCTTCTTCTTGTTTCTGAGTTGTCGCTTGTAGGTAACGACAAACGTCGTGAGCAGCTCAACCTTGTGCTCCTCTAATGCACCCGAGAGCTGCATGTAATATGGCGGAAAGCATATGCTCTTGTCGATGGTTCAACTATTAAGATTAGCCTCGAAGTCAATTTTATACCTCTCGAGATGATCTGGAGTTGACTTGGAGCTGAGGCGTAGCCGATGAAGCTTGGCCTTTTCTTCGTCAATGGAGAAGAGATCATCTTCATCCTCCTCCGAGAGCCAGCCGTTGCTTTTGCTTTTGATTACTGGGTATGCACTGGGTCCCCCGAAATAAAGTGCAGCATCGGCAAGATTACACTCTACTGAGGTGAAGGGTGACAGGTCCGCAAAGACCGTGTGTTGTTCTCCATCCTTGGCATATTTGATGCACTGATGGAGAGTCGATGGGACAACCCGATTTTCATGCAACCAGGGTCTGCCCAATAGTACCTTGTAGGATGTGTTAGCGTTGATGATGTAGAATGTCACCTTAAAGGCGAAATCATAGAGCACTAGATCCACATCTACTCGGCCGAGGACATCCTCGGTCTCTTGGTTGAAGCCAGATATTTTGACCACTTGAACCTTCTGAAGGTACGAGGTCAAATACAGAGTCTTGAAGGTTTTTAGTGGCATGATGTTGATAGCAGCACCGGCGTCCACCAGGATCCGGTTCACCGCATGCCCATTGATTTTACCCCTCATATAGAGAGGGCGGTTGTGACATGGAGAGGATAGTAACATGTCCTTTTCCACGAAGGTGATAGTTGCCGCGAAGGCTTCGTATATCGCCACCTTCATCTCTGCAGCATGTGCTTCATAGACTTCCAGATCTTGGAGTATTTTGATAAGAGCTTCTCTTAGCTCCTTACTTCAAGCAATAGCTTCCCAGATTGTAATGTTGGCAGGAAACCACTTCATTTGGTGGAGGTCCTTCCGGTCGGCTCGAGCACGAGCGTCTCCCAATGAGGGTAGTATGTCCGGCAAGGTCTTGTGCGAGCCATCATGCGGTTCCCCGTCGGGGAGTTGTACTGCCTTACCTTTGCCACCAGGATCGGGCTGTCTCTGATCCCTGTGAACATGTCACAAAGACATTAAAAAGAAAGGAAATTTAAAATTTTTTTAAGAGAGATATTAAGAAAAGGATGGATAAAGCTAAGCATGATATGTGGGAAATAAAGGAAAAGAGAATAAAAGGAGCATGTGATGCTCTAAGGAGGGTGATCGCCAGAGGGGTTACCTCAAAAAAAATTAAGGGATGATCGCATGTACCTTGTAAAAAAGCGGGTGAGATTGTGAGTCCTTCCTTCCTACTTCTACCGGTCGGCCGGTGAAGGGGGTTTTTACTTTGATTACCCTTGCAAGACAAGCAAAAAACAAGCAAATATGTGGATTAGCCAAAGTGTAGTATCAATGCTCTAAAGAAATAATATTATGCAACATGGGCATGAACACACCTTGTGTGTTTGTTTAAAACCCCTAAGAGGAGTAAAAAAGGTGGGAGTTATGTGCTATAGATGCAAAGTAAGCAATATGATATGCAGAGGAAGCTATATGTGATTGTTCTAGCAGAGATAGCTAGAAGGAGATATACGTGTGAGATGTATAGCAAATAAACTAAAGAGAAAAGGTGTCATGCTGCTGTTGTTGCAGCAGTAAAGGGAGAGAGGAAAAGAAAGCTTCAGCCGTAGTAGGAGGGACGCCGCCGGAAGAAGACTACCACTGTGAAGAACCTACAGGAGATCTAATGAAACACAAAACAAAAGGATTCTCTTGCAGAACCACAACGGTCTCTCTCAAAAATCCTCTCTTAAAAATCCTCCCTTAGAGTTCTCTCTCTTCGTATGTCTGTGTAACCTCTCGCGCGCACAGGAAACTGCGGGTATTTATAAGGCCAAAGATCCTTATTCTAATAGGATTAAAACAAGGATAGCCATCATCCAGCAAAGATTTCTCTTCCCCAATCGATTATGGTGTTAAAATGAAGAAGGACTCTTCCTGGGAAGGTTGCAGACGAAACGGAGACGGAAGCTTAAATGACGACATCAGGGTGGTCGCTAATTGAAATGACGACCGCGCACACAGCCGCTGATTCCTGGATCAATTTTAGAAATAAAGGACTTTCCATATTTAAAAATAGGAAATAATGCCTTCATGAAATGGCGTTAATTAATCAGTGCCTTCGAAGCTGACGTTAATTCATTGAATTTTATTTTTGAATGGAATCTGTAAAAACCCGGAAATGACGACTGTACTCACTATCATGAATTTATTGAATAGCGACACCCATGGAGCCGTCAATTAAATGACGCCCTGCTGTCGATCATGAATTACAAATACGATAGAAAAATTAGAAAAACTTCATATTAAGCCAATATTGAAGTCCACTTTGGGGCATCACGTGGTGACATGAGATTTACTCAACATAGTATCGATTTTAGCGTGTCTACAGCTGCCCCGCCTTGGCGTCTGATTTGCAAGGGAGTGAGACGGAATGAAGTAAAAGTGAAATGAGCGGAATGAAGTTGGAACATACTGAAAAGTAGATGCCAAGGTGTGATGTGACACGCCTCTAACACTAAGCGTTGGAAATCTTTCCAGGATTCTGAATGAAACAACCTCGGATGATCACGAGAAAGCAATGATCGACTGGATGAAAGAACTAAACTAATGAACAAAATGTGCACGCGGGCACGACATGAAAGACACCATTGGAGAACGGTTACCAGCCAATGTGGATGTGCTACAACCAATATGAGTTTGCATAAAAATAAAGTGAAGTGAGATAGGAATCCAATGAACGAATGCTTTCAAGGAAACAGCCTGAGCGGCTTCAAGGAGAACACAGTACTTGACTTTGAATGGAATATCTCATGTCAACTCAAATTAGGAGTAAGCGGCCCTCATTACTGGCTTAATATGAGGATCTTCATCATTAAAGCTCAAAATCCTACATGATGCATGCTGGGCTAAAAGAAAATTAAAATAAACTAAAAATAGAAAATAATCAAGGATAATATTGCTAAACCATCCAGACTTGGTCAGGAATCCAGATCCCTAAGCTAACACTAAGCCGAAGCCCGTTTGTCCACGCATCAACTCAGAAAGTGGAACCGTCATCCCAAACCTTAGATGACCCAACGGCCTATCTGTGTGATCAAGAATCCACTAGAATTATCACTATTTTTGATGAAGGGGAACTCAAATTCCAGGTTCATCAGAGCCACAAGGTCCTTCATATACTATAATACAGTAGGTACCCTATAATAACAATGCATATAGAGAATATACAAAGGAGGAAATGTCGTCACAAAAGAAGAAATCTAAGCGCCTCGAGACTTGCATAACCTGTTCTTTTTTGCGCTCAAAGATCATTAGCTCAACAAATTCATGATATGATCAATACTATAAGAGTGCAAGTTTCATCCAAATAACCTCATCAAGTTGATATATATGAATCTCAAGAAATGACGACTTCACACAAAGGCACTATAAATAGAAATGACGACAGACACAGTGTCGCTAATTCCTGTCAATGTTTAATTTGGAATCGGACTGCAAATGACACCTGCATGAGGGGGCGTTAAATAAATGACGACACCGAATGGGTCGCCAT